>JAJHZJ010000522.1:1571088-2771088 GCA_023548195.1 Bettongia penicillata ogilbyi | reverse complement strand
ATAATATTATTAACAGTCTCATCTTCCATTTTCCACCATCTAAGTAGACATCAGAGTATAAACTCTAATCCTTAATTTGTCTTAGAACAAGGGAAGGCTTTCAAGGTTATGTGAAGGACATCAGAGATGATACAGCAGGACCTCATTATGTAGTTAATCTTTTTTTATGTAATGAAGTGGTCAGTGGTCAAGCAATTAACACATTAAATCTTCTAACGGTGATTTTATGACAGCTTTACATAATCCTTGATAAAGCATTTTCAGAAGGATTGTTTATGTATACACATCAATCTTAGCTAATGAAGATTAAAAAATAAAAAGCATTTTTAGTGTAATTTAGTTTACCATTAGAGAAAGTTATATTCTGAAAAACTGCTGAGGAAATTAATTACTTAATTTTGTTAATTAGATAATGCATCAAACTAAAAGAACATAGCTACACTCTTTTTGAAGAGAAAAGAACACATTAAGCCATAATTTCTTGATCTAAAAGTAATTAATTAATGTTTCAAAGGCTCCTGACAAGTATGATTTTATGTTAACTATCTAGAGGATGAGGCAATATATTTTTCCAAAATCCAAAAAGAGAGATCCTGCATGTAGGTTCTAGAGCTACTACACACACCTAGAACTAAGTTATTCCTAACATATGAAATGAATTCCTCTTATTTCCCTTGCAATATATTGAAGGGAAATTTAGAATGGCCAGTCATTTCCTTCTATATAAATACATATTCAGAATATCCCAAGAGTTTTAGTACAGTTTAAGCATCAATTTTAATCCCATAATTTTCTCTTCTGTGGGGTAATGATGCTACATCACAAGACCATGGGACTTCGAGCTGAAGGGGCTTTAGAGATCAATTAGTGCAAACTTCTAATTTTACAAATAAATTCCAGAGAAGCTATATAGTAGAATAAGACTTCAAACAATTTTCTCTTTCTTTCTAAGGTGCCATTTGCTAATCCTTCAATTATTTTCCTTCCCCTTCTCCAAATTATTCATATAATTTTCAAATTGCTACCTTCAGATGGGATACACATACCAATCTACAAATGCCAATAAATTGTTAAGTTATTATAAGTTGATTCATCGAGTGATCAGAAACCTTAATTAACTAAGATATTCACATTTCCAAACCTTATTAAGGATATCACTGAGGCATTGTGACATATTGAAATATCTTTGGAATCATTAAAGATTAAAATAAGCACAACTTAATGCACTTAGTACTGTGCATATATTATTGTATGACATTATTATGATATAGCATCGATAACATTATGAGAATTGCATCAAATTCCAGAATATTAGCCAGATTTCTTACTCTAGTAAAGACAAAGAGTATTTATTAAGCACTTATGGTATCCCAGGCACTGTGCTAAGGTCAAGGGATACAAATAGAAGAAAAAGAAAGACATTCCTGCCTCAAGGTGTTTCTACTCTAATGGTGGAGAATAACACCTAAAAGAAAGTTGAAAAGGTTGTGGGAGGGTAACCCATAAATGGGCATGGTGATAAAAATCTGGAAAATAAAAGACAGCTCACCTGGCTGTTCAGTCTTTATATTTCTGTCCAATTTTTCAGGACCCCATTTGATATTTTCTTGACAACCTGTAGTGATTTCCCATTTCCTTCCCTAGCTTATTTTACAGATGAGAAAACTAAATGACTAACACAGGGTCACAGAGCTAGAAAGCAACTGAGGTCAGATTTTAACTCAAGAAGATGAGTCTTCCTGACTCCTGGCCAAGTACTCTATCCACTATTCCACCTGGTTGGTCTGGACCAGTACTCAAAATAGAGGTTCAGGGAAGGACTCATTAATGGGAAAATATGGCTGGAGGAGTGGAGGCAGATATCTCTGACCAGTCAGAAAAAAGTCTGGTATGAGAATACACATAGAAATTGAAAAATACCTACTTTCTAGACTATTATATGCAGTTAAATGAGAACATCTGTGAATTATTCCATCGGCACATATTGTATGCTTGAACAGACAGGGCAGATCAATAGTGGATTCAGAATGGAAATGATGGAAGAAAACAGGCTAGATGACATTTCATAAATTAAGCATTGCTTTTCATAACACCAAGTTGTCCCATGACACAAGACTCCATCTTCTTATCAACCATATTCTTTTGATGATACAATTGGATCATAATTGGATATAATAGGATCACAATTGGATACAAAAGAATCACAATGTCTTATAAGCTCCAAAGAATCACAACTGTAGATCTAAAGGACAATGGAGAGATGTGGTAGGCCCAAATTGGCTTCTATGTCTTTTCAGTGATGACTTGTACTCAAGAAGCAGCATAAAAAATATGATCCAGAATAACAATGTATGATCTTAAATGGTTAATAACTTTAAAAGTAGCTGTAGAAAGGAATAAAAGGACAACTGAGGGTTCATAGAGTGGTAAATAAAGTCCTACAGAATATTGGGCATGTCTTTTATAGAGAGAATTTTGAAGTATATGGTCAAGACTAGAGTAACCTCCAATACAAAATTAGCTATCTAATGAAATTGATGGAATTAGTGACCCAGTTAAATATTATAATACCAACCTTAACATCAATTGAAGATTTGTGTTTACAAGGCACATATATCTGCTTTAAATTTTCTCTTCTGCATACTGTAATTTTGGTCCATACCTATAATTCCATCAATATATGAAGCTTCCTAGAGAAGTGACTCTTCCTTCTATCAATGCTGATCAGTAACTGCTCTATAATTTATAGTCTTAGATGTCTGGCAGCACTTAGGAAAAGGAAAAGAGAAGGAGATGGGAATCTATTCATTCATTCACCCAGTTATTTATTTCCTTTTTATTATTTGTAACTCAGGACCATTCATTTTGGATTTTGGGGGTAAGTAAAAGTTTATCTTCTGTTAATATTAATCTCACCTGACCAAAATCTGACTCATGGATTAATAATGCTAATGTAAGATCTCCTGGTTGAAAGATTACTGAGATGACAAAAATTTTCCTCCTGGGAACATTGTGTACAGTAACAGCAACATTGTGTGAGGATAAACTATGATAGATTTAGCTCCTCTCAGTAATACAATAGGATCCCAAAAGATGCATGATAGAAAATGCTAACTACATCTATAAAAAGAATTACTGAGTCTGAATGCAGAATGAAGCATACTATTTTCACCATTTTTTTTGTTTTTGTTTTTCTATCTCTTGTATTTTCAATTTTGTTCTGATTTTTGTTTCACAACATGACAAATAATGAAATATGTTTAACACTATAAAGGAACTTAAAAATCTTATAAAAATGAATGGTGAAAACTATCTTCACAAGTAATTGGAAAAAATAAGTGAAAAAAAGAAACTTGTCTCATGGGATGTGAAAAATTGTTTGGGGTCTTAAATATTCCTAAAAAAAATAGGAGGAATCTCTATTGTTCCTGACTCCTTAGCAACATATAGATTTTCCCCTTTAATTAGCCTATATGTTTACCCTCTAAATGAAGTTTAGTCTATAACCTGACTTAATTTGCTTATAGAGTTTGCTGAAATGTGATTCCTTAGGGGACTTTAACTAAGTTTAAGTTTTATGACATTGGAAGATGTATGTTTATTTAATTCAACTTTAATCACCTAAGAGGAATGTACACTATCGTAATTAAAAAGAATCACTTTTCTGTCACTCTGACATAATTTTGCCAATAATAAGTCTTTTTAGAATCCTAATGATTGTTTAGGTTTTCTCTGAGACCTTAAGCTATAATTGAAAATAATAATAAAAGCTTGGTTTTACACCTATAAGTTCTACATAGTGGTAAATATATTTTGGCAGCAGTTATCTACCACATGAACTCAAAGAGAAGCTATTTCTCCCATAAGAATAGCAAGTGTTTATTTTTTGAAGGATTGAAAGGTGCTTGACAAATATTATCTCTTTTTCTTCTTGCAACAACCCTGGGAGGGAAGTGCTCTAATTGTCTTAGTAAAGAGAATAAGAAACCTAAGCCAGACAGTCATTAAACAAAGGTTACATGAATTCCTGAAGGTTGCATGGTTCGTGTCTGAGATTGGATTTAAACTCAGATCTTCCTAACTCCAGGTTCAGCGTTCTAACCACTACACCATCTCCAAGTAAATGACTTGTCATTGATCACACAGCCATTAATGTGCAAAAGAAAGGACATTAATCCAGATCTTCTTGACTTCTAGGCCAGCTCTTCTCTATCTTGTCAATAAATATTTAGTCAATAAACACTTATTAAGTACTTACTATGTACCAGGCACTATGGTAATTAATCGCTGGGGATACAAATATGAAAAAATAAGATAGCCCCTGCCCTCCAAGAATTGGTGATCTAATGGAGGAAAGACAATTCAAAAAGGAAAGCTGGAAAGGGGGAGGTAGGTCTTGCCAGAGTGTATCTGGCTTGGGGAGATTATGTCTGTGGCCTTGAAACCAAGCAGAGCAGGTCATGGAAAATGAAGGGTTTAGCTAGAAAGTTCTGAGTCTTCTCTAGAGGAAGGCTTTAGGAGGAGTTCGCTACTTCTCCCTTCACTCCTCCAATCAGAGGGCAGGGAGTATTGTGGATCAAAGCCGGATCATTCTCCATGATGATGATATTTCTGGTGATGAGTTTATTATCCTGGAGAAGATATAATGTTCCTGGAGTGGAAACAAAGTAGAGCAGCAGATGAAAACTGAGGAGTACCTAGTATACTACATTCAGAATGTGCTAACAAATGTTTAACAACTAGCCCTCCCCAAAGTAGGAAATTTTGAAGTGTAATCTGCATTGTTAAAATTGTGTCCAACGGTTTATTAAGTGAAGAAGAATCAAGAAAAAGATAAATCAAACCCTAGTTTTCGTTTTTGCCTATTCCTTGGGTATAAATGTTCTCACTGAAAATTTAACAATAAGCAGTTGGTAGATGGTTGTAACTGGCTCCAGCACTCCCCTGATGCACTGCTTTTCATGATTCCAATACTGTAACTGAAAGAAATATGAGAGGCTTGGTGATAACTTACTGAATAACGTCCTAGTAAATTTTAAGGTTTAATAGTCTCCTCAAAATATTTGAATTATTTCCAGAGAGTGGTGTTTTTAGGAACAAGGAAAAGGAAGTGACCAGGCTGGGCCAAATTTTGGGAATTCTCCAGAATTTTTAATGATTCCAAATTGCTCACCATCATCTAGAATTTTAGCAATATAGTATTTCAGAGGTGAAATAGACTTTGGATGTCAACTAGTTCAATTTCATCTTTTGGGTCCTGAAGGAATTGAAATTCCAAGGGGAGAAATAATCTCTTCCTGAGAAAATGTGCAAGACCAAATGTGCCTATGTCACTTTGCTAACACTAATATTTTCTCAAAATGTGACATGATTATGAATTATGGGAATTTACAATTTTAGAAGAATTGAAATTTCAAATAATAGAAAAGTCAACGAAAAAATATATAGATATAATTAGTCTTATAGCATGTTGCCAGTGATGACTTGTAGGTGAGATGTGGAAACAACTTTTGAAAAAGTAGCAATTATTAAGAATCTATGAGTGCAAAAAAACAGAGGACTTCACAAATCAACCACAATTAAAGCCAAAATGGTATAGCCAGGAAGTTACTTGAGCTCTCCTCAGTTTGCCTTGAAACAATTTCAAATCAAGCCTTCAAACGCATTCTGAAGTGACAGAACTCACCAAAAGACAGAGTGAAAAAAATTTTCCAGCCAAACATAACTTAAAAGACCTTCAAGAATGGTCTGTCTCACTTGGATAAAAGGGGAGCATAGCCCAGAGCAGGTGGTATCTAGGTAAGCCAGTGGGAGGCTCTTAGTCACAGTACAGATCAGCAACTGAGGCCCCAAGATCCTAGTTCATCAGGTTAGTATCACAGTATGTCAGTTGTGAGTCCTGTAGCCCCAGTACAGCAGGCAAACTGTCAGCTCTGAAAACTCACTTAACAGACTTGACTAGGCCAGGCTACCTGTAGTGCTAATATGATATTCCCAGCACCTATGGCAGCCATGAACATCCCGGCTCAATTCTGAATTGCGAAATACCACAGGCTCTCCATAAGGAAGACAGAACCAAAACATTTATTCAGAGACTAGGATGCCAAATCCAATACAGTAACAAAAATCTATACACAATAACAGAAAATGCAGAAAATGACACCATTCCCAAGCCTTACCCTTGCTAGGCTTCCCACAACAAGCTCCATCAAACAAACCACAAGCAGGCCCTCAAACAAAATTACAAAAAGCTCTTTCACTCACACTAGCCAGCTGCCTGATTATTGCATCCTTCCCAGCTCTGACTACACTGACCAATTTCCTCTCAGTTATGCTCTAACTCTACCTCTTCCTGTTCCACCTTTCTTGTTATACCCATTCAGCAAACTCCTCCCACCACAGACTCCTTGGGATTCAGACTCATGTGACTCAGGCTTCCATGTGATCCAGGCAGGTCACATGTGCCTATTAATGAATGGAAAAGATCTTCCCATTTAAATTACCATTACAGCACCCCAGCACAGTAAGCAAGCCAGAGCCCTGGAGGCCATGGAGCAAAAAGCCCCCAGTGCACTGGCCCCCAGTGCAAGAAGGTTGAGACAGTGTCTCTTTACCCCAAGAGCAGAGCTCAACTTTAAAAGTCAGAAAATATGTTGGGAAATGAGCAAAAAAAATTGGAGAAAGAACCCTGGCCATAGAGAGCGATTATGGCAACAGGGAAGATCAAACCACAAACTCAGAAGAGAGCAAGAATGTCAAAACACCCACATGCCCAAAGAGGAATATGAATTGGCCTCAAGCCCAAAAAGTCTTCCTGAAAGATCTCAAAATGGATTTTAAAAATCAAATACAAGAAAAATTGGAGAAAACAATAGAGTGAATCAAGAGAATCATGAAAAAGAGTCAATAGCTTGGACAAAGAAAACAACTCCTTAAAAAGTAAAATTAGTCAAATGGAAAAGAAGGTACAAAATTTTACTGAAGAAAATAATTCTTCAAAAATTTGAATTGGAAAAGATGCTAATGACTCTGAAACATGAAGAATCAATTAAACAAAATAAAAAGAAGAGAAAAATAAGAAATGTAAAATACCTCTTTGGAAAAAAAAAAACTGACCTGGAAAATATATCCAGGAGAAATAATTTAAGAATTATTGGACTACCTAAAAGCCATGATAAAATAAAGAGCCTGCATATTATCTGTCAAGAAATTATCAAGGAACACTGTCCTGATATCCTAGAACCAGAGGGTAAAACAGTAATTGAAAAAACCCATCGATTACCTCCTGAGAGAAATCTCAAAATGAAAACACCAAAGAATATTATAGCCAAATTCCAGAACTCTCAGATCAAGGAGAAAATACTGCAAGGAGCCAGAAAGAAACAATTCAGATATCAAGGAATCACAGTCAAGATTACACAGGACTTACCAGCTTCTAAATTGAAGGAATAGAGGGCTTGGAATATTACATTCCAGAAGGCAAAAAAGCATGAATTACAACTAAGAATCAACTACTCATCAAAATTGAGCATAGTCTTTTTTGGGGGACGAGGGGGAATGGATATTTAATGAAACATGGGGTCTTTCAAGCATTCCTAATGGAAAGACCAGAGCTGAACAGAAAATTCAGTTTTCAAATACAAGACTCAAAAGAAACATTTAAAAAAAGGTAAATAGGAAAGAAAAAAATATTATTCAATAAAGTTAAGCCATTTACATTCATGTGACAATGTTAAAATGCTTATGTCCCCATTCCCATATGGGAAAATGAAACTCACAACTCTTAAGAACAGTATCTCTATTAGGGCAAATAGAAGGAGTACATAGACAGAGGGTATGAGCCATGTTGTGAGAGATAAAAGCAAAAAAAAATAAAAATAACATCAAAAAAGTGATAATAGTGTACTTTGATCTGTATTGAGACTCCATCAGTTTTTCCTCTAGATGTGGATAGCATTTTTCATCATGAGCCTTTTGATATTGTCCCAGATCATTTTACTTCTGAGAACAGCTAAGTCAACCATAGCTGATCATTGAAATGTTGTCCTTATTCTGCACACTTTACTCAACATCAGTTCATGTAAGTTTTTCTGAAATCTTTCTGTTCATAATTTTTTACAGCACAGTAGTATTCCATTACATTCGCACACCACAACTTGTTCAGCCATTCCCCAATTGATGGGCATTTCCTCAATTTCTAATTTTTTGCCAACACAAAACGAGTTTCTATAAATATTTTTGTACATGTATAATCTCCTTAGGATATAAATATACTGGTCTATTAATGGTACTACTTGGTCAGAGGGTGTGCACAGCTGGATTACTTTATAGGTATAGTTCCAAATTGCTCTGCAGAGACAAGTTCACAACTCCACCAACAATGCATTAATGTTCCTGTTTTTCCACATTTTGTCAAACATTTATCATTTTCCTTTTCTGTCATATTGGCTAATTAAAGATTTGAGGTGATATCTCAGAGTTGTTTTAATTTGCATTTCTCTAATCATTAGTGATTAAAATATTTTTTCATATAACTATAGACAGTTTTGATTATTTTGAAGCCCAGCAGCAAGATACAGAAAGAGAAATTCTGTTCAAAGATACTGTAGACAATTTGACAGTCTAGTTTCCAAGACAAACCTGGGAACTATATGAACACAATCACAAAACACTTTGCACACAAGTAAAATCAGATCTAAATAATTGGAAAATATCAGTTGCTCATGGGTAGGTTGAGCTAATACAATAAAATAATACAATAATACAATAAAATAATGCAATAAAAATGACAATTTTGCCTAAGTTAATTTATTTACTCAGTGCCATGACAATCAAACTACTAAAAATTATTTTACAGAACTAGAAAAATTAATAACAAAATTCATCTGGAAGAACAAAATGGAATTAATGAAAAGAAATGCAACGAAAGTGCCCTAGCCATACCATATTGTATTATAAATTGTATTATAAAGCAGCAAGTATCAAAACTACTTGGGACTGGCTAAGAAATACAGATAGATCAGTAGAATAGGTAAGGTACACAAGACACAATAGTCAATGACCATAGTAATCTACTGTTTGACAAACCCAGTCTCTAGTTTCTGGAATAAGAACTCACTAACAAAAAGTGCTGGGAAAATTGGAAAACAGTATGGAAGAAACTAGGCATGGATCAATACTTGACATTGTATACCAAGATAAAGTCAAAATGGGTACATGATTTAAATATAAAGGCTAATAATATGAGCATATTAGGTGAAGAAGGAATAGTTTACCCATCAGATTTATGGAGAATGGATTACATTAAATTGAAAAATTTGTGTATAAACAAAGCCAATGCAACAAAGATTGGAAAGGAAGCAGGAAGCTGAGAAACAATTTTTTACAACCAATATCTCTTATAAAGGCCTAATTTCTAAAATATATAAAGAAATAAGTAAAATTTTAAAGAACACATCATTCCTCAATTGACAAATCATCAAAGGCAGTTTTCAGAAGAAGAATTTAAAGATATCTATAGTCATATGAAAAAATGCCCTAAATCACTATTTTTTTAAATATTTATTTACTTATTTAACTTTTTACATTCATTTTCACAAAATTTGGGATTCCAAATTTTCTCCCCTTTTATCCCCTCCCCCCACCCCAATACACCAAGCAATCTAATTTTCCTTATCTCCAATCTACCCTCTTTTCTGTCATCCCTCCCTTCTCTTGTCCCCATCTTCTCTTTTCTCCTGTAGGGCCAGATGACTTTCTATTCCTCATTAACTGTATGTCTTCTTTCCTTTTAGCAACAACAATACTAAACAGTTGTTCCTAAAACTTTGAGTTCCAAATTCTCCCCATCCCTCCCTCCCCATCCATTCCCTTTGGGAAGGCAGGAAATTCAATATAGGCCATGTCTGTGTAGTTTTGCAAATGACTTCCATGATAGTCGTGTTGTGTAAAACTAACTGAATTACCCTCCATCCTATCCTGCCCCTCATTGTTTCTATTCTGTCTTTTGATCCTGTCCCTTCCCGAGTGTTGACTTCAAATTGCTCCCTCCTCCCATTGCCCTCCCTTCTTTCATCCCTCCCCCTTGCTTATCTCCTTCTCCCCCATTTTCCTATACTGCAAGATAGGTTTTCATACCAAAATGAGTGTGCATTTTATTCCTTCCTTTAGTCAAATGTGATGAGGGTAAACTTCTTGATTTTTTTTTTCTCAGCTCTCCTCTTTTTCCCTCCACTAAAAAGTCTCCTACTTGCTTCTTAAATGACATATAATTACCCCATTCCATTTCACCCTCTTTCCTCCCCCTACCTTTCTCTCTCACCATGTACCTTAATTTCTTTTAAGATATGGTCCCATCCTATTCAATTCACTCTGTGCTCTCTGTCTCTGTGTGTGCATGCATGTGTGTATGTGAGTGTGTGTGCATGCATGCGTGTACCCATGTGTGTGTGGTCCCACCAACTACCCAGATACTGAAAAGTTTTAAGAGTTACAAATATTGTCTTTCCATGTAGGAATGTAAACAGTTCACTTATGGTAAGTCCCTTAAGACTTCTCTTTGCTGTTTACTTTTTCATGCTTCTTCTCATTCTTGTGTTTGAAAGTTAAATTTTCTTTTCAGCTCTGGTCTTTTCATCAAGAATGTTTGAAAGTCCTCTGTTTCATTGAAAGACCATATTTTCCCCTGAAGTATTATACTCAGTTTTGCTGGGTAGGTGATTCTTGGTTTGAGTCCTAGTTCCTTTGACTTCTGGAATATCTTATTCCACGTCCTTCGATCCCTTAATGTAGAAGCTGCTAGATCTTGAGTTATCCTGATTGTATTTCCACAATACTGGAATTGTTTCTTTCTAGCTGCTTGCAAGATTTTCTCCTTGACCTGGGAGTTCTGGAATTTGGCCACAATGTTCCTAGGAGTTTCTCTTTTTGGATCTCTTTCAGGTGGTGATCGATGGATTCTTTCAATACTTATTTTGCCTTCTGGTTGTAGAATGTCAGGGCAGTTTTCCTCAATAATTTCATGGAAGATGATATCTAGGCTCTTTTTTTGATCATGAGTTTCAGGTAGTCCCAAAATTTTTAAATTGTCTCTCCTGGATCTATTTTCCAGGTCAGTTGTTTTTCCCATGAGATATTTCACATTCTCTTCCATTTTTTCATTCTTTTGGTTTTGTTTGGTGATTTCTTGGTTTCTCAGAAAGTCATTAGACTCCATCTGTTCCATTCTAATTTTGAGAGAACTATTCTCTTCAGGGAGCTTTTGAACCTCTTTTTCCATTTGGCTAATTCTGCTTTTGAAAGCATTCTTCTCCTCATTGACTTTTGGAACCTCTTTTGCCAATTGAGTGAGCCTATTTTTCAAGGTGTTATTTTCTTCAGTATTTTTTTGGGTCTCGTTTACCAAGGTATTGACCCATTTTTCATACTTTTCTTGCATCTCTCTCATTTCTCTTCCCAGTTTTTCCTCCACCTGTCTAACTTGCTTTTCAAAATCCTTTTTGAGCTCTTCCAAGGCCTGAGCCCACCCGACAACCCCCTGGGATGTCTGGGATACAAAGGCCCCTCCCTCCACATCTTTCCCTGATGGCAAGAATATCTCCTCTTCATCAGATCCGAAAGGCAGGATCATTTGCATCTGCTCAAAAAAAGCTCTCTATAGTCTTATTTTTCTTCCCTTTTCTAGGCATTTTCCCAGCCAGTTACTTGACTTCTGAGATTCCTGTCCACCCCCACCTAGATCCACCCAGCTAGTGCTTGGGGTCTGAGAGTCAAATGAGCTTTCCGCGGCAGGCGTGGCTGCTATTCAATGTGAGCTTAAGTTCTCGTGCTGGGGTGGGGGCGGGGCCGCCTCCCAGGCTCAGTCCCCTCAGGGGCTTTATGCAGAGACCTTCAGTAATGGAGGGGGTGGGGCAGGGCCTTCTCCCAGGCTCAGCTCCTTCAGGTGGTTTATGCAGAGACTTTCAGTAATGAAGATCCTGCCTGCTCGGGGAGTCCCGGGGGACCGCCACTGCTGCCTCTGCTTCCGCTGCTTCCTGCCCCTGCCTCTGCTGCTTCCTCCTGAGGGGGCCCCGAGCTGTGGAGATACCCCGCTCCCCTCTCGGCCAGCCCAGACGTCTCTCTCACTGACCTATAGAGTCTGTGGGCGGAGGATACCTTCCAGGCCTCCGGAGGTTCTGTCCCTGAAGCCTGCTCCCATCTGCTCCTCTCCTCTGCGTGGCCAGGGCAGCGCTGGGGTGGACTCCGCTTTCTGGGGCGTGACGGACCCTGGATATGGCTCTCCAGGGCTCTCTGGAACAGAAATCTCTTCCACTATGTTTCTGCACACCCTGCAGTGATCCAGAACTTGTGGGGAGCTCTTCTTACATTAAATCTATGGGCTGTGGGTTCGGAGCTCGCATACGTGAGTCTTTCTATTCCGCCATCTTCCCTAAATCATTATTGACTAGAGAAATGCAAATCAAAACAACTCTAAGGTACCACATCACACCTATCAGATTGTCTAACATGACAAAACAGAGAAATGATAAATGATGGAGAAAATGTGGGAAAATTAGAACACTAATGTATTGTTGGTGGAGTTATGAACTGATTCAACCATCCTGGAAAACCATTTGGAATTATGCCCAAAGGGCTATAAAACTGTGCATACCCTTTGACACAGTAATACTTCTCCTAGGTCTGTATCCCAAAGAGATCATAAAAATGGGAAAAGGACCCACATATACAAAAATATTTATAAGCAGCTCTTTTTGTGATGGCTAAGAATTTGAAACTGAAGGGATGCCCATCAACTGGGGAATGAGTGAACAAGTTGTGGTATATGAATGCCATGGAATAGTAGAGTTCCATTAAAATGATGAGCAGGCAGACTTCAGAAGAAACTTAAACCTGGAGAGACTTACACGAGCTGATGCTGAGTGAAATGAGCAGAACCAGAAGAGCCTTGTACACAGTAACAGCAAAATTGTGTGATGACTAACTTAGATAAATTGATATTTTCTCAGCAATGCAAGGATCTAATGCAAGTCCAAAAAGATTCATCATGGAAAATGTTATCCACATACAGAGAAAAAATTATTGAGTCTTAACACAGACTGTAGCATACTCTTTGCTTTGCTTTGTTGCTTCTTTGTTTCTTCCTTCTGGTTTTTTCCAATGGTTCTAATTTTTCCTCACTATATGACTGTGGAAATATATTTAATATGAATGTATAGCCTATATCAGATTGAATGCCATCTTGGGGGGAGGGGAGGACAAGGAGGGGGCAGAAAATTTAGAACTCAAAATCTTATAGAAGTGAATGTTAAAAACTAAAAATTGATTGATTAACTAATTAATTTGAAAATTCCAGTTCTAAAAGTATGATCTTAAAAAAAATAAATAAGAGTAAAAACCAATCTTAGTTCATGAGCCATACCAAAACCATCATAGAGGTTTGACCCTTGTCCATTGATCACTGAGCTCTAGAGTATTGGGCTGAATCTAGTGAGTTTAAATCCAATGGAAATAAAAGTAAGGTCCTGAACCTGGATACAAAATGATCAAATAAATTTGGGAAAGCATGGACATTAGGCAATTGTTCTGAAAAATATCTGGTGGTTTTAATGGACTGTAAGCTCCATATAAATTAGCAGCATAATTTGGTAGCCAAAAATCATAACCAGATTTTGGTATGAATTGAAAGGCCTAGTTTCCATTATCACTCCGAGGTTGATAGGAATCTCATTGTATTGTTCCCACATCAGATCTCATCCAAAATACTGTATTCAGTTATGGCAGCCATGATTAAGTGGAATATTAATAAGTTGGAGAATATCTAAAGAAGGGCAATAAGGTTATTGGTAAGCTTTGAGTCTATTACATATGACAATAAACTGAAGGTACTGGTAAGCACAAAGAAGAGAAGGTGGAGGAAGAACATGATAGCCATCCTAAAATAGTTAATGAGATGTCATGTGGAGGAGAGAGAGATTAGATTATTCCATTTGATCTCAGAGCAAATAAACTCCTTGAGAACAAGGCAAGTGTTTTTTTTCCCTTTAACCTTTTATCCTTTTATGCCTGAATATGCTAGTGGGTGTTCATGCTTCATTGCTGAAGAGGACCATGCCATCAGAGAAATGATAACATGACTTGCACTTGACTTTGTTTTGAGTGAGGAGGGCCTTTGCAAGGTCACCAGCCTCACTTCTCCTCCAGAGCTATCTGAATCCAGTGACCAGATATTCATCAGGATGACTGGAGATGACCCAGGATGAGGCATTTGGGGTTAAGTGACTTGCCCAAGGCCACACAGCTAGTGAGTGTCAAGTGTCTGAGGTGAGATTTGAACTCAGGTCCTCCTGACTCCTGCACTGGTGCTCTATCCACTGCACCACCTAGGCCATGTACATGGAAGGTATTTAACCATTTTTTGTTTAATTGAATTGAAATATGAGATAAAGGCAAAACAAGGAATAATAGGAGGAAATGTAAAGGAGGCCAATATGGGCTTGATATTAGGAAAAACTTAAGAGTCTGAATGCAGATTGAAACATATTCTCTCTCTCTCTCTCTCTCTCTGTGTGTGTGTGTGTGTGTGTGTCTCCCTTCCTCCCTCCCTCCTTCCCTGTGGCTTTTCCCTTTGGTTCTGATTCTTTTTTACATGACTAATGTGAAAATATGTTTAACATGATTGTACACATTACCTTATATCAGATTACATGCTGTCTCAGAAATGAAGGAAGGAGCAGAGGGGGCAAAATTTAAAACTCAAAAATTCATAAAAGTGAACATTGAAAACTAAAAATAAATAAAAATTAAAAAAAAATAATGGGGATGCCTTTATTTGCATTAGATCATGAGCTCCTTGAGGACAGGGATTATCTTTTGCCTTTTTCTTCATACCCACAGCACTTAGCATAGTTCTGAGTAGACAGTAGGTGTTTAATAAATGTGTATATGCTGACTGACTGACTTTATTGTATGGGTTGAAATAAATGGCAAATGAGGTTCTTTCTAACTGTCAAATTCTGGGAATCTGGAATCTTTTTTGGGATGAGAGAATTGAAGTTAGGAGAAGCTAAGTAACTTCTGAGATCGCATAATTACTGTGTCTAAGGAGAGACTTGAACTCAGGTCCTTTGGACTCATAAGTCCAACACTCTTGTCAATTATGCCATAGTGCTTCTCATTATACCACTATATATCACATTACTGTATATATATCATTGGTAATCTTTTAACAAATGTGGAGAAATACCCTAGTATTTATCCGGTTCCATAAAATTTACTAAGAAAAAGAAAAACTACTCTTCCTTGAGTCATTTTGTTTTAATAAAAGGAATATACGCTTTCCCTCATTTCTGTATTTTGATCTTATTATAGCTAAGATGAATACGAAAAAGATAAAAGCATTTGTAGTTGAATATATATTCCCCTCTCAAGCCAAATATTAATAGCCTTTAAGTTGTGGCAAAAATTTAGAATTTCTTATTAAATTAAAGTTTGTAAATTACTTAAGAATGAGAGCAGGCATCACTAAGATCCTGTTTGGCTTCATCAAAAAGAGGTCATGCTACACTAACCTCATTCCTTTTAAAAAATAAAATCACTAGACTGATAGACCCTGAAAAATGTGTAGATATAGTTTGGCTAGATTTTGGCAAAGCATTTGACAATGTCATATTAGGTTGAGAGAGGTAATCTAGACTACCATGGAATAGATAGATATGAAATTGGTTGAATAACAAACTAAAAGAATGGTCATTATTGGTCAATGTCATCTTGGAGGAAAGTGCTAATGATAACTTTCCTTGGCTTTGTGCTAATTAACATTTTTACTTGTATAACAAGTTTAATATTTTACCATTTATAAAATTTTTCCTATGAAGTTGAAAAAATGAAGGCTCAGGGAGATATATTGGTATTCTCATATTTGAAGGGTTAAAATATGGAATAAGGTATATACCCATTCTACACATCCATAGGGGGAAGAACTAGGGACAATGTTTAGAAATCACAAGGTAATATTTTGCAGTATGAAGTAAAGAAATAGTTCCCAAAATGTGGAGCTTCTCAGAAATGTAATGAACTACTTTGGGAAGTATTGGCTTCCCCTTCACTAGAGGGCATCTAGAAAACACTACACAGTTTCCTAGCTTAGGATATTTTAGAATTATTTCTAAGTATAAGTTGTTCTAAGTGATATCTGAGGTACATTCCAGGTCTGAAATTGTATTATTTCATGATTCAGTGTTTGACAGCTTGTTTTCACTTTTCTTGTTTTAATTTGTCTTGTTAAGGATTTTTATCAACAGATCAATACCAATAACATTTTTTCCTGCCAATTATTAAGGGTTGGAGAAGTTACTTTCACACACTGGAAGTGTAACTTGAAATGGATGTTAGCAAAGAATTGTTGAAGTCATCTCCAAGGATAACTCAATAATACAAATATGAATTTGTGTTTCATTTGGGTTTAATTTTGTGTTTCATTTGTGTTTCATTTTAATTTGATCAAATAAAATTACCTATTAAAGATATTTCAAAACGTTTAATGTTCCCTTAAGCTATTGAAGCACAAAATTGTACTCAATTTTTGGAACCCACTATATATGTGTATGTATAAATGCATAAGTATATGCACATGTGTAATACATGTTATGTTATATTGTGTATATATACACATGTCTATCCAGACATGTACACCTGTGAACATATCTGCATGTATCATTCTATCACCACTTCAATAAAAGAATTTAATTACATCTTTTTGCCTTTACTTTTCGGTTTATTTATATTTTTAAAAATCTGTATATTTTTGACATTGTACAAATTTGACAGAAATGACTTCTTTGAATAAGAAAATTTTCAATTTCAGCACCTAAACATTTACCATATGCTTGTTAAATTCCAATTAGTAATTTTTTTCCAGAAAGGAGAGGTTAAGATAATTTTTACATGGTTGTGAAGATTGAATTTGCAACTTAAATTTGGCCTTTTGAAATTTTAAAAGTATCTTTTCAAATACGGAGGTTGCAGATTTTTCTGCAATAAAGTATTCTAAAACATTTAATCCATTCCCTAGAGATAGGTGGAGATGACTTAATCTCAAACCTACAATGATTTATCTCTTACACAAAACAACATGAAATAGCCCTATGATTTTTACTGCAATCAAAATTTCATTCTTGTGCCATCTCTGAGAGTTTATTATTATTCCAACCATATAACTGTGCAAACTGAGGCATAAAAGCATCCAATTTTCAACTAACTTACTTTTAAGATTCCAACTATCATTTGGAAATAATTTACTTTGCGACAGAGAACAAGTTTCCTGAAAACAGAAATATCCAGTTTTGTGTTTCAAAGTTTCACTTGATTTCTCCTAATGATAACAACTTACCTGCACATAAGTCCTTAATATTTTATGAGGCACTTTCCTCACAGACACCCATGATTTTAGCCAGCCCTATCATCACTATGCAGTTTGCATTGTTTGTTAGTTCCTTTTAGAATTTTCAAACGATTAATCTGCTTTTCCTAATTATTAGCTAGCCAAACTGTACAGACTTATCCCTTCTTATCTTTCATCATCAATTTAGACGGTCAAATCTCTTAATCTTCCTTTCCACTAATCTCTGAGTTTCCTCCAGTGTACTGATCTCTTTCTGGTTTGTAGCACAAATGGAGCAATTCCACAAAAATGATTTTAATTTGTTCATGACTTTCTAACCTTTATACCTTATTACTACATATAATAAAATAGTAAAGGCAAAGTTTTGCTTTCATAGAAGGAGGCATGACAACAATTAGCAATCATCTGCTGAATATAGCCTAGGTAGACCTCCAAAGTAGAAGGATGAAATTAAAAATGATCTCAGGCACCCAAGTTGTTAGTGCTTGTCTTGTATTTTTCCCATATTTACTGGATTGGCTGTGTGTTTCCTATAGCATGAGTCCCTAAATGTTTTACCAGAAAAAAAAAAATGGGCCAATTATGTGGTCAACGAACAGCCTGAAGGTTTTGTTGATATTCATGCATTTCTGAAACATCAAATATGATTTTGAAATCCACCAAGGGTTTTCTTTTTCTTTTTTGTAATGGTATCACTGACTCACTTTCACTGCAAAGTTATTGCTGTGAGGCATCAATCATTGTCAGGAGTACCGACAGGAATGTCAGAGGAAAGTAAATTGATTACATGTCAAATATTTGTAGGTTATCAGTGGGAAGTACTATCAAAAATGAGCATTTGCATCTCCTTATCATTAATATTGCCCAGGGATAAATAGTAAGAGATAGATATGGATATGTTCTTGATTAAGATAAATGTGTGCTTTTGCCCTCAAATACCTTCCAACTTAAAAATATGTCATTATTTTGAAATTAGAGGTACTATTTATGGCTCTGGGAAAGAAATTAGGCAAAAGAGGAGACTCAATGACTATAACTTAAGAAAGTTTGTTGGAAAAATTGCCAGTGGAGCAGAGAAAGGTTTCTACTTGGATGGTGAAATTTGTCTCCCCAAAAAGTGCTGAGAAATTAAAAGATAGTCATAGAACTGCTCCATTTGTATGACTTTCTTCATATTTTGTTTATTTCTATGCATTTAAAAATGACTGTCTTTTAATTTTAAACTATACATTTGCTTCTGAAAATAAACTCTAAAACTGGATAATAGAAGTTCTGCTATATAATCTTTTCTCTTGTTCTTTATATACTGAAACAGGTTTTTGTTAAGGTTTGTTAATTTCAAAATTAAAAAGAAAAAAAAAACCTTGAAGGCTGAGTACCCAAAATGGTGAACCTGAATGATAAGATGGTGGATGGGATGATGAAGGACGGGGATGCATTTTGATTTAAAGGCAATGAGTCTTTTCTGTTGCTATTGTCATTGTTTGTTTCTTATGTGGATCATTCCAGATAACAAGAACTTGTTTTGCTGTCAACAGTTGTAGCTTCTTGGAGCAAACAGTGATGAAAAGTTGCTTCTTATAAGATACTGCTTAGTCATGTGTACCATCTAGCAGAGAGGATAACATCTTGTTCATACGTATCCACAAATGGGCAGATCTTGGTGGAAAAGTAGGTTAGTAATAAGTGAAGGTCCCTCAGTAGTGTCAGCACTTTGAACTGGTTGCTTTGTTCTTTCTGAAATACAGTGTCACGTGTCAGTGCTGATTTCAAAGCAATCTACCCTTCTCCTTGGGAAGTGAAAAGCAAAGTCTGAGTTTCCCCACAGAATAAAATTGGCTTGAGCAAGCATTGTGCATGCAAGTAGATAGTGGAGCTACCCACTGTCGTGTTGGTCCGTCATTGCTGAAGAAAACCATGCCATTGGAGAAATTATGATATGACTTGCACCTGACTTTGTTTTGAGTGAGGGAGGGCTGTGCAGGTCACCAACCTCACTTCTTCTCTAGAGCCATCTGAATTCAGTGACCAAATATTTATCAGGATGTCTGGATGACTGGAGATGACCCAGGATGCACTGGGAGACTTTCGGCCCTTTAGGCCAAGGTTTTTGCAGGTACTCACTTAGCGTGAGTTCATCATTCATCAAATAGTCCTGTTTAAGAAGTAGCCAGGGCATGGCCCCTTTAATGAGGCCAAGAAAAAGAAAGACATCAGGTTGGGAGAACAATTCACTTTATGAAATACATGGCCTACCAGTGAAGTTCCATAGCTCTCAGACTGCCAGCTATAACAGTCATGTAGCAAAATATAGGTTTGGAGAGCACTTTATTTAATTTCTTCCTAATAATAACTCTGTGAGGCAAGTGCTACAAATATTATAGTCTTTTGCAGATTAGGAAACTGAGGCCCACAGAGGTGAAACGACTTGTGCAAACTGATGAAGCTGGTAAGTGGATAAAGCAGGGATTTGTAGCAGTAAGCACCCCGGCACACAGAGGAGGGCCTGATGCACAGTGTCATAAATGTTTTGAGGTGTCAACAATCACTTTAATCAAGCACATATACCAATAGAGAAAATACAAGTAGGACCAACAGACAGTGCTTCCGACTGTCTGACCATAGGCAATACATACATCATTACCAGAGAGAGAAGCACCAATATCTTGGTTTTCAAAGCCAGGGGGCTTCTTAAAATAGCTGCCCACAGTCTCATCTGGCACATGAACCATCTTCCAAACTAAGCCCCAAAGCCAAACCTCACCTTAGAGTATATATACTCTTTTCAGAGCTGGAGGACATGACCCCTAGTGACCCAGTGCCTCACCAGCAATCAACTCAAGGTGTGGGCCACCAAACAAAACAATCTTCCCCCAACACCCCCACCTGAGACCTAAAGATGGTTAACTTCCATTACAGGATTCTAACTTAGATTTTTCTGATTACAAGTCTCTCTCTGTATCTGTAAATGTCATACCACTTCCTGTCAGGACTCATTCTTAAATGGTATTTTCATCCCTAAATTAAAACAATAGTAACAATGTCCAGAAAGCACATGAACGCCGGTAAATCAAGCAGATAGTTTTGTAATATGGAATACAGTGAACTACTGCTATTAATAAAAGCAATTATAATAAAAAAGATATATCAAAAAGAATATAATTATTCCATGTCATTAATGTTTTGCTAACATTTTGTTCCTTGAGATGCTGAGGGCGGGGAGGGGGAGAGAGGAAGAGAGGGAGAGAGATAAGGAGAGGGAGTGAGACAAGGAGAGAGACAGGGAGAGAGAGGGAGAGAGGAAAGAAAGAAAAAAGAAAGAAAAAGAAAGGAAGGAAAGAAGGAAGGAAGGAAGGAAAGAAGGAAGGAAGGAAGGAAGGAAGGAAGGAAGGAAGGAAGGAAGGAAGGAAGGAAGGAAGGAAGGAAGGAAGGAAGGAAGGAAGGAAGGAAGGAAGGAAGGAAGAAAGAAAAAACTCATCGATTTCCCAAAAGAAAACACCAAACTAATATATTCAGATTATTTATGTGACTAATAAGTATTTGCTCCTACTAACCGATCAGCATTTACTTTACTAATAGGGAAAATTGAAGAAGAATTGTAGTATTGAGAATTTCTTAGAATTACTCCTAACATTTTTGAAAATTTTGTTGGATTTGATGTTTTTTTTTTTAAAAAGAACACATTATTATAATTAATTTAATTTTTTGAATGACAATATGACATTATAAACAGAGATGACTGGCACAAGATATTCAGTTCCTGTCTCTGTCCCATATTTGCTCTCTCAACTCCTTTATTTTACTGATGAACGCATTGAGTCTCAGCCACAATGGCTCACATATGATCACACAAGTATTAAATGTCAGAGGCAGTACCTGAATCTAGATATTCTTGGTTCCAAGTGCAGTGCTCAGTCTATCGTACCAGTTTACCTCTTTCCTGAGTCATTTAGTGTTCAATGTTTTCATCTTTTGTGTATTTATTTGTTTTCTTATTAGATTTATGATTTCTTTGATGTAGAATTCTCTCAATCATGAAATTCCCAGTACAACTGAAAACCAACAACTTCTGATATTTATATTGTTTGAAGTTTGTCTGGGACACTTAGAAGTTAAATGACTTTCCCAGGGTCACCTAGAAAAAATGTGTTAGAAGTAAGATTTAAATACTAGATTGTTCTGACTCTCAAACAAATCCTGTATCAGCTGTGCCACACTGTCTTACTCAATAATATGAGTGAATTAGACTAGCCTCTATTAAACATCTTTTCAGAAGCATTAACAATTAGAAGTCAAAGTGGATAGAACAATGGACCTAGAGTCAAGAATAAGTGTGTTCAAATACAATCTTACATACTTATTTGGTGTGTGCCTCAGTTTACTCAACTGCAAAATGGGGAGAATGGAAGTGCTTCCCTCCCAGGGTTGTTGGGAGAATCAAGAGAGACAATATTTGTAAAAATATGTAGTTCAGTGACTGGCATATAATAAATGAACTTTAAAATGTTTATTTCCTTTCTTCCTATAATCCCCTGACTAGGATTTTTAGTCTTTGCCATTCTCATAGTATGCTTTCAAGGTTTAATTAGCTGTAGGATGAGTTTTTTCTATAAATAATCTTTAGTCATGTACAATGTTCTTTGTATTGTGCATGACATATGCACAGAACTCCTATATCCCTGAAATTCTAAGGCCCTTATTAATGTAAGATACAGTCTCCCACAGAGATATTCTCAGAGCAAAGTTTTCAATGCAATTAGTTAAATTAAAACCAAATGTCTTCTGGCCAAATTAAGGGGGAACAAAAAGCATCTAAAAATGTGACAATTCATTTCTGAATTGTCAGCAAAGCATATATATATATATGTATATATATATATATATTCATATATATGTATACACACACATACATAATGAGAGAGAGTATGTATTGGCGGGTGACTTTGTGTGGAGCAAGTTTTTCAAACTGGAGTGTTATAAAATTAGAAGAGACTTGGTCAACTCACACTCTTATGGGGACATCATTTTAAAAATATAAGTGTCCCCAACCCATCTGTTACTCTGACAATCTCACAGAAGATGACTTGATACAGGGGAAGATTGGGGAAGTCTAAAATGAGCACAGAAAAGTCCTCTTTCACTAAAGTCAATGAACCTTCTCTCAGTAACTAGAAAAATGGAATTGCATTTATATTTTAACTTCTTGATGTATTTCTCCCACAGGGAATTTCATTACCAAATTCCAACTTTTTATCTTTATTCCACAATAAAGTATTGTCCACACAAGCAAAGTAACTGAATATTTTTGGTTGAGAGTTTGTGTACATTTCATTAACGAGCAGTTTCATATCACAATTTTAAATTTGTCACAGTTTCCATCTATGTGTAAGGAAACGTGTTTTCAAAATTCTTAATTAGAGGATCATAAATCTAAAGCTAGAAGCAACCTCAAAGACCATCTAGAAGTCTGAGGATAAGTTAGATTAAGCAACTGGCCCAAAGTCACTTGGAAATAATGAATTTGAACTCAGAGCCTCTCACCCTAAAATCATTGGTCTTTCAATTCTATCATGCTAAAAATAGTCTGAGGTAATGGAAAGAGCAATGGATGTGATCTCAGAGGACCTAAGCTTAACTCTTCTCTTTTCCACTTAGGAGATATGTGACCCTGAACAAGTCTATCAGCCTCTCTGTATCTCAGCTTTCTCATCTATAAAATGAGATACTTTCAATGGCAGAGTAGAAAGACACACATACACAGGCTCTCCCCACACAGCCCATAAAATACCTGTAGAGAGGGACTCTCAACAAATTTTGGAGCAGCAGAAGTGGAGAACAACAGAGTGGAGGAGATTTCCAGCCCACAGTGCCCTGAAAGGCCCACAGGAAATGTTGGTCGCACTGGACCCAGAGTAGAGCCAAGTCCAGCCTTGGCCAAGAAGTGCAGCACAGCTCTGGGAGGAGGACACCTCAGGGGCCGAATCTCCAGTCCCAGCAGCAGAGGGTCCACAGATCCCTCAACCCACAGGCGCCAAAGGTAAGTGATGTGTTTTTTTCAGCTGGGCAGGAAGGGAGAAGGAGCTTCTCATAGCTCCAGCCTCAGGCAGTGGGAAAGCAGAGGCCACATCAGGCAGGCAGCAGCAGTTCCTACCACAGCCTGTACAGCTACCCCTATCCATTGTTGGAGCGTAAAAACCCTTGGGGGCACTGAAGAGCTGAATATTACCTCAGGCCTGTGTAGAGGCCCTGAGGGACCTGCTTTTTGTCTGACACTGAATGGCGGCCCTGTCCATCCAGCTTATCTGAAAATTACCCTCCAGTGCTGACATGATGAAACTGGAGACCAGGTGGCTGTGGAGAGGAAACTCTGCTAAGATTCTGGGCACAAAAATTCCTCTCTGCTTGATCATGCCACCTTGAAGGAACTGAGATCTTACAGATTTCCAGAGTATACCCTACTCTTGACAAAGGACCCAAAAGTCAAGTAACTAGTTGGGAAAATGCCCCAAAAAAGGGAAAAAATGTAAGACTATAGAAGATTACTTTCTTGATGAACAGTTAACTTCTCTGATCCTTTCAGATGAGGAAGAACAATGCTTACCATCAGGGAAAGACATAAAAGTCAAGGCTTCTGTATCCCAAACATCTAAAATGAATACTCAATGGTCTCACACCATGGAAGAGCTCAAAGACCAATTAAGAGAGGTGGAGAAAAAACTGGGAAGAGAAATGAGATAGATAAAAGAAAAGCATGAAAAGCAGGTCAACACCTTACTAAAGGACATCCAAAAAATGTTGAAGAAAATAACATCTTTAAAAAGAGGCTAACTCAATTGGCAAAAGAGGGTCAAAAAGTCAATAAGGAGAAGAATGCTTTAAAAAGCAGAATTAGTCAAATGGAAAAGAATTAGCCAAAAGCTCACTGAAGAAAATAGCTCTTTAAAAATTAGAATGGAACAGATGGAAGCTAATGACTTTATGAGAAACCAAGAAATCACAAAACAAAAGCAAAAGAAAAAATGGAAGATGATGTGAAATATGTCATTGGAAAAACCACTGAGTTGGAAAATAGATCCAGGAGAAGCAATTTAAAAATTATGGGACTACTAGAAAACCATGATCAAAGAAAGAGCCTAGACATCATCTTTCATGAAATAATCAAGGAAAACTGGCCTGATATTCTAGAAGCAGGGGGAAAAATAAATATTGAAAGAATACACTGATCACCTCCTGAAAGAGATCCAAAAACAGAAACTCCTAGGTACACTGTGGCCAAATTCCAGAGTTCCCAGGTCAAGGGGAAAATATTGCAAGCAGCTAGAAAGAAACAATTCAAGTATTGTGGAAATACAGTCAGGATAACACAAGATCTAGCAGCTTCTACATTAAAGGATAGAAGGTCGTGGAATATGATATTCCAGAAGTCAAAGGAAATAGGACTAAAACCAAGAATCACCTACCCGGCATAACTGAGTATAATACTTCAGGGGAAAACTGGTCTTTCAATGAAATAGAGGACTTTCAAGCATTCTTGATGAAAAAACCAGAGCTGAAAAGAAAATTTGACTTTCAAACACAAGAGTCAAGAGAAGCATGAAAAGGTAAACAGCAAAGAGAATCATAAGGGACTTACTAAAGTTGAACTCTTTACATTCCTACATGGAAAGACAATATTTGTAACTCTTTAAACTTTTTTCAGTATCTGGGTAGTTGGTGGGATTACACACACACACACATACACACACACACACAGAGCACAGGGTGAATTGAATAGGATGGGCTCATATCTTAAAAAAATCAAATTAAGCAGTGAGAGAGAAATATATATTGGAAGGAGAAAGGCAGAAATGGAGTGGGGCAAATTATCTCTCATAAAATAGGCAAGTAAATGACTTTTCAGTGGATGGTAAAAGTAGGGAGGTGAGAGAAAAAACATGAAGTTTACTCTCATCACATTTGACTAAATGAAGGAATAAAATGCACATTCATTTTGGTATGAAAACCTATCTTACAATACAGGAAAGTAGGGGAGAAGGGGATAAGCAGGAGGTGGTGGATGATGGAAGGGAGGGAACAATTAGAAGTCAACACTCTTGGGGAAGGACAGGATCAAGAGAGCATAGAAGAAATGGGAGGCAGGATAGGATGGAGGGAAATATAGTTAGTCTTACACAACATGACTATTATAGAAGACACTTACAAAACTACACAGATATGGCCTATATTGAATTGCTTGCCCTCGCAAAGGAAATGGGTGAGGAGGGAGGGATGAAGAGAAGTTGAAACTCAAAGTTTTAGGAACAGCTGTTGAGTATTGTTCTTGCAACTAGGAAATAAGAAATACAGGTAATGGGGTATAGAAAGCTATCATGCCCTACAGGACAAAAGAGATGATGAGGACAAGGGAAGGGAGGGATGTTGGAAGGGAGGGCAGATTAGTGATAGGGGTAATTAGAATGCCCGGCGTTTTGGGGAGGGGAGAAATGGGGAGAAAATTTGGAACCCAAAATGTTGTGGAAATGAGTGTTGAAAACTTAAATAAGTAATTTTTTTTAAAAAAATGAGATACTTTACTACCTACTACCTACATTACAAGATTGTTGGGAGAGAAGCACTTTGTAAAAAGAAATGTAAATTTTTATTCAGACTGGATATCTTGAGTATAAAATTGGATGCTTGAAAAAACAAATATTTTATTTTGCTTGTTTCTTTTTTAAATTTAAGAATTAAGTATATCCCAGTAGTTACTTCCTTGTCAAACTGGTGTGTCTAGTGAGGAGGGCCATCACAGATCTGTCCTCCCTGACTTGTTAAGAGGTATCTCCCTTCAAAGCATGACATATAAAGTCTGATAAGTGATAGAAGACTAAGGTTGAAGATGCCTTGAATTCTTGTGAGGAAAAGAAAATAAATTTATCCAATAGACTTTGTTTTTTCTTATCAATATTCACATTCCTCAAAAAGAGAGAGGTACATTTATTACCTGGCTGATAATCCTGAGGAACTCATTTATTATCACCAAAACGTCTATTTTTTGTATTTGTGGAGGCAGATGTAGGGAATTAGCAGCATAAATCCATCTGCCCTCTCCTTGTCTATGCTCTATTCCCCCCTTAACTCTTTAATGAACATTTTTGAGCTAATTCTTTAATTTCTAAAAATGATGTACCATTACTTAATTCATGAGAAGTCCCTCCTAAAGGCAGCCATATTTAATGTAGAAATATAGGCCTGTAGCACTTGAATCAATGTTACAGTTAGGATAAGAGGTAAATAAATTTCAGTTGCCTTATGTTGTCATAGGTGTTTTCATAGATTATCTTAAAGACATTTTACCAGTCTTCTCCCAGGATCAGAGTTTCAGACATGTCTTTGCATTTAAGCAATTATTCTAAAAATAAGTCACTTTATCTTACAATGGATATTATAAGAATTATTTACTATGATGTGAGAAATACACAGTCCTAATACCATATCTTCTACCGTCTTCATCAAACACAGTCAAAGGAAAAACACCAGAATGGAATAGGGTCAGAGGAGAGCTATGCTTCTCTGATATTCTCAGGGAAATGCTCTTTCCCATCCTCTGAAAGTATTCTGTATATATTTCAAACAGAGACTCTTCTAGTGCTAAGTCATTAGGGGACTTGGAGGGGGTGAAGCAGAATAGAGATGCCAGCCATCCCTGCTGATTTCCTGGTCCTTTTCATGTACCACATACGGGGCCCGCTTTCTAGTTCAGTGGGACCCTGAGTCAATCAGCATAAAATCTCTTCACTCTCTTCCTCTTACAGGATGTTCCACAAGAACGTCAAAGCAATTCTACCCCTTTTCCAGGTTCCTTTGGGTCCAGTTTCTCCAGCAAGCTGTGAGGCAGGCCTCAATGAACCTCACAAGATCCATCTCCATCCATTTCACCAAGAGGCTAAGCCTCAGGAGCACTTTGAACAATGTATTTTGATTCCTCTTTCAACCATCAACTTTTTTTAAAATTTATTTATTAATTTTTAGTTTTCAGCATTCATTTCCACAAGATTTTGAGTTCCAAATTTTCTCCCCATCTCTTCCCTCCCCAACCTCAAAAACCCATGCATTCTGATTACCTTTTCCCCCAATCTGCACTCCCTTCTATCACATCCCTCCCTCCTCTTATCCGCATCTTCCCTCTTTTCTTGTAGGGCAAGATGGATTTCTATATACCATTACCTGCATTTCTTATTTCCCAGTTGCATGAAAAAGCAATTCTCAACATTCATTCCTAAAACTTTGAGTTCCAACTTCTCTCTCATACTCCCTTCCCACCCATCCCCAATGAGAAGGCAAGCAATTCAATATAGGCTATATATGTGTAGCTTTGCAAAAGACTTCCGTAATAATCATGTTGTGAAGGACTAACTATATTTCCCTTCATTGTATCCTGCCCCCATTTATTCTATTCTCTCTTTTGATTTTGTCCCTCCCCTAAAGGGTTTACTTCTAAGGTACTCCCTCCTCCCATTTACCCTTCCTTCTATCATCGCCCCACCCCACTTATCCACTTGTCCCCCACCTTCCTGTAGTGTAAGATAGATTTTCGTACCAAATTGAATGTGCATGTTATTCCCTCCTCAAATCAAATGCTATGAGAATAAGCTTACTTTTTCCCTCTCACCTCCCCCCTTTTACCCTCCATTGAAAAAGCTTTTTCTTGCCTCTCTTATGAGTGAAAATTTGCCCCTTTCCATTTCTCCCTTTCTCTTCCCAATATATTCCTCTCTCATCCTTTATTTTTTAGATAGCATCCCTTCCTATCCAACTAACTCTGTGCCCCGTGTGTGTATGTGTGTGTGTGTGTGTGTGTGTGTGTGTGTGTATAATCCCTCCAACTACCCAAATACTGAAAAATGTTTCAAGAGTTACAAATATGATCTTTCTATGTAGGAATGTAAACACTTCAACTTCAATAAGTTGCTTATGTTTTCTCTTTCCTGTTTACCTTTTCATGCTTCTCTTGATTCTTGTGTTTGAAAGTTAAATTTTCTATTCAGTTCTGGTCTTTTAATAAAGAATGCTTGAAAGTCTTCTATTTCATTGAATGACTATTTTTCCCCTGAAGTATTATTATCAGTTTTGCTGGGTAGGTGATTCTTGGTTTTAATCCTAATTCCTTTGACTTCTGGAATATCATATTCCAAGTCCTGCAATCCCTTAATATAGAAGCTGCTAGAACTTGTGTTATCCTGATTGACTTGAAATGGTGGATTTTTTTTTTTGAGAGACTAAAAGTAACCCCATATTGTAGAATACATGGTAGGGAATAAGGTATAAGAAAGTTAAAAAAGATAGCAAGGGGCTAGATTATGAAAAGCTTTAAGTACCAAAAAGAGAAGTATATATTTGATCCTGTTGATCATAGGAAAACACTAGAGTATAGTGAAGTGGGGGGGAGGGCGGGATGATATGGTCAGACCTATACTTTAGAAAAATCAACTTTGAATCTGAGTAGATGATGAATTGGAGCAGGGAGACACTTGAAGCAAGGAAACTTTTTTTTTCTATAAAGCACAAGTATTAGGAAAACTTTTATTACCTTCTTATTCTTTGAAAATATGGGAGTGTAGACAAAGGGAGGAAAAATATACAAGAGAACAGGATGGAAATAAATATACAATCAAAAATCAGTGTCATAACTGTCCAGTTCAGATGAAAGTGAGATTCCCCACATCCCTTCCTCTATGTTTGTATTTCATGTAGTCTGCTATGTGAGCTAGATTTCCCTTACCTTCCTTCTCCTTTTCTCTCCAGTTAAATATACTATTTATCCAATTTCCATCTTTTCCTAAGACCATTAAAACAGAGCAAAACCACCTGGGTATTTGCCTATGAAACTTAAAAACATAAAGCCTCTGAGATGAACTTGTTTTTTCTGCTCCTTTCAGCACAAAAACAATTCATCTTCACACCATCTCTTCCAATTGATCATATATGTGCACCTATCTATGTTTCTCTTATCTTCTTTGTTTCCATTTTAAAATATCAGTCAGTTCTGGATTTTTTAAAAGGAGTGCCTAAAAATCCTCTATTTCATTAAATATCCTTTTCTTCCTTTTAGGATTTTACTTAATTTTGCTAGATAGGTTATCACTTCCCTTTTGAGTATTATATGACAAGCTCTCTTCACCTCGATTATGTTGGGTATAAAGTGTTGTGTGTATCTTGGTTATGGCTTCTTGGTGCTTGAACTCTTTCTTTTCGGCTACTTCCAGTATTTTTTTTCTTTTATGTGGAAACTCTGGATTTTGACTATAATGTTCTTGGGAGTTCTCATTTTGAGGTTTCTTTCAGGAGGGGGGTAATCAATTTTCCCCCTCTGGTTCTAAGAGAATGTTTTTATTTGTTATTTTTTTGAAACATGGTATCCAGGCCTTTTCTGTTTGATCATGACTTTCAGTTAGTCTAATGATTCTTAGATTATTTCTCCTTGATGTTTGTTTATGTCTTGCATTTTCTTCTGTTTTTTCTTCAGTCTTTTGATTCTTATGTCCCATGGCATCATTGTTTCTGTTTGGCCTTAATTTTCAGGGAGTTCAATTCTTGGATACGAGTTCTTCCTCCACCAAGCGGGACGACGCCGGCGCCTCCGCTTCCATCTCTCTTTGGTCTCCAGGACGCCGTCGCCCCTGCCGTCTGCCCTTCTGCCACGGTAGAGCCTGAAGCCGGATTCGGGCGAGAGGGTTCCTCCGGCGGGGATGAGGAGAGCCCTTCTCCCCTCCTCCCGCTCACTGGTTACAGCAAGGAAACTTTTTTAGAAGGGTATTGCAGTAATCTAGGCAAAAGGTATAGGACCTAGGACTGAATTACTTGGCTTCTATATGAGCAGAGAGAAAAGAATGCATGAGAAATGCTGTGAGTATATAAAAAATGGCAATGAGTTGGATGTGAGGTAAGATGTAAGCCTGGTGAAAGGAAGGATGATGATGTCCTAGAGAGTAATCTGGAGAGGGTTTGGGATGAAAAATAAAGAAATATGGTTTGGACATGTTGAGTTTGAGATATTTGAAAGGCCTCCTTTTTGAGATATCCAAGAAGCAGGTAAAGAAGTATATTGGAATTCTCTGTATAAAGATAGGAACTTGGTAGGAAAGATTGTGCTCTAAAATTTGTTTAGAGTCATTTTTTACAGGTATTTTACAGGCTGGGGGTGGGGAGAGCTTCTATAGGTGCATCCTTCTACTCCGCCATCTTGGCTCCAAATCACCAACTTTTCTCAACAACATTTTATCTGGACTAACTGACAAATGGTTAACCTACTCTCATTCCTTTATATTTAATTAATTCTACTGATTCTATGCCCTTGACTGTCAATGTACTGTTTCAAGTTCAATATTCACCATTCCCTCACACTTATCTACCTTAATCTTCCTTTCGAAAATTTTCCCAATTCAGATGTGCCTGCCCTTTACCACTATGCCCTCTGTAATTCCTGCTCCATAATTAACAAATACTCCCTATCTTAGATCTCTTTCTAGATATTTCTTCTGGTTCTCATTGAGACATGCTTCCTTTTCTGGATGAAACAACTTCCCTCACCCTGCTTTTCCAGTATCAGCTACACTTTATTTCATACACCCAACTCATTGGTCATAGTGGAGGAATCCCATTGCTTCCCATTGCTACTACTAGACTTTTCCTTGGCTACCTTCACTAAGCAACATCTCTTCTTTTAAGATTCAAGCTGTACAAATTTATCACAAAATCCAAGTCCTCATGGTTGTTATCTAGAAACTCATAGAACACTTTCTTTCCTTCCTCACTGACCCTTCTTTATCCATGAAGTCAATTGCTTTGTAGGTTAGTCTCTTACTGATGTCTATGATTTGAATATCAAAGATTAAAGAAGGTCCCTTGGCAAACTTGGAGAATTAAACACACACAAAAACATACACATGCATAGATAGGTACAGTAGTGATCATTTTATGGTCATTCTTCAAAATGAAGGGAAGGAGATATTACCACACAAATATTACCACACAATTTTGTCAGAAAAAAATCACACAGGAAAAATCAGCAGGATTCATTCTTTTTCTTCTAAAAATTGGAACTTAATTGAAACTGTAACAAATAATATTAAAACATAAAATGAAAAAACTTTTCATAACTTTTGTTTCTTTTTAAAAAGGCAAAGTACAATATAAACATAACTTCTCTCTCTCACACACACACACACACAGACACACAGACACTTTAGTATGACAAGTTAGTCCCTATTTTAAGTGTATTAACTTTAAGCAGTCTTTCTCTAGAATCAATTTCTCTCTAGTAAAGAGGACCTTATATATTTATTTATAAGTGTACATGTTGATTCCTCACAATACAATGTAAGTTCCTTGAGAACAATGATTGCTTCTTTTTTTTTGTCTATTCCTCCATGCTTATTACAGTACCTGGCATTTAGTAGTTTCTCAAATGCTCATTTACTGGAAGGAAGGAAGGAAGGAAGGAAGGAAGGAAGGAAGGAAGGAAGGAAGGAAGGAAGGAAGGAAGGAAGGAAGGAAGGAAGGAAGGAAGGATGAAAAAATGTCACCTGGAGGCTATAGGGAAAAGAAAAAGTCAAACAAAAAACAACAAGCCTGGGAAACAATGACAGACATTTATTTTATGCAAAAGAGGAGCAAGTCATCAGTTCTTTTCTGGGCACCTAGTGAAGGCTGTCAAAACATTTTGCCTAAGACAATAATCATGGCAGATTATATCCAATAAAGAACTTGTTTCCTTTCCCCCCAATGCCTTATCTAGTTGATACTGAGTAAATATATGCCTTGAGCCCAGGAAAATAGAGTTTGACCCAGGAAAATAGAGTTTGATTCATATTTGCTTTTCACTAAAATTCTATTAAATGAATTTCTATCAAATGCTTATTATGGAGTTACTTTTAAGCCAGGAACATGTTGTAACTTTTAGTGATTAATATTTTCCTGTGACTAGTAAAATCATATTTGCTTTTCTAGCTTAAATTAGTTTATATGAGGTCAATTTATACATTGCACCAGCCTGAGAAATAGAAAATGAGACAGGCCCAGAATAAAATAGACAAAGTAGAATTATCAATATTTAGAAAACATCAATGAACCTGAATTTCTCGCTGTTAAGGAAGTCCATCTTTCCAACACCAATATTCTCCCAGTGATGCTACATGGCTGAGTAGGATAAGATGCTATAACAGCAAAAACTCATCAGATGACCATCTCCATAACAGGCTGTCTACACTCAAGTCATTATCCTCAACCTTTCCTACTTTCATGCTCTCTAACCATCACACTCCTTTCCCTAGATACCATTAGATTCTGCTCTGTGACTATATTCTAATAGGTGAATTTTCTGTTCATCTACCTAGACCCAGTTGTCCACATCCCTTCTCAACCATCTCTACACCATGTTACCAAGCCTAATCACTCCCCCCCACCTCCCCTTTATGTGATATCTTCCAATAGTAAAATATAAACTACAAGAGGGCAAAAACTGACTTTCTTGCTGGTATCTGAATCTCCAATGCTTAGCTTAGGGTCTGGCACATAGTAGGTGCTTAATAAAATCTTTATCTATTGATTCACCTGATCATATTGACAAGTGATTGAAAGATGGGGATTAGACTTAGTGGCCATAAGGAGCTTCTGTATGTTACCAATGGTGACTTGTATAGGAAAAATGGTATAAATTACATCATTAAGGACATGTATGATTAAAAAATGAAACAAGCTAGTCATGTAGCAGAAGAGTTTGCAAGATAACAGACAGCCAAAGTGAACAAAGATCTACTTAGAAAATATGTCTAAGTAACAATAACAAAGCAAAACAAAATAGAGGAAAGAATCTAGCGCATTGGACAGAGCAGAAATGAGATTTGTGGGGAAACATAATCAAAAATAGCACAGGATGAGAAGGTATGGACAAGTTATGGTACTGGGAAGCAAAGGGGTATGCAGACCAATGAGATTAGAAAACTACTAAATTACTATGACACTAAAGTACAGATGATGCCTTAAAGGGATCTTGGATATATTTGATAAAGCTATTATGTAATTAAATGCCTCCCCCAATAGAATTCAAGTTCCTTTAGGGCAAGGACTATTTCATTTTTGTCTTTCTATCTTAAGTGAAAAGCATAGTTCCTGACACATAGTAGGTATCTTATAAATACTTGTCCATTGATTCCTTAATGAAACATTTAAATATATGGCTTATGGAATCAACATCATGACTGTAGAGTTATACTTTGGAACTTTAGATGGGTGCTGTCTATTGGTTCCATGACTGCTTGGATTGTGGGGCCCAGAACTGCTGAGGTGATTTTCCAAACCAACTGCGTGGTTGCATGACAGCCTAGATCAATCCGGCTGTCACCTACGCATAGGCCACAGGCAGCAAGCAGCAAAGCCTCTCTCTTTTTTTAGGCCTGGGGGTGTGGTCCCCTTGGCTCCTTGATCTCTACTGAGGAAATCACCTTCCCACCCCATCTATCCCCCAGCCTCTTCAGTTTTTCACCCTACAAGGGCTCCAGGGCATGATAAAAACCAAGGAAGTTGCCTGCTCTTCTAACTTAGGAGTCAGGATACATTCTTCCCTCTGTCATACTTGAACAGAGATGTGGACCATACCCTTCTCTTCCTTTAGCAATACCAATCTCCAGGAAATTCTCAGGCATCTTTGCTGTAGACCAAGGAACACATCAAGGACTCCTATTCTTAAGCCTCCCCACTCCACTAAAATGCTTGTTGGGCACTAAAGACTTCTAGCTACTGAGGTCACTCCATCTTATCCTACCCTGTGGAAAGTAGCAAAGGCCTCTCTGATATTCAAGTCACTCCTCCTTCTTCACTTCACCCCAATGAAAGTGGTGAAATACCCTTCCTCTACCAACTCCTTGGAATGGCAAGTAAAATAGAATCTTTTGCTGTTTTTGCTTTACTAAACGTGCCTTTGATTGAATAATGTGATGAAGGAGGCTCTTTTCCATCCTTTGATGGGCCTGCCCATGGTGGGAACCTTGATTAGTGGAGTTGTTTTTTAGGAGTGCCCCAAGTACCTTTCTTTTCTATTGAGGCAGTGGGTCAGGGGTTATGCCCTCTGGCTCTAAAAAGTATATAAATACTCTGAACATTTATATAAATATAAATACTCTGAACACTGGGGCTTTGGGGCTTACTGACTGGAAGTGTTTCTTTGGCCAGAAAGATTCTGGGAAGCTGCTAAGGAGCACCCCTCCCAATAAAACCCAGAAGTTGATGCTTCCCTCTCTGGTAACTGTGTACATATGTAATGGAAGCATGTCTGCTGACTTTTGACTTCCCTGTATTTTTTCTGATATCTGTGCTTGATTAAAGTGATTGTTAACCCCTTGAAAGTTGTTTTTCTTTTACAAATGCAGATCTAAGAACCTGTAGTAGCAGGTACCCCCGCGTATGTTGGGGTGCTTACTGTTATACTCCTATTATACAGAAAGGATTTTCTTTGCCTCCTGAATCTGAGAGGATTGACTCCTGCCCAAAGACTGAAAGAGTAGTATTTCTCTCCCTTCCAGGCCTATTTTCAGTCTGAACCCTGATCACAGACTTCCTTCCACCTGATTCATCAGCTAATAGGGAGCTTGAGTGTGAAGGTAGGTCATATTTAAAGAGGTTGTCACACCTGTCTTCCATTTTGAAGAGAAACATAAGTAGTAAATTCTTAATGTATCCCAATAAAGAAATCATTTCCCATAAAAAAGACCAAAGAGAGAAATTTTCTTTCAATATACAAGCTGAAGTGTCACTGAATAGGATAGAAAAAAATGTAAGTTACAGTTGAATTGCAGAACAAATAAAGGAAATGAAGACTCCAACTCATAAAATTTAAGAAAAAATGGAAGTTAGTTAAATTGCAAAGAAACATTTGAGAACTAAGAATATCACTGCGAAATTTCAATTCAAAGAATAAATAAGGTTGAACAAAAATTGATGGATAACAAAATAAAAGGAAGAGAACAAGCTTTGTATACAACAGAATTTGAAGGAGGGCTGATGGATACACATGACAAAATAAGACATTTGGAAATCAAAGCAAGAAATACAATCATTAAATTATTTGGGATCCCAAAAGAAGTAACAGAGATAGAAGTAACAAAGATAGAAACTGTATTTGAAATGTGAAAGAAAACTTTCCGGAGTGAACAAGATAATATGTAAAGTCTCAAATTATTCACTTCAACCCTTTGTAATCAGACTTCCAAACTTGTCCACTGAAACTTCTCTCTCCGAAGTTACCAAATATTGCTTAGTGACTAATCTGATGGCCTTTTCTCAGTCTCCATCCTTCCTGACTTCTTTGCAGCATTTGACATTAGTGATTCTTTTCTTTTGGACTAGGGGTTCTTAACTTGGAGTCCCTGAACTTGTATTTTTTAAAGTACTTTGATATATATATATATATATATATATATATATATATGTGTGTGTGTGTGTGTGTGTGTGTGTGTGTGTGTATGTATGTATATATATATATATATATATATATATATATATATATATAATTGGTTTTCTTTGAAATTCTATATATTTTAAATAATGACTTTAAAAATGTTATCCTGAGAAGTGGTCCATAGTCTTCACCAAACTGTCAAGGGGGGAGAGAGAGAGAGATTGTGATTGAGAGAGATTTTAATAAACTCTGTATACTATGGCTCCTCTGGATTTTTATCACACTATTCTCTTATCATTTTGCTGAATCACCACCACATAATGATCTCTCACTGGAATATACTGTAAAGATCTAACCTGAACCTTTAACCTTTTCATTATTCACAATCTCTCTTAATGACCTCATTGCTCAATTCACTATGGCACCTAGCTGCCTCACAGATGGGAATGAGAAAGGACTAAGGAATCACAGAGGCAAAATTCCAATCTATAATGTGAAGAGTGTTAAACCTCTAGGAGAATTATAAACAGCAGAAAAATAGTTTGTTTCACTAATGAGTCTGAACAATTACAATGAATATGGAAGGTTAAGATAAATTTCCTCCAGGAAATATCTAAACCACTGTAAAGAAAATATTAGGAGATAAATTAAATACATTACTTTTAAAATAAAAAGTATGAATTCTGCCAAGGAAAGAAAAGGAGTTACAGAATGAATCATGAAACAAAAACCATCCAATTGTTGCTTGCATGAATCACATTTAACATAAAAAGTTATTTCTTCTTTAAATTTAAGAAGTTGGCATGTCGTTGTAAGTACAAAAAAGCAAGAGGCAGCAATGGTAACTAACAAATTGGAATTCAGGATCAAAAACATTAAAAGAAATTATCATTATTATTCTGGAAATGGTTAAAGAAAAAATAAATGGCATGAATATGACAAATTTAAATTCATATTCAGCAAACTATTCTATATTAAAATTCATAAAAAGAAGCTAATCAAGAATACAAGATCAGTAAAGTATTATACTAGAAGGGGATTTCATAATTCAGTTTTAAGAATGTGATAAAACAAAGAGATTGATAGTGAAGTAAACACTGGAAGATATAATATGTTGAAATCAATATACATGCGAGGAAATGAGCAAATGAGAAAAATAAGAAATACACATTCTTTTTAAGTACTCATAGAACACATCAAAATTTATCACATAGCTCCTAGAGAAACCTTGCTTAATTTCCCAGAGGCCAAAATTGTACCTCTTATATTTTTCAGAACACAAAGTAGAATTAAACTATAACACAACTAAATATTACAAAACATGAAAGATTTAAAAAACAATAAATTAAAGAATGTAGGATTTTTTTAAAAAAAGATATAAATATATCAGAATTTCAAAAAACAATAATATTGAATGAAGGAGTCAGGAAAACTTGATTTCAAATTCTACCTGCAGCATTTACTAAACTGTGTGATGCTGGACAAGTCATTTGACCTCATTCAGGTTTAGTTTTCTTATTTGTAAAATAGGGGTAACAATAGTATGTACCTCTTGGGGTTATCTAAATCAAATAAGATAAATTGTGAAAGGTCCTTGGAAAAACTCAAGACATTTAAATACTAGTTATTATCACTATTAAATTCACAAAGTCCAATTTATCATGCTGAATGGCCAAACTAGTAAGAGATTAAAGAGGAAAATAAAACTTTCAAATGAGCATTAAATATATCAGAAAAGTAAGAAAGTAATAATTAAATAAAATTTTTTCAAAGAGAAATTTTAAAGTTAGGATCATATAGCTGGTAAGTATTTGAGAATAAAATGAAAAAATGAATTGAGGTTTTTTTATATAAACCAATCAAATTGACACACAAATCAATGTGAACAAAATTGTAAACCAGCAATATTAAAAATGAAAAAAAAGAGGTTTTTAATGCTTACAAAGCACTTTGTATTTATTATGTTATTTGATTCCCACAAGAGTTCTAAGAGGCCAGTGTTGCTATTATTGCCATTTTATAGGTGAGGAAGCTGAAACTGATAAAATTAAGTAGTTTGCCCAGGATAACACAAAGCTAGTAAATGTTTGAGGAGGGTTTTGAAGCTAGATTGTCTTTACTCTAGGCTCCCTCCATTGGCTCCACCAAATTACCTTTCCTTATTTTAACAAATGAGAGAATTTAAATGATTGCGAAAATACCAATTTCTAAAATTAATCTCAATGAAATTTAAATAGATCAACATTGGAGAAAGAAGCAGTACGAGGTATTAAAGAACTCTTCATGGGGACCCACTCATGAACACCATCTCCCAAAAAAGAAAAGAAAAAAACACTCAAGATATCTGTATGTTTTATTTTCATATACATGTTTCATAAATATGAGATATATACTTTTGAGTAAAATATTGTACTGATTTATAATGTGGCAAAGATAGCAATTAAAAACAAAATTACAGCTAATTTCCTCTATTATAATGATGTGAAATAGCTAAATAAAATATTAGTTAACAGAATACAGCACTATAATATGGAGAAGAAAATGAGCATTTATTAATCACCTACTGCATGATAGGCACTATGCTAAGTATTTTACAAATACTTTCTCATTTGATCCTTACAGCAACCCTAGAGTATAGTTATTATTATTAACCCCATTTTATAATTGAGGAAACTGGGATAGACAGAGGTTAAGTGATTTCTCCAGGGTCACACAGCTAGTCCATGAATCTGACTTTGAATGCATGTCTTCCCAATTCCAGCTCCTGTGCTCCATGCACTGCACTAGCTAGCTGCCTCTTCCCCTCTCTCGGTCTCAGACAAAATCTCTTAGACTATAATTTATATGGATATTTTGAGAATATCTTCATTAATATTGAATATTAAAGTTGAATATTTGGTTAACCAAATTCACTAAAAGGAGAACAGAATTTAGTTTCAAGAGTGTTGAATTATAACCCTATCAAAATGAAGGGTCAGTGAATCCCTAGGGTAGACTCTTCTATCATTCTAATGACATTGTTTATTCAGGATCTATGGGCCAAAAGGCATTAAACATGCTTTCGCACTTTTCCTCCCTCATAATGTCACAGAAGTCCTGGGTTGAAGGCTGTATACATGCACATACCAACACACACACACACACACACACACATACACACATGCATAAGCTCTGACAGTTTTTTTAGTGCTCATAAAGAAACAATGACTGTGTAATTATTCAATAACTACTTGCTATGTTTTGTTGATTTCCTCAACTTCAAAAATACTTCAAGGTAGACCTGTAACAATGTATAATGAGTCCTTAGCATCTATTCTTGTCCCTACTCTATCATTGTTGGGTTGTCTGATGTTGAACAAGTCAAAGTGTCTTTCCAGGTGACAGATTTCTTTCCTTTAAAATGGGAAGGTGAGATTTGTAATCTATAAAGTTCTTGCCAGTTATAACATTATGAAATGCAAAAGTGATTTAAGGGCAAAGTGTCTCTTTTTTTAAAGTTTGCATTGATCACTTTTATTTTATATATTTTGTTCATATTCAAATAAATCTTTCTCAAAAGAAAAGAAACATCTGAATGTCATTGAAACACCTGTTTTAAAAAGGCAGAGATGAGAACAGAAAGAAAACCTGAAAAAATAACACAGATGAGCAGGATAGCCTTGAAACCTAAACTGCATTTAAAGAAAAGTAAGCTGCATATATCATAGTAGAGCTACAGTTTCATATATCATCTTTTTCTTTTTTTCTATGTAGATAGAATTGCCCATTTATTTGATGTTTGTATGTTCAGAATAAAAATGGAATTTACTAAAAAAAAAATCAATAAATCCTCCTCCCTGTCTCTTCCCCAAGAGTCAATCCTAAAGAACTGAAAAGAAAAAAATTATCAAAACCATTCAACACTCCAACTGAATCTGGCAACATATTTATGCAATACTCAATGTTCCATGTCCATAAGCATGCTACATTCAGCAAAAAAGAAAGGAAAGAAAAATATATTTTCTCATTTTTCCCTTGAGTCCAGGCTTGGTTAATATTATTATACAGCATTCAGTTCAGTGACTACTATCATTTATTCCAATTACATTGTGATAGTCATTGTACATATCACTTTCCTGATTCTATTTCATTTTGCATCAGTTCATTGATATCTTTCTATGTTTCTATGTATTCTTCATATTCACAGGTTCTTAAAGCACAGTAAGTCTTTATTACTTTCATATACTGTACTTTGTTAGCTCCCTATTGTCTCTTCTCTGGGTTTTTGTGAAAATGTTCTCTCCTGATTCTCCTACCTGTCTGACTGCTCCTTCTCAAATCTTTTCTATTCCATGAGGACCCTAGATCTTCATCCAGGTCATGCTCACTAAAAGCAGGTGCCCCCACAGTTCTATCATGGATACTCTTATTTCCTCCCTCTCTATAATTTCATTCAGTGATCTCATCATTCCTATGGTTTTAATTATCATCTCTTTGCAGATGATTCTGAAATCTACTTATCTAATCATAAACACTCTTCTGACCTCATCTCATATCTTCAACTGCCTACTGACATCTCAGACTGGATGCATTGTAAATATCTTAAAGTTCACGTAGACAAAATTAAAGTCATTACATTTCCCCAAAAACCTTCCCCTTTTCCTAACTTCTCTATTCCTACAGAGGGTACCACCATCCTCCCACCACGCAAGCTCATAAACTGTCATCCTTGGCTCCTCACTCCCATCCCACGATATACAATAGAATGACAAGTGCTATCAATTTAATTTTTGTAACACTTCTCATTTATATCTCCTTCTCTTTTCTGACACTGCCACCACCCTGGTACAGGTGCTCATAATCTCACACATATACTGTTTCAGTAGTCTGCCTAACTCAAATCTTTCCCCACTACAACCCATCCTCCACTTCAAAAATGATCTTCCTACAAAGCAATTCAGACCATATCACACTCTCTACTTGATAAACTCCAATGGCTGCCTAATGCTCCCAGAGTCAAATAGAAACTCCTCTATTTGGCTTTTAAAACCTTCATTATCTGCCCCTTTTCTAAATTTTTATTGGCTTTCCTCCATGCTAAGAACATTCTCCTCATCTCTGCTTCCTGGCTTACCTGACTTGCTTCAAGTCTCACTTAAAGCCCCACTTTCTACAAGAAGGTTTTCCCAGCCCTCTTTAATCCTAGTATAAATTGTTCTTCTGGCTCTATTCGTTTCATATAAGATTCTCTATCTCTTTTTGAAATCCTTAATTTCTTCATTACAGTACAATATTGCTTTATCACATTCATATACCACAACATATTCAGCCATCTCTCAATTGTTCTGCCAACACACACACACACACACACACACACACACACACACACAGCAACTACAAGTATTTTTTGCATGAGAAGGACCTTTTACTTTCCCACTGAGCTCTTTTGGATGGGATAGACACAGAAACTTTTTATGTTTAATCCAAAATACTTTCCAAATTATTTGTTCCAATTCATATCTCCACCAATAGTACTGTCCATGTGTCTGTTTCCTCAAAACCACTCAAATATTTATTTCCTTTTTTCCCTTATTTTAGCTACACTAATCTCCAGCATTTAGCACAGTGTGTAAAACATAGTGCCTAAAAAAATGATAACTGACTGATTCATAATCTCTACTTGTTGTGTTTCCAACTCTTTGTTGACTGAATATACGTGAGACCTTTCCCCCCCTCCTTCTCAGGAGATATGTCTTGCAGTGGGGTCTCTAGATTGGAAGATACAAATATTTTAGTCAATTTCTTAGCATAGCTCCAAATTGGTTTCCAAAGTTATTGGGCTGAGTCATATTTCTATCAATAATCTTTTAGTGAACCTTCCTTTCCACAAACTTTGCAACATCGGCCCTTCTCGTATTTGTCAACTTTGCCAGTTTTCTGGACCTGACGTAAAACTTCAAAGTTATTCTGTGTTGCATTTCTCTTATTATTAGCGATCTACATCAATTCTCATATGATTGTTCAGAGTTTTCAATTCTTTATTTGAAAATGATGAATATTCTTTGACCATTTATTCACTGAGGAATAGTTTTTAGTCTTAAATATTTGGATTAGTCCTCTATATATCTTGGATATCACATTCTTCTAAAAGAGATTTGATATTGTTTATTTATTCCTAATCAATATTCTAATGGCATAACTTTTATTGGGGCAAAACTTTTTAAATTTTATGTAATTAGTTGTTTTAGATTTTTGTGATTTCCTTTATCCCTTGTTTGGTTCATATCTCTCCTCCTTGACAGAGATGATTTATCAATCAATATTACTAAAGAAAAGAATAAGGAAAAGGGTAAAAAAAGGGAAACATTCATCTTAAACTTATAAAGGGAAGGAAAAAGACTAGGAGAATAACTTAGGTATTCAGTGTCCTGGTTGGGTGGGAAAAAAGTATGGGGTTATATCTGACTTATGTTAACTACGGGGAAGATATAGGATTGATCGTTTCTTTTTTTTTAATTTTAAGCAGATCAGTATGGGTCAACAATTGTTAATTGACATTCAGATTATCAGAAGCCAATAACACTACATTTATAAGACATTTAAAAACTGCTCACTGAGTCATTTTATTTTAGAAACAATAATATTCAAATTGTTTAAAAAATCACATTAATAGATCTCACAATAATTTATCACTGTCTAAAATCCAGGTCATCATGATTCATTTACTCATACAGGGAAGGCTATAAGCTTGAATTTTGTGCCATGCAGAACTATCTTTGCTGTGAAAATGAACATCTAAGATTTTATTTTGATAAATGAAAAATAGGAAACCTGAAGAAATAGACTGTACTTAGCCCATATCTTGGGTTCCCCTATTGTTATGCATCTATTACTTATTTTAACCGCTATGAGACTGCACTTGAGAGTAACCTCCTTTGTGTATGTTATAATAAGAGAACATATTTAAAAATTAAGTTTCAGGGTATATGTATTTCTGTAGCTATTATGTGGTTTGCCTGAAACTGGTTTTATTTTGTTTGTCATTGGTTAGTCTGGCTAAATTGGGGCCTGAATCATTAATGAACCAATTAACTTTTGATCTACCTTCTTTCCACAGATTGAGTATTCTACTCCCCCCCCCCAGGTATTTCACAAATGCCTAGGTCACATGGAAGACAAAGAGACTCATTTATTCATTCAATCAATATTAATTAAAAACTTAATACATATATTCTATAATGGGGAACATACAAACAAAAATAAGACATGATCTCTACACACAAGGACCTCACATAAAGGGTAAAATGATACACACACAAATAAATGTAATAAGGTTAAGAAAGTTTCTCAGGCAGCCATGAGGAGAATGGTTTGGAAAAGGAAGACTATATCTGTGAAGAAACCAAATAAAATGCAATCATAATAGATCAAAATTGAATCCAAATTAGGATTGTAACAGGGGAAATATTAAGGACAAGATGGATGTGAGAGATGCTGAGAAATGAGAAGCAAGAAGATTTAGTGACAGGTGAGATGTATGAATACAACAGGAACCAAAGAACACAATAAAGTTTAGAGCACATAAAAAATGGGGATAATGGTGAGACTATTAGTGGGGAAAAAGAAGCAGTATTCAAGAAAAAAATAAGGAGCTCAGCTCTAAACATGTTGAGTGTGATTTGATGGTGCAGCATAGAAATAAGGTGAGCATGGTGGCACATTTCAATGTGTGTTAAAGAAGCAGAGTGGAAACAAGTAGAGATTGAAGATTGGGGTGTGTGTGTGTGTGTGTGTGTGTGTGTGTGAGAGAGAGAGAGAGAGAGAGAGAGAGAGAGAGAGAGAGAGAGAGAGAGAGAGAGAAGGATTGACCTTGGTAAGAAGAATGGGCGCCGTTTTTAAAATAAGGTATTAGGGGGAAAAAGGAGAGCATGCAAGATGATATCACAGGGTTTTGAGATGAAGAGAATAGAAGAAGAAAAAGTTCATGCTGAATATGTTCAATTTCTCAGTAAATTAGGACCAAAGTCTTCAGCTGAGGGAGTTCAAGGAAGGATAGAGGAAGATATAGGAAGCTTAAGGAAGGAAGGGTAGGGAGTATGAACTTCCAGGGATCAAGATGCCAAAGTAAGTAGTAAACCACTGCAACTCCTCCATACTTACCTCAGATTACAAAGCAGAGCCCCCCAAAATATCCTAACTAGGACAGTCAGTAAAAAAGATGGGGTAAAACAGTCTTTTAACCCAAGAAACTTGGAGGATAAGCAATAAAGGCCCCTCTCATTGCGTAAAAGGGGAGCACTGCCCAGGACCAGAAGAGTCTTATCAAAACAGCAGCAATCCCCACCTCAGCAAACCAACAGGAGATCCTGAGCCCTAGTGGGGTGGAGTAGGCAAATGCCAACATGAAGACTCCCTATGTGCCTTAGCATAGTCAGGGAAAACAGCAGACTCCAGCTCCAATAGCCCCCATGTGCTACAGTGTAGCCCCTGGCAAACAAGTAGCCACTTACCCTACAGGTGCCTAAGTAAAAATGAAGCCCCCAGACAACAATGGCCAAACACTCACATGTAGTCTTGAGCAAAGAGACAGCCACTTGAGGCCTGACTACCACGTGTTTAAGTTTAGCCACAAGGAAGTATAGAAACACCCCAACATGCCCCAGTACAGGCCAGACACCACCACTAGGACCTTAGATTAGCACGAGGTAAACTGCCAGACCCTATGGTATCCAGCAATGCCAGTCAACCCTCACAGGGCAGCACCAGATATGAGGGTCTGCCTTGGGTCTCAGAGCAAAATCACTGCACCACCAGATAAAAAGTCAGGGCCTGTAAGTCACTAGCACAACAAGCCAGAGACAATGTGCCCACCATCCTGAGAGCAGAGCTCAAATTTAAAAGAAAGAAAAAAGGCCAAAAAAAGAAAAAAAAAGGTGAGTCGAAAGTAACAAAAGAAGAATCTGACCATAGAAAGTTATTATAGTGACAGGGAAGATCAAGATATTAACTCAGAAGAGGACAATGTCAAAGCCTATGGGTAAAACCCCCAAGAAAAACTGGAAGAGGTCTTAAGCCCAGAAACATCTCATGAAAGAATTCAAAAAGGAGTTTTAAAATCATATAAGAGAGATAGAAGAAAAAAAAGAAAAAGAAATGAGAGTGATGCAAGAGAATTATGAAAAAATACTTAACATCTTGGAAAACAGCTTAAAAAGTGGAATTAGCCAAATGGAAAAGGAGACACAAAAATCCACTGAACAAAACAAACCTTTAAAGAATACAACTGGCCAAAGGGAAAGAAGGGTACAAAAACTGTTGAGGAAAACAGTACCTTAAAAGTTAGAATTGAGTAAGTAGAAGCTAATAACTCTATGAGACATTATAAATCAGTCAAGCAAATGCAAAAGAATGAAAAAAATGGAAGAAAATGTAAAATACTTCATTGGAAAAAAGAACTGACCTAGAAAATAGATCCAAGAGAGACAATATCAGAACCATTGTCATAATCAAAAGGAGAACCTGGATAGCATGCATCTTTCAAGAAATTATAAAGGAGAAGTGTTCTGATACCCTGGAATTAGAGGGCAGAATAAGCATTGAAAGAATCGACCGATCACCTCAGGAAAGGGAACCCAAAATAATGTTTCCCAAGGAACACTAACAGCCAAATTTCAGAACTTTCAGGTCAAAGAAAAAAATATTACAAGTGACCAGAAACAATTCAAATATCAGAAAGCCACAATAAGTATCACATAGCACTTTGCAGCAATAAAATTAAAGTATTAGAGGTCATGAAACATGATATTTCAGAAGGCAAAGGAGCTAGGACTATAATCAAGAACCACTTAACTGGCACAATTAAGCATAATGCATCAAGAGAAAAAATAGCCTTCCAGTGGTCTTCATAAGATGACCATAACCAAACCTAAATTTGACCTTAAATATTGAGATCCAAGAGTGTAAACAGATAAAAAGGGAAAGGAAAACATAAGGGACTCAATAGACCTGAACTGTTTACACTTTTACATGGGCAGATGATATTTATAACTTTTTTATTACTTTATCATAAATACATTTATTATAAATTTTTATTACTAATAGTATAGATGAAAGGAATATACATAAACAGATGATGCAGGTATAAGGTGAATTTGAGGGAGTGACAAAGAATTAAGGGATGAGAAAGAGTGGTACAAAGGGTGCAGAGAAAAGGGAGAGGTAGAATGGGACAAATCATCTCTCACAGAAAGAAGTGAGAAAGACTTTTTACAGTGGATGGAAAGATGGGAGGGTAGGTAATGGGCATCACTTGAACCTTATTATCATCAGTATTGGCTCAAAAATGGAATAATATACATAATCAGTTTAATATAGAAATCTATCTTATCCTACAGGGAAGTAGGAGAGGAGGAAATTAAATAAAGTGGGGGCTGAGGGGACTTACATAAGGGAGGTCAGATGGAAGGAAGTGGTAGACAGAAGCAAAACACTGATGAGGTGGGAAAGGTGAAAGGAGTTGAAACAGAATCTATTATACTTCACTTGAAGTAAAAAAAACATTGGTAACAATCCTGATTTTGGAGAAAGTAAAAGCAAAAATAGACATGATTAAAATAGATAAGGAAGAAAACTATATCTTGCTAAAAGTTACCATAGACAATGAAACAATAAAATTAGAAGAGTAAGACATAAGCTACCTGTCAGATCTATGGGGAAGGGAAGAATCCATGGCTAAACAAGAGAGAAAGAGCATTTAAAAATGTAGAAAAAATAATTTTGATCATATTAAATTGAAAAGTACAAATCATATTAAATTGAAATGTACAAATAAAAAACCAATGCAACCAAGACTGGAAGAAAGCAGAAAGCTGAGAAAAAAATATTTACAGCAAGTGTCTCTGATAAAGGTCTCATTTGTCAAATATAGAGAGAGCCAGGTCAACTTTATGAGAATATAAGTAATTCTCCAATTGCTAAATGGTCAAACAATATGAACAGGGAGTTTTCAGAGGAAGACATCAAAGCTCTTTGTAGGCATATGAAGAAGTGCTCTAAATCACTTTTGATTAGAAAAATGCAAATTAAAACAACTCTGAAATACCACCTCACACCAATCAGATTGACTAATATTTTTTAAAAAGAAGGAAAATGATAAATGTTGTAGAAGATGTGGGAAAATCAGGACACTAATGGATTGTGGGTGGAGGAGTAAACTGATGCAACCATTCTGGATAGCAATTGGGAACTATGCCCAAAGTGCAACCAAACCAAGCATATTCTTTGATCCAGACATACAAATACTAGGTCTGTATCTCAAAGAGATCATAAAAAAAGGGAAAAGGACCTAAGTGTGCAAAAATATTCATAGCAACCCTTTTTGTGGTTGCAAAAATATTTGAAATTGAGGAGATGCTCACCAGTTGTGGAATGGCTCAACAAACTAGTATATGAATGTAATAGAATAAGATTGTGTATAATATATAAGCATAATATAAAATAGAATAGAATAAGAATGATGGACAAATTTCAGGGGAAAAAAAACCTGGAAAGACTTGTACAAACTGATACAAAGTGAAATGAATGGAAAAGGAGGACAACATTGCACGCAGTATCAGCAACATCTTGTGATGATCAACTATGAATGCTTCAGTTCTCCTCAGCAACACAACAATTCAAGACAAGTATAAAGGACTTGCAAAGGAAAATGCTCCCTAAATCCAGATAAAGAACTGATTGACTCAGAATGCAGATGGAAAAATGGTTTTTTAGCTTTATTCTTTCTTATGGTTTTATATCTTTTTGGTCTATTTCTTCTTCCACTACCATGACAAAAATGGAAACACGTTTTACATGCTAGATATGTATAAATTATATCAAACTGCCTAACATTTTTCAGAAGAGGGGAGCAGAGGGGAGGGAGCAAGGGAGAAAAATTTGGAACTCAATCTTGTAAAAATGAATGCTAAAAATTCTCTCGTTATGTAATTGGGAAAAATACTATTAAAATTTTAAAAAACAAATTAAATAAGGAAAGAAGAGTAGGTTTGAAATAGCTTCTATGGGAAGTAAAATAAGCAATCAGTTAGGAATAAATACAAGCACCACCTTGTTGCCATGAAAGACTAGTAGAGGATGGCTAACATGAATTTGCATGGTACCATGCTCTCTCCTTAACCTTTAAAATAGAAATATCTAATGCAGTATGGCATGGATAAACATAAGTGGTTAAAGAGTAAGTTTAATATAGCAACAACTATGTACCTTATTCAAAACATGGCGATAAAAGAAAGATTGCTCTGTAATTACAATAACAAAGCTTGGCCCCAAAGAAGAGTCAAGAAAATATACACCCCATTTTTTTAGATGGGGAATATGAGAATATCTCATATACTGTCACACTCAATTGATACGTTGGTTAGCTTCATTAAGCATTTTTGTTTGCTATTTTGTTAAAAAAGAATAAAACAATGGCTCTTTTGGGAAGGGAAAGGAAAATTATATATTGAAAAACGAAGATGGTATAGCAAATAAAAGGTGGCAACAAAATTATTTTCTTAGGTAAAGAAAGAGAGCTAGCATGATTTTTAAAAAGATGAGGAAATTGAGTATGTACATTGTCAATAAGGAAGACAACTGAATCCGTGACTTCTTAGGCTTAGAGGTTGACCTTTGAACCCTAAATAGTTAAGTACTCAGAGCCAGAATCTTGAACCTTGATCTTCCTAACTTTAAATCCCTCTTTCTCTTCTACTCTGTGCTGCTCATCTATCTTGCTATCTTGGGAACATAATTAGGAGACCATTTTTTTAAAAAAATCACTTAAAAATATCCCTTAGCTACTTAAAACAATCTTGCAAATGAAAGCACCACAGAAAAGCAATGTTTTCACTGACTCATTCTTCCTAATTGCCTCTGAAGTATCTAAGAGCTACGGGTTAAGGAGGAGAAAAAGAAGATGAAAGATATCAAAAAACTTTTGTTCTCCTCTTATGATTTAGTTGCACAAAGGCATCAAAACAAACAGAATGCAATAGTAGAAATGTAAACAGAAGAAGAGAAATCAACTGATCCAAATGAAATGGTTAGTTCTTGGTGACCTTCAAGAAAGAATGCACTTGCTAACTCACTTGAGCATCGTTGGGGAAAGGAAGGGAGAAGGGAAAAGTGAAAGTTTGTTCAACCCACCAAAATCATAAGTGACATTGATACCATTGATTGATTCTATCAACAGACATTGATTGAAGGCTAGGAGCTAAGGGATACTGAAAGTAGCTTAAGACTCCACAGCAGTCCTCAAATAACTGATAATGTAAAACGGAACATTGCTACTTTCACAACAAAAGCATTTTCAGAAAGCAAAATGCTAATACCCTGTACTTTAATCATATTTTTACAATCCACAGAACAGCCAAACTGGACTTATTTCTTTTTCTCGAACCTGATACTCAAATTTGAGCCTTTGAACTTTCTTACACCATGCCTGGAATAAATGCATTCAAACATAGTCATACCACTTGGAAGCCCAGGTTACCTTCAAGATTCAGTTCAAGCACAACCTTTTGCATGAGGCATTATTCTCTAGCTGAAAAATCTTGCTTCTTAATTTACCTTACATGTATGTTCTTCATATACCTACTTCATATGCATATGCCCACTCTCCTCCCCCTAAATGTGGCAGGGGCATGCTACAGTGGGCTTTGATTTGATTTGGTATACTTCCTTACTATAAGAAAAGTTTCCATTGGTGGGAGAATTAGGGAATATCTTTGAGAAATGACAGCAATAAAATAAAAATCACCATAAAACAATTATTTATAATAAAAATATTATGACACTGAAATTTTTCTAAATCTAAAGTGCTATTTATATTTCATTAACCCTCAAGAGGATAATTATTTAAAAGGTATGTTATTTAGTGTTAATGTATTTTAAAGATTGTCAGATTCCCAAGTCAAGGATTTTCATGGACTGCTATGCTCTATAGCATTTAAAAAACATTAACATAACTCAACAACAGTTCATAACACAAAATCAGACCTAAACCTTAAGCAAATGAATCATGGTAAATGATTTGATATACCATCTGACCAGAGGAAAGAAATATCTGCTGAGTCACACTCCGAATCCAGAAATTGGTGCAGATGTAAGCAGGAGTAAGGGATAATAATCTGGCGCTATTCCATCTCAGAGAGTGGTAATGAGGGGATATACAGTTCTGGGCCTAATGTGAAGCAACAAAAAGATTTACGGTGGGACAGGGAATCAATAGGAACCTTAGGATAAAGAAAATATATCACCTTTTAGTTTGTGTTGGTAAATTCGGGGAGCACTGAGCATAGTCAGAAATGGTATATATTCCATTTCTAATACGGTAAATATTAATAGGTAATATTATCCAGGTAAATATAACCTGCATAAATAAAAGCACTTCAATTCAATAATTATTTTGTTTATTATGTTCCTATTGTATACCAGGCATATTCCTAAGTGTAAGGGTGCAAATAAGAAAAAGAAAGATGGACGTTGCCCTCGAGTAGCTTCTAAGTTAATGGAGGAAGAAATACACAAAAGGCAGTTGGAAAGTGGGTGTAGGAGACATGGGAAGGAACACTAGGGGACATCTTGTTCCTTGAAGTTAAAATCAGGAAGAGCTGCAGACATTGCAGTGAATTGGAAGTCCAATCTCTGCCATTCTTCTCAATTTGCCTTTTTTTGTTCTTTGATTTTATTTCATCAAGGAGTTTTCAGATTTCTTTGTATCTTTCATACATATTAGTCTTAGTTATATTATGGTATTTCATAATGTGCCACAATGTATTTAATCATTCCTTTCCTATTGGGCATTTAGGCACTTAGCCTGTCCTTTAGGAAAACAAAATTTACAAATTCAGGGAAATGCTAATTATGACCCTGTGACCTAAAACTCTAAAAGGAAAAGTGATTCAAGAGGGTAGGAGGTTCAAAAGTGAAACTTTAATGATCCAAACTCTATTCTAATCAACTTGATGAAAAAGACCAGAGGGAACCAGGAATCCCACCAGTAACTTACAATGGGTTATATTCCTAAATATTATATACAAAATATGGAGTCAGAGATGTATAACCTAGGAGGAATGTAAAAGAAGCATGAATATCTAAAGGTAATATTCAGGAATGCTGAAGCCCAGGTCCAGCAGAAGCTCAAAGTAGCAACAAAAACATGAAGAACCAAAAGTTCGAAGTGAGCTAAAGACCAAGGAAAGGACAGGCATGATGTGTGGAGCAGATGCTGTAATGTCATCAGATGACAGCAAGAAAAGTCTAAGTATTCAAGTCTTACTTCAGTCTTCTCTGTCAAGAAAAATTATCTTCTGGAAATGGAAAGGGTAGAACAAACATGACTAAAAGGAAATTGCAGCCTAAAATAAGTAAAGAGATGACAAGACAGTATTAGCTATCTCTAAATGCAATCCTGGTCTGAACAAATTCCATCCCAACATCCTAAAATGCCTTGCACTTGTATTTTTTAGGGAATATTGAAGAAAGTAAGTAACATCCGAAGACTGGAAAAGAATAAAATTTATCTAAGCTTTCAAAGAGGGGAAGGAGATGGCTTCCATCGATGAAGACATTTATATGAAGATTCAGCAAAATTTTATAAGGGATATTTATTTTATTATTTCCTTGTTTCTAAAGATTACTTTTTCCCCCTGGACTGGCATTAGTGAGTGATATTTTGTAAATATTTCTAGAATTTACAATATATACAAAAAATAAATGAAGAAAGACTGTTTGCTAGATTATGGCATATGGTCAGATGACAAAAACCCCACTGATTTAGTCCAACAGTACACATATATCATGAACAAGCACTGGAAATGAACAGCAAGCTAGGTTGACAATTGAATAAGGAATAGATTCAATTATATTTGATAAATTACACAACAATTTTAATAATCCTATCATGCTTTCTGACACCTCATTGTTAAGGTTAACCTTCAGGAATGAATTATGACAAGAGTCCTGGAACACTGTGAAGAAGTGAAATTATGAATAAACTCACGGGCAATGGAGAAAGACATGAGAAGTATACACAGGCTGCAGGTATGCTGGAGCCAGTTCTAACCAGAATGACAATCGTTATAATATCAGCGCGAGCGTTTATACCTCAGAAATCAGCAAATGCGGATCAGGGCTGGATTTATTGTTTTGCTGATCCTTAAGTTTGAAAAAATGATAGAAAAAATTATACTAATTCAGATAAAACTTTAAAAATATATCATGCTTTTTTGTTTCAGAGATACAATTGTTAAACATATACCAGCTCAGCTTTGGCTGTAGCGTATTATCTACAATGATTTGGGGTAAAAAATAAAAGTGAAAATTTATGATTGAAAAAAGAGGTGGACTGATTATCTGGCAAGAGTAATGTTGAACATCCTGAATGCTAACACAGGTACCAATACAGTATTAAAAGGACTCTTCCATGGGGGATATGTGGTACAACATGGTAAAGAATTGTACATGATAGAAGGACCATGTCACTCTCCTGCTCATTTGGTTCTCTAATGACTCTAGTCTCAAACAGACTCCTCAGTTTAACATTTTAAGACCTTCACCATCAACTTCAGCCTACCTTTCCACTTATTTTACATATATCCCACTTCACACACTCTTCTCTCAAATCAAAAGAGCCTCCTTACTGTTCCTTCTAAATAGCATTTAATGTTCATCTCTGTATGCCTCACACTCCATCCTTACCTCTGCTTCTTAAAATACTCAACTTCCTTCAAAATTTAGGGCAAGTGCCCTAAATCTACATCAGTCATTCCATGGTGCTCCAAACCCCCAGCTATTTTTCCTATCCCACCAAAAAGTGACTTTGTATTGACTTTGGAAGTATTTTGTAAACACATATTTGGTTTTCTTTGTCTCTCCTAATTAAATATAAGTTCCTTTGGGGGTCAAAGAATGCTTCACGTTTGATGATTTATCTTTACAAGTCAATCAGTCAATAAACATCTATAAAACATCTACTATGTGCCAGGTGCTGCGATAAATTCTGGGTATAAAAGTATGAAAAAGAAAGATAGTATCTGTCCTCAAGGAGATTACAATTAAATGAGGGAAGACAGTACACAAAAGGAAATTTAAAAAGCCTAGGGGGATAAACTGCCCAGTGCTGAGGCAAAATGGAGAAGTCTACAGGAATATAGTTAGACTGGAAAGGAAAAGACAACTGACCTGGGCACTCTCCTTAAGTGGGGGTTCTGGGAAGAGCACTTCATTGAGTTCTATTTAGGGTACTGATGAGGTGTGATTTACACATCTGAAACACATTTACAAAATGATGAGGTTCCTGGAGAAATGATAGAAAAGTTCAGAGGAAACAGCTGTGTGGGAAAATGCCTGGTATGTGGTAGAAACTTAATAAATGACTACTGATTTATTATCTATAATCCAGTAAGAAATGACAATGTCTTGTATACTATTATAATTTATACCAAGGACTACTTACTTGCTCCAATATTTCTTAACAACTACAAGTAAATTTATATTATTATATTTGAGAATGTCTTTTATACTATCCTTTAGGATGGATGTACCAATTAGATGACAGTACAATTCAGCAAATTCATAGCTGATTGAAAGCAGTTCCCCAAAGAATGTTGATTGATGGGTCAGTGATATCTTGGAGGGAATCCCTCAGTGCCACTCTGTCCTCAGTCTTGTTCTATTTATTTCAATCAATATTGGCAGTCAATACAGATGGTATACATATCATATTACCTGTCCTTAGAAGTGACATGAAACTACAAAGAGTAGCTAATTCTTTAGATGACATAATCATAATCCAAAAAGATCTTAGTGGATGAAATCAATGAACTGTCTTTGTTGTGGTTCACTTTCTGATATTTCATGATTCCATTTGGGGTTTTCTTGACAAAGATAATGGAGTGGTTTGTCATTTCCTTCTCCAGCTCATTTTACAGATGAGGAAACTGAGTAACAAGATTAAGTGACTTGCCCAGGGTCACACAGCTAGTAAATGTCTGAGGTCAGATTTGATCTCAGGAAGGCCCTGACTCCAGACACAGCATACTATCCACTGCACTCCACAGCTACCCTTAGAATATGAAATTCTTAAGAACAAGGACGTTTTTTGTTTTTCTACTTGTGTTATTGGTGGTTTATACATAGTAGGCACTTAATGACTGCTTTTTTCTTTTTATTCATTAACTTTTTAATTTTTTCATGTCATCTTCTATGCCTGTTATTGTTAAAACCACTATCTCCCTTCAAGGTTCAGTTCAAATACTAACTTTTTCAAAACAATCCTTACCTGATGCCCTCTGTTATTTTTGCCCTCCCCCTTCTATTCATTTTGTATATATAGTGCATTTATTTTGTCTGCGTATAGATTATATCCTCCCGTACAGTAGAAGGTGCTAGGGGAAACGAACTGTTTCACTGTTAACTTTGTATCTCCAGCACCCAGAACAGGGGCTGGCACAAGTTACTTGATAAATGCTTATGATCACCAACAGTCTGATTTTTTTTTTCTTTAGAGAAACTGATTTTTTCACTGCATAGCCAAGTATTCATTTTAAAATTGAAGCAAAGTTATTTATTGCCCTCTACCTTACAACTATACACAGCAAAATGTACTCACTTTTACATTTGTTATTTGAGCTTATGCAATTCAGTCACAAAATGTATGTAATGCCTATGAACAGGGGCTGGGATCTCTTTCAAGTCCTAATTAAACATGCAGATTTTAACTCAGAATCTAAAAACTCGCAAACTCTTCAGAGCAATAACTAAAATGTGACTCCAAAATATTTTAAGATTAGTTAGGAAAACAAAAGAAGATAAAATGCCTTCTATGAGATTTAGAAAAAAAGCTCAGTAAAGAAAGCACATTTGCATTTTTTTTTTAGCCATAGTTGAAAGAAATGCAAGGACGATAGAAGCGCGAACAATTCTGTTCTTTCACTGATGAGAGACTCAATAGATGGCCCTCATTAAAGCTAAAGAGAGGTCTAGACAGCATCACTTCCCCTGTGTCTCTGGGATAAATCAGAAGCAAGCACTTCTGGAGACAAACACCCTATATAATAAGCAGGAAGCTGCCCTTCACTTCGAAGCCACAATTTCTTCAAATGACTTCCCATTATCAGTGTACAGGGCATATTACTTGTCACTCAACCCCAGCAGCATCACTGTTTTAGAGGTTGAGCATTCATATTTTCTCTGATTGCCATCAAGATATAAAAAACAGTAATGCAAAGTCACACATCCTAACTGGGCACAACCTCATGGACTGATGGAAGTAGCAAGGAGGATGGAACTGAATGACCTGGAGCCCAGCCTCTAGCATGCAGGGGACTTTGAGAATCACCTTGGGCATGTACTTCCATTAGATTTCTCAGAAACACATTTTCAGTAGTCAGCGAGAAGCTGTTTTTGCTGTTCTATTTTAAATATGTTCTCAGAATCACAAGGGGAAAAAAAGAGAGAAGAAGAGGAAGAAAATGAAAAGAAATGTATGCCAAAGGTGTAACAACTCAGGTGAGTTAGCAGTTTTCTTAGGGCTTTGTATGGAATCATCTAATTGGCTTTTAGGTTTGCATCTGTTCTGAATAAAGAAAACAGCTTAAGCTGATCATGGAGTTTGTTGTTTATCTTCACCTCCCTTAGGAGGACAGAAGAAGTTCTTTAGTGGCATTATTTAAACCCTTGAGTCAGTCAGGCTGACTGTGGATACAAAAATGCTCAACAGCTAAGACTCTGAAAGTGTGATGCAATCAAGGCAAAGTCAGAGAGAAAACAGGTGTACGTGTCCCAAGTAACATGATTGCAAGGTGTTCTCTAGACCCCTGATCTGTATGCTCTCTGACCCAGGCACCCTCAGGAACCTGCCCAGGCTAAATAACCTGCTTTCTTCTTGTTTCCCTTACCACCTCCCAGCTGGGGAATGTGACTGGTCCTACAATGAACAGGGCTAGAGATCAGGCACTGGTGGGACAGTGAGTTGTTTACAATAGATAAACATGGATGGGTTACCATTTGTATCACTAATCTCATTACATTATCCTTCCCTCCAAAATCTACTAATCTTCCAAATTTTCCTATCATTGCCAATAATACGACCTTTGTTCTGGTCTGCAAGGTTTACCACCTCCACTCCTTCCCCGCACATTCCACAGACTTAGTCACTTGTCAAAATGGTACTGTTTTTATCTCCATAATGTGTCTCACATAGTTTCTCTTCACTCCAATCCCACAACCACCACCCTGGATCTGGTCCACATCCCTGCTTACCTGGGCTATGGATGTAGTATGCTAATCACTTTCTAATTGGGCTCTGCTTCTTCTCTCCCTTTTCCATTACTTTGTCCACCTGCCAAAGTTTTTTTCCTAGGTTGCAGTACGAGTAGCTATGTACTACAATAGACAGAGCACCAAAGCAGGAGGCAGGAATCCCTGAGTTTAAATCCAGCCTCAGACACTTACGAGCTATGTGACCCCAGGCAAGTCTCAATCTCTGCTTGCCTCACCTTCCTCATCTGTAAAATGGTAAAAAGAATAATAGCACCTATGTCCCAGAGTCATAGTGAGGAACAAATGAGTTAACAATTATAAAGCATTGAGCACATGTCGGGCACATAATGTTAATTACTGACCATATCACTTCTCTACTCATTAAATTCTAGTGAATCCCTACTGATGCAAAGATACATTTTTCTATTTTTATCTCATCCTTTTAAATTTATATTTTTGTATAATTTTATAATATACATAATTATTAGTATAGTAAATTATCTACATAATTTATAAAAAATAAGGATATACATATATTGGATATGAGTACTTAAAAAATATCATTACATTTGGAGATCACTGCTCTAGAGCAGAGGAGTCGAACACTGTCTCCAGGCCAATTGCACATAACATTCCTGAGTACCAACCGACCAGATTAAACTGTAATTGGGAAATAGTTAATAAAATAAATACACTACAACAAAGACGATCTAACTATATGGATTTCTAGGCCAATATAAAGCCTACAGGGATACTTATGTATGATTTAGTGGCTTTGATTCTATTTACATATATGCCCACTGGTCTAGAGGACACTAAAATGGACCTTTGCTTTCAAATCACTTCATTTAAACAAAAATTGTTTAATAAATAATATAGACAGAGTACTATGCAAGATATGTGGAAGGTAGGGAGCCATGGTAGAAGATAAAAGAAATTAAGAGAAAACTCTGTCTTTGTACAAGTTCCAGTCTGAGAGAGATATAACACATAGTTACGTATTTATAACATATGAGAAGTGTGAACAAAGTTTTATGTGAAGTATAAGGGGAGGAAAGGACATGAACAAATAGGGGACTGTATGGTGAGGAACAGTGTGAGAGAGTGACCTCTGACTCTATGATTAATGTAAACTACCTTGAATGAATGTAAATAGCCAAAGAAGCTCTAACTATCCCATGGGAAAACTTACTCATTACCAGGGGCCATCCCTGGAAGGATGCCTTCTTTGTTCTGTTTCTATATACCCCTTGGCCTCGTCTGAGGGTGGGTGAAGGGATCCACCATGTTGTCCTGTCTGACCTCCTATAAGAAAACTCTCCCAATTAACCTATAATTGGCATAATCTATGCCTCACCTACTAAATCTATGCCTCTCTACTAAAGAGAAGTCCATTTCAGAGATGCCACAAGAGATGTTTCCAGAGACTAGGTAACTCTATGGGTCATCTGAGATCCAAGATGACATTTGACAACTAAATGGACATTGGGAATGGGCTACTACAATACAGGGAAACTTGATGTTAGTTAATGTTGATGATCGTTATGGGATTGCTTTGGTCTCCTGATTTACTGCAGTTGCATACTGAGTTCTCTCAGTTATCTTGGTGTCATGTGAACTTCCCTTTGAAAATCTAATCCATGGAAAAGGACCCATGTGTACAAAAATATTTATAGCAGCTACTTCTGTAGTGACCAAGACTGAAAACTGAGGAGATACCCAACTATTAGGGAACAGTTGAACAAGTTGTGGTATATGAATGTAATGGAATACTATTACGCTATAAGAAATGAACTGTCAGACTTCCTGGAAAGACTTATATGAATTGATGCTTAGTGAAATGAGTAGAACCAGGAGAACACTGTTCACAGAAACAGTCACAGTGTACAATGACTGAATTTGATAGACTTAACCTTCTCAGAAGGACCTAAAACAAATCCAAAGGATGGTAAATGTCATCCATGCTCAGAGAAAGAACTTTGGAGTCAGAATGCAGAGCAAAGCAGACTATTTTCATTTTTGTTTTGTTTTTTCTTTCTCACGTTCCCTCCCATTCATTAACATTTTTCTATGCAACATGACTAATATGAAAATGTGTTTAATAGGAATGTAAGTATGGAGCCATACCATATTGCATGACATCTTGGGGAGGGAAGAGGAGGAAAGGGGAAAAAATTATAGAAGTGAATGTTGAAAACTAAAAATAAACAATTTTTTAAAAAAGAAAATCTAATCCATAGTTTTAAATCTTCTTATATACTATGATTATTTAATCTTGTTTTACATTAACCAGTCAGGGAAAAGAGTGATTTGTCTTCCATTGACAAAAAGAAGAAAATTAAAATATATATATATATATATATATGTATTCTGATTCCATTTTGTGATTGATTGTATTCTGTATCATCCCCAACATGTTATAATATTGCCCAAACCATGTTTGTTTGTCTCTAAGCTTAGTTCAGAAATTCAGTTTTAACACTAATTTCCACATGCCATTGACTTTTTCATTACCTCCCTTGGATAGGGATGGAAGAAAATTACAACTTAGTAATTCTCTTATTAGTCATATTGTTTCTTGACTTGTGCTTGTATTGATATGGATTGTGCCTCCAGCATAGTTTATTAGCAGGATCCCCTTCTTCCTCTATGTGAACAAAACCATTCAAATACAACTCAGGGAGCTTTGCAAAGATATTATTGGATAAAATGTATGAGCAAATCATAAGGGGTGGAGTGTACAGCAGAAGCCAGAACATGAGAGAGTAATCTATTATTCCATAGAGAATGTAAGCTACCCTGAAAGAATGTAAACAGCAAAAGAAGCTCTTAACTATCTCATGGGAAAATGCACACATGATCATGGGTCATCTCTGATACTTCGCCATCTTTGTTTTGCTTCTATGTAATACCTGTCCTTGTTGGAGGGTGGGTGCAGGGATCCACCAAGTTGTCCCATTGTTACATAAGACTAGACTTCTGTGAGTAAACTCCCACAACTAACCTAATAAAGTCTAATAAATCTACACGTAGAAATGTTACTGGTGTGGACTGCACTTCTTTCTTTGGTATCTCAGTATTGTCTCAGAAGGTGTGCCACTCTATAATTGGTATAATCAGCACAGAAGAGATCTTGCATCTATATGGAGATTGGGGAAAGTTTTGTGGAGTTGGTGGCATTTGAAATGAAATCCACAGCCTATGGTCAAATCTAATTTACCACCTGCTTTTGTATGGTTGGTGAGTGAAAAAGCTAGGAGTTCAGCCTGCCATGCTTTGTATGGTCTATAGGGTAAAGACTGCTGAAAAATGTAAAACTCATTAATAGCTCAGAGATGATATAAAAACAGCAGTGAATTGGATTTACCCTGTAGGCTGTGGTTTGTTAACCCCTTTAATCAATGTATCTAAGAAGGAAAGCATTCCAGACAAATGAAAGAATATTAAGTAAACATGAAAATGTCTTATGTAGGAGGATAGAAATATAGATATAGAGTTGGAAAGAACCTCACAGGCAATCAAATCTATCCTCATTTTATAGATGAGGAAACTGAAGCTCAGAGATGGCAAATCATCTGCCCAAGATTACAAGAGCAGTAAATAGCATGGATTAGATGTCTGATTCCACAGTTGGAAATGGCAGGTATTCCAATTTGACCTAAGCATTATGTCTATGAAGGAAAGCTGAGATACAGCTGGAAAATTGAGGTGGTACCACATTATGGAGGACCTTGAATGCTAAGGAAAGTAGTTTGAATTTAATAATTAATAACAGGAAGCTGTCAAAGATTAGTGAGCAGAGGTAAGGTGTGGTGAGCCTGGCACCTAAGAAAGATTGCTCTTACAAGGAAATAAAGAACAGCTCTCTGGGTCAAGGTAGCTCCTCAACCTCAACATGAACCAAAATTGAATGCATCCAACTCTCTACTAAACTTGTCCCTCCTTCAAAATTACCTACTTCTCTTGAGGAAATACTTCCTCCTGGTCACCCTGCTTCAAAACCTTGGAGCCATCTTTGACTATCCCTTCTTCATTGACTCCATCAACTGATCTTTTGCTAAATTCTGTCTCTTCTACTTGCATGAGCTATTTCTCATCTATATCTTTCTTTACATTCACCCTGCCAACACTCTAGCTCAGAGCTTTATAATCACTTCCTCAGACTACTTTAATAACATCCTTCTCTCTATTCCATCCTCCACCCAGTTGCAAAATTATTTTCCTAAATCATAAGCGTGCCCATGTCAAAAAATTTCAGTAGCTCCCTGTTGCTCTAGGCAAACAGGAAAACTCCTTACATGTAGTATTTAAGGATTTTCCCAATCTACCTTTTCACCATGATACATTACTATGTTTCATTTTTCAGCCAAACTATATTACTAGTTATTCCCTAAACTCACTATAGCACTTGCCTCTATGCATTTTGCACAAGCTGTCTCCAAATCTGGAAGATACTCTCTTCTCATTTCTCTCTCTTACAATGCTTATTTTTCCTTCAAGAATCAGCTGTGGTGCCTCTTAATCTATGTACTTCTTTCCTTGAACCTCTAGCTCAAAGGTGTTCTCTCTCTAAGCACCTTGCCTGATCTTTCCTCCTTTCACTTCGTATGCTAATATAGCATATTTATCTTAGTAGATATCCTATTTGACCAAAAGACTATAGGCTCCTTGAGGGCAGAAACGTTCATTTTTGCTTTTGTAACTCTTGCTCATAGATATTTCTTAATATATATATATATATAATTTTTATTATTACAAAAGAGAGAATGTGGAGGATACTGGACTGGTGAAGAGGCTATAAATACAATCCCAATTGGTAGTAAGGTAAGCTAGTGCTAGGTCAGTGGAAATAGAGAGGGGACAATTGTGAGAAACATGGAGGTAGAATCATGGGGACATAGTAAGTGATTGGATTTAGGAGATGAGGCAGAAGGAAGAGGCAAAGAGAACTCAAGAATTTAAAACATCATAGACTAGATAAGTAGTGAAAGCACTGCTCAAGTAGCAAAAAAAAAATATCAAACTATGGGAGAAACACTGGACTAGCTTCAATGTGAAGTGGACCCAAGGAGTATTTGATCCACACCTGGGCCCTAGAATAGTTACATGGAGAAAAATAATAGATCAGGAGTCCTTAGGGTCCTGCTCTGTTTGGGATTTAATTTGATCATAAGCCAGGTTTTTGTTAGTTTTCTTTTTATTTCATATAGGATTAAAAGGAGTTCTGAAATAAATTAATCATGCATAAAATCTTTTTTAAAAAAATATATTTTCTGAGGTGCCTGGATTGTAATTTGACTTAAAATTATCTATGCTTTTTTTAGTGATCTTACACTACCATTACAGCATACTTCATACATACACAGTTGGTCAATAGCCACTGCTGAGCACAAAGCATTGTACTAGGTAGGATATCTTTAAGGTGTTAACAGACAAAAGAGGAAAAAAAATTAGCAAAAGCTCTGGAAGTGAGTTCAAATTCAGTTTCTGCTATATACTATCTGTACCTCTCTGGCTTTTTTCCACAGCTATAAAATTAAAGTGTGTAATTATAGCAGAGGTGTCAATCTCCTGCCTTATGGCTATGTGAGGCCAGTAACAATCCCAAATTCCCACCAAACCATATTAAAATATAATTTAGAAATGTAAAAACTAAAAATGTGAAAAATACAATAAACGGTATAGTAAATACAGAAAACGTTAATTTGTGGTTTTCTGAGTCAATATGCTGACTGCAGGAATCCTAAGTTTGACTCACCGGCCTAGAGGTTTTCTAAGGACCCTTCTAACTCCATTTTCTATCATTCCCATAAACTCTAGATACTTATTCTCACTGATCTGAGTCAGTTTCCTTTGGTTACCTATAGTTCTTCTGCTTTGAGATGGTTTAAGTGATTTTTACTTTTGGCACCACAGTTCTCTCCTTTCAATACTTTCTGAACCTTCATTGGGGATACATTCAAGCAAAGTGGCAAAGTGTTTATCTACAACTCAGCCTCTCTCTCCTACTGCCTCAATCAATTCCTAAGCTTTTATTAAGATTTACCATGTTCTAGACACTCTGCTAAGTTTTGGAAAGACAAAAGGCAGAAATAATTTCTGCCATCAAAGAACATGCATTCTATTGGAGGAGATATTTTTTTTCAAATAATTATATTCAAGATTTATACAGAATAAATAGAAGGGGACATTTTTAAAGAAGAGACTAGCAGTTGGGAAAAACAGGAGAGGACTCCTATAGAAGGGAGCATTTGAACTGCATTTTTAAGGAAGTTAAGGTTTCTAAGTGGCAGAGGTGAGAGGGAAGATAATTCCAGGTATGGGTGATGTCTCTCTTGTCAAACATATTTCTATTCCTCACTCATGATACTCCATTTTCCATATCCATGCCTTTATACTATCCATCCCACGTGCCTGGAATATACTTCATTTTTATCTCTTCCTTGAAGTCACTTTTTTTTCCTTTAAAAAGTCACTGAAGCACTAACTTCTTTATGAAACCTTTCTTGAACTTCCCCATTACTAGTGCTCATCCTCCCAAACTACCTTATAATTAACTATTTTGATATATTCATATCTGTTTATAAATATGGTATATAATTTTTTTATATTTCTTTCCCCTTTCATTACTTGCAAGTGGAAATCATTTAGTTCTTTACACTTGTATCCCCAGAACCTAAAACAATAGATGGAGTCATGTATTAGGTGCTTATTGAAGACTTGGTGATTGACCGATTACTGTAGCCTAACTATGGAGTAGATGGAGGGGAGGAAAGCATAATAAGGTTTGAGAGCTAGAAAGGCAAGTATTTGAAACACCAAATAAAGGCTTTTGTATTTATCATAGAAGTCATAAGGAATCGCTGAAATTTACTGAGTGTAAGAATAATATGATCAGACTTACACTTTAGGAAACTCACTTGGAAATTGCCTGGAGGATGGGTAAGAAAAGGGAGAGACTTGGGGCAGGAGACCAGTTAGAAAGCTACTGCAAAAGTCCAATTGAAAATGAGCCTGAACTAAAGTGTTAGTTGTGAAAGTAAGGAGAAGAGAATGTACAAGAAATATACTGTTTAGTTAGAAAGAACAAGATTTGGCAATGAATTGGCTTTCTGGGGTGAGTAAGAGGAACAACAAGAAATTTGCCAAAAATAATTATTAAAATTATAATATGAAGAAAAAGACTGGCGACACTTCATATAATGTAAAGCATTCTGAAATAACAACAGACGATTGGAAGCCAAACTCACACCCACTTCCCCATCTGTGCTCAGTCAAGACCAAAAACAATGAAATTGCACGCAAAGCTTCTATTTTGAATGTTGCTGTGGTAGTTTCTAAACTGTCTCCTTTCACTACTCAGTCTGACCATCTCTAACACTGAGAACTGATCTCATTCATCCCTACAATGGAAGAAGGATGCAACCATGGAAAGATAAGGTGAAACCTACCAAGACAAAGCCAGCCAGAGTGGAAGAAAGGCCATAAACCCAGCTGTCATAATCTCTATATGGAATTTCCATTTAACATAGATCAAGTTAGACCTACTCTCATGACATGATAACAGCATTGAGCCAGCCAACATTGATGGTCTCAGCAGAAGAACAAATGTGGTAGTGATCAGAAAAAAGCAAAATTATGAAGGGGGCTGATGAAAACCTATGTGCAATAGAAGAAATAATTGTAGAAGGCAATAAGGCCAAGAGAAAATCTGAATGAAAGCCTAGGAATCACTCCTCACCCTTGTTAAATTCAAAAGATGTGTCCTTTTTGTTCATAGAATATCATGATACATATTTTTTAAAATGAAAAACATTATTGCAAAGCAAGAATTGAAGAAAACAAGTGAACACAATAAAACTGTTGCATAGCTAGCAGTACTACATACATATCTATCTATGGAGCTATAGGCAGCTAGGTAGTGAGGAGAATAGAATTCTGAGCATTGAATGAGGAAAAGCTGAGCTCAGATCTTGTTTCAGATGCATTCTACCTGGTCAAGCCACTTAACTTCATTCAGCCTCAGTTTTCTCATCTGTAAAATGAGAATTATAGCATAAACTTCATGATTGTTCTGAGATTCAAATTGTAGATAGATATACACACAACATACCTATATATGTGTCTATATATATATATGTATACACACATATATATGCATGTATGTATATATGTATATGTATTTCTGCATAACCTAAAGTGCTATGTAAATATCTTATTGTTATTATTTCTAAGGACTTTGGGGCTACTGATGCGCATCTTTCGGCAATGCGATGATTCTGATTCTTGTCTACAATGGTTGGTGTTGAATTATTTCAGTCCTGTATGATTTTCCATGACCCCATTTAAGATTTTCTTAGCAAAGATGCTGGAGTGGTTTACCATTTCCTGCTCTAGCTCATTCCACAGGTGAGAAACTGGTGCAAACTGGGATGTGACTCTCACAGGTTCACATAGTGAGCAACTGTCTGAATCCAGATTTGAACTCAGGTTCTCCTAACTCCATGGCCAACAGTTTATCCATTGCACACAATTAGCTAGAAACTATGTAAGGAGGCATAAAAGGCATTAACCCACTTGTACGCCCTGCTGGGAGGATATCTGTGAGTGAGGATACAAGCCATGAAGGACTTCCAGAAAAACAATACCAAAAATGTGAAGATCTTAAAAATTCTTACATAAGCATGTGAGAGTATAGGAAAATGTTCAGGATGTTTGCCAAGAATGAAGAAGTAACATAAAGTCTTAGTTGCCCAGTCCTTCTGTGATCTCCTGGCCTCAAATCAAGAGTATATGAACACAAAGTAAGGTCCATAGGACTTTGCCTGGGATATATATAGCATAGGGAAATACAGACACAAAAGTACAAAGAAAGTCTCCTAGATTTCCCATAATTGCATTAATCTTCCACAAGGAGATAACTCTTTTATTCTACCTCCTTACAGAACAAATAACTTGATAACAACATAACAGACCAACCTGATGCCTATGAGTAGCCTCAGAGTACGAAGGAGCCTAGAGTCCTCATCAAGGCTGTTTGTGGTAACTCCTGCTTTCTTGACTCCACCAAAGAAAAAAATGCCTTGCCACTATGACTATTCTCACTCAAAGCAGGAGGGAGAGGAGATAAATGACCATTTAGATGAAATTAATTATGGAAAGATTCCAGGAATTGTGATTTGAACTGAGCTTTGAAGAAAGTGAGAAGCAGCAATTGATGGAAAGGAGGGGAGAAAAGAGAATGAACTTCCCCCTCCCCTGGAGGAATGGAGGTTCCAGAAATATAGATAACCCCCAAGAAATGGAGAGGTAGTTGGAAAGACCTGGGCTCAAGTCCTCTTCTGAAATGGTTGAGTGACCCTGGGCAAATCACTTAACCTTTCAGTTCCCCAGTCAGTTTTCTAAGATTCTCAAGTGCTGTTTGACATTGGTAAACGAGTTTCTTCCTTAGGAAACTCCCATAGCGATGAAATAACATATATGCTTTCTAAAAAAAAAGTCTAATAAAGAATTTTCTTTTTCTACCAATTTTATTTTTTTTTTGTTTCTTGATTGTCATCCAATTTTCTTGTCAGTGAAAGTATATGTAGGTAACATTTGTTACATATACTGGATCTCCCAAGTCCAACTTAAATGTATTAGCAGATTTATCCATATTGCTAGTCACTAAGAAATAAACCTCCATTAATATGAAGTGGAGATGATTAATTATTTTCCATTTTTCTGTTTACTAAGATGATAAAAAAAAACAGCATTTCTGCTTTTCTCAGAAACACATGATCTTAGATATCATGAGTACAAAAGAAATGTACTGGCCTTAAAAAATTGCAATTTATCAGAACTAGCTGTGATTAACTATCTTTAGATATAGATCATGCTATCTGTAGGAAGGTTCTGCCTTATGAATCATGAATATGGCTTGAGAAAACATGATAACTAATTAATTTGCTTATCTGATGTGCAATTATATTCTATAAAATTAAATTTTCAAAAAAAAGGAAGAGAAAGGAATCTGGAAATTATAAGCCATTGAGTTTGACTTCAATTCTTGACAAATTTCTAGGAAAGGCAATTAAAATCAGTAACCAACCTTACAAGGAAATGGTGATAAAAAGAGGCAGTATGTCCTCAAGTACAAGTCCTTATTAGACTAATCTCATTTTTTTAAACAGGATTATTAAACAGCGGATCAGGAGAAGCTATAGGTATGCTTTACCTAGACATTTGACAAAATCTCTCAAATAACTTATATGATCTAGATGACATGGCACAAGCTTGAAAAAATGGGACTCTGTAGCTAGATCAAAAAAGTTATTGATGATCCAACAAGGACTTGCAAAATGGTGTCAAGTGAAGTAGCCTGAGAATCTGTGTTTGGCCCTATTCTGCTTAACATTTTCATCAGTGATTTAGTTAAACACTTAGATGAAATACTGATCAAATTTTCAGATGGCACAAAACTCAAGAAGATAGATAATTATTGAAAGATAGAGTCAGAATCCAAAAAGGTCTAGATAAGCTGAAGTATTTAATTGAACCCAAATAGATGAAATTTGTTATAATGAAATAAAGTGGAGGCAAAACCAAGATGGCAAAGTAAAGACAGGGACTAATATGAGTTCTCCCTCAAGTCCCATCCAACTACCTTTAAATAAATATTCAAAACAAATTCCAGATCAGCAGAAGGCACACAAAGGAAAGGAACAATGATCCAGCCCAAGAAAACTTAGAGAGAAGGCAGGAGAAGTCCAGAAGCAGGCCTCAGGGCAACTGAATCAGTGGCAAGAGTGGAAGTTTCCAGAGCTCTCAGTCCACAGATAGTAAAGACAACTTAGAAAGTCAGCAGGAAAGGTATATTGCACCTGGGTGAAAGTGAAGCACAGTCCAGCGCAGGCTGCATTAGTACAGCTCTGTTACGGCAAACCAGAAACTCGTCTTGGGAGCCACTGAATCAATATCAGCTGCTTCCATAACTCTCAGTTCACAGACAGTAAGGGGGTGAACAACTTGTCAGAATATTGCAGCACGGAAGCAGGACTCTCCAGCTTTGCCCATACTTAGATTAGGGTCACAGACCTAGGTGGCAATCCCAGGGTAAGGAGGAACACTAGCATACCAGAACTTGGGGCTATAGTGGATTGAGCACCTTTCTTACAGTTCTAGGGCAAAAAAAGAGTGCTTGTGGTCACTCACCCACCAGAAAACAGGCTAAAAGAGAAGTAAACATCTTCCTTAGATCATATTACCTAGCCAAAATTGAAAACTTACAGGTCCCAGTAAGAATCTCTGAAAATAACCACACAAAATCCCTGAAGCTGGGAGAGCACCTACTCTGCTTGGGAAACAGAGTTTCACTTTAACAAAAGCTAAAAGTCAAGTTATAGGCTGGGGAAATGATCAAACAACAGGAAAAAATTTCTGACCATAGAAAGTTAGTAGGGTGGCAAAGAAGATAAAACATACACTGAGAAGATAACAAAATCAAACTCAAAGATTCAAAGCCTCCATGAAAAAATGTAAATCTGTTTCAGGACATGGAACAGCTCAAAAAGGATTATGAAAATCAAATAAGAAAGGTAGAAGAAAATTGGGGAAGAGAAATAAAAGTGATACAAGAAAATCATGAAAAATGAGTCAACAGCTTGATAAAGGAGACATAAAAAAATACCGAAGAAAATAATATCCTAATGGTAGCCAAATGGCAAAAGAGATACAAAAAGTCAATGAGATGAAAAATGCCTTAAAAAGAAGAACTGCCCAAATGGAAAAAGAGGCACGAAAATTCACTTAAGGAAAAAAAAAAACTCCTTAGAAAAGTAGAATTGGCCAAATGTAAAATAAAGCACAAAAAATCAGTGAAGAAAAAATTCTTAAAAATTAGGATTGAGCAAATGGAGATTAATGGCTTCATGGTAAATCAAGAAACAATAAAACCAAAAGAATGAAAAAGAAGAAAAATGAAGCATATTATTGGAATTATAAAAACAACCGATCTGGAAAATAGATCCAAGAGAGATAATTCAAAAATTATCAGACTACCTGAAAACTATGATCAAAAAAGACCTTAGACAACATTTTTCAATAAAGTATTAAGAGAACCTGCCCTGATATTCTAGAACTAGAGTATAAAATAGAAATTGAAAGAATTCACAATCATTTCCTGAAAGAAATCCCAAAATGAAAACTCCCAGGAATATTATAGCCAAATTCCAGAGCTTCCAGGTTAAGGAGACAATATTGCAAGGAACCAGAAAGAAACAATTCAAATATCATGGAGCCACAATCAGTGTAATACAAGATTTAGCAGCTTCTATATAAAAAGATTAGAGTGCTTGTAATATGATAATCCAGAGGACAAAGGAGCTAGGATTACCACCAAGAATCACCTATCCAGTAAAACTGAATATAATCCGTCAGGAGGAAAATGGACATTCAATGACACAGAGGACTTCCAAGGATTCTTGATGAAAAGGCCAGAGCTGAATAAAAAGTTTGACTTTCAAATACAGAATTCAAGTGAAGAATAAAAGGGTAAACAGAAAAGGGAAATCATAAGAGACTTAATAAGGTTAAACTGTTTATATTCCTACATCAAATGGCATTACTTGTAAGTCTCAAGAACTTTGTCATTATTAATTAGAAAGACTCTCTCTCCCTCCCTCCCTCCCTCTTTCTCTCTCTCTCTCTCTCTCTCTCTCTCTCTCTCTCTATATATATATATATATATATATATATATATATATATATACACACACACACACACACACACACACACTCTTACATACGTGTATATATAATATATGTATATATACACACTGTAGATGACAGAGGGCACAGATGTGAGTTGAATATGAAAAGATATCTAAAACATAAAACAAAGGCATGAGAGAGAGCAATGTACTGGGAGAAAGGGAAAGGGAGAGGTAGAATGGGATAAATTATCTCACATAAAAGAGGCAAGAAAAAGTGTTTGTAGTGGAGAGGAAGGGGTGCTGTTGAGGGGGAGTAAATAAGCCTTACTCTCATGAGAACTGGCTCAAAGAGGAAATAATATATACACTCAACTGGGTGTAAAAATCTATCTTACCCTATAAGAAAGTAGGAGGGGAAGGGAATAAGAGAAGGTGGGGGAGGTGTGATAGAAGGAAGGGAAAATTGTGGAGAGGTGGTACTCAGAAATAAAACACTTTTGAGGAGGGACTGGGACTGGGAGAAAGGAGGGAAAATGGAATAAATGGATAAGAGGATAGGATGGAAGGAACTATAGTCAGCAATAGCTAACTGAAAAAAATGAAGCAAATTTCTCTGATAAAGGTCTCATTTCTCAATCATATATTAATTGAGTCAAATTTATAAAAATAAGAGCCATTCTTCAATTGATGAATGATCAAAAGATATGAATAGTTTTCAGGTGAAGTAATCAAACTTGTCTATAGCCATTGGAAAAATATTCTAAATAACTTTTGATTGGAAAAATGCAAATTAAAGCAATTCTGAGATGGTATTTCATTCCTATTAGACTGGCTTATAGAACAGAAAAGGAAAATGACAAATGGTGGAGGGGACATGGGGAAAATGATACATTAATGCATTTTTGGTGGAGCTGTGAACTGATTCAACCATTCTCTATAGCAATTTGGAACTATCCCCAAAAGATATACAACCCTTTGGCCTAGCAAAAACACTACTGGGTATGTATCTCGAAAGAGATAAAAAAACAAAATGTAAAAGGACTTACAGGTACAAAAATAATTATAACAGTTCTTTTCTGGAGGCAAAGAATTGATTGAGGACTGGAACTAGAAATTGAAAAGATGCCCATAAATTGGGGGATGACTGAACAAGTTGTGGTATATAAATGTAATGGAATACTCTTGTGCTATAAGAAATGATGAGCAGGCAGATTTCAGAGAGGTGTGGAAGGACTTGTATGAAGTGATGCTGAATGAAATGAGCAGAACTAGGAGAACATTGTACATAGTACATAGTATCAGCCACAGTGTACCAAGGACTGTTTCTGGTAGACCTAACCCTTCATTGCAATGCCATAACCAAAAACATTCCCAAAGTACTTGAGGCAAAATGCCATCCACATCCAGAGAAAGAATTATGGAATAGGAACACAGAATGAAGCAGAATATTTTCTCTTCTGTTATGTTTTGTTTTGTTTTGTTTTTTCTCGGTTTTCCCCCATTTGTTTTGATTCTTCTGTACTACATGACTAATGTGAAAATGTGGTTAATAAGAATGTTTGTGTAGAACCCATATAAGATTGTATGCCATCTCGGGGATGGGGTGGGGAGGGAGAGGGAGGAAATCTAAGACTTATAGAAGTGATTGTAGAAAACTGAAAACAAATAAATTAATTTTAAAAAACTATGATACAGCAACTAAAAAATAATTCAATTTTAGGTTTCACATAGATATACATAGTGTCTGGAATTAGATAGAGGTTTGTCCTACTGTGCTCAACCCTGGTCCGATTATATCTGAAATATGCTTGGTTCTTAACAACATCAAGAAGAATATTGATATTAGAAAATCTCCATGAGAGAGCAACCAAAATGGTGAAGGGTTTTACTGAAACCATGCCTTATAAAGTTAGGTTGAAGGAGATGTTGACATTTAGCCTGGAAATCAGAGGGGTGTGAGAGTATGAGAATCATTTACAAGTATGAGAGTGAGTGAGGAGTTGGCAAATGGAAAAAAAATGGGTTGGAGGGTACAGCGTGGAACTAAGAACAATTGATGGATTTTATAAAGGGGCACTTTTGACTTGATGTAAAGAAAATTTTCAAAATTTTGGAGATGCAAAAATGGAATAGATCATTTATGGTGTTAATAGCTCTCTCTTCCCTATCTCCACACCCACCTCCAATTGATAAGTGATTAAATAAAGGATCAATGACCAATTTTACAGTACATTGTAGAAAATATTCTCATTCAGGTATAGAAAAGAAGAGCTGCCCTACAGACTTCCAACTTTGAGTTTATGTGATTATGACTTATTCAAGTGTACACTGGGAATGATATTCTCTGGGGTTCTTTTCATCTTTGAGCTTCTATGACTTGTGAAATATTCTATAACTGGAGCTTTAGAACAAATAGTTTTACAATTAACTTTCCATCTTCTTACTGGGTCAGATTTTTTTAAATGCTTTTGCTTATGTTTTCCTTTCTTAAATTTTCCTAAATTGATTGAATTTTATAATGAATCTGATCCTGAGTTTCCCCAGGGGCTACTAACAAAAGTAGTTTTTTCTGAGCTAGAAGGAGAAATTGAGAATCATTAGAAATGAAAACTACAGGAAAACTATCAGTGGTGTAGTGGATAGAGTGTCAGCCCCTAGAGTCAGAAGGACCTGAGTTCAAATCTTACCTCAGTCATTTGATACTAACAGTCATCCTGGGCAAGTCATTTAATCCCACCTACCTCACCATAAAAATAGGAAAAATAAGAAATGATAACTAGAGCTACCAAGGAAGTCTCATAACTTTGGAAGTCTAAAAAGAGAAGCATAGCAAGAGCTTCAGGGGCTGGGGCATCACTAACAACAGTAGAGGGTCTTGCCCATTGATCCATTTGAGGAGTGATTCACCTGAATCGAACTTATTTATTCAACTATATCTACCTCTCCATACTGCTGGTTCCTGGAGAATTTATATGCTGTCTATTTTTTCCTCTTCCCTCTTCCTCATTGTTGCCTGGCAAACTGGTGTCATTTAAGCTTTGGGGAGTTTCCTGCTCTTTTGAGGCCTTACTTTTTTGTTGTCCGTTCTTTTATAAAAGATTTTGTCATCTCCAAATAAATTCAAGTGATTTTTATTGAATTATGCAGGGGAATGGGTAAGAAAAGGAAATGCAAAGTCTGATAGTAGGGACAAAATTGAATCTGTAAGATCAAATACTCTGGATTTAAAGAGGGGATAAAGGAAATATGAGCTTATATCAAGTTCCCCACACATACAAAGGAGAATTTTACATAAATATCAGTGGCAATATTTATACTGTTAAGCTATCCAAAGAAGCTTCAGTGAGCACTTACTATGATTCAAAAGGTTAGATGTCTTTTTTTTGTGGTTCTAAAAACTTATCCTGATATAGGTCAATTATCATTGTTTTGAACCACAACTAGAAATAATATATTTAGTCATTGCTCTAGGACTCCCCAAAACATGTGGTTTGTCACAAGAGGAACCAGGAATGAGAGTGTGGATACAGAGGTATAGATCAATCCCAGCATGATTTCTGACAATAAAGCAGCAGCAGCAGCTTTGTATGTGAGAAAATAGCAGATGTAAATAATAAGGTTAATAGCTGAATTTTAGAATTGCACATTTGGAAGGAACAGAAAGCTCTGCATGGTAGATTTGCAGTTTCCTATGCAATCATCTTTTTTATCTTACTGTATTATGGAAATGCTTGTTTTGCTGCGTGAATTGAAAATAAATTATCAAAAAAGCTTATAGGATCATCTCAGTAAAGAATTTTCACTTCTTAATTCTTGTAAATTCTTGAACTGCTTCTAAAATACTGGGACAAAACAGTAAAGTCCCGTATTTACAGCACATGGCTTAACCTCTAATTTCACTGGGAATATTGAGATAATGTAAAAGGAATTCCCTTATTTTCTCTCCTTCAATCTCAGCATCATCTTCTCAGTGACATCAGCCATTCACTCTCTCTTCCCACCTATCTCAGTATGAGAGGTTTCTGCTCCCAATTAAAACTAACTTGTATACCTGTGCCCTTGATTCTTTCTTTCCTGTGTTCTTCTCTGATACAACAATCAATCATTCTGCCTCTCTCATGCATCTTTAATTCCGTCCCTCTCTATGAAATCCTTCTTCCAACCATTTTCATTTCATCTTAACAAATCTGTATTTAACACCTAAACAACACTAAAGTAACACTAAACACTAAGTGCTATAGTAGTATAACCTCACAAATGACCTTTTATTCACCCGTCATTACTCTGTTTTACATCTTCCCATCTCCAAAGGATTTTTTTTGTTTGTTTTTTTTTCCATATGCCTATAAACAAATTCAGATCTCGAGCTCTTTAAAAAATTCTCCTTGATCTTTCTATTCCTATCAAGTCACTATTTTAACTTTTTTCTTCCTTTTTCTTCTAAACTTCTTCAAAAGGTTATCTATACTCAATTACTCCACTTCTAAAATACCCACTCAGTGCTGAGCTCCATATCATACAGCTTTTGCCATTGAAAGCATTGCTTGATTTGTCACCTGTGATTGCCTGTCCCCCACTCGAATGTTATAACTTCTATGAGGTTTAGTAGCATAATTCCTTATATTAATTACCCTAGTTTGGGGGGAAGATGGATGTCGAGAGGTGTCAGAATTGTGACGCTAACAAACCAGCTAAGAGAAGATTGGTCCTGGAGCTGAGAAGGATAGAAACAATAAGTGATGACAAAATCAGAAGGTTGTCCCAACATTTCAGTAATAAGTAAGAAACCAGATTCTGGATTTTCCCTCCAAAAAGTCTCTGTTTGCCACATTGAATGTTATGGCTTGGTGTCTGTTGTATTTTTATGTTCATCTGTGTGTATTTCCTCATATATTCCAAATTTATATAAAGTCCCTTCATCTGAAGAGCTCCTACTATCCTGGGCAGGATCTCACCATTCTCTGTGGCAAGAACTGACTCTGTATGGTAGTAGATATAAATCATCTTTTCCAACTCATTTGTGATTCCCACTGTATCATCCAATAAGCATTTATTAAGCACCTACTCAGTGCCAGGCACCGTAACATGCAAAATATCAATATTATCACCTTGCTAATCCTTCCAAATTGTCTATTTCTGCCTGTGGCACCAGCATTCATTCCGTCTCCCATTTTTGTCAATCTGTGAAGTAGCAAGGGCTGCCTTGGAAGGTGATGAGCTGTTCTTTCAATGGTAGAGTTCAAGCTCAAGTACCCCTTTTGGAATGTATTACAAAGAAGATTCTTTTTCAGGTGTATTAGAAGTTCCCTCTAACTCTACCATTTCTCATGTTCTGCATTTGCAGCATCTCCTGACTTCATCCCCTCTCTATGCTCATTTGAAACAACTCCTTCAAGCTGAAATTTTTTCATGAAAATTTAGGATCATAGTCAAACTCTACAACACACACACATAAACATGCATATATATGTATATGTGTGTATAAAATTCCCTCTACCACCATCTAAACAATTGGAAATTTAACCTCTATTTGTATGTTTACACTGATAAAGAACTCAAAACTTATTGCCTGCTATCTCAGGGATGGAGTGGGGGAATAAGGGAAAACAAGGGGAAAAAATCTAAGATATATGGAAGTGATTGTAGAACACTGAAAACAAATAAAATAATGGATAATACACAAAAAATAATCTTAAAACTTCATGAGGCTACATGGATAATTTCTAGACAACTCTAGGGTTGTATTTTGTTTTGTTGTGTAGTTCTGTTGTTAGAAAATATATTCTTTATATTGAGCTGAAATCTGCTTCCATATCATTTCCATCTATTGTTCCAAGTTTTACTCTTTGAAATTATACAAAGTATCACTCTTCTTACCTATAACATCCCCTTGACTATTTGAAGATTGATATCAAAGCTCTATTGTCTTGTTTTATCAAAGGTAAACATCCCTACTTCCCTTGACCACTTCTTATTAAAATATGACAGCCACAGCTGTTAAAAACTTGCAAAGAAAATTCTCTCTGCTAAAATCTTTGACACTCTCAAATAATTCGACATCAGAAATACAAGTGATCTTCTAACTGAAATGCCATTAAGGAAAAAGCTGTAACAACTCTTTAGCTTCCCTACTCTAAGAATCACTGGACCTTTCCATTAGACTTGTAGTTGAAAACTCCAATGTCTTTCCCATTTAGAAGAGGAGCTCTTTGAGAGGAGGAATTTTCTTTCTTCTTAAATGAAGAATGCTTCTTCCTTCATTCATTCATGAAATAATTTTAAGTCTTCTTTTCATTCTAAAGATAACATTCTAAGTATGGGTTCTGATCAATAAAGGGCATTTGGAAGTGGTTCTAGAAAATGTGCTTTCATCAATGAAGTTTAAGATTGAGTTAGCTATTGTAGATAACTGTAACCACATTTATAAAGAGGTAGCATGCCCTAGTGGATAGCTTTAGAGTCAGAAAAATCTGGTTTCATGATTTACCTCTGATATTATACAAGCTTCATAATGATTGGAAAGTCATTTAACCTTTTGATTCCCTCCAAGCAGATATTTAAGATTAGAAGTTACAGCTGAGATGTATGAATCGAGGGATTCTCCACATAAGGTATCATATACCTCAATGAAATCACAGCTCCAATAAACCCTTTTCCCCCATAAAAACAGGAAAACCACATAATCATAACTGCACATGAACAACAAAACATTTTGAAAAACTAAGTCCTAAGGTGTTTGTGTAGAAAAGTGAAAATATGGATAAATAAGAATTGACTGATGTTTTGTTTTTTTTTTTTTTTCCCTCTGATAGAGAGGGTATGGATAATGTTGTGAGGCAATGCAAAGACCCTGACCCAGGGTAAATGGCTGTGTGAGAAGAGAATGAATGAACAACAGATTGACTTAATCCATCACCTAGCTGACATACTATGGGTAAGAGCTGAAAAATACTATTAAAGAATCATAAAGTCTTGGACAAGTCACTTTTTGCCTCAACCTCAGTTTCCTCTTATGCAAAATTATGCAACTAGATAGATAATTATAGACTAGATCTATAAGATATATAACATGGTAGGAGTCTGTGAGTGAGTATACTAGTTTAAATCATCCCATTGTGAGTCTTAAATAATTTCATTAAGATAAAAACTCTCATTTGGCCCGACAAACAGTGGACGGGAGACCAGATGCTAAAGGGAGATTCATAGGTTGATGGAAGTGCAGCCAGAAGCCATAGTCTTTCACTAAGAAAATGTTGCTGAGGCCCAAGGCTGCAGGTGGGCAGCTAAATGCAAAGGAGATTTAAATTTCAACAGTGGAATAAGACAATTCAATGCCAACTCCCTAGAGCTATGAATTTTCCATGAAACTGACATTCATAGCCAATCTCAGTGCTAAGCCTTTTGGAATTTGTACAAGTCCTAAAACTCACTAGGAGCAAAACAGAAGGAGAATTTCAAAAGAGGTTTTGAACAGTGCTAGACATCCCATGGGCACACAAGAAATACTAACTAATAAACATTTTAAGTGGAATATCTATGTGCAAATTGCAGGGAGTCTGATGGGATTTCTTACGGGTTTTTAACAAAACTGTAGTTGAAATCTAACCAAAATTATTCTTTTTTTTATTTTTTTTATTATATTTATTTTATTTTTTAATGTTCTACAATCACTTCCTTAAAATTAAGATTTTATCCCCCCCACTCCTTCCCCCCATTACCTCCCTCCCTCCCCATGACAGCATACAATTCTGTATAGGTTCTACTAACCAAAATTATTCTATGCAGGACTGCACATTAGAAAAGGGTATTGGTGTTTGTTTGGTTTTTTTAATGAGACCTGGTGATAACCAACAGATTGTTTTTGTAATGTAGTGTTTCAGTAAAGAATAAAGTCTAATTTGGGTGTCTGTTGACAATTTCAAAAATTGCTTCCCTCCTACTGGAAATGAAGGAGAACTTTAAAAATCCTAGCACAGCAAAAGACTATGCTGTAAGATTTAAAACAACATCAGATTGATAAGAAACATGAGAGGATATTCAGCCCAACACATACCTAAACAAAAATCTCTTACGTTCTACTTGAAAAATGCTCATTTCTCCTTTGGTGATAAATTTCATCTAAAATGGGAGCTCACTCCTTCCTGAGACAACCTATTCCACTTCAGGATAGCCCTAATAGTTGTAGCTTTGTTCTTAAAAGTAAACCTAAATCTCTTTTCATAAATTCTATCTAATTCTACCCTCTGAGACCAATGAGAACATATGTCATTTCTCTTACCTAATTCACCTCATCATTGCCCATTCAGCTAATCTCTTGGATTTTTTGATCTCCAGAAGCTCATCGTTCTAAAAGATGAAACCATCTCTGAAATTCACATGCCCTCCCTGTCCTAGCACCTCCTCCCTCCCAGTATTGAAGGTAGTGGATTTTGTACATCGGAGAGCTCTTCCCTAATCACCCACCTTTAAGGAGGGCATTCAGGGAATTCATTTCATCATTTCCCACTCAAATGAATTTTCCTCTTCATTTCATGATATCCAGAAACTCATTGTGAAAGATGAATTCAACTCTGCAAACTCATTCATTCTCATATACATTTCTTTTTTTCTTTTTTCAAATAGTATTTTATTTTTTCCAATTACATGTAAAAAAAGTTTTCTATCTTCACTTTTATAAGATTTTAAGTTCCAATTTTTTTCCTTCTCTCCTTCCCCACCCCCTCTCCAATACAACAAGCAATCTGAAATAAGTTCTACCTGTGCAATCATATTGAACATATTTCCATCTGAGTCATATTGTGAAAGAAGGATCAAAACAAGAGAAAAAGCGAGAGAAAGAAAAAACAAAAGGTGAAAATAGCCTGCTTCAATCTGCATTTAGAGTTCATAGTTCTTTCTCTGGATGTAGATAGTACTTTCTATCATGAGCCTTTTGGAATTGTCTTGGATCATTGTATTGCTAAGAAGAGCCAAGTCTAACAAAGTTGATCATTGCACAGTGTTGTTAACTGTGTGCAATGTTCCCCAGGTTCTGCTCACCTTCACTCAGCATCAGTTCATGTAAGTCTTTCCAACTTTTCCTGAAATCTCTCAGATCATTTTCCACTGCAGAAACATAACTTCATTAAGCCCCTGCTCCAGGTAGCTGAGCCTCCCCGACCCCTTTTTTAATTTCTTTTCATATGTTGTCTCCTGAATTAGATCATGAGCTCCTTGAGTGTGGAAGTTCACACTTCAAAGGTGAAACTCTTTTTTTTACCTTTTCCTAGCACATAGTAAGCACAACAAATGCTTGCTGACTTTGACTTCAACTTACCAATAATTCTTCAAATATCCAAAGACAGCTATCCTGTTCTTCTCAGTGTTCTCCAGCTGAATTATCTTCATTTCCTTCAACCAGTCCTCCCATAGCATGAAGTTCTCATTAAAGCTACAGAAAATCTCCAATATTCTACCCAGATGCAATTTCATCAGACTCTTATAGAAAAGAAAATATTGTTTTGAAACCATTTTGGATTTCCCCTTTTTCTTCCTAACATTTTGCTACCACTCATTTTCTTGGCAGTACTTGCAGTGAGAGTACATTAGCTGAAGTTGTTAGGAGGAAAGTGATTTCTTTCAGACAACCTAAAAATGTTCTACAAATAAATATGCACTTCAAAAGAAACCTCTTTAAAAGCTTTCACGTAAATATCTGAAGAAGTTTCTTTCTAAATTCTGTGGGAGTTTTGCCACAGAAATTTGACTTCAGAAAAAGGAAAGGGTGGCTCATTTCTTGTTTCTTTTTTTTGATTGTTTTAATTTAATAGTTTTATTTATTTATTTTTAGATTTTGACATTCATTTCCACAAAATTATGAGTTCCAATATTTCTCCCCATCTCTCCCCTCCCGCACCCCATAACACCTTACATTCTGATTATACCCCTTCCCTCAATGTGCTCTCCCTTCTATTACACCCCACCCTTCCCTTATTCTCATCTTCTTTCTTTCCTTGTAGGGCAAGATAAATTTCTATACCCCATTACTTGTATTTCTTATTTCCCAGTTATATGCAATAACAATTCTCAACACTTGTTTCTAATACTTTGAATTCCAACTTCTCTCCCTCCCTCCCCACCCATCCCCACTGAGAAGGCAAGCAATTCAATACAGGCTATATATGTGTCATTTTGCAAAAGACTTCCATAATAATCATGTTGTATAAGACTAACTATATTGCCCTCCATCCTACTCTGTCCCACCTTTTTTTTCTATTCTTTCGTTTGCCCTTGTCCCTTCCAAAAGTGTTTACTTCTAGTTACTCTCTTCTCCCATTTGCCCTCCTTTCTATCATCTGCCTCACCTCACTTGTCCCCTTCTCCCCTACTTTCCTGTAGTGTAAGATAGATTTTTCAAACCAAATTTAGTGAGTATAGTATTCCCTCCTTAAGCCATATGTGAAGAGAGTAAACTTAACTTTTTCCCTCTCACCTCCTCCCTTTTCTCCTCCATAGAAAAAGATTTTTCTTATCTCCTTTATGAGTGATAGTCTGCCCCATTCCATTCCTCCCTTTCTCCTCCCAATATTTTCCTCTCTCACCCCTTAGTTTTATTTTTTATGGATGTCATCTCTTCTGATTCAACTCAACCTATATTCTGTGTGTGTGTTTGTGTGTGTGTGTGTGTGTGTGTGAATAATCCCTCCATCTACCGAAATACTGAGAAAAGTCTCAAGAGTTACAGATATTGTCTTTCCATGTAGGAATGTAAACAGTTCAACTTTAGTAGGTTTCCTTATGATTTCTCTTTCCTATTTACCTTTTCATGTTTCTCTTGATTCTTGTGTTTGAAAGTCAAATTTTCTATTCAGTTCTGGTCTTTACATCAAGAATACTTGAAAGTCCTCTGTATCATTGAATGATCAGTTTTCCCTTGAAAAATTATACTCAGTTTTATTGGGTAGATGATTCTTGGTTTTAATCCCAATTCCTTTGACTCCTAGAATATCCTATTCCAAACACTTTGATCCCTTAATATAGACGCTGCCAGATCCTGTGTTATCCTGATCATATTTCCACAGTACTCAAATTGTTTCTTTCTAGCTGCTTGCAATATTTTCTCCTTGAAAATTTTTCTCTTTTTGAGTCTCTTTCAGAAGGTGATTGGTGGATTCTTTCAATATTTATTTTGCCCTTTGGTTCTGGAATATCAGGGCAGTTTTCCTTGATAATTTTGTGAAAGATAATATCTAGGCTCTTTTTTTTATCATGATTTTCAGGTAGTCCCATAATTTTTAAATTGTCTCTCCTGGATCTATTTTCCACATCAGTTGTTTTTTTTTCCAGTGAGATGCTTCATATTATCTTCTATTTTTCAATCTTTTGGTTTTATTTTGCAACTTCTTGGTTTATCATATAGTTATTAGCTTCCCTCAACTCCACTCTCATTTTTAAAGAACTATTTTGTTCAGTGAGCTTTTGAATCTCCTTTTCCATTAGACTAATTCTGCTTTCTAAAGCCTTCTCCTCATTGACTTTTTGGCTCTCTTTTTCCAATTGAGTTAGCCTGTTTTTAAAGATATTATTTTCCTCAGCATTTTTTTGGTTCACCTTTAGCAAGCTGCTAACTCTCTTTTCAAGTTCTTCTATGGCCTGAGCCCATTATATATTTATTTTGGAGGTATTGGAAGCAGAAACCTTGACTTCCTCTAGCAGTATGCATTGTTCTTCCTCATCTGAAAGGATGGAAGGAGATATCTGTTCACCAAGAAAGTAAACTTCTATGGTCTTATTTTTTTTTCTCTTTTCTGGACATTTTCCCAGCCAGTTACTTGACTTCTATGTCCTTTGTCAGGAAGTGAGTCCTATTGCTCTTCCTCTCCCCAGGGCAGTGCTCAGGGCTGAGATTCAGATCACCTGGTCAATTCCCCCAGGTGCTTTGGGTAGGGCCGGGGCCACCACTCAGGGCTGAGGCTTAGATTCCCTGCTCAATTCCCCCAGAGGCTTTAAGCTGAGCCCCTCTGACAACGGACCCAGGCTGCTTCTGTGGCCACTGTAGCCACCCACTGCCCACCACCCACTGCTGTTGCCACTGCCTCTGCTGCCACCTGGGGCCAGTGCTGGAGGGACTCCACTACCCTCTTGCTTAGCTGGGAAAGCCCTCCCACACTGACATTTGAAGATTTCTTTGTTGTTTGTGGGTTGAGGGATCTTGGACCTTCCCTGCTGAAAATTCTGCCCTGGAGGCCTGTTTAGATCCTGTTCCTCCCTGTACCATGCTGCCAGGGCTGGGCTCTGCTCTGCTCAGTGTCCCATGGGATAGACCTTTCCTGTTGGCCTTCTAGTTTACCTTTGGCTGGAAATCTCTCTCACTCTATCATTCTGTGGCTTCTGCTGCTCTAGAATTTGTTTAGAATCATTATTTATAGGTATTTTGTGGGCTATGGGGGAAGCCCTAGGGTGTATGTGTCTTTCTACTCTGTCATCTTAGTTCTGCCCCCACATTTCCTGTTTCAAGAAAAGTTTCCAGTGCTCCAGTCCCTGAGGGATCCTTTCCCCAAGGTATGCATTGGACAAAGCCTTTTTATTGGTCTAATTTCTTCCAAGGACAACCTTAACGGGGCTCACCTGACAAGGATAGGGAGTGCCTAGGTGAAATAATAAATTTTCCTTCACCCCAAGGGTACTATGAGATAGCACAGTTTTAACTGTGGTCCATCTGTAACCTACTGTTTTAATTGCTCTGAATTGTAATGCAAATGGTATTCTTGGAATAACTTTGTTAGGTAGAAAAGAGAACATGATCTTAATTGACCTTGTGATTATTTCTCAGCATTTTTCATAGGCAATATTAGCTTATAGATTTTAGTCAGGATTTTGTTTCCTGAAAATTGATAACTAACAATGAAGCAATAAGGAAGGGTAAGACATGTGGCATTCTGGAAAGCAGTCTTTTAAAATATAGGTAATTTATTCATTATCTCTCTGTTTTCCTTATTACTTTTCCCTATAACATTAATCTTTTTAAACACATTCTTTAATGTACACAAATATGCTAATGGATTTTTTCTCCTTTCCTTTGTCCAATGTACTCTTGATGATGTAAAATTTTCCCTTAGCACCATTTTCTATGTCTATTTATTGATCTTTAATTTAAAACATATTTTCTGAAAAATCGGTAACTAAAATGGATGAAGACCAGGATACTAACATTATTGTTGCAGGCAAGCAAAATTGATGTTCTTTTTTCTCTATACTAATTGGCTCATTACATGGAAGATTAAAAATCAACTTCTAGACTCAAAGTCTTATTAGAAACTTGATCAAAGTCTGAACATGTTACAAAAAAATTTAGATTTCAATTTTTCATTTAGAAACAATACAATTTCGTGCAATCCAGACCAGCTTCCTTACTAGGCCACCCAAATAAGTTTTTCTTATGCATGAGAAAATCCCACAAGGCAGTGAACAGGACTACCTGAAGGCCTGGATGGCATTTTTTCACAATAAAGCTTGTGTGTAAGAAGAAAATAATAAAGTATGATGAGATGCTATTTTCTTACTACGTAGGTGTTCTTTTTTCTTATGTCTTACATTAAAAATCAGAGTACGTGAAATCTAAAGAAAGAGAACTCATGCAGATGTTTTTTACTCATCCTAAGAAAGGTAAACAAGGTATATGTATTGCAATCATAAAATCTTACAGCTGGAAATGGTCACCTAGTTCAACTCCCTGCACAAAGTAATTATCACCTCTCTAACATTGGTTGCAACCTGTTTATATACTTCTAATGATGGGGAACTTGTTACTTCATGAGGCAGCTCATTCCACTTTTGTACAGCTCTAGTGGAGGGGAAGATTTCTTCATATTAAATTGAAATCAACCTCTTTGTAACATCTATGCCTTGATCTCAATTGGAATATTTGAAGACAACTACAATGTACCCTCCCCCCCACTCCACAATTCCCCAATTTTCTCTAATTCAGGCCAAGCATTCTTAGTCCTTACCTATGACCTTCATCTGACATGATTTGAGTTCCCTTTCACTTTTTCCACAGATGTTGGATAAGTTTAAGACAGGTGGGGTGGGGGGTGCCATAGGAGACAGGGCACTGGGACTACAGTCACGAAGCCCTGAGTTTAGATCCAATCTCAGACACTTATTAGCTGTGTGACTCTGAGTAAGTCACTTAAACTCTATTTGTCTCAATTTCCTCACTTACAAAATGGGATAATAATAACATCTGCCTCTCAGGATTGCTGTGAGGATCAAATGAAATATTTGTAAAGTACTTAGCACATGCCTATCACATAGTAGGAGCTATAGCTATTATGAGGTTTGGTGGTGGTGATGGTATTTTATGTTTTAGTATGCTATAGCACATAGAGTGATGAAATTGGAGGCATGAGGACCTTGGGTTTGAATCCTGACTCTCATGTACTAGTGGTATAACCGTGGGAAAGTCACTTAAATTCTCTTCTTCTATAAAATATGGATTATAATGTCTAATATTTACTTCAAAGTTTTTTTATATCAACTTGATATATCATATGTAAAACACTTTAAAACACTATATAAATTATAATTTTTTAATCATAAAAATCATTCCAAACAACATCTATGCAATGTTTAGCTATTAAGCACTTTACAAATTGGTGATTTCTCTAATTCATCAACTATCTAGAGAGGATCATTTATGAATGAGAATATGTAAATTCTGACAATATTGCCACATAGCCATAGTCTTCCTAAATGTAACCTCATTGACACTGAGGTGGCAATGGATGGGAAAAAAATTGAATGCCTTCTTAACCTCCTACTGTCTCCATGTTTTTGCTTCCCCTTAAGTCCCACTAACCCCATCAATTATAGAATGTGTTTTGGGATCCCCAAGTGACTGAAAGAATGATGGAGATTTTCTTTACTCTCTATGCAACAGGTGTTGATCCAACAAATAAATAATCAAAGATCATTCCTCCTTTTAACAAACAGCCATCAGACCAACAATTCCCTTATGAAAGCACAAAGATGAAACTGCATTGGATATGAATAAGTTCTAAAAAGAGTGATTTCAAGAAATTCTCATCTGACAGTCTGTGAAGAAATAAGAAACATTTCCTAATAATTCATGCAACAAAAAATAAATCTCTCAGTGATAACCAGGAGATTTTTTTTTTATAAAGTGACCATATTCTCTGAGGTTAATCTATTTTCTTCACATTAAGTATAGCTCTAACAACACTGTAAATTTAAATTTGTCACTTGTTTCAATATTGAATTCTTATTTCTGTTATTTTTTTATTTCCCATTCTAGGCTATATTCTGAGAAAGTTGGAGAGAAGACAAACTTGAAGCCTTGAATTCCCTTGAATGTCACACTTTTTCCCTCCTCACTCTCTCACGTTGTAAAGACAGAACAAAAATTGTGCTAAGACTGAACAATGTCTGAGATGATTATGGGGCAATTTTACTAAATTGTGAGAAGTCCTTAGAGCAAAGCTGGAATGAATATTTAGTGCAATTAAAAGCAGTTGTTTTCCTTCTCTTTTGTATAAACACAAATAATTATGGAATGAATTCCCCTTACCTAGTTTTACCTTAAGGATAAATCTTTAAAACACTCTTGCAAATACTTTATAAAAAAATCATTAGGTACCTAAAAATTCTATTGGGAATTTCTCAGTAGGAGTTTTACCCCCATCCAGTTATTATCCCATCTACACATTTGCCTTCATGGATAATTTTTTTAGAAAAATGATTTTTATATCCTATGCCTCCTCTTATTCTCTATTCATTTTCTCCTCATCCCCTCTAATCAGTCTTCTGCCCTATTTACTCTACAAGATCCCCAGAACTGCCAAATTGTCATGTCCAATTACCCATTTCAAAAACAATCATTTCCATCCATCTTGTCCTCCACAGCTTTTAGCACTACTGGCCACTACCTTCAATAGTGACTATGTTTTCCACTATTGCTTGCCTAGTTCTCCTCCTACTTCACTAACCCTTCCTCTTCTGAGTTTCCTCTCATTTCATCCTTTTCTAGGGCATGTGTTTCTTGATTTGCCTTTAGTCCTGCCCTCTTCTTTCTCTTACATAATACTTTTATTGCCTACCTCTTCTAAACAAGTGACTTCCAAATCTGCATTTCCAGTCCTGACTTCTTTCTGAGTTTTAGATCTGTATTCCTACCTACCTGTAAGACATCTCCAGCCATATGTTCCATTATTATCATAAAATCAACCCATCCCAAATAGATTTCATTGTCTTGCCCTTAATACTGTTTCTCTCAATTCCCATATTTCTGTCTGTTACACCACTATTCACTCAATCCTCTATGTTGCAACCTTGGAATTATCTTTGATTTTCTACCCTCTTCCATTTGTCATATCCAATTGCTACTTCAACGTCTGCTACATCTCTTATTTTTCTTAACCTCTCTATTCCCACTACCACCCATCTGGTATGACTTTCATTATCCATTACTAAATTATTACAGTAGCTCTCTTATACTGTCTTTTTTATTGGCCTATTCTCTCATCCCCTAGCTGTGTAGGGACCATCCTGTGTAACCTGGCAGCAATCTGCTCTCTTACCTCTCCTCTTATCAGCCTGCTTGACTGCTCACATATCTTAGATGAGATGAAAGTCAACAATTCTGTTCCTTCTAGTGAGACAGAAGACCTCCAGGTCTTACCATCTGCCTTACCACTGACACTTAACATCCTCTGGGCCCTACCATCTGTGCTGCCTTGATGTCTTGCAATCCTCAGCACTTCTTCTGACCTATTTGTGTAACCTGAGGACCTCCGGGGCCAGTGGTCCCATCACTAAAACCATAGGATTTAGGGGCTTTTCCATCTGCCTTAAAAATGAAGTTTCTTTTATGTGTTGTTTCCCACTTCTACTCCATCAGAATTTGAGCTCTTTGAGAGTAAAGACTTTCTTATTTTTTTCTATTTGTATACTGTCATTGAGAATAGTGCTTATTACATAATAAACACATAATAGATGTTTTTTCATTTATTTTTGTATTCTCTTCAAATCCATCCTCATACCATTATGGGAGAGGGAGGGCATATTTATTATGTTTGGATGTGGTTACATCTATCATCTGCTCAAAAATTTTGAGCGGTTCCCCATTGCCTAAACACTAAAGTTGACATTCTTCTGCCTCATATTCACAGTACTCTACCTTGGTGCCATCCAGTTTTCAAAGAATTATCTCATATTAATTCCTTGCAAGGACTCTACACTCCAAACCACCTCTTCCCCCTGTCCTTCCCCATCTCCATGCCTTTGTTCTTGCCTGATTCTGAAATGTATTCCCTCCCCTCTTTGCCAGTGAATTCCTAGCACTCCTAACAATCCCAACTCAAATTCCACACCATCTACAAAACCATTCCTTACCTTTTCTCACCACTAATAGTAATGATTCTCCTTGTCTGACCTCAGAGAGTAAGTTGTTTCAAAATTATGAAAGGCACTTATGCCTATTGCTCCTTGAGGACAAGATCTTATCTAAACATTATGTTTCCCTCAGTGGCTATAGTGTTGAACTTGGACTTGGGTTCAACAGATCCTGTCTCAGATACATTTTAGCTGTGTTAACTGGGCAAGTCATTTAACCTCTCTCAGCCTCAGTTTTCTCATCTGTAAAGTGGACATAATAATAAAAACATCTATCCTCCACGGTGGTTGTGAAGAATACATGAGATTATCTATGTAAGGTATGTTGCCAATTATATGGTCCTATATAAATGTCTATTATTATTGTTATTTATAACCTCAGAATAACATTCTAGCTTAGAATACATCTTACACTAGGTACTTAACAAATGTTTATTATATTGTATTAGGTTTCTTATCACCCTCGTTCCTGATTCCTATTTGTCTCATTATCTAATTACAATAAAGTTATAGTTGTTTCATCAGTGCCTTTTTTCATAGTCTTGTAATTGATTAAGAAAACCACCCAACCAAGACCTTAGAAGTACTAGATTCTCAACAATTCTCCCCTTATCTTTCACCTCAGATATATGCTTATTAAAGAAATATTTCATGATCTCATCTCACATATATCAAAATGAAATGAACACCTCAAAAAGTGTATGTATATGGTATCGTTTTAAAAATGAAATTTGCTTAATGGAAATCAGTTTACTCAAATTTGATTCCTCACTTCATTTACTTCTCTAAGGTCTTAAGTAAATTAGAAATATTCTTTAAAGGACAAAATGAAATATTTTTGAGAAAAGTTCAGGATAAGACGAGTTAACTGGTTGAGAGAGAGAGAGAGATTTTATTTTTTATATAATATTGACAAGCCGTTTGATTAGCATCCAAGCAAGATTTAAAACCTTCCAATGGAAGTAAACCAGGGAATAAACTAATATGGGAACCAACCTGACACAATAGAAAGAGGACTGCCTCTGGAGGCACAGGCCCTGGGTTCAAATCTTGCTATTGATGCTTACAGGCAAATTTGGGGTAAGTGACAATAACCTTTTCTGTGCTTCAGTTTCTACATCTGTAAAGTGAGGGGGTTGGACTCTCAATCTATAATCCCCTGCTAGGCTTCTGTGCATGTACACCATACTGAGAACTTGTCTGCACTTTGGGTTTCTGTTGCTTTTTTATTGGCATGAATTCTACCTTCCAGAAATGTTTTATCTTAAATCAACATGACGCCCATAATGACTAAAAGTACTTTAGTAAATTACTTCCTAACTATTTGTGTCAGCTAGAGTTGTTCAGATGACTTTCTCCTTTCCAGTTTGTTGGAATGAAGCTATTATATGTTCTTGGAAGACCTCTGGTGGCTAAAAAGAAGTATTGTTCATTTTATACCCCCATACTGAATAATTCAAAAAGGGAAAAGAAAAGAAAACACTCATGTGTCTCTGATTCGAAGTAGTAACCTATGAGATCTCAAGAGTATGGCTTTGTATTTCCTTTTCTTTTAAATAATTGTATATAGTAACAAATTTCTGAACCTTCAAACTGAATAAATCAAGAAATAATGTAGAGAGTAATTATTGCTATTGTAGAAAAGTGACTCAGCTTCTAATTTGTTCTAAAATATTCGGGGAGAGGGGGAATTAATCCTGGTAAACCTCAGTTTCATCATCTGTAAAATTCTAATGATAAGACCTGTTTTACTTATTTCACAGGGTTATTGTGAGAGTAAAAAGAATCAATAAATGCAATGTGGTTTACAGTCTTTGAAGTATGATATAAATACATTGGACCATAAGATTTAGAGTGGGAAAGCATTTTAGAGATTATGTTCTTTAATCTGCCTCATTTTACAGACATGGATACTGAGCTCCAGAAGGTAAAGTTGATGTGTGCAAGTAAGTATAACTGACTTTTAGGTAGTAAAACCAGTGTTGCGTACAGCATTCAGATGTTATTTTAATCGTGAAGTCTTCAAATATCTGACAATATTTGTCATGGGGGAAAAAGAGACTTGTCCATATTTCTTCAAAGGCTAGAAATAGACCTAGTGAGTGAAAGTCACAAGGAGGAAGTTTGTAACTTAATTTAGAAAGCTTCTAATAGTGGAATAACTTGTCTCATGAGATAGTGAGCATCCCAATCACTAGAAGTGTTCAAGCAGAGTTCAGATGAGTCTGTCGGATACAATCTAGAAAAAATTATTCGGGATCATAGATCTAACTTCAAGGCAACCCAGAGGGCATCTAATCCAATCCCCTAATGTTGCAGCTAAAGATACTGAGATCCAGAAAGGTTAGGTGATAAGGTCATACATGCTGTAAGAATCACACTGGTAGCATATGAAACAGAGTTTCTGACTCCATAAAAAGTGTTGAACTCAATGTGCCTCAATTCTTTGTGTCTTTGCTACATTATGGCTCCTTGGGGGATACAAGATAACTAAGACGGAGGTCTTACCTCTAAGTGCTAACGTTCTAGCAATAAAGACCAAAAGCACATAAATAGACAGAATATAAAGCATTTATAAGTTCTTTATATTGTGATACAAAAAAATTATGTAACAATATAAATTCTCTAATAAAAGGGCAAGCAAATTGATATGGAAATATTGGGGAAGTAAAGACTACTTCAAAATGAGAGGGTTAGAGAAAGCTTGATGGTTGACTTGAAATTTGGACTAGATCTTGAAGAATTTAACTGTAGGTGATGACAGAAGAACACTATAAGGAAAAGAAGTAACATTGGCAAAGGCAAAACACCTTAAGGAAATTTTTATAATTCAGAAATTTTAGAGATGATATAAAAAGGGTTGTTATACTTTCCTGTTCAGCTACATGTTGCATTGAACAATTTAATTCAACAAACATATATTAAAGACCTATAATCTCCCAGGCATTATCTTAAGGATACAAATAAAAACAAAGCAGTGGAAAGAAGAATGTTATTAGTTCTTTGACTTTCTCCTTTGGCCAGGAATCCAATCTGCCTTTTGTAGACATCTAGGTACAGCATAGCAATGGTGCATCATCAGCCTGAATCAAGGCAACCAAGACTCAAGTCCTACTTTTGAGACAGGATTTATGAGATGTTCAGGAATGAGTAGTGCCTCTGGTGCGAGAGCTTGCTGAGCCCTTTTTAGGGCTGTACTGTTCAATGTGCTCTCAAATATCATCTGTGGCTCCAAAAAACTGTAGCATGTGCAGTGGCCATATCCTGTTCCCTGCCTCAAAAAAAATGCTATCTCAGCAGACAGGCTAAACCAGGATGAGGGTAACTGACAGGCCTCAAACCTGTCATTGAGTTAAGGGGATATCTACTTCAAGCAATGAAGATTTAACCTGGAAGAATGGGTGGATAAGAATAATTTGTTCCAATTGCATATGCACACACACACATATACATATATCTGTGTGTATGTGAATCTATATATCTATATGTATAACATTATATATAGATAGATAGGTAGATAGCGATATAGATATATAGATATTTAGAATAAGAGATCAGTAGTCCTAAAGTCTTTGAGTCTGGAAAGGCCTGCATCCAAGTCTTATTTTTGATATATACTGATTGTGACTGTGGGTGAGTGCCTCAGTCTCTTGATTCCTTTGGCAAGTCCTCAAGAATAAAAGTTGCAGATGAATTGCCAATCATTATTTTGGGGAATTTCCACACTGGGAGTTCCCCGAACAAATGAAACAAGTCCATCTTCCTTCCACTGGCCTCCATCAAAAAGTTTCTTTAGCACTAGGAGAATATACAAGTTAATTTTTCCCAGGGTCTATCTTCAGGGCAGTATGTATGTAAGTGATAGTCAGAAAGTAGCGATCCCAATTTCTTTCCTTGATATTTATACCATGTGACTAGCTTTTATTGAATACAAATGTTCAGCTTGGAGAGGCTAAGTCTATGAACAGTCCAGAACTCTGCACCACACATCACCTCCATCACCCTTGCATTCTATCTCTTTTCCTTAAAATTATAATCTATTAAATGCCAATATTTGCTGCAAGGGTACATCCGCAAAGTTTTATCATGTTTGGGCAAATGGAAGAAAGTGTTTATGATAAGCAGGTCATGACATGCACAAGTCTTCAATAGCAGGGACCATTACTGTTGTTTTGTATTCCATTCCTTCCATGGACTCTTTGCTATGTCTGATATTCTATGCCTACTCTGCCATTAAAGTCACCCAGAAATACCAGCTTGTCCTCTTCTGACACACTCTTCAAATAAATTATATTTTTGGTATTCCTATCTTTTCTGACAGTTCAGTCCTAAATATCTTTCAAGAATGTTTTATATCCTTGCACCTACCTTTTCTGTGCTCCAGAGATTTTAATTGAATTGAACTTATTGATTTGAATTGAGACTCATTTATTTCAGTCAATAAAATTGTCACCGGCAATTGTAAAAGAGTCAAACTACTCTACTATTTCTTCTGAGTTGTTAGGGATGCCATCACTGAATGCACTGTACAAGGCTAAACAGTGAAAGTGATCAACATACTACAGCCATCAGGTACCTTCACTAGACTGTCAGTTTCAAGTCTATAGTATCCTTCCTATTTTCTTTGTACCTTCCTGCAGCACATGATAATGATTTTACAATTTGTGTGATTGTCGCTGCTCTAGATAACCTTCTGTTGATTTTCATATCATATAAAAGACATTATGGATGTGGAAACTTTGCAAGTATCAAAATTAAGAATTAGCAGAAACCTCTGCAGCAGAATACTGAGGCCAAAATGGAGTTTCAGAAAGTGCAAAAAGGCCTCAGAGCCTCATGACTGGGCAGAGATGTGATTGAAAAATCATTTAAGGGCCTACACATGCAAGAACAATAAATCAGTCCCTGTCCTCAAGGAGAGGGATTCTGTTGTCTGCTCAATACAATGCAACATATACACAAATAATTAAATGTAATCTATATGCAAAATAATTCTGAGAAGGACAGAATATACTTACTATGTAACTAAGAAAGTTTCCTCCAGGGCTAACCTATGTATCATCAGAGTAACTAGTTATCCATTTGATATGAGTTAAGAGAGCTGCAAAACATATCTAAATGAAAATCCCTTCCCCATTCCCTTTTATGTCTACTCGCTAATGGATTTATTCTCTAAAAATAATTCAACAATTAAATTTAACATACACTCCTTGAGTAGCTATTAAGCCACACTATGGGGACTGCAGAAATGAATGAGGTATATCCTTGTTCCGCATAAGCTGATATGATAAACTAGTAGATGTATTTAAACTCCGTTCATGGGTAGATGCTGGGGGAAGTTGATAGGAAATGCATTCAATAATTATTAAGTGTTCATTATATTCCAAGCATAGGGCCTGCTCTTATGAGTATGAGAAAGTGTGAAGCAGTATAGGTAGCTTTTTTTTTTCTTTTCTTTTCTTTTTTTTATGAATGGGGAGGAGTTAAGAGTATTGCCTCTCCATTCAGGGTACTTCATCGAAGAAGGTAGGAGGAAAACACAGAACAAATCATGTCATTCTCCTAAATAAAATTCTACAGTGCTTCCCTAGTTCTTACATAATAGAGATTCTTCAACTTTTTGGGGTCATGGACTCCTTTAGCAGAGTGGTGAAGTGCAAGGACCACTTACTAGAAAATGTTTTTAAATGCAGGAAACAAAATACATAGGATTACAAAGGAAATCAGTTATGTTAAAATACAGTTATCATAGTATTTTTAATACATAGAATTGAGGTTAAGAACCCCAGTTCTAGGGTAAAATATAAACCCCTCCATCTGTCCTTTAAACTCTCCAAAATCTAGCTCCCTCCTACTTTTCCAGATTTAACTGAAATTATTTGCAGTCACACATTCTTGGTTACATTCAGACTGGCCTCCTGGCTGTTCCTCTTATATAGCATCACATACCCCAAATAATTGTCATTGCTTTCTTTGAAACATAGGTCATACTCTATGGGGTCTTTCCTGATTCCTCTTCTTTGGAGTGATCATGAATACATTTCAGGAAGTCCATGACCTTGAATGAGGAAGAAAATATGTAAGTACATAAATATATGTATGGGTATGTAACGTGTAACACATAAATATATGTGTGTATTCACACACATACATACACACATTTCTTTAACTTAACTTCTAACTTAAATTAAGAATTTCCTTCAATTATGAATATAGACAACAAACATAATTCTGAATAAAGGTCCAATGGCTGCCAAAAGGGGCCAAAAATGTTTAGGACTCAGCCTACTCAAATGTTTTTACCTTCTTGAAACTGTCATTTCATTTAAACTTTGTATTTACTTATCTGTAAACATGTACTGGATGCCCCTGGTAGAATTCTAGCTCTTAGAATTTGGAGACTGTAATTACACTTTAATCCTTGTATGTCAACCATGTAGTACAGAATCATATATATATAGTATGTGCTTAATAAATACTTTGTTTAGTGAATGAGGACACCTAGCTCCAGAAGGAGTGTTGCTCCAGGATAATGTTAATGGGATATTAAAATACATATCTGATAATTTTAATAGGATCTAAACACATCTCCCATTAAAATAAATTAAATCATAACAACAAATATTTATTATCTTCAATGTGCAAGAGACTATAAGTTCAAGCAGGGATAAAGAAAAGAATGGGATTCCTGGTCTTCAAGGAACTTATAGTCTAATTGGGGAGAAAACACTTTAAAAGTTAAAAGAACAACTAAAAATTTAGCTAAAGATTTAACTGTTCAAGGCAACAATACAGCAGATGTCACAAGGGAGTACATGATTAATGACTAGGTTAATTGCACAGACACTAATCACTACAGCAATTCTGAAGGAGAAATGATTTCACATTGGGATGATTAGAAGAAATTTGTGAAAGAAGTGGAATTGGTCCTGACATTTTAAGAAAGGAGATAATTTGCACAGGTAGAGAAGATGGGAGATCATTTTAGGTGAGAATTAAAACATCTTAATGTTAGCTGTAATAAAACAAAGGTGTGTGTATTGTGCAAAATGTACAAATAATAATTGCATATATAACATGCATAAATAAAAATTGTGGGCAATCTAAGAAGCTATGATGGGGAACAAATAGATTCCAATACCAAGTATGTGCCAAAAATAACATAAGAGACATCATCAAGGTCATGTATGATCAGAAAAGGAGAAAGGCAACTCAAGCAGCAACAATGAGGGATAACAAATGGACAGCTCCAGTGGAGAAATGCTATCCACCAAACATTAAAAGACTGATGGGGGGAGGGGTCCGGTTTCATAGTATTGGATAGACCTTCTTTGGATGCTTTTGCAGGAAGTTGATTTAAGAATTGTATAGGATAAGAAAGTGTAGATTGGCTGTTTCCTGTAATTGTGGAGGGAGTATTCCATCAAAATTGTAAAGTATAATGGGGGTTGCTGCCCTGTCTGCCTGACAATTCTCCATCAACCAAGTGTATTAGTTCAGAGCCAAAGGACTTGAAATCTTTGGATTGATGAAGTAATCTTATTGCTCTAACCATGAAGGCAACCTTGTGAGCTTTAGAACTCTAGAAATTCTGATTTTGTTCAATTTGTTCAAAGCAAATTTGGAGCAGGGATGGGGTTTCTATACTTGAGAACTTAGCCACTGAAGCAAAAATCTAGTGCCTGGTTGGGATTTCAGATTGGACAGTGGAAAACTGAGGTAAAATATAAAATGCCAATTAAACAATTCTGCAAAATGCTTGATTTTTTTGGATGGAATTAAGTTGAAACTTTCTGGGAGAATATAACTGTCACTATAAGTTACTGAGTCCTCTTGTAAATATATTTGAAAATGTATTTTTGAAAGTCTTTTCTGTTTATCATTCCTTTCATATGGAGGACATAAATGACTACCTTATACTTGATTAATATGGTACACTGAGTAGCCTTACATTCCCTTTACCTTTCAAGTGATTCTAGATTTGAGACAAATTTATACTTTAAGTAATTTTTCACCTTTGTTCTGGGTAGGAGGATGATGAACTGAAGTGCCAGAGAAAAGGTCTTTACAGATCAACTTCTCCCAGAAGTCTGATGGAGGACAGGGCATATCACTCCAGGCTCTTGGGTTCTTTTTGTTAGGAATACCAATTACAACAGTGAATTCCCCCAAGTCTTATAGCACTCCCACAAAGCAATTTGGCCACAAATGGGTGAGATTTGGGGAATTCTTTTGTATAATTAGCACTACTGCTCTCTTTCATTAGCATAAGTAATCAAGAGTGGTTGACTTTATGAAGAACTCATTTAATAAGCTAGATGCTAGAACTAAAGAGAAACAACTGTTGCTAACATTCAAAGAAGCTTACATTCAAATTATACACAGAGAAATAAGCATAAAGTGTATGTAAATTAATAATTAACTGACGTTAGTGTACACTTAGGGTTTTAATTTGTAAAAAGCACCAGTTCCAGAACAAGGTTTGATAAGATCTTGCCTAGTTAAGGAAACTTTATTTTAGTGTAAACTGTTGACTAAAGCTCAGAGATACATCTCAAAAAGGACCTCTGAAATTCTAAAAGTCATTTGATCCAGTCCAAGGCCTCCAATACACAGGCTGCCTAAGTCCTTCAGAAAGATAATTAGTAGGTAGTTTAAATTTTCTAGGCAAGAGAATTCTACAACTTCCCTTAGTCTTGATATTTAATCAGGTTTAGAATCGAAAGATGTTTACTACCATTTAAATAAAAGCCTTTTGTTCTGCTTTGATGGAAATGAATGTCAGCAATTCTGATGTTTTTCTAGTTTCGGAAAAATGTTACAAGGAACGGAACTACTTTCTAACTTTAAAAATTGTCCCATTTTTAAGTCTAGAAAGGTGATGCTCTTCCTTGAAATTTAAAGGTAGAATTAAAAATCTTGTCCTGTGTGGCTGGCAAAACAAATATATTCTTTGTGATATTTACATGATTGATATAATTCTGAACATTTCCGAATTTCTTCACCCTCTTTAAGCACAATAATAATAGCAAAAAATACAGTGCTCTAGAGTTTCCTCCTCCACAATTTTAATCAATTTTGCCTCACATATAATCCCCAGGTCATGTGTAATCCTTTTCTAGAATGTCTTCCAGGTTCATAAATTGGGCCACTAAAAAAAAAAGATCAGCAGTTCAAGACCTTTTTTTTTAAAGTTCTATCACTCCTGTACATATGATAATCAATAAATACCTACTCCTTTCTGATTGGCTGGTTCACCACACAGTTTAGATACAATTGTTTAATCTCTTCTAATTTATTCAACCAAAAAAATCTGTTTCCTAAATATTGCAAGCATGATTAGGGTACCAAGAGAGTGAGACAGTTCAGGTTCAGGAAAATGATATATAATTGGCAGGGGAGGTTTATCAGGTGAGTCCTGATCAATTTGAAGAGTTCTCCAATCAACCAAATGAATTAACAGGGCATGGGCCTTTTTCTTTGAGGATGGAGGGTGGAAGTAGGGCTAAAGTAGAACATAAGCCCCTGGGAAACATAAGCTTCCTGGGAAAACATAAGGAAAACCTCTGACTGAGGTGTGCCCTCAGATGACTGTGACAGCCTCCAAGATGACTGATCAGACAAAAATTTTTTTTTTAAATCTCACACCCAAGTTTCACGGATTTCAAGGCTGTTCTTTTACATTCATGAAACCATGCCACCTCTTATGCTATTTTATATCAGTTCAAAAAACTATTAGACTATTATTTATGTAGTCCATTTCTTATTACCAAGACAGCAAGGTGGTACTATGGATAGTGCTGGGGCTAGAATCAAGAAGACTTTAAGTTCAAATCCTGCTCAGATATTTACTAACTGTGTGATCCTGGGCAAGTCACTCAATACTAGTTTTCCTCAGTTTTTTTTTTTTCATCTGTAAAATGGGGATGACAACAACATCTACCTCACAGGATTGTTGTGAGGACAAAATAGGATAACATTTAAGTATATAGCCCAATACCTGGCACGTAGTATATAAATGTTTATTCCCTTCCCTTTCCCTGACTAATGTCTTTTGACTCGATTAGATTCTTGAGGTGTGAAATTTAGACCATTCCTCTTATCACTGAAGAGTTGCTCTCAAGGAAGGCTAGCCTACATCCATAGAAGTTAAAAGTCATTTTAATTATTTCTCATATTGCTCTCCAACTTTCAGAATTAAAGTTTTATTCTCCATAATAAATAGGACAATAATAACAAAAACAAGAATAAACATTTCACTCCACTTAAATGATATTTACTAAAATCAATTGTGTGGAACCAGCCCACCATTGTCTACTCATATGCACAAAATCACTCTGAGATGAGTGGGCATGGGGAATGAAAAATAGGCTCTGATGTACATGTCTCCCTCCAGGTTCAAAAAGAAAGAATGAATATTGTGCAAAGAATGATCAATTCTGAAAGCTGACAGGTTTCTCTGATTAGAATGAGCAGAATTATTCAGTTTTAGCCATTCTTGTTTTATTTTTAAATAGTTAAGATTATTATTGTAAAATGAAAATTTTATTTTACTACAAGCAGTGATTTTTTTTAGATTTTAATTTTACTTTTTCAATTAACAGTTTTTTTTCTTTCCCTCTAATCTCTTTCTCCCATCTCACCAATGGAAAAAAAAAAGAAAATATGAAAAGAAAAAAGAAAATTCTTGCAACAAATATACATGGTTAAGCAAGACAAATTCCCTCTCTATCCATATCCCAAAAAATGTATGTCACAATTTGTACCATTAATTCATAACCTCAGTATCGATAGGTGGATAGCTTTTCATCATGGGCTACATTTGCTCATTGTGTTGGTGAGAATTCTTAAGTTTGTTATAATGTTATTGTTATTTTATAAATTGTTCTCTTTGTTCTTTTCACTTCACTTTATATCAGTTCATGCAAATTTTCCCAAGTCTCTTATTAATTAAATATTTTATAGGACATTTATATTCCATTATATTCATATACTTGTTTGCCATTTACCAAAGGCATCAGTTTCCAGTTCTTTGTGCCACACACACACACACACACACACACACACACGTTTTAACTATTTTTGTACATATGGGTCTTTTCTTCATCCTTTGATTTTTTTAGGGCATAGATCTATCATATGCAGTTTAATAACTTCAGGGACAGAGCTCTAGATTGCTTTACTGAATAGCTGTACTATTTCATAGTTCCACCAACAATGAATTGGTGTGCCTATTTTACTGCAGCCCCTCCATCATTTTTCATTGTTCTTTTTTGTCAACTTTATCAATCTCTTGGGTATGAAGTTGACCCTCAGAATTCTTTTCATGTACATTTCTCTAATGATAAGTGATTTCAAGCATTTTTTTTTAATTTGGATATTGTTAGCTTGAATTTATTTCTTCAAAAACTGACCACTTCTTTTGAGTATTTAATCAACTGAGTAATGGGTTTATCTTATGGTTATGTTTACAAAAGGTATATAAGTGATATAAATGTATTTTAATATCCAAATATATATGCATATATGTACATATGTTTTCATATATAAGAGAGAAAGAGTTTGTCTATATATGTATATGCATGCTTTCTAGATGAAAAATGAAAAGAATAAGCTTTTAAATAGTACATGGCACTGTGCTAAGCACTTCATAATTGTTATCTCATTGGATCCTCACAACAACCCTACAAGGCAAAGATGAAAATGTGCAGAGGCATACCAATATGTAGCTGATGAAATCATGAATTATATATATATATACACACACACACATACATCTGGCTGTGTCTATCTCACACATACAGGATGTCACAAAACTCTTAATGCATTTTTAAGTACCTAGAGATATAAGTCATAGGCATTGAGAGAGATATAGATGATGTAGAAATAGATGTAGATATAGGTGTAGATGCAGATGCTGTTGCAGAAGTAGGTATAGATGCAGAAATATATAGATAAATAGGAATAAGGACTAGAACTTCTGACTAGAAAGTGTTCTCCACCATGTAGTTCAAGAGCTGCTCCACAACTTAGAAGGGTACTGAGAAGGGAAGTGAATCACCTATATCCTGTAACTAAGGCCAGAGCTCTATCCACTATACCCCAGATGCTTTATGATCTTTATTTCTCTATCAAGAATTGTGTGGGTTTTTTTATAAGTTTGATTTGATTTAACAATTATTAAACTCATATATGCAAAGTATCATGCTAAACTCTAAGAAAATTAAAATAAAAAATAGGATAATCCCTGCCTTCAAAGAGCTTAACTTACTGATTGGGAAAGAACAGACACAAGATGTACACAGAGAAGTAAAAATTCAAGATGATTTGGGAAGGGAGAAAGCACTGACACCTGGGTCAGTATCAGATTAGGCCGTGAGTAGGAAATGGAGCAGAGAAGAAACTGTAGAAAAGCTAGCTCAGGATTCTAAAGGGCAGAATTGAGAAGGAAAAACATCCCAGAAGTGCCAGAGGATGAAGACAGAATATGCATTTCAGGATCCAGTGTGACTGGATTGAATCCATGAATAAGAATAATGTGAAATAAGATTGGAAAGGATAGAAAAGAGCCAGGCCATGAAGAGCCCAGACTGGCCTGAAACTCAAAGACAGAGTTCAAGAAATAGTGGACAACATGGTGAAGGGGCTGGAGCAGAACCTCCACAAGATACAGGGTGCCATGTTTTGGTACAGTATCAGCTTGCTGTGAGGGTATCCAGGCCTCCAAGAAGCAGATCCATCAGTAAACTGTGCCCTGTTATGCACCCTTGGCCCAGGCCCAGAGCCCTTGTGACCAGGAAACTAGAGAAGTTTCAGAACCATCTGGCTCCATGAACAATGAAATGTAATGACAAAGCCAGAGATTTGATGGCTGTTAGGAGCAAAGAACAACAGTTGAACAGCTAGAGTTCTGTGTGACCAAATGTGTCAATGAACACATACACTTCATTCCTACCATGTCCACAAAGATTAGGGATTCCCTGTCATCTATTGCAAAATCCAATATAGTCCATAGTCCACAGTCATCAAAGGTGGAGAAATGGGTGTACTTTTTTAAATGTATAGAAATGTGTACTTTTCAATGAAAGTTTAAGCATGAAGAAATTGAGACTGGTAGCAATTTTAAGGATACCCATATAGAAATTTTGAATTGACTTCTGGACTCTATTGATTCCAATACATTTTAGCCGATAGGTGGAAGAAGAGAAGAAACTGGTAATCAGATATAATTTAGTGGTAGCATAGAGAGTTACCGCTCATCCTGTTAGTTGGCCTTGGTAAAGGCCTTACTGGCTTTCAGGTAGTTCAGAGTATAAAATTCCTGGAAACCAGAACAGCTCCTTGGTTTATGGATACTAGCAGTTCCCTAATAATTGGAAAAAAAAATAGTTGAGCCTTTCTCTCTGGCATGAGAAGTTGGGGCATAGAGGATAGTGTGGAAAAAGAGAATTATTTGTTTTGGAACTCAAGGCAACTTCTTAGTGATCTTCCCTTTGACAAGGACAATGCTCCTGTGAGTTTTCAACTTGGACAGTAAGCAAGATCATAAAAGGAAATCTCCCATCAGGCAGTAGAAAATGATTCATTCGTATTGGCTTTTCTAGGACTGCTACTCGTTATCTTTTTTTTTCCTTCTCTCTCCTACTGAGAGGCAGGAAGTTACAGCAGGGACAACTTTTCACATAATGTACATTTTGAGATTAACATGCAACAGAATCAGAGTCAAAGAAACTTTTACTTGTAGAAAAACTTTAAGTCTCCTGCTTAAGGGATAATACAAGACTGGTTTGGGGGAAAGTTAGTTTTCCCCAAGTGGAAAGGCCATAATACCTGACCCTGGCACTGCTAATTTGCCCTCTTTACCAAAAAGATTTGTTGAAAGGACCCTCTGATAACAGGTAGGAGTGCTACTTAAACTTCTGTAGGGGTAGGTAGGTTACAAGGGAGAACTTTTGCTCTCCCAAGATATAGGGGTTATTGTCACCCATTACTCAGTCACCACAGTTGGTAAAAGTTTTTTGAGCAACATGTTAGCATATAGCATTATGTTGGAAAGAATTCTATTCCTTTTAAACCAGCTTCTTACTGAGTGCAATTAATACAGCCTTTCTTCTCAGTGCTTCAAGGTCATGATATATTTTCCTAGGGAGCTGATTAAAAAACAAATACAGTTGATTTTTTTAATCTCAGAAGAATGAATGGGTGATGAGTAGAACTTTCTAGCCTGTACCCCTGTAAAGAGTAACTTTTGGTTTAAGGATAAAAGGAATTCTTGACCAGTTGCCTCTTAGGGCTCAACGACATAGGTTGCTTCATGGCTCTGATAATAAAGACTGACACAACATCCATTCAATTTGCCCTTGTGGCTTTACTGTCACTTTTTAGCTTTGGGTTTATGAGGTTAACTTTAAGACAACTGTATTTCATTTACCATATCTGCAATTATGATGTAACAATAGAGGCTTCAAATATTGCCTCTGAAACAGTGATTCTGAGATTGCTAATTTGCCTATAGGTATATCTAATAATCTAAACTGAATTTAGCATACTTTTCCACTCAACTTGTGTTTTCTTTTAAAACAAAAATAGAACCCTATTAAAACAGCTAAGCATTAACTATCGATCAGTATTAGCATCCTTTAATAGGATATCCAATTAGAGCAAGATTTAAAGATATGCAAACACCCAGTGTCAATTTGATACCTTTCTCACTAATTGCCATTGTTTATTATATAACCTTGGTCCTATCCCCAGTCTTATGGAGAAATAGCTCCCTTCAAACACTCTGAGAATCTTTTTGACTTACTGTCAAAAACCTTCTCAGCATGTTTACAGCTCCTGGTGTGCTTCTGTGTTTTAGCAACTTTACCAGAGGACAAAATCACTTACAATAGTTTATTTCTACCATAGGCTTTAACTCCTTTAACCTTCTTGCAATAGAATTCTGGTTGGTTCGAAGTCCCTGGAAGAAAATTTTTATTTTTCGTTAGCATATTCTATGTTTTTATCACTTAAAAGTAGAAATATTAAGAAAGGAACAAGAAGTCACACAGTAGGTTAATGCTAATTTTATGGGTGAAGTTCTGTAGTCATCTCTTTCCCCATCTGTGTGGTCATATATCACTCAAACATGTTTTTTTCACTTATTAGAAAAGAAATACCCACACTTCTCTGTATGTATCATCACCTCTCCACTTCTTTTTTTAAAAATTGCTGCTGCCTTTTCTCCTCTAGTATTTGTCTTTCAACTATATCTTATGGATCCATTTTTTTTCTATCAGTTACCACAAGATGAGGTAAAATGTTCATTCTCTTAAGGGTTAGAGATCTCAATTGTAACATATCAAAACCAAAAAAAAAAAAACTTTTGGGCAGAGAATTACTTTTTAATCAGTGATATTAAGTATTTTATCCATAACTGCAAATAAAGCTGTCCCTTACTTATTTCTCATCAATACTAGCGTAAAGCAATATCAACGAATCATCAAGTATTTACTAGTATTTATTCAAAAAAACCAACATATCAGTCATGGCTTGCAGTATATGCAGAATTCTTTACCAATAGTCTCCCACCTCTGCCAAGAAGGGAAACCTTCCTTCTGAGTCATTTGGTTCAGTGAAGGTATATAATCACTACATTTTGTCTACTATGGGCTACACACTATACCAGATGTTGGAAAATATCATTAAATTTGTGTATGAAGGAGTTATGAGTTTATCTTTCATAGCATTATAAGACAAGATGCGAATGAAAACAGAAATATGTACCTGATGACATTATTTCCCAAACTATCCTCCAAAAAATTATCAAAGTAATTTTCCAAAAGCTCATATCTAGCCATTCCCCATTCAATAAATTTCATTGATTCTTTATTATCTCCAGGATCAAATACAAACTTCTCTAGTTGTCATTAAAAGTCCTCCAGAGCCCGACCCTAATCTGCTTTTCTAGCCCTAGATCATTCTCTTTCAAAGATATTACTATGGCTTCACTGTTTCTCATGTACAGCACTCTATTTTCTTTCTTTGTGACTTGGCACTGGCTGTTCCCTGGTAATAGCACAGGCTATTACCTGGAATTCACTCCTTTTTCATATGTACCTCTTCGAGTCTCATTTTTTTTTCAAGATTTAGCTCTGGTCATGTTGCTGATTTGGGAATACATGCCATCTCCTTTCAGCAGAGGTGAAAATGGACAAAATATAAGAAAGGTGTATTGATATACAACACAATTTCATTCAGATTCAATTCAGCATACATTGACTAAAGATCTACTGTAAGTTATTTTTTACATAGTACTTTTTCTCCATCTCTCTTGGCTCATAAAGTCATGGCAAATACACATGCCATGCATTCATGGCATGAACACAACTTCATTCACAACACAACTTCAAGGAGGCTGCTTAGATGTTGATTGATATGAAACAACAGTAGATGTGATACTTAATAAAGCCACTGTGCTCTTGGGCTGCATTCCTAGTAAGGTATCCAGGCTAAAGGAGGTGATCGTCTCACGATGCCTTCTTTCATCAGATCATACGTTAAGTAGTATGTTGATAAGCTGGAGCAAGTTCATGAGAAAGTAGATTGTATTGCAGTACTGTCATGTTAGGTATAAGAGTGATTATTTTAGAGTAGAGGGGACTTAGGGGAAAGTGATAATGATACATTACAAAACAAAAATAAGAAAAAAGCTATGAGTTGCATTCAAGCTCCAGTTCTGTCCATTTTATTAGACTATTCCCTTAGCTAAGAGGCAATAAGATTTAGGATTGTATTTGGAGTGAGAAGACAGGAGTTTGAATTTTCTACATGCTGTATGTGCCATGATATAATGTATGTGGTGCTGGACAAGTAATCTCACTTTTTGGTTATCAGTTCCCTCATGTATACAACAATAAGACAGAATTCTACCTCTTTTAGTTCTAAATTCTTATAATCCAACGATGCCTCTCTGGACTTTGGTTCCTTTATCTGCAGAATGAGTAAATTGGAAACATGATCTCTATGATGATTCTAATATTCCATGTTTCAATGAAACATTTGAACACCTGTCATGCAAAAGAAAGACTGAAGGTATTATGTGTGGCTCTGGATGTCAGAAATGAGAATAAGTGATAGAAGTAACAGGGAGGTAGATTTAGACTTAGTATAGGGAGAACTTACATAACAAATTAAAACTGACCCAAAACGAAATCAGCATCACAAAAGACATTGTGCACCACATTACCACAGGCCACCAAGCAGCAGTTAGCACATTACTGTTTGGGGGATGTTGTAAAGGGATTCAGTACTGGCTAGCTTAGGCTAGATGACCATCAAGGAGCTTTCCAATTCTTAGCACATAAGCCCATAATTACTCATCCATTTTCAAAATGTCTTCAATTAAAGAAATCACCAACATCAAATAAGTGGGAATTTGGATGCATCCTGTTTTAAAGTTTCATACTTACTTGACTTTTCTAGCATAATATATACTTTATTAATATAATATGTCATGTATACTGCCAAAACTGCTTGAAAGTGAATCATTAATTGTGTTCTAGATTATTTTACTGAATATCTAAGTACAGTATATTCTTAAAGAGCTTTTAAAAGACATTGGCATGTGATTTCAGTAGTATAAGTACTCCCTATAATGATGCTAATTGGAATCATTTTATAATTTCTTATCTTGTTTGATTCTTATCCATATTTTAACAAACATCCTACAGTCATAGAACTTCCTAATTCTTTTTCAGGTTCCTGGTAAGGGAGTGGTGGGGGGACACAGAATGAGAGAGGGGAAATGCAGGTGCAATATCACTCAAAATATTGACTAATTATACTATTTAATGATGATATAATATTTTAATTGAATATAATTAAAATAAATATCAAAAACCTATTCAATTCCTATGCACAATCCAAAAATTTTATTTCAATTTTTTAAAATCAGTCTGTACTTGTGATTTCTTTCATTGATGTGGGGAACTTCCAGGTGGAAACTCCCTCCTATGATGCACATTAATAATGACCCCTCTATATCTGATAGTCTTGGAGTTGTCCCACAGGGTCAAGTAACTTGCTAACAGTCACATAGCTAGAATGTGTCAAAAGTAGAACTTGAACCTGGGTTTTCAAAAGTTCAAAGTCAATCTCCTATCCCTGATACCACACTGTCTTTCATAGTTTTGTTTTTCTCTCTTTCTTTTTCAGTGGAAGCTCATGGAGATGAAAGGGATAGAAAATAAATGCTTATCAAATTAAAAATCAAATGATAAAAAATTGTAATCAGCTTAAAATTATCTGTAATGGAAGTTTTATCCAAAAAAACTCAAATGTTGAGTCTTCATGGTAAAATTCAGCTATAGATGTCTTGTTTTACTCTTTGCTTAAAAACAAAGTTTCAAGACATAGATTAGAACATGTATTAACTCTTTCATTATCTGCTTGCTGAGTATTGATATAGAGTAACAATCTCAAAAAAAGTTATCTTATTAACTAGCTAAAGCATACGTTAAAAAAAGATTATAGGGACAAACAAGCTCAATTGCATTCATTTTCTTTAACTCATGTTCTTGAGAACTAGATTTAAACAGAAGGTTCCATATTGTGAGGTGTGAGAAAACAGGACACCTTGATCTTTCATGCTCCTGCTACTAACCTATTCCTGACATATTGATTCCTCACTCAACATCTTAGAAAATATTAATAAAAAGTTTTGTTTTCCAATTTCATAGAAGGGTCATCATTTTTAAAGTTATATCTTAGTATATTTTTTCAAAGTAAGTGAAATAGTCACTTGATTTTTTTAAAGGAAGAGGTAGGAAATAAAGGTGTTAGTCATGGAGGTCAATGAAGCCTATATGTAGCATTTTTCTCTGATCAGTTTCTGCAGTTAGCTATGGCCTAGAATTTGAGTGATGCTAGAAGTCTTTTTCACTCAGAATTTTAAAGCTTTATTTCAGGAGAATAAGTTTGTATTTACACATCCTAATTTTTCCCACATAGCTCTAGAGGTTAGTACTTCTCATAAATTACTAAATGACAAAAGGGATCAGGAGCATTTCATCTTGGTTTTCAACTTTACTTTCAATAGGTAGCATTGTAAGTTTCCTTGCATTCAAGGAACAGGAAGGACCATAAAGAATCACAGTTCATCAGTCATCCTTTCATCATCATTGTTCTTTGATTATATCCTGTGTTGACTACTGGCAGAATAATCAAAGAGCAGGATGAATTTGCTTTATTCTTTTGGCCAGAAGAAATCTCATGACTGCCATGTTCATAGTCAACCAAGAGGAATTTAGTATAGCAGCATTTGAATGATGACAAACAAGTCAACCATGTTGGAAATCCATTATTTTAGCTACAGTATCTGAATATGTAATTGATTTTATATATTTATGCTTAGATTTACTTAACTGTTTACATTTTATTACCTTTCCAACCACACCTCTACAAAAATATAAACTCTTGAAGGCAGGAATTAATTTATTGACATTATATTCTCTATGTTTTGCAAATGGTATCACCTTCATCATCATCATCATCATATCATCTAACATTTGTTCTTCATAGCCATACTTTGAGCTAAATACTATTATGATCTCCATGTTATGTATAGGAAACTGAGGGTCACAGTTTAAGTGATTTCCCCAGGGACATGTTGCTAGGAAGTATCTAACACAGCATTTGCCCCTTGTCTAACTGACTCTTAGTCCTGCACTATGCCTGCTCTACCTCTCTGGAGGTAGAGATTAATTAATCTCTGGAGGAGAGATTAATACTGATAACTTTGCATGATGATCTGCCTCACTTAAATTCAATTCACTTGCAAGTCAAAACATTTCCTCTTGATGTCATTGGTTTTCTTTGAAAATGAAAGATGAACAACCTGTGAGTATGGAGTTGCCTCTTGGTGACCCAAATGGCCATTTCCAGATGGGCGATGCTGTTTTATACTCCTTTTTTCTCCTCCTCCTTTTCTTCCTCCTCTTCCTCTTCCCCCATCCTCTTTCTCTTCTACGTCTTTTCAAGTGAGGAGTCATATCTTTAAATATGGTTTTGATCATTTATACTTTACAAGATATCTTGGAGTTCAGAGGCTAGATTTTTTTTTCTTCCCTATTTATTTATTCTATCATTTTTTTAACTAGGAGAATTAACTCTTTTGCCTCATGTAGTTTTCATTCATAATTTCTTGAAACATAGCTCTGGAAATGCAGGCTTTGATAAAGCCCATTGAGATTCAAATGGAGCTTTACTTCATTTGTACTTAAATATCCTAGTTTTTCCCACATAGCTCTTCTCATAAATTTTTAATTGATAAATGGGATCAGTAGCATTTTATCTTAGTTTTCAACTTTCCTTTCAATAGGTAACATTGTAAGCTTCCTTGCATTCAAGGAACAGGACCACAAAGAATCACAGTTCATCAGACAACCTTTCATCGTCATTGTTCTTTGATTGTATCCTAAGCCTTTAAACCCAAATCACTCTGGCTCTCACTGATTGGCCATTAATAGACCCCAACTCAAGTCTCACTTGCTCATTATTTAAGTTTTGATAGATCAGAAAGAGTGTAAATAGCAATTGTTTCTGTTCTGGCCAGAAACTCTGAGAGTCTTCTCTCAGTCCTTCCTGATTGATTCTTTTGTGAAGGCAAACTAGGGCATATTTTGCCTCAATTTTTACCTAGCTTTTAACTACTGAATGGGCATTGTTTCAGACAAACTGAGACCTGGGAAAGACCTTAGTTTAAAAAGGCCAGGGTCTCCTACTGCAAGCAGGGCCATCACCAGTCATCCTGACCTATGACTTGCCACTGGATTCAGATGACTCTGGAGGAGAAAATGAAGCTGATGACTTTGCACAGCTCTGCCTCACCTGCACAACTCTGACTCACTTGCAAGGCAAACATAACCCTCCTGGTGTCACTGGTCCTCTTTGACAATGCAGGATGAAAATCAACAACAGCAACTACATCTGCTATGTCACCTAATTACTTAATGGCCATATGTTGAATTTCATTGAATTTACTACAGTAGAGACACTTTAGAGAGCTGTAACATGGTGCAGTGGATAGAGAACTGACTTTAGTCAGGAAGACCTAAGCTTAAGTCCTGATTATGACAAATACTGGCTGCGTGACTCTGGATAACCTCAGTTGATTTCTTAGTCATTCAGATAACTCTATAAAACTCTAAGTTGAAGGATAGTATGGGTCAACATTGGTAGAGTAAGTTCCTTAAGCACATTAAGGAAAAATGATGCTTTAAGATAATGAATTTGATGAATTCAAATCAATTAAACATATACTTATTAAGTAACAGATGGGTAGAGAGTATATGCTAAATACATGGTTTACAGAGTCTACAATGTATACAGAATATGCACAGAGTATATATTGGGAAAGCTACAAAGTTCACAAAGGAATGGCCTCAGTTGTCACAGAGACTGCAGTTAGCAGGGACATAGATGTGGCATATACACATAGCTATAACACAAAATAAGATCAATGGAATAGGTTAGGTATGTAAGATACAGTAGTCAATGATTATAGCAGTCTACTGTTTGATAAACCCAAAGATCCCAGCTTCTGGGATAAGAACTCACTGACAAAAACTGCTTTGAAAACTGGAAAACAGTGTGGTGGAAACTGGACATAGACCAATGCCTGACACCACACACCAGAATAAAGTCCAAATGGGTACACAATTTGGGTATAAAGGTTGATACTATAATCAAATTAGGGAAGCAAGGAATACTGTATTTGCCAGATTTATGGAGAATGGAGAAATTTATGAGCAAACAAGAGATAGAGAACATTATGAAATGTGAAATGAATAATTTTGATTACATTAAATTGAAAAGTTTTTTTTTCACAAAGTCAATGCAACCAAGATTAGGAGGGAAGCAGAAAACTGGGAAAGAATTTTCACAACAAGTGTCTGTGATAAAAGTCTCATTTTCAAAATATGTAGAGGATCGAGTCAAATTTGCAAGAATACAAGTCATTCTTCAATTGACAAATTCTCAAAGTATATGAACAGGGAGCTTTCAGAGGAAGAAATTCAAGCTATCTATGATCATATGAAAAAATACTCTAAATCAGTATTGATTAGAGAAATCCAAATCAAAACAACTCTGAGGTACCACATCACACTTATCAGATTGGCTATCATGACAAAACAGGAAGATGATAAACATTGGAGAAGATGTGGGAGAGTTGGAACACTAATTCATTGTTGGTAGAGCTATGAGCTTATTCAACCATTCTGGTAAGCAACTTGGAACTATGCCCAAAGGGTTATAAAAATGTCCATATCCTTTGCCCCAGCAATACAGCTTCTAGGGCTGTACCCAAAGAGATCACAAAAAATTGGATAAGGACTCACATATACAAAAATATTTATAGCAGCTCTTTTTGTGGTGGACAAGATCTGGAAATCCAGGGGATAGCCATCAAATGGGGAATGGCTCAACAAGTTGTGGTATATGAATGAAATGGAATACCATTGTGTGATAAGAAGTGAGAAACAGATGGACTTCAGAAAAACCTGGACTTATATGAACTGATGCTGAGTGAAAAGGAGAATGTACACAGTAACAGCCAAAGTATGGGAGGACTGTTTCTAATAGACTTAGAGCTTCACAGCAATGCAAAGACCTAAAACATTGCCAATGGACTCAATGCAAAGTGCCACCTACATCCAGAGAAAGAACCACAGAGTCAGAATGCAGAATGATGCAGACTATTTTCTATATTGTTATGTTTTGTTTTTCTCATGGCTTCTCCCATTCATTTTAATATTTCTGTGCAACATGACTAATGTGAAAATGTATTTAATAAGAAAGTATGTGTAGAATCCATATAAGATTGAATGCCATTGTGGCCAGGGAAGGGGAGAAAAATTTAAAACTTATGGAAGTGATTATTGAAAACTGAAAAATAAATTAATAATAAAAAAAGAAGAAAGGAACTTAATAACCCTCTTTCTCAGAGATAGGAGGAATTATGCCCAGCAAGGTGTTTGAAGGATAATATTTGGACATTTTTTTCTTGCTCTATCATGGAAGTCAATATTTTTCATAAAATAATCTAATATTAGATGGCTAAATGGAACATGGGAGCTGCAAGTCACTGGACACCTAGAATGAGTGGAACACATCCAGTGAGAGGCTCAAGACAATATCAGAAGAAAGTGACACCCTAAGCCCTTTGAATGTCCTAGAACACTAAAAGGAAGATGTTAACAGCCTGGTGCTGAGAGACTAGGACCAGAGCATACTTGTTACATTTGTATAATCTTAATATATCCCTGGTAGAAACCTTGCTAAAGGAGATGCTTAACTAATGGGTTTATTGCTACCAGATAAAATGATCTTTTGGAAACTATGTAATTACTGGGTGGGGGGGCAAGATGGCAGAGTAGAAAGACACACCTATGCCAGCTACTAACACACAGCCCATAAAATACCTGTAAAAAAGAACTCCCAACAAATTCTGGAGCAATGGAAGCCACAGAACAATGGAGTGGAGATTTCTGTTCCAGAGAGCCCTGAAAAACCAACACCAAAGTTCCATCACGCACCAGATGCAGAGCAGAGCCCAGCCCTGCCTTGGGTACGCAGCACCGAGAGGGGCAGATCCAAGCAGGCTCCAGGGAAAGAATCTCCAGTGGACCTGCAGGTCCCTCAACCCACAGGTGCAAAGGTCAGTGAGAGAATCTTTTTGGCTGGCATAGAGGGGAGCAAGGTGTCTCCATAACTCAGGCCCCCATGGGAGGCAGCAGCAGAGGCACCAGAGGACAGGAGCTCCCAAAGAAGACACAGGAGCTCAGATCCATTATTGAAGATCTCTGCATAAACCCCCCGAGGGAACTAAGCCCTGTGAGGGGGCCCTCCCCAACCCGGGCAGCTGAACTTAATCTCACACTGAATAGCAGCCCCGCCCCCTGCTGAAAGCCCTGAGGCTGGGAAGCAGCATTTGAATCTCAGACCCCAAGCACTAGCTGGGTGGATCTGGAGGCCAGGTGGGTGTGGAAAGGAATCTCAGAGGTCAAGTAACTGGCTGGAAAAATGCCCAGAAAAGGGAAAAAAAATAAGTTTACTTAGAAGGTAACTTTCTTGGTGAACAGATATATCCTCCCATCCTTTTGGATGAGGAAGAACAATGCTTGCCATCAGGGAAAGACATAGAAGTCAAGGCTTCTGTATCCCAAACATCCAAAATAAATATTCAATGGGCTCAGGCCATGGAAGAGCTCAAAAAGGATTTTGAAAGTCGTTAGAGAGGTAAAGGAAAAACTGGGAAGAGAATGAGAGAGATGCAAGAAAAGCATGAAAAGCAGGTGAACACCTTGCTAAAGGAGACCCAAAAAAATGCTGAAGAAAATAACACCTTGAAAAATAGCCTCACTCAACTGGCAAAAGAGGTTCAAAAAGCCAATGAGGAGAAGAATGCTTTCAAAAGCAGAATTAGCCAAACGGAAAAGGAGGTTCAAAAGCTCACTGAAGAAAATAGTTCTTTCAAAATTAGAATGGAACAGACGGAGGCTAATGACTTTATGAGAAACCAAGAAATCACAAAACAAAACCAAAAGAATGAAAAAATGGAAGATAATGTGCAATATCTCATTGGAAAAACAACTGACCTGGAAAATAGATCCAGGATAGACAATTTAAAAATTATTGGACTACCTGAAAGCCATGATCGAAAAAAAGAGCGTAGACATCATCTTTCATGAAATTATCAAGGAAAACTTCCCTGATATTCTAGAACCAGAGGGCAAAATCAGTATTCAAGGAATCCACCAATCACTGCCTGAAAGAGATACAAAAAGAGAAATTCCTTGGAACATTGTGGCCAAATTCCAGAATTCCCAGGTCAAGGAGAAAATATTGCAAGCAACTAGAAAGAAACAATTCCAGTATTGTGGAAATACAATCAGGATAACACAAGATCTAGCAGCTTCTACATTAAAGGATCGAAGGGCGTGGAATAGGATATTCCAGAAGTCAAAAGAACTAGGACTAAAACCAAGAATCACCTTCCCAGCAAAACTAAGGATAATACTTCAGGGGAAAAAATGGTCTTTCAATGAAATAGAGGATTTTCAAGCATTCTTGATGAAAAGACCAGAGCTAAAAAGAAAATTTGACTTTCAAACACAAGAATGAAAAGAAGCATGAAAAGGTAAACAGCAAAGAGAAGTATTAAAGGACTTACCAAACTTGAACTGTTTACTTTCCTATATGGAAAGACAATATTTGTAAATCTTGGAACTTTTCAGTATCTGGTAACTGGTGGGATTACATACACACACACATGCATGCATGCACACACAGAGATAGAACACAGAGTGAATTAAATAGGATGGGATCATATCTTAAAAAAATGAAGTTAAGTGGTAAGAGAGAAGTGTATTGGGAGGAGAGAGGGAGAAATGGAATGGGGCAAATTATCTCTCATAGAAGAGGTAGGCAGGAGACTTTTAGTGGAGGGAAAAAGAGGAGAGCTGAGAGAAAAATATGAAGTTACTCTCATCACATTCAACTAAAGGAAGGAATAAAATGCACACTCATTTTGGTATGAAAACCTATCTTACAATACAGAAAAATGGGGGAGAAGGGGATAAACTGGGTGGTAGGGATGATGGAAGGAAGGGCAATGGGACTAGGGAGCAATTTGAAATCAACACTCCTGGGGAGGGACAGGATCAAGAGAGAATAGAAGCAATGGGGGCAGGATAGGATGGAGGGAAATATAGCTAGTCTTATACAACATGACTACTATGGAAGTCATTTGCAAAACTACACAGATATGGCCTATATTGAATTGCCCTTCTTCCCAAAGGAAATGGGTGGGGAGGGAGGAATGGGGAGAAATTGGAACTCAAAGTTTTCAGAACAACTGTTGAGTATGGTTCTTGCTACTAGGAAATAAGAAATACAAGTAATGGGGAATAGAAAGTTATCTGACCCTACAGAACATAAGAGAAGATGGGGACAAGGGAAGGGAAGGATGATAGAAGAGAGGGCAGATTGGTGATAGGGGAAATTAGAATGCTCAGTGTATTGGGGTGAGGGAAGGGGACAAATGGGGAGAAAATTTGGAACCCAAAATTTTGTGAAAATGAAAGTAAAAAGTTAAATAAATAAATTTATCAAAAAAACTATACAATTACAGCATGACTTTATTAGCTAAATCTTAGACAAATATATAACCAATAGTATCTTCCATTGCATCAAATTGACAACCTTATCTGTTCCTTGCCTATGTTTCCTTTAAGAATACTCTAGAGGACTGCATAAACATTCCTCATAAGTTTTTCTTCTTTTTCCATAAATTTTTTGTTGAATTGAAAAAGTAGGCATATGGAGGAGATGTTATTGATATTTCTCAGATATTATATTTTATATTAATAACATCCATGACATTTCATTTTGGATTTTTCTACTCTGAGATATTGTGAAAATTCATACCTCGGTTTTGAAATTGTGTTACCCTCACTGCATATTTCCTCTCTTTTTATTTGGTCAGGTTTATTTTCTCAGTTTCATTTTCTTGAGTGTTGTCTCCATTTTCTCAATATAGCAAATTAAGTTCTAAGTTATAAAAGACCAAATGCTATGGTTCTACTGTCATCAGGGATGAAGAAAGATAACTATAAGAAAGCTAGCAGACCTAATCCATTTCACTTCTTACTGGAGGCCTTACAGCTTCATCCATAAATGCTCTCTGGATGAAGTGGCAAAAATTTTGGTGTGATCATTTTCCCTTTTGCAGTATGTTTCTGTTCTTCATTGTCTTTTTTCATCCTCTTCTGTATGTTTGACAATCTAACTTCTGTTCTGTTCCAGTGTTCCCTTTGGCTATGAATGCCTTCAATAAATTCAGATAGTCTCTCTCTTCCCTCACTCTATTCAGAAGTATGCAGATAAAAATCAGAAGTCAATTTAAAATGTGGTATTTTGTGTTGCATATTTTATGTTTAATTAATGAATTAAATTAATTAGTTAATAATTAAGTACTATTAATTAGTTAATATTACTAAACTAGTTAATATTAATAATTAGATTAGTTATTTAGTTAATAGTTAAGTACTAAGTCATTTTAAAAAAATAATTTCTCTTGCTGAATTCTGCAGGTAAGAACATCATATTTTAAAATGCTCAAAACTACTGATTTCCCCATTCATGTTTTTTCACTTTTTCATTAGCATATTTCACTGAAATGTTTGTTTTAGAGAAAGGGGGTTGCTAATGACAATAATTTTCTTTATTACTTTACATAGTGCCTTAAATTTACAAAGTACTTGCCCCCTCTAAAATAAGTAATGCTAATAATCTCTACATGTTAAAAATAAGTACAGATAGGAAACTCCACAGTTAAAAGAGCTGCCTCTGTCACATGTTCAACAAGTAGGAGAGTTAGGATTGGAAACCAAATCTTCAGGTTCTAATTGGAGAAAGTGCACTTTTCATTTACTCTTGCAGCCATATTGCATCCCTATACTATGGATAAATAGTTTCAGAGTACTTTCTCAAGTCATAGATCAATTTAAGTGAAATTAGAGTAAATACTGAATCAAATGAAATGAAATTAGAATCATATGGTCATTTGAAAAGGGACAGACAGAATAGGTATCCCTGGAACCAGGGGTATGCTGGTAAATGTTTTACAACCAGGTCTCCTGTAATGTACATACCAATGTATACACCTTCAAATTTAATGATATCAATACCATGATTTTTATCACTCTCCTAATTAACAAAGTATGAAATTAATCCCTGATATGTAGAATTTGTCAGTTTTCCAAGGTAAAATGTTCACTCTGAAAATTTAACAGCCAGATCTGTTTTGAACAGACTTAAGCAAACTCCTTCCTGTAAACCTGACCTAAACAGTCTCTCCACAATACCTGAAATTCTTTACTTCAGATAATGAATTCTTTACTTTGTCCTCATCTTAAATTTTACTGAAGTATGATCTGCTTGTCTTCAAAGATTTTATTAATAGTATGACTTTAATATTAAGTTCACTTATCCATTTAGAATATATTGTGGAATAAGGAATAAGGTATTGATTTAAGCTCAATTCTCCTAGAATGATTTCTGGTTTTCCTAGCATTTTTTTTTCAGAGAAGGAGTTCTTTGGTAAATGATGTATGTTTCCTGGTTTACAGAACACTGAGTTATTGAATTTTATTTTATTTTTCTGATTCTCCCTTATATAACCTGTTCCACTGATTTACTTCTCTGTTTTAAACAATATTTGATGACTACTGTTATTTAATAAAGTTTGAGGTCTGGACATGCTGTCCTCTCTTTGTCTCTGCCTCTCTTTATTATTTCCCTTGATATTCTAGAAAGCTTTACTTGCAATCAGGATTCTCAGCCAAGGATGGATTGGATTAGGTAGTGTCTGAGGTCCCTTATATCAGAAACTGTTAACTTCTACGTAAATCTTAGATAAAGCACAGGAAAGCTACAGACCAATATCACTAATGAATATTTTAAAATATTTGAAATAAAATCCTATCAAAATGACTATAGCAATTCAGTCAAGAAATCATTCTTCATCCCCAAACTGGACTTATTACCAGGATACAAAGCTGATTCAACAAACAGCATATTTGAATACTGATACTGAAGATCCAATGGAACATTCCAAGGGAGCCTCTTTCACCTCTGGAAAGTTCAAATGATTAAACAGTTTTCCCCAAAACAAGCTAAAACATAACTCTTTATTTTGTCGATTACTTCTGGTCCTTCCTTCCGAGAGTAAACAGAGGAAGTCTGTTCTAATTTTCACATAACCTATTTGAATCAAATCTCATATCTGTTTAGCCACCACCCTCAAGCCTTCAGACTAAATGTTCCCAGTTTCTTCCATAGATCCTCACATCTCCAGATCTTTCACTATCTAGAAAGTTCTCCTCAGCTTACCAACCTCCTTCCTAAACTGTGGTCCTCTGTTCAATTCAATGAAATAAACTTTCATCAATTCAATCAGGAAGAAAAACTTTTAATAATGACTTCTAATAAAAGCCATTTAATCACAACCCACTATCAACCCTAGAAGGGAGGAGCAGCTTGTTGTCTTCCAGTCGTATTTGGTGTCAAATACTTGTGTGCGGATATTTGCCTGGCCATGCCCAGGTTGGTTAGCATTAGAGGCACTCTGTCCACGCCCACATGGGTGGAGGTAGCCCCGTTTAATTGACTGTTACATGAAATAGTCCCCTAGGACTTTGCAGTTACTGTGGTCAATCCTAAGAGGCTATCCTTACCCATTGGTAGGGGATATATGATTTGGGAATGCCCAGGAGAGTCTTTTTTAACCTAGATAGAAATTTTGTAGCACAGACATAGGAAATATTGCTTTCTAAAATTTCTAGTTGGCTGACACAGCTTTAATTGTGCTTAGAAAATGAGGTTATAAAGGCTAGGGAATTTATACTACTAAAAAGAATTTGAGGATGTTTTAAATGAAATTATATTTTCCACTGGGAAGATAAATTTATGAATGCACTTAATTGGAATACATAAATATAGTATATCTCAAATAGTCATTTAAAAAACTTTCTTCCTCTGCTTCTTAATAGGCTTAGAGTTACCTAGAGCACTGAGAGGTAAAGCATCTTTGTCAGAGTCACATAGTCATTATATATGGGTAGGATTTGAACTCTTGTTCTTCTGGTTCCAAGGCCAGCCCTCTATCTCCTATTCCATAGTGCCTCTGTTATGCCATCCTGGGCCAACTTTCTAATACAAAGGATAGAGATGTACCTTGGCATTTACTTAACAGACAATAGATAAGAATTTGTTGAATTAAGGAATCCCTATAAAAAGAGAGACCTATGAGACCAAAATAAAAATTAAAAACATATAAATATAAACAATCAGTGTGGTTGAACTATGCCTGAACCTATAGACACATGTGAATTTTATATGTATGCATGTGTCTGTAGAATCTTTTTCATTTTACTTAAGTTCTTTTGACTTGTGTTAAAGTTAATTGATTCCAGTTATACTCTTGGCCCAGAAAAGTGTCTAATTTAATTCAAATGAAAACTTCCATACTGCCCAGTGCTGGCCATTTAGAATGCCTCCTAAATCTAGTCTTTAGTTGATGGAAGTCTATCATCTCCAACTGAATCCTTTTATTTATAATGGAATAATCATTGTAGCATGTGTTGACAAGTCTTCTACTTCAGCACAAATCCAGAAGAAAAGAGTTTCTTCTTATGTGATAGGGCTGTTCTCATTTACTCTGGGGCCATGTTTTCAAGAGTCTACATAGGACTTTGAAAAGTCTTGAGCAAACAATAGCAAGAGATATTTTTTAGGTCCAAAATGAATCTCCAAAGCCCTATTTTATATTTTACCACTGATATTTTCAAGTTCAAGGTCATATGTCCAGTGGAAACAAGGCAGAGATCCAACCCTACCCCCAGTCAACACTCGAACAACTTTTGGATTTCATCCAATAAGTAAATGACATGTACCAGCTGGTGAAGAAATGGAAAACTGTGGTATTAGGCAAACTGGGAGATGGATTAGTCAGAAATTGACTTGGCCCATAAGTAACCTCCGATGCCAGCTCTCAGCATGCCTGATGCACAGCATGTACCAGAGGCAGCAAATCCCAGAAGACAGGCAAGGGAATCACTGTCCATGCAGAGGGAGTGTATGCAGCCTGCCACACATAACCCTCCTCCCCACACAGATACAGAAAGCACTTAGCACATGAGTGGGAGGTACATTAGCACTTCTAAAAGGAAGTAAAATTTTCCACTGCACCTGGCTAAAGGGGTTGTCTATCACAGTGTAAGTACAAAGTAGAACAGTCCCCTTGAGAAAGTCTAATGTTGGATGGAGCAATTGGAGTCATGCCACAAGCTATCATTTTCTGACTGCCCTGGAAACCAATATACCATAATGCTTGATAAATGTGAAATTTTAATAACAAGACTGACATATACAAAGCAAAAGAGCAATTCTTTCTAAAGAAGGTGAAAGAAAAGACTTTGATATTGGGCGGAGGAAGGGTCAAGAAAGGCAATAATGGTTTTAATAATCCAATGGGTTCTAAGTAGCAGGAAGATCTGAATTCCAGCCTAGGGATTTGCCCAGCTAATGTGTCTCTAATTCCTCTGACGCGCCATCCCAAGTTAAACACGTTCAACATCCCAAATAAGCAAGTTCCAAGGGGAATTTGTTCATTGAATACTTAGAAACTGAAAAGCCCCATAGCTTATTAGTGTCCTTCTTAGTAATCGATATGCAAAAAGTCTTTGTGCAAAAAGCTAAAGTTACTTTTATTAAGATAGTAACTGTTCAACAAAAGAGATGGGAATATTCATGTTTGTTCCCTAAACATCAATCTAGAACTGGCCCATGAATCATAAGTAATAGCAAAACCTGACTCTAATGTACTGCTTCCTTCTTGTCCCTTCTGCAGGAAATATAGCTATGTACCAAGGCACTTAGGCTCTAGTTGACCTTTAGTTATTGTTAAATAGACTCAGACATCCACGAACAGGTAAGAACCATGCTCCTTAGATAACAATGAGGGTATTGCAGTGTATGGAACACGGGGCCAGGATCCAAGAAGACTTGTTCAAATCTAGTCACAGACAATTGCTAGCTGTGTGACCCTAGGCAAGTAGCTTAACCTGGTCTGCTCTGGTTTCCTCAACTGAAAATTGGGGATAATAATAGCACCTGCTTCTCAGGGCTGCTGTGAGAATTAAATGAGATAATATTTACAGAAGCACTTAACACAGCGCCTGGTATATAGTAGCCACTTCTTAAATGTTTACTTCCTTTCTTCCTTGTCGTATTACAGGTACCCTTTATGTTTTTTTTTCTTTCCCTATTAGAATGTAAACTATTGACACTAGAGACAATTGTGTTCTTGTATTTGTATCCCTATAGATTAGCACAGTGCCCACTAAGAGCTTAACAAAATGCTTTATCTATCTATCTATCTGATTGAAGAAGTGGATTAGGCTTTTTTTTCTCTTGGAATAAACTAGTATTATGACAGTAACTTCTTTAGCAGAGGTTTAGGGTTTAAACACTCATGTGTAGTATTCTAATGAATCTGATATCATTTAAGCCATTTGCATGCCCACCTCTGCTAAGTGTGTTTAAGCAATGCTTTAAAAAACATTTATACATTTTGTTTTCATAACACTCTCATTTTTAAAATATTCTCTTCCTCCTTCCCCTGACCAATGCACTATCCTGTATAACAAAACATTGTAAAATGACAAGAAAAAAGTTGACCAGAAAAATCAGACAACTTATTAACGGAGTCTGAGAGTACAAGCAATATTACACAGAGCTCTTGTCTCTCACCTCTGCACAGGTTTAGGGAGGTACGTTTTCTTAATTCTTCACTTGGACAAACCTTGCCCACTATAATTACAAATAAATAATGTCTTTTCAAACTCATAAATCCATCTGAATCTCAATTCAGGAAAGTAGGATGCTGGAAGGAGTTGGTTGTTAGGAAAACTTTAAAAAGAAAGGTTTTTGCCCTTGAGACATTTTTGAGATGATAAGGATTAAAAATAGTCCTGCCTGAATTATTTGCATTCAATCTTAGAGCAATTTTCCTTAAGAATAAAAGCATTTACAAGGTCCCAGAGTGTTCATCTTTTTTAGATTCGCATACTAATAAACTGAGAACAAGCCAAAGAAATCAATTGTGTCTCTTCTTTTCTTTCCCCTTTAGTCCATTAAATTGTTAGAACAGATGGCAACCATTACTTTGTTCTCTGAATTTCCTATGTTTCATTCTGATAAACAAACCAGAACCCTGAAAAACATGGATTATTTTAGTGCAAACTAGAGTTATGAATGGGTCCAACGGCAAGTAGTAATCGCTCTGGTGCATCCACCTCATCTCCCTTACACCCCCTATTAAATCCTAGTGTTTCTGCCACTCTAATGATGACTTGAGAGGCTAGAGGTCTGCTTTTAACTTCATCAAGATTTCCCTACAATCTCTCATAATCTATTATAGCCCACTATATAAACACCCACTAAAAGCTCAGTCCTACTATATTCTAGGAAAATGGGATGGTAACACTAATTTCCATAATTATGTAGCTAAGCTTTATCTCTGGCAAAGTGGATTTATTTTTTTTTAAATAAGGAAAATACAACAAATGTCAATTGTAGTCCTTAGAGCTGAATGGTCACAAATTGTGCCCATACAGATGTTTCATCAATTTAATACATTTTTAACCAGATGTGTTATTTCATTGATATAGGAATCTCTGACAAACAAATTCATCCTCCCACTCCCACCTTTTCAGATTGGTACCAGTTCTGTAACTTATAGTCTTGAAGAATTGCCTGGGATTCTGAGAAATTAAATATTTTATCCAGAGACACACACCTACTATGTGTCAGAGAAGAGACTTGAATCTGAGTATTCTTGAGACTTTATCCACTATGTCACACTACCTCTCATATTTAAGATCAGGAACAGAACAAGGAAAAGACCAGCTTATATTCTATTAATGAATAAATTCTTTCTGTGATGTTTTTCTCCTCTATCTCATTTCTTCTTTATACCCCAAAATTTTTACCACTGTTTAATTTCAAGTATTATTACCTTTTGTATAACTCAAATAGCTGTGCCATCAACATGATATTGGGTGCAATGGAAAGAACATGGTTAACAACATCATTGTAAAGACCAATAATTTTGATGATTTAAAAAGTCTGATAAAAATCATGATCATCCATGAGTCCAAAGGATGGAATCATGCTTTCATTGTTGCTCAGTTGTGTCCTCCTCTTCATGATCTCACTGGGATTTTGTTGGCAAAGATACTGGGGTGGTTTGCCATTTCCTTCTCCAGCTCATTTTATTGATAAAAAAAAAAGACACAAAAAACTGAGACTGAGTTAAATGACTTACCCAGGATCACATACAGTATCTGAGGCCAAATTTGAACTCACAAAGATGAGTCTTCCTGACTTCAGACACTCTATCCACTGTATCACCTACCTATTGATAATCTATGCTAACTGCCTCCTAAGAGACAGGTGATGGATCCAAGATGAAGAAAGAAACATATATTTCTTAGACATAATGAATATAGAAATTTATTTTGTTTAGCCATGCATATTTGTTACAAGCATTTTGTTTGACTTTTGATTTCTTTTATTTGAAGTAGGGTAGGGCAGGGTTGGATAAAAAAGAAAAAAAATAAATACATGGTAATTGAAAACTTATGTATGTATATGCATGCATACATACACACACACACACATATGTATACAGACAGAGAGAGAGAGAGAATGACTCTTTGGGAAAGATGACCTCCATAATTGTCCTGGGTCTGATCACATGCATGTCACATAAATTTGACAATCCTCAGTTTCCTCATCTAAAAAAAATAAGGATAACTGTAGTCACATTGTGAGAGACACAGGGTTGTTTTTGATGTAAACATTTGACAACTATATGAGAATGAGTTCTTACCATATCTCTCAATGGATGTCTTGGTGTCCTTTCTTCAGTCTCTCTTACAGAATGAAGAATATAGCATGTTTTCCACTATTTTAGGTGAACCCAGAATGGACAGAATGAACACCAAGTTGAGGGACCCTAGGCTATTAAGTAAACAGATTGTGGGGCTAAATCATTTCCTTCTATAAACACAGCTTATTCTGTATCACTGGTCTCCAATTAACTAGTAAATGATTTTAAAATTTTTGCATAGAAGATATTTGTATCTAAGAACTCATACAGACCCAGTAAAAGGAAGGTCTTCAGTGTGTTTTGATTTTCATTTTGATTATGGGAAAACATTAAACAAAGAAAAAAATACAAAAATCTTTCATTTCTGTGTAGTCCCAACCATTTCAGTGATTGTGGCAAAAAGGGGGATAAGGATGCTAAGAATTGCATGTCTTATGGGCTACCAGTTAGGTCACTTTAATTGTAGCTTCTCTAAATGTGAATTCTTTTCTCATTGACCACTAAATTGACATGCTGCTGAGAGGAGTGAACCATATTAGTATATTTATTCTTGCGCTAAATGAAATGAAAAGATGTAAGGGAATCCAAAGGATATCTTAGGTGTTGGCTAATTAAAGAGTTGGAGGAACTGGGGTGATTGGGGAACAAGCTTCATGGAAGAGGTAGCACCTGAGCTGAGCAGATAGAGGAGTTTCAACAGGCAAAATGAGGAGAAAAATAAATTGCTTCAGGGGGCAGAGCCAAGATGGCGGACTAGAAAGACACACTTAGGCAGGGTTCTCCCCACAGCCCATAAAATACCTGTAGAGAGGGACTCTCAACAAATTTTGGAGCAGCAGAAGTGGAGAACAACAGAGAGGAGGAGATTTCCATTCCATGAAGACCTGAAAAGCCCACGGAAACGTCAGTTGCGCCAGATGTGGGAGCTGAGCACGGAGCCCAGCCCAGCCTTGGCCAAGGGGTGAGGCGCAACAAGACTCTAGGTGGAGGACACCTCAGGAGCGTGATCTCCAGTCGCAGTAGTGGGTCCTCAGATTCCTTGGCCCACAGCCCTGGGTGGAGGCTCTGGCTGAGCTGGTCTTTGTCTCAAACTGAATGGTGGCCCTGCCCATCCAGCTTATCTGAAAATCAGCCCCCAGTGCTGGCTTGATGAAACTGGAGGCCAAGTGGCTGTGGAGAGTATCTGCTAAGATTCTGGGCACAAAAATCCCTCTCTGCCTCCACGCTTGATTGTGCCACCTTGGAGGAACTGAGATCTTACAGATTCCCAGAGTATAGCTTACTCTTGACAAAGGACTCAAAAGTCAAGTAACTGGTTGGGAAAATGACCAAAAAAGAGAAAAAAATAACACCATAGAAGGTTACTTTCTTGGTGAACAGATATCTCCTCCCATCCTTTCAGAAGAGGAAGAACAATGTTCACCATCAGGGAAAGACATAGAAGTCAAGGCTTCTGTATCCCAAATATCCAAAATAAATAGTCAATGGGCTCAGGCCATGGAAGAGCTCAAAAAGGATTTTGAAAATCAAATTAGAGAGATGGAGGAAAAACTGGGAAGAGGAATGAGAGAGATGAATGAAAATCAGGTCAACACCTTGCTAAAGGAGACCCAAAAAAATGCTGAAGAAAATAACACCTTGAAAAATAGACTAACTCAACTGCCAAAAAAAATTGGTTCAAAAAACCAATAAGGAGAAGAATGCTTTAAAAAAGCAGAATTAGCCAAATGGAAAAGGAGCCACTGAAGAAAATAATTCTTTCAAAATGAGAATGGAACAGACTTTATGAGAAACCAAGAAATCATAAAACAAAACCAAAAGAATGAAAAAATGGAAGATAATGTGATATATCTCATTAGAAAAACAACTGACCTGGAAAATAGATCCAGGAGAGACAATTTAAAAATTATGGGACTACTTGAAAGCCATGATCAAAAAAAGAGCTTAGACATCATCTTTCATGAAATTGTCAAGGAAAAGTGCCCTGATATTCTAGAACCAGAGGGCAAAGTAAATATTGAAAGAATCCACTGATCACCACCTGAAAGAGATCCAAAAAGAAAAACTCCTAGGAACATTGTGGCCAAATTCCAGAGTTCCCTGGTCAAGGAGAAAATATTGCAAGCAGCTAGAAAGAAACAATTCAAGTATTGTGGAAATACAATCAGGACAACACAAGATCTAGCAGTTTCTACAATAAGAGATAGAAGGTCATGGAATATGATATTCCATAAGTCAAAGGAACTAGGACTAAAACCAAGAATCACCTTCCCAGCAAAACTGAATATAGTATTTCAAGGGAAAAAAACTGTCTTTCAATGAAATAGAGGACTTTCAAGCATTCTTGATGAAAAGACCAGAGCTGAAAAGAAAATTTGATTTTCAAACACAAGAATGAAGAGAAGCATGAAAAGGTAAACAGTAAAGAGAAGTCAGAAGGGACTTACTAAAGTTGAACTGTTTACATTCCTGCATGGGAAGACAATATTAGTAACTCTTGAAACTTTTCAGTATCTGGGTAGTTAGTGGGATTACACACACACACACATGCACACATGCACACATGCATGCACACACACACAGACAGAGAGCACAGAGTGAATTGAATAGGATGGGATCATTGTCGGGGCCGCCCCAACTACTGCCTCTACTTACCCTGCCCAGGGTCTTCGGACGTCTCTGGCTCCCTTTGGGGGTACGAAGGGAGAATTACCAGACAGAACACCGGAGTAGTGGATCAGAGCTTTATTGCATGGCGATCAGTCAAGGAATCCCCCGAGCCCTTCCTGCGTGTGCCTTTTATCCCTAGTGTCTTGCTCTCCTCTTCCGGGTAGGCTCCTCCCCAGTTCCTCCCTGAGGGCGGAGCTCAGCTCAGTGAAGCCTCCCCAGTGCCAGCATGGCAGAGCCACGTCAGCAGGTCCAGACTTCCTGGTGTCTCCTATCCTCTCAGGGGGCCTGGGTCCAGAGCTCCCCTTACAGGATCATAGCTTTAAAAAATGAAATTAAGTGGTGAGAGAGAAATACATTGGGAGGAGAAAAGGAGAAATGGAATGTGGCAAATTATCTCTCATAAAGGAGGCAAGTCAAAGATTTTTCAGTGGAGGGGAAAAGAGAGAAGGTGAGAGAAAAACATGAAGATTACTGTCATCACATTTGACTAAAGGAAGGAATAAAATGCACACAGCTTCAACCCAGTTAATATAGTTTATTCCTTAAGATCTTTTAAGAATAGATCTTAAACTTTATATATACTGTCAGGCTTTGCTGATCTGCAAAGGGGTTCTACTGCCTTTTTTTTTTTTTGTTACACGTGTATGATACCTATCTGAGTAAAGAAGGGAAAGAGACATTCAGAAATGAAGGTAATAACAAAAACAACAATATTTATTTAGCACTTACTATATTCCAGGTACTGTGACAATTATTTACAATTATTATCTCAGTAGTTCCTCATAACAACCTTGAGAGAGAGGAACTTTTACTATCTCCATTTTACAAAGGAGAAAACTGAGACAAACTGAAATTAAGTGACCAGGGTTACACAACTAGCAACTGTCTGAGGCTGGATTTGAATCTGGGTTTTGGACTGCCTTTGGAGAGGAGGAAGGGGAGGGGGAGACAGAGAGGAGAGGAGGAGCTGAATTACTAAGCCAGGTGGGTCCCCATTCAGGCAGCTGGGTATACTCACAGATTGCTGCATTCGTCCTTTGTTTGCCAAAGAAGACCATGCTATCAGAGAAATGATGATGTAACTTGCACTTGACTTTGTTTTGAGTGAGGAAAGGCTGTGCAGATCACCAGCCTCACTTCTCCTCCAGAGCCATCTTAATCCAGGGACCAGGTATTCATCAGGATGACCCAGTATGCACTGGGAGAACCTTGGCCCTTTTAGGCCAAGGTCTATTCAGGTACTCACTTAGGGTGAGGTAACACCCATTCATTGAAAAGGCCTGTTTAAGAAGTAGCCAGGAAGTGGCCCCTTTAATGAGGCAAAGGAAAATGAAGGCTGAGAGGGAAATAGCAACAGTAACAGTTACTATTGACTGGCTAGATTTTTCCCTTCCTTTCCCTTCCTTTCCTTTTTCCTGTTTCCTGTTTCTTTTCCTTTTGATTCTTTCCTTTTCCCTCGTTCCTTTCTTTTCCTTTTTCCTTTCCTTTTTCCTCTTTCCTTTCATTTCCTTTCTCAAAACCTTAAACCTACTGTACCCTGAAGCTCATACATTGGACAACACTAGACAACTACCTAAGGGCTCTCTTCTGGACGCTCCTGGCTTTAGAACGATTATCAGTAGTAATAGGCCTATTCAACGAATAGGTATTACCTCACCCAAAGTGAGTACCTGAATAGACCTCGACCTAAATGGAACAAGGTCTCCCAATGCATCCTGGATCATCCTGATGAATATCTGGTCCCTGGATTCAGATGGCTCTGGCAGAGAAGTGAGGCTGGTGACCTGCACAGAACTCCATCATTCAAAACAAAGTCAAGTGCAAGTCAGGTCATCATGTCTCTGATAGCATGGTCTTCTTGGGCAGCGAAGGACAAGCACAGCAATGGACTGTACCACCTAGCTGCCCATATAAATAAGAACAAAAGATATCACATAAAATTAATGGAAAAAGAAGTAGAGGTTTAGTGAAGAGAATATTTTTTTAAATGAATGTTATGTATTTATAAAATGGATATGTAGTACACAGTGGAGTAAGGAAGACATGCTTTCACATACTGATTACCTATTTACTGTCTGAGACCCTGGGCAAATCATTACTCCTTAGTTTCTTTTCATGTGTATAACACTGATCTCAAGTTGGGAGGTTCAACTATGTAAAATATTTTGCAGATCTTAAAGCTCTATATAAGCACTAGCTAGCTATTATTACTATTTTAAAGGTCTCAGAAAGATAAAAAATGCACATTATATTGACATGGTCAGTATAATGACCATTGGTTGGTCTTGCCAAATCATTTTTTTCCTTTCTTTTTAATCTTTGCTCAAGGGAAGGCTTTCTGCGTAGTAGAGGGAGAAAAGAAACATATTCAAAAAACTAGTGATACAACCAAAGATAGCAATTTTAAAAATTAGGAAAGAAAAATTTAACTGTAAGGTTCAGAATTTCAGTCTATCCATGCAGGCAGGGAAAAAATCTTTTAGGGAGGAGTTAAGAAAAACATGAACAAGAATTTACAAGATAAGAAAAGGTGAAAGCAGTTTTAATCTGAATTAATGGAAAGGCTAACTACTTGGGTAAGAACAAAGATTTATCCCTTTCTCATCAATCTGATCTATTACTTGTATTTAGGTTCTCTACCATCTAGCATTTCACCTCTCTCTCTCTCTCTCTCTCTCTCTCTCTCTCTCTCTCTCTCTCTCTCTCTCTCTCTCTCTCTCTCTCTCCCTCCCTCCCCACACTCCTGTCTTTATTCTTGCCCACCACTGTCAGCTTAGTTTTCATTCATACCACTGCTCTCCAGCACCCAGAGTGCTCCCTCTCTACTATGTCTTATCCAACTTTGTGCAGCATCCTTGACAGTGACTAATGGGCTCCATCCTTTCCAAAACACAAGATTCATCTCCCTCCCTCCTCTTACTAACCACTGAGGGGACCCAAATTGCAGCTTAATCTCTAAGACGTCATAAGGAGGGCCCTGAATTCTGTATGCCTCGGGACATAAAACCCCAAATCTAATCTTGTCAGTTTAAATACTATGAGCAAAACAACATTTTTATAGGAAGTTTGACCTTAATGTGTCCTGCCTGTCAAAGCTGTCTTCAGAGGAACTTAATTTAGGCTGAACAATATCCCAGAGAGACTAAGACTGGAGTCTCTAAATAAATTTTGAAATATGATTTAGTCTTCAACTCTGTAACATAAAACTAGATGGTCAAGGTACATTTTAAGCAACCTCATATTCTTTATTCTTGTGTCTTGCCCCTTTCTGTAGAGCAAGGGGAAGAGGAATTTGGGGGTTTACAGATAATTTATCCACTAAGAACTTCTGATATTGTGTCCCTAAACTCAAAAAGGAAATGGAGAATTCTCTTTTCCTTTTTGTAATTCTGTGAAGCCAGTAAAAAGGAAAATCAATGCCCAAATAATGAATGTGTTAACTCAGTACTATTCTCATGCATGGGCTATGGTTCTTGACCTGCATACACATGGTAGAAATTTGTTCCCTAAGACCAACCCATTTGATCACCATTTCAGCATCTGAAACGTGGATCCAAAATTAGATATTTGCAATGATGATGATGACAACTAGTTCAAAACTTCCAAAGGTCACAGAAAATTCTATAAGGTATCTTGTCTTACAATAAGTTTCTTAACCTTTTCTGTCAACCAGGCCTCCACAGAAATGTGATGTCACCAAGCCTTTTCCCACAAATGAACCAACATGATTGCTATTGGACTGATCAATTTGACTGAGCACTAATTAAACCAATTTTTAAAATAAATGTGATCCTATTAGAACCAATGACATATAGAAGTTGTAGGAAGAGCTAGATATGAAGGCCAAACCAACACACCTGGTTCTTCTGGGCCTAGTCCAATGTTCAAAGCAAATGAAAGTATATTCAATTCTCAAAAACCCTTTAGTCATGTTAGCCAGGTAACTGTCACCATAGGGTTCAGATTTGGGGAGTACCCTAGTGATTCAATTGTCTTATTACCTTTCTCCTGCGGTTCAGGCCCATATCTACAATTGTCTAATAAGCACTGCCTGCACATGGCCTAGGTATCTCAGACTCAACAAGTCTAAAACAAAATGTGTTCTCTTTCCCCTTTTACCTCTCCTACTAATCCCCTTGTTCATATGGAAGGTACCACCATTCTCCTGGGCACTTATGGTTCAATTTAGGAATCATCTTTGACTCTTCGTTCTCATTCCATATCCAATTCCATACACATGCACATTCCATATCCAATCAATTGCCAAGTTTTCTCTATTCAGTTTATCTTTCATGTCTTTCCTTTGTTCCCTACTCACACCATGATAACCCAGCTCTCATCAGCCGTCACTTGGATTACTATAACAGTTTGTAATTGGCCTCCCTGTATGAGTCCTCCTCCTATCCTAATTTGTTCTCCAAACATCTGCCAAGGAACTTTCCTAAAGCACAGAATTGATCATGTCAGTCCTTGGCTTAAAAAGTTTCAGTAGTTACCCAGAATCTTTAGGGGGGAAAGTCCTTCATTCAGCATTAAATCTCTTCGAACTCTGTCTCCAGATTATCTTTCCAGGCTGGTTATATATTATTCCTGTTCATATAAGTTACCATTTAGCCAAACTGACCTACTTGTATAAGACATCCTATTTTGGAGTTCCATTTCTTCTACTAAAGCTGTCCCTATACCTAGTATTCTCTCAGTCACTGTTCAAGCATGACTATGTGCAAGTAAATGCAAAATAACTTAGAATAATAGGGAGGTAGAATAATAGGTTGGACATCATAAACTGCTGCAGAGTTGAGGAAAAATTTCATTCAGAAGCTGAGCTTTGAAGGTAACTAGACATTCTGAGACAGATCTGGCATGGGGCTAATGTTGACTTAATAAAGCAAGAGAAATGATAATATTTTAGGTGCTATTATATAGTAAAGCAAATAATATATTGCAATGCATATATAAATCAAGACCATGCCATTATTTTAATGCACTCAGTAGTGATGGTACAGTGGTACACACTTATGGAACCCTGGCATGGAAGCACATGAGGCAGGAAAACTCATGTCCTTTGAGGGCAACTCAGAGCTCTAGACTGTAGGCTTCAGCGTTACTGGTTCATTCAAGAACATCTACACCACACAAAATTTGTCTGCTCACTGCTGACCTTCACTCTTCAACTGGGAAATCCATTCTCTACTAGAGAGCAGATATTAAAGTCTCGCAATTTGCTATTACCTTTCAAATGAAGGCTCGAAAGAGTTAGCTCTTTATATGAATACTTCAGACTGACTATCTCTTTGCTCCTGAAAATATTAAGGCTTTTTCAAAACCTCTTCTATTTCTCCTTCTTAAACCAAAGGTGGCAGAAAAGAACAATGAGTCCTTATAAAAAGGACTTTTCAATTCTTCAATTAAAGGAGGTGCAGAAGTCATCACGGGGATTCTTTATTTCTATCTTCAGCTGATTAGGAGATGCTTAGTGAAAGCCTTCTGTCAAATGCCTGCTTTGAACTTCCCTAGCTCCTGCACTCAAACTGTTCAGTCTAAGTGTGCTTTCACCACAAGCCTTGCTTTCTCTCTATGTTTAATGAGAGTCTTTTGCTTCCCAATGTTTACCTTTCACTTTAAAAGTCGTAACTCCCCAAACTTCCCCTAACAAATTGACATTCCTTTAAAAAGCATGCTATGGTCTCCCAATGTTTATGTAATTTTCTATCTTGCTAATCTTGCCCACTTTAGTAATAAAATATTTATATGCAAATTAGAGGAGGTTCCCATCATGACTCAGCTCTGAAGTCTCCAATCACTATCTGATCCTTTTGAAATTGTGTTCCTTCCCATGTGTTTTTCTACTTCTTTTTTATAAATAAAATGTCTCTGTCTAGTATTCACCTGTTGGCCTACAAGTAAGGCGTCAATCCATATTGTTAAACAAAAAGAGCTGAGTCCTCAGATTTATACCAGAGATCATTTTCTCTCCAAACCATCCAAATTTTGCCCAAAGGTTTTTTCTTTATACACATATTTTAACAATTTATATGAAAACAAAATGATTTTTTTACTGACATTGGACATCATAAATTTCTTGCATCTCTTGGCAATCAATATAAATATATTCCTTTACATATTCCTTTATATTCCTTTTCTCCTCATTTCATTATTAACTTCTCCTTATGAAAGGGAATTTAAAGAGACTATACCTTACAGGAGGTGACTAGACATTCTAAAAAGTAGATGTAACATAAGAATATTTTCCAGGCATGGGGGACATCCTGGGCAAAGATATGGAAGCAGGAGATGGAATATCATGTGTGAAGAATCACAAATAGGTCAGTTTGACTAGAACAGAGATAATGGAAAGGTAGATTGATACCAGATGATAAACAGCTTTAAATGACAAGGAGAGGATAGAATAGAAGCAACGTGAACCACTTACGTTTTTAAGCAAAGGAGTGACATAATCAGAACTGTGATTTAGAAAGATCAAGTTGGCAGTTACATGGAAAAAGAAAGAGGCCTGAGGCAAGCCATTTAAGCAGAAGGTTACTGCAGTAGCACAGCCTTGAGGTGATGAGGGCCTGAACTAGGGAGGTTTCCATGTGACTGGAGAAAAGGAGAAAGAGGAGAGAGCTATCTTGCAGGTAGAATTGGCAAGATTTGGCAATCAATTTTATACAGTAAGTGAGGGAAGTGAGTAAGGAAGGATAACTCTGAAGATGTAAATTTTGGTGACTAGAAGGATGGTAATACCCTTGATGAAAGTAGGGAAGTTTAGAAGGGAGCTAGGGGTAGGAGGGAGCTAATGAGTTTCATCTTAGTTAAAATGAGTTTGAACAAGCCCACAGATTAAGAAAGATATACATATATAGATATGTATATTATATATATGCATATATGCCTAGGAAACATCTGTATAAAGAGAATAACTAAAGTGATGACAATTTATAAATTACCCCAAGGAAATTATATATAGAGAGAAGAGAGTCTCCAAACAGTTTTAAATTCAGATAGAAATGGGAACCATGAAACTATGCATAAGGATCACTGAAGGCACATATGGTCTTAGAAAACCTCATATTAACATCATCTATGTTTTACTGTATTTTTCTTTATTTCATTAAATATTGTCCAATTACATTTTAATGTTTCCAGCTGCATTCAGTAATGTTGCCCTGAAGCCTTCTATCCCATGGGATGCATGTTTGACACTCTGAGTCCAGGACAAAACCATGAGGTACATTCATGTAGTGGAGTTAATAAATGGATAACTCAGCAAAGGAGACTGAACCAGAGCAGGTAGATAGATGTAAGAAGAACCAAGAAAGAGTAGGATCATGAAAACACAGAAAGGAGAAAGTATCTAAGAGGAGACGGTGGTGAATACTGCTAGTGCTACATAGAGGTCAAGTTGAGAAAAAGCCATGGAATGTAGTAATTAGGACATTACTGACAACTTTGGAGAGAGAAGCATCAACTGGGTGATAAAGTTGCAAGTGGTCAGAAGCACATTGGAGAGGAAGCTGTAGGCATTAGACTAGACAGACAGCTCTTTCTCTAGGGGTTTGCTTGTCAAAGTGAGATGAAATAGAAGATGATAGTCCTTTCTCCTGACAACCACCACTCAGGCTTTGGCTCAGGAATAATTTCATGCCAGAGGTTTCCTTCTAATTTCCTCCCTTGTCAAGCACTATTGATTTAGGCAGCTACGTATCATAGTGGATTGGGTGTGGGATTTGGTGTTAGGAAGATCTGAGTTTGAATCTTCTCTCAGGTACTTAGTCTCTGTATCTCAGTTACTTTATCTGTAAAATGGGATAATAATAGCCCTACCTCATAGGATTATGATGCAGATCTAATGAGTTAACATGTGTAAAGTACTTTGTGAACCTTTTATTTTTTAAAGATTTAAATTTATTTATTTTTGGTTTTCAACATTCATTTCCACAAGATTTTGAGTTCCAAATTTTCTCCCCATCTTCCCCTCCCCTCACCCTGAGATGGCATGCATTCTGATTACCTCTTCCTCCAGTCTGCCCTCCCTTTTATCAACCTCCACTCTTATCCCCTTCCCCTTTACTGTCTTGAAAGGCAAGATAGATTTTCATACTCCGTTGTCTGTATATTTTATTTCCCAGTTGCATGTAAAAACCATTTTTCAACACTTGTTTTTAAAACTTTGAGTTCCAAATTCTCTCCCTTCTTCTCTCCCCAACCACTCGCATTGAAAAGGCAAGCAATTCAATGTAGGTTATATATGTGTAGCTATGCAAAACATCTCCATAATAGTCATGTTGTAAAAAACTAACAATATTTTACTCCATCCTATCCCATCCCCCAATTATTCTATTTTTTCCTTTGGCCCTCTCCCTTTTCTAAACAGTTTGCTTCTGACTACCCCCTCACTCAATCTGCCCTCCCTTCTATCATCACCCCCTCTTATCCCCTTCCCCTCTACTTTCCTGAGGCACCCAATTGAGTGTGTATGTTATTTCCTCTTTAAACCAAATCCGATGAGAGTAAGTTTCACTCGTTCCTTCTCATCTCCCCACCTCTTCCTCTCAACTGTAAAACCTTTTTCCTGCCTTTTTTATGTGAGATATTTTTCCCTATTCTATCTTTCCCTTTCTCCTCACAATATATTCCTCTCTCACCCCTTAATTTCTAGATATCCTCCCTCACCCTTTCCATCTATCTATCTATCTATCTATCTATCTATCTATCTATCTATCTATCTATTTCCTCCAATTAATCTAATACTAAGTAAGCTCTCATGAGTTACAAATATCATCTTTCCATGTAGGAATGTAAACAGTTCAACTTTAATAAGTCTCTTAGGATTTCTCTTTCTTGTTTATCTTTTCGTGATTTTCTTGATTCTTGTATCTGAAAGTCAAATTTTCTATTCAGCTCTGGTCTTTTCAGCAAGAATGCTTGAAAGTCCTCCATTTCATTGAAATTCCATTTTTCCCCCTTAAGTATTATCCTCAGTTTTGCTGGATAGGTGATCTTTGGTTTTAATTCTAGACCCTTTGACCTCTGGAATATCATATTACAAGCCCTCCCATCTCTTATTGTAGAAGCTGCTAGACCTTGTGCTATCCTGATTATATTTCCACAGTACTTGAATTGCTTCTTTCTGGATGCTTGCAATATTTTCTCCTTGACCTAGCGACTCTGGGATTTAGCTACAATATTCCTAGAAGTTTTTCTTTTAGGATCTCTTTCAGGGGGTGAGTGGTAGATTCTTTCCATTTCTATTTTACTCTCTAGTTCTAGAATATCTGGGTAGTTTTCCCTGATAACTTCTGGACAGATGATGTCTAGGTTCTTTTTTTGATCATGGCTTTCAGGCAGTCCAATAATTGTCTCCCTCCTGGATCTGTTTTCCAGGTCAATGACTTTTCCAATGAGATATTTCACATTGTCTTCTATTTTGTTTTTCATTATTTTGGTTCTCTTTTATACTTTCTTGTTTCTCATAAACTCATTAGTTTCCATTTGCTCCATTCTAATTTTGAAGGAATTATTTTCTTCATTGAGCTTTTGGACCTCCTTTTCCATTTGGCTAATTCTGCTATTGGGGGAATTCTTCTTCTCATTGACTTTTTGGACTTTTTTTTTGCCATTTGGGTTAGTCTATTTTTAAAGTTATTATTTTCTTTAGTATTTTGTGTGCGGGGGTCTCTCTTACCAAGCTATTGACTCATTTTTCATGATTTTCTTGCATCACTCTCATCTCTCCTTTGAATTTTTCCTCTACTTCTTTTACTTGATTTTTCAAAATCCTGTTTGAGCTCCTCGTGGCCTGTGACAAATTTATATTCTTTGCTATCCACCTCTGGTTGTATGCCCTAATCTTTCTTGTCATCAAAGTAAGATTCTATAGTCTGAGTTCTTTTACAATGTTTATTCATCTTCCCAGCCAAACACTTGACTTTCTAACTCTTTGTCAAGGTAGGACTCTGCTTTCAGTGGGTATGGGGGTTGTGGTGCATGTACTATCCCAAGTTCAAGAACTTTGTATCAGCCCCTTGACCCCACACTGTCTGTGAGCCCAGAGATCCAGACGTAGTCTCTACTGCTACTGCCACTACCACCCCACCCCCACCACCTTGGAGCTGGTACCAGAGTGTGCACTCCTATTTTACCTAGGTTCCACAGAGTTTTCCCACTGACCATTTTTGTTGTTTGTGGGTTAAAAAATCTGTAAACCATCACAGTTGCTGATAATTCAGTCTCCTGACTGCACTCCACTCCTTGACAGTTGAGACCCTTCCTGTCAACTTTCTGGTTGTCTTGGTCTGGGCATTTGTTTCACTCTGTCATTTTGTGAGTTCTGTAGCTTTAGAATTTTTCTAGAGTCATTTTGTTTTTACAGATATTTAGAGGACTTTGTGGGAGAGCTCAGGGAAGTCCCTGCTTTTACTCTACCATCTTGTCTCTACCCCTCCACTTTCTAAACCTTATACCTCTAAATATAAGTGATTAATATTATTGGATATTTGTAAGTTACTGTCTGGGTCACATAATTATTTTGTATTTATCCTCAGCTTACTTAGTAATAAATGCATGTGTGTGATGAGAATAGCAACAGAGAACTCCAAACAAGAGCAAATACAATGTAATTCTACTTATTCATGTAAATTTAAGCTACAGTGATAAAATAAGAATCATGACACTGAAAAGGGACCTGAGATTTTAGATTGTTTCCTGAAAATATTGGTCCAAGATGTACTGGTAGCCCAAAAAAGACCCCAAAATGTTGTTGACATCAGCAGGAATATTGGAAATAAAAAGCATATATGCATCCACACCTGGAAGAGAGTGCAGAGTTTTGATCTTTGACTCCCTGGACACTAATAATCTTGCAGAAGGTTAGAAAGATTCCAAATAATTGGAGGAATAAGAGACTAAAGAGATGAGAACTATATTCTAATAACATAAATGATTTCAACCTATACAGTCATGAATAGTATGTGTAGTACCACTGAGACCTTTTGAAGCTTTATTCAATTTAAATAAAGGAAAGTTCTATTTTACCCCAAAATAAAACCTGGGGAACCAATTGAACTCAGCAAGTCCTAGAAACATCAACTACAATTGAATTTAAAAGGCATTTGCTCAGATTTATGAATGACAAAAATATGAGAGAAACTGGGGAATAAATAAAATCTAACCTTTAAGATTGATGTCTCGGAGAACAACCATATCCTCCCACATCAAGTTCCCTGAGGTCTCTGTTGAGAACAGAATGCCAGGGTATGACTTGGCAAGTCTTATCTTCCTGTATATTATACACATTTTCTCAGACAAGCCTAAAAGTGGGCAATTGGATCTGGGAAAATCTCCAGAACCTTAAAAATGTACATTTCCTAACCAGTAGACACCATTTTGCTACTGATTTTACATAGAAGATACTTGGGCCCCCAGACTACAAAATATAACCAAAAATATCATGCCCTAGAACTGTATGAAAGGTTGGAAGCCCACAATAAACCCATGCCTCCATTTATGCAAGCTTTCTCACCCGCAATTTTGGAATATTTGGTTGTTTAGCAGTAGGCATCAGAACCCAAACAAAGAGAACGATAACGATGTGATGAGCAGTCCATGCCACAAGCCTGTATTTATAAGAGAAATCTGCACCATTCTGACAAGCAATACCCACCACATCAATTTAAAGCATTTTTACATTTCCATAAGCAATTCTAGATGTGCACAATTAGACAACTAGATGAGAAAAAATTGCTATTTTCTTTTTCTAAAGTCGTTGACATCTTTTTTTATAGATGGCCTACATATCCCAATATATCCTTCCTGTCTCATCGCTTACAAGAATTGGAAAGAAAGAAAAAAGCAATTTAGAAAAATTAGCCAACACATAAAACAAGACCAACATTATATGTTTTGTTCTACACTTACTATCTTATGGCCCTGCAAAGAGAAGAGGGAGACATATTTTCAGTTGTCTTTTATGAAGCCATGCTTAGTCATTATATCATTGTAGCATTAAGTTTCATTTCATTGTTCTTCTTTCCATTACATTACTAGACTCAGTTTTCCTGATTCCACTTAACTTTCAGATAAGATCCTATAAGTCTTTCTGTGGTCCTCTGTATTTGTCGTACTCCTTTATGTCTTATATTACGGTCACATTTTATTCTATTAACACAACACAAATTGTTTAGCCATTCTCCAAGCAATGGAAAACTACTTTGTTTCCAATTCTTTATTAGTTACAAAAAAGTATTGTTATGCAATTTTTTTTGGTGCATATGAGACTTCTTAGCATTGACTTCCATAGGGTAGACACTTAGGATGGGATCTCTGGGTCAAGAGGTATGGACATTTCAGTCACTTTTTTTTTTTAGCATAATTCCAAATGATTTTCCAGAACAGTTAAAGCAATTTACAATTCCACCAGTACATTCCTCTAAGGATAAATGGTCAGGGGATGTAAAAGACAGTACTCAAAAGAAGAAATGTAAGTTTTAGACAGTCATATAAAAATATATTCACAATCACTGATTATTAAATATGAATTAAAACAGTTCTTAGGCTCTAATTTCCAGCTATCAGATTTGCAAAAATGGCAAAAAACAAAAGAGAAAATTACAGTTGTTCAAGAGGATGTGAAAGGATAGGCATTTTCTTGACGGAGCTATAAATTGATCCAACCATCCTAGAAGGCATATTCCCAAAGGCATTAAGCTGTACATAACTTTTGATCTAATGAAATTTCGAGGGTTCAACAATGGTTATCTTCTCCAAAAGCACTGGTTTGGTTGCTGGAGACACCTTTCCTACCTAGCATTCATTGCTGACCCAATGATATAGAGGATCTCTGAACTTCTCAAATTCACAATGTCAACATCAAACCTGGACGGGTCAATCTTGGAAAATTGAGCACTTATACAGAACAGAAAAGAAAAATAACACAAAAGAGGAAACTCAAAGCTAGGCTCAAGTTTCACTAGGCAGGACCTGTGCCTTATGCCATCGCTTATGCCAGTATGTAGGCCAATGAGGGAATCAGAGGCTAATTTCCCCTTCTCTCACACTACTCATTTGCAGCAGGTTAAAATAGTCCTGACATGATTCAGAGCTGAAGAAGAAGAGGAAGGCAGAGGGAGAGATCATTCATTTTTATTCATCTACTAAAATCCAAAGGCAAACAGGAGACTCTTCATCTCCAAGTATAAGCTTTTTAGTTTGGAGTCACAAATGACTGAAAGTAAGATTCATGGGATGGATCCAGTATAGTAATTCAACTTCACTACATATAGACATATCACTCTAAGTCAGCCATTAAGTGGAGCTTGAGCCAGGACTTTTTGTCGTCCAACCTATGGCATAGCCCTCACTCACTCAAAATAAGGTAAATGCAAATCATGCCATCATTTGTCTGATGCCATGGTCTTCTTTGAAAACAAAGGATGAACACAACAACCTAGAGAAATACATTAATAGCAGTGTTTGAGGAGGAGGGTAGTAAAGAAATGAAAACAAAGTAAGAACCTGTTAATTGGGGAAATGTGAAACAAATTCTGGATTGCAAATGTAATGTTGTTACAAAAGAATATGAAGATTTAAAAAAATATGGAGAAACTTGTGTGAATTGATAAAGTATAAAATAAGGAGATAAATACAAAAACCCCAGTTAATAGGATAAGGACTCATTATTTGGGACAAAATATTCCTCTGAAAACAAGACAGCAGAATGAAAAAAATTAGATGCAGACAAAACATTTACATCTTATACCAACATGAGTTCCAAACAAACAGATACATGATCTAGATATAAAATGTCACATCATAAACAAATTAGAGAAACCTGAAAAACTACGTAGCCAACTCATGGTTAGAAAAATTCATGCCCAAACAAAGGACAGAGAGGATCATGGAGGCTAAAATGGATAATTCTGTTTACATAAAACTAAAAAGATTTTTTTTTAATAAAAACCAATCAATAGAACTAAAATTAAAGAAAAAACAATTAACTGGGGAGGGTGGGAATCTTTACAAGTTTCTCTGAAAAAACAAGTTCTTCTTTGCAAGAAAACTAATGAACTAGTTCATGTTTACAAGAAAAAGAACCATTCCTCAGTTGATTAACTAGCCTAACAATATGAACAGGTAATTCACAAAGGAAGGAATCTAAGTCATCTATATGATAAAATATTCCAAATCACTACTAAATAAATACAAATTAAAGCAATTCTGAGATTCTATTTCACATCCATCTGTTTGGCAAGAATGAAGGAAAAGAGACAATGATGAGTGTCAGAGGAGATATAGGACAATAGGAATCAATAAATGCATGGTAGGTGGACCTGTGGATGGAAACAACCATTCTGAAGAGTAATTTCAAATTATACACAAAAAATTGCTAAACAGTGCATGCCCTTTGACCTAAACTATACCAGTGCTAGAACTTTACTCAAAGGTGATCAAAGAAATAGGGGGTGGGGGAGTTCTTCTAAGTACAAACATATTTGTAACAGTTCTTGTGTTAGTAAAAAACTGGAAACTAAAACCCATCAGTTGAAAAATAACTGATTAAGTTGTGGCATATGAAGGTAATAGGTTGTTTCTCTTATGGAAGAAATGAGGAAAGATTTCAAGGAGACATGGAAAGACTTACATGAAGTGATAGGAAATGAAATAAGCAGAACCAGAAGGGCAATTTATACTAAAATAATAGTATTATAAAAATAAACCATTTGGAGGACTTTTATAAACTTTTAAAGAATGAAATGAACAGAACTAGGGGCGTAATTTATACAATAGCTGCAATATTATAAAGATAAACAATTTTGAAAGCAATAAGAACTGCAACGAGTTCAGTGATCATCTACAATTCTAAAAAACTGATAATAACATGTTATCCACCTCCTGACAGAGGAGGGATGGACTCAGGATGCAGAATGGTACACACAAATATACATATACACACACACATGAGAGAGAATTTGTTTTGGTTGACTATGAAGATTTGTTACAGGGAATTTACTTCACTTTTTGTTTTCCCCAATGAGTAGCAGGGAGAAAGAAAATAGATTTCTAGTAATTAAAAAAAAGAGAGAGAGAGTGGTTGGGAAGTTCTTCAGATATGGAAAGGTTCATATACCTTCAGATTAAGGCACTGTTTTGTTAGTTTTACTTCACTATTTTGTTACAATCTCTGTAAAGGTAACAAAAACAAAACAGCAAAAAAGAAAACACAACAAATACATACAATGACTACAATAGTGTAAATAGAAAGAACAAGAAAATGAAACTAAACATTTTAATTATAATGACCTTGGTGAAGAGGAGTGCTTCTTTTCCTGCATAGGTTAAGCAAGTTAGCCTCTGAGGTTTCTTTCAGTACTCAAATTCTGCGACTGTGAAGGGTTGATAAAAAGTATTTGTCTGTGCATGTGTCTGTGTCTGTGTCTGTCTTTCTGTCTCTTTATGTCTGTCTCTGTCTCCCCCTCTATCTGTCTCTCTCTCTCTATTTCTGTCCCTCTTTCTATGTCTCTCCCATCTCAAGCAATAGCTTACTTTTTCTAAGCAGGAGATATTTCAGAGACAAATATAAAAAAAGGGATCAATATTTTTTGTAAATTGTATTTTATTTTTTCCAATTATAAATAGTTTTCAACATTCATTTTTATAATATTTTGAGCTCCAAATTTTTCCCTTCTGCACTCCCCAAGATGACAAATCATCTGACATAGGTTACACATATGCAATCATGGAAATATTAGTAATGTTGTAAAAGAAGAAACAGAACAAAAGGGAAAAGTCACAAAAAAGTGAAAATAATAGGCATCGATCTGAATTCCAGACTCCATAGTTCTTTCTCTGGATGTGGATAATATTTTCCATTATGAGTCTTTTGGAGTTGTCTTAGATCTTTGCATTGCTAAGAAGAAAGAACTAAGTCTATCAAAGTTGGTCATTACACAATGTGGCTATTATATGTGTATAATATATGTGTGCAGAATATATTATATGTGTATAATGTGTTCCTGGTTCTGCTCACTTCACTCAGCCTCAGTTCAGATAAGTCTCTCCAGGTTTTTCTGAAGTCTACCTGCTCATCATTTCTTACAGCACAATAGTATTTTGTCACATTCATATACCACAACTTGTTCAGCCATTCCCCAGTTGATGGGCATTCCATCAATTTCAAAACCTTTGCCACCACAAAAAGAGCTGCTATAAATATTTTTGTACATGTAGGTCCTTTTCCCATTTTTATGTTCTCTTTGGTATACAACCATAGAAGTACAAGTCATCGATGTTCATATATCACTTTTGTTTTCTGTTGTAGAGCATACTATATAGGAAGAGGAGAGAAATGGCGAGTTAGAGAAAAGAACATAGGGAAAGTATGAAATGGGAATTATTGAACTATAAATTATGAACAAATTCCAATAAAAATAAATATATTTTATAAAAACTTAACCAATACAAATTCTATTAAGGTATACAACATCAAGAACTCTGAGGGAAAATATGTACCTTGGTACATGGTAAAGTGATATTTGATCACCTGATACCCATGTTTGTTATGTTCTTTTAATAACATATTACCAAGTGTATAAACTGATTTGGTGCAAATGAGGGAAGAAAACATTGTCTTAGGAGTCAAGAACCCTGCATTCAAGTCCTGGATCTCTATTACGTATCAGTGATTTGGCCTTGACCATATTGTTTAAACTTATTTGTCTCAGTTTCATCATTTATAAAATACACAGATTAGCTCAATAGATGATGTTTTCAGTCTATGATGCAGTGGCTCAGTTTAGCTCATTTAGCATTTTGTATTTATCTCATATTATATCAAGTGAGTCATAAATCAGATAGATGTATATAAGCCAAATACATTTGTTATCATCATGGAATGTATCCAGTACAGAGACCAGATGAAAGACAGATTCCCTATGGATTGGCTGCAGATGCTTTTATTTACAGATGGCATTGTGCTGATTGCATTAAGTGCTGGTATATTGCAGAACATTCTAAATGGGAATCATAATCACTCATCAAAGTTCAATCTAACTATCCATCTAGGATGAAAAAAAATAAAATGAATGAAGAATAGCCTCACTATCAGATGCATTTGGTCAATGCTGCATAGAGCTGATTCCATAGTATACACACACACACACACACACACACACACACACATATATAATTTTACACAAACATTATATTATGGATAAAAAGGTGGATCCAGAATTCACTATGAGGAAGGAAGTGGGGTGGTATACAATTTGGGAAATTGTACAATACTTTCACTCATTCCAAGATTTCTTTCAATAAAATCTCATCTTTTCAATAGAGATGGCTCTGGAGGAGAAGTGAGGTTCCTCCCTCAATCTAAACAAAGTCAAGTGCAAGTCATATCATCATTTCTCTGATGGCATGGTCTTCTTCGGCAACAAAGGACAAACACAATCCTGTGAGTAGATGCAGCTGACTGAATGGGGACCTAGCTAGTTGGGTAACTCAACTCCTGCTCTCCTGTCTGCCTCCCCCCCTCCTTCCTTCTCCTCTCCAAAGGAAGGTAAAGATGCCCAGTTAACTTGGGTTTTACTGGCTCCTTTCGTTCCCTTCCCTTCCTTTCCTTTCCCTTCCCTTCCTCCTCTTCTGTCTTGCCCTGTCCTCTCCCCAAACTTTACACCTACTGCACTCTGAAACTGGGACATCAATGGATACCTGCCTAAGGGCTCCTCTTGACCCTTCTCGCTTTAGAGTGATTATCAATAGTAATTGATGCTGTTTCCCAAACGGCCTGATGTCTTTCTTTTTTCTTGGCCTCTTTAAAGGGGCTATGCCCTGGCTCCTTCTTAAACAGGCCTATTCAATGAATGGGCGTTGTGTCACCCTAAGTGAGTACCTGCAAAGACTTCTGCCTAAAGGGCCCAAGGTCTCCCAGTGCATCCTGGGTCATCTCCAGTCTTCCTGATGAATATCTGATGACTGGAATCAGATGTCTCTGGAGGAGAAGTGAGGCTGGTGACCTGCACAGCCCTCCCTCACTCTAAACAAAGTCAAGTGCAAGTCATGTCATTATTTCTCTGATGGCATAGTCTTCTTCGGCAATGAAGGACAAACAAAATCTTTTCAATACCAATCTTCTTTCAGCATTGCCAAATATCTACAGACAATGAAATACCACAATCTCCAAATAATCAGAAATACAGGTGACCCAAAATGCAATGCAAAGATACATAGAAGATACAAAAAGGCTGCGATGTATTATCTATGATATCTTGGAACCAATAAGTGACATTAGTGATAACCAAAGGATTTAGGATCAGAAAAAAATAAAAGGTAGTCCAAAGTATTTATAAAGAGTGAGGGTTAACAAATAGACAACCTATATCTCTCTTAGTTATATGATAGTAAAATATAAGAGAAAAGTCACTACTGCATTATGTCGATTGCCTGTGGAAGATTTATGGGAAAGGGGAAATAAAGTATGGACAACAGTTCATGAACTCTGAGGATTATAGATTTAGAGCTAGAAGGAACTTAGAGGTTATTGAGTCCAACCCCATCACTTTAAAGATGAGGAAACTGATTTGTATAGAGAGGGTTGCAAGCTACACTGGAAGCAGTACCCCCTTCAAATAGATCATAGATTAACTGAAATGTTAAGGAATTAATAATACATATAGAAACAAAATATAAGCAATAATGAAATTTAGGGACTTCTGGAAGCCATCTGAAGATGTTATCAAGGAAATCAGTTTCCCTACATTAATTTCGTGGTTATTCAATGTCTTGATTTCATAACCTTCTTTATTTTCATAAATTCTAAAGTCAATGCTACAGCCATAAGGTAGATAAGATAATTAAGTTCTATAATGTTAAATAACAAATGTTATATTTAGTTCCAAACTATTTTAAATTGCATTTGATTACAACCTGATGAGCTGTGAACACTGATAGCTAGAGTATAAAAATAATTCAATGAAAATTTTGGTGATCTTTCACTGACGAATAACACTAATGTGAAATTATGACACCAACATTTTAAAGATCATCTCAATATGGAAATTTACAAGAGGACAGAGACAAGTAGAACATATTAGTAGCTACAATCTTCAATTTAATCTGATCTTTAAAAGTCACATAATATTATCTGTTTCATGTAAAATTCTCTCTTTTGTTCTTTGCATATTAAAATATTCATGCCTGTGTGATGCTTTTTACGTTCATAATATAAAGGAAAAAAAAAGGATAATCCAGTTCAGGAAGCTTATGGCATCTGCCTCCCTTTGATTTCTAGTAAGAGGTAGATCAAAATTCTCCAGAGTAGCTTAGAGTTGAATGAGCCTTCATCTGTACACTACATGTTGTGTCAACTAAAGGCCATTCTCAGCTTACACGGCATGAGTCGAATCTAAAATAGACTATGATATAGAAGTGGAGAAGCTATCAAAACATATTTTAGGGCTATGAGTAATATTGCTAATTATGTCTAAAACCAATCAACCAAGAAGAATTTATTAAAGGCCTAATCTGTGCCAGGGAGGTAGGTGATACTAGTTCCCACATTTTACAAATAAAGAAACTGAGAAAGAAGTTAAGTGAGTCACTCAGGGTAACATGGATAATATAGCCTATGTGTATCTACCATATGTCTTTGCATTGCCTGTGAAACCTAGACAGCATATTACTGCCATGCAAGGAAACTGAACCACTTCCATTTCAATTGTCATAGGAAGATTCTGAAGCTCACCTGGAAAGACAAGGCATTGGACAATGAAGTACTTTCTTGAATTGAACTGCCAAGCATTCAAACCCTACTACAGAGAGTGCAACTTTGATGGTCTGGCGTGGTGTTAGAATGCCAAAAGTGCATCTGCCTAAAAGACTACTTTTCAGAGAACTCATACAAGGCAAACATTCACAAGGTGGTCAGAAGAAGCAGTGCAAGGACACTCTCAAGGTCTCTCTGAAGAATTTTAGAATTGATTGTGTGACACGGGCAAAGGACTGCCCAGTATGGTGTACCCACATCAAAAAAAGGCACTGTGCTTTATGAGTAAAACAAAATTAAAGTAGCTCAAAAGAAACATGAGATGCACCAATGTAGAAAATCTACCTCAAATGTTTATGTGGATTAAATATTTGTGCCAGACCTGTGGTGGAGCACTTCGAGCTTGTATTTATCTGATAAGCCACAGTCAGACATACTGTAATTTGACTCTAATATACTGATGCTGTTTTGGTCCTCTTTGAGAACAAAGGACATCATTATTCACTACCCAGATCTAGTTAGCCTATGGTGAATAGAACTTTGCTCCAGGGCACTGACATTTGGAAGGAAAGGGAAGTTTTTCCTTGAAAAATATTTCTTCTTTAGGAAGGTATACTTCTGACAAATGGAGACCATTTACCCCATGTCAAGAGTCTTTCATAGTCTTGAGACAATAGGTGCCATAACCATCCTGTGGCATACCTACCAGCTCTTCTTTCTTCTCCATCCCTGTGGGAGGGAGACCCTAACTCTTCTTCTGAAATATATCCTTGCCACCAGACTGCATTGCATATTACTGCCACCATCCCCAACTGATTTTGTCCCAGGTGATAAAATTTAACTCCATACCAAAATCAAGATATCTATTGCTTTTTCTTTTCCCTACTGCTGTTCTGTCCATTTGACTTTTGGTTGGCAGTCCTGTGATCCTGAGATTTGGAGCTATAATGACAGTACTGATAATAACCATAATGTTAACAGTTATAGTAATAGTCTGTAATTTATATAGCACTTTAAGGTTCACAAAGCATTTTCCATATGGAATTTTTCAGATCAACTAGTTTTTGTTTACAGAGGAAAATGAGACATAGATTAAATGATGTATGCAAAGTCATAACAGTCATAAATTCCAAAATCAAAATTCCACCCTACATCCTCACACTCAAAATTCATTTCTCTTTGGATCAATGTTCAGTAAAAAGGAAGAAAAATGAACCAAATGAGATTATTTAGTTACTTATTGGTAAAACCGTAAGAAATTCTAATTAAAAGATCAAAAATGCCTTGTGCCAACAAAAAAATAACATTATATTAGTACAATGTGTAAAGGACTATGCATTCCTTGGGAGGGCAAAATCAAAAATAGTAAGGCCAATATTTTTATAGGGATGCATATATTTGTTTGGATAATTCGTACAAATGTAATTATCTGGCATCAGACACTTTGTAGCTCTGTATCCCTAGGCAATTCATTTAATCTCTGTCTGCCTCATCTTTCTTACTTGTGAAATGGAGGTAATCTCACTTACCTCCAAGGGTTGTCGTGAGGATCAGATGAGATAATTCTAAAGTGCCTTGCAAACCTTTAAGCAATATATACATTTTTGCTATTATATTATTATAATTGAGATAAATAAAGTTGAATTAAATACCTGCTTCAATAAATAAGGAAGCTTTAATTTTATCCATGTGAGTACTCCCTCCATGAATGCATATCGCTTTCCCTCTAGCTCAGTTGATGGTCTTTAAGAGTTGCTGTGTTCAAATATTCTTCATGCCATCAGCAGCCTGGTATTGAGCTTCTTCAAACTTAGCTAAGCTGGTGTTCAATCATCACAGTCCATCTCTTGAGCCACACTCTAAGCTCTTCCAGATAGATAACCTCACTTTCACTGCCACATCACAATCCAGCATAATAAGACTTTAAAGGAGGAATTAAACAATGAAATATGGTCAAAACCTTTATGAAAATTGAGAATTCACTTGAGATAGCTGTGTATCTATTTAAATTAATAAATCCTTCCCCGAGCTTTCAATTATTTTTCCCCTAGCTCTTCTCTGACTTCCTTGAAATCATATTATATCTTTTGGTTCTAAAAAAAATTCCCTAATGTATAATTCTCAGAGTGATATCTTCAAAGACAAATAGAGGTGAATACAGTAATGAATAATGTATTAAGTAATAAACTTATGATTTGATCTCCGGTATTTTTTATTAAATCTTTGTTCATATTGGTTGAATATCTACAATTTATACTTACTTTTCATAAAAGTTTTTCTATACACACATACATATTCATATGCATTTTTTTTAATAAGACCCATGATTCCATCCATGTAAGGAGTTTCTAAAGAGGCTTCTTTTACAAATGTAGATCGGCATCTTTCCCAAAAACTTAGAGTCTTTGAGAGTTATGTGGGACAGTGAGCACTTAAATGACTTGACCAGAGTTACACAAACAGTAGATGTCAGCTGTAGATCTTGAGCCCAGGTCTTGTTCCTGAATTTTTATTCTGCATGAGGCAAACTAGTTTTCAGATATTATGTTCCTTTATGGATACCATATTTTAAGAGAGATATTGGCAAACTATAAGAAACAACTTGGTGTAGTAGATAGAGTTGGAAGTGGAATAAGTCACTTAACTTCTCAGTACCTCCACTCTTTTCTCTAATACTAGAAGTTATAGATAAGGTGCCATCGGCATCAGTGGAGGAAGTTTCCGTACTGAGAGTTCTTTACACTAATGGACCATTTCTACAACCTTTCAACCAAAAGTAAAAAAAAAAAAAGTCAAACTAGAGTACATGTATCACAAATGTGTATGTACGCTTATCTGGAGGATTATATACACATAGACTAGTATGGTGAAGGGACTAGAAGTTAACCCCTATAAAGAACATGAGCAGCAACATGAGGAGAATGTCAGCTGCAACGTAGAGGAAACCCACTTGAACCTTCCAAAATTTGGAAGATGGTCATGCAGAAGAGAGAACAAACTTATTCCATATTGCTCTGCAAAATAAAACAAGGATCAGTGGATTGAAGTTACAAGGAAGGATACTGTATATGAATAGAAGAAAAAAAACTTTCTAACAATTAAAGTTGTCCAATCATAGAGTGGGTTGCCTTGGGCAAATATGAGTTCCTCTTAGATATTCCAATCAAATTTTTGGAATGGCCATTTGTCAGGGTTGAAGTTGAAAGGGTTTGGTTTATATGAGTTCCAATTTCTCTTTTAATTCTATATTCTATGATGCTTCAGTGGATCCTAAATCTCACTGATGTGGGTGTTCTCTCCACGAGTACAGATATATTTCCATGTGATTCTTTTCACTTTTTCCCATAGATCCTCATAAAAGATCAATTCAATATAAAATAAATCTTTCTTCTTTAAAGTTTCCACACACACACACACACACACACACATACACACACACACACACACACACACACACACACACACACACACACACACACACCCTGAAGTGGAGCCCTTAGGTTAACCATACACCAGGTCTGTATTATATCATATAACCAGTCCACTTTCTAGTCCTCAATGGTCTTCTTTAAAGCATATCTTGAGCAAAAGATTTTACTGGAAAATAAAAATGTAAGCTGTAGCCTACATGTGACCACTATGCATTAAATCATAATAATGTGAGGGTTTGGGTTTTTTTTGGGGGGTGTTGTTTGCTTGATTTGTTAATCCCTTTTCAAGCTTAGGAGCAAATGAATAAAACTAGAGCTCATTCTGAGTCCAAGTCACTGCCACACTACAGTCCAGGCTGATGTTGAACACAGCAAATTACCAAGCCTTTACAACCAGCTTTCAATTCGCTATCAAAACATTTTTCTGTATGCTGAATTTCCCAAAGAGTTAAACTGTTTTTAAAATGAGCACTTCTAGAAAGTTCCTCTTCTTATTTTCATTTCATTTTGGCAGTCAGATGTTTGTTATAATTTTAAATCTGCCTAAACCCTGGAGTTTATTGTTCATAGCTCCATTTTCTTCTGAGTGTTTCACACAGGAGGTATAATTTATGAAATCATTTGTAACATCTTTAATGGGGCCATCACAGGTTGCTCTGTATCTTTTTTTAAATTTATAAAAATGCGCCAGTCCTGATGGCATTTGGAAGTATATAAAACTAAAAATAAACATATTTTGAACTAGCTAAGGGAGAAAAGGGGAAGAAGTAGGTCAAGAATCAATAACACATAAGCATTTCTTAAGCACCCACTATGTGCCAAGGATTGTTCTAGGTACTGGAGATACAAAGACTAAAAAAAAAGAAAAAAGAAATAATCCTCCTTCTCAAGGAACTTACATTCTATTGGTTGAATAGATAGGAAGAATGGTGAAAGATTAGAAGAATGGATTCCCCTCCATTCACAACATCTCTGATGTTGTTGTCATACCTGAAAAAGACCAATGACATCATGATGTTGGGTTCAAGGTACAGTGTATTCACCTGTGATTGATCACTCTAAGATGAGCTCAAAAAGCTCTACCATGGGTTGGGCACAAAGAGTTCATTTGAACATTTAGGATGGAGATGTCTCATTTGCACATCTCATATTTCCTTTGAGCTAGTACAATACTGTTATCTTTAAGAGTATGAGGAGGTTAAAAAAAGAGGTGAAATGTAGGCCCTGATTGATCTGACATATCACAAAACTGTCACAAAGACAGAATATAGGTATCATGAGAGATTTCAATTAGATAGCTATCTACTGGAAATCTATGTCTTACAGAACCAGAGCAGTTGAAACATTTTAAACATAATTTTGAAGATTACTTCATATTACAGGACAGAGAGTAAATGATGATACTATAATACACATAATTCAGATCAAAAAGAAAATGAAAGTGGCCAAAACCTAGGATGATATTGACTAAACCATTTTAGAATTTATAGTAGATAATAACACTAATAAGATTACATCTTGATGTAGCACTTTATAGTTTTAAAATACTTTCCTAGAAATGACTTTGATATAGCTAGGGCAATTATTTTTATCCTTCTTATAAACCTTGAGCAACAGTACCATGTCACCAAATGCCATCTTATGTCTCAGATGTTTGCGTTTTTTTTTCCTTTTATGTCCATAGGTACCTCAACTCAACATGTCTAAAACAGAATTTATATTTTTCCCAAGTCTTTCTGTTTCTTGACCTTTACTGTTACTGTGGAAGGCTATTAGCCATCATCCCAAGGCCCCAGGTTTGCAAATTCAGAGTCATCCTTGACTCCTAACTCTTATACCCCACATATTCAATCTATTGTCAAATCTTATTATTTCTACTATCACAATATCTCTCATATACGCATGCCCATCTCTCCACTCACATAACCACAATCATACACCAGGCCTCAATCATCTCTTGCCAGTAGTTTGCTACTGGGCCTTCCTGCTCCAATTCTTTGCCTACTAAAATCCATCCTCTATACAGGTGCCAAAGATATTTTCCTAAAGCATAGTTCAAATTATGTTATTCTCCTACTCAAGAAATCTCAATGGCTCTGTACTACTACCAGGACCCAATGTAAAGTCCTTATGTCACTTTTAAAGTTCTTAATAACAGAGTCCCTTTCTGCCATGCTAGTTGTCTTATACTTTATTTCTCTCCAAGTACTCTGATCCAGCTGATTGGACTTCCTGTTGTTCCTTGCATATAACATTCATTCCACTTCTTGTCTCCCTGCTCCATTCTTTCAATGCTCTTTCTCTTCATCTCTTCTTCTTAGGTTTCCTGGACTCCTTCAAGACTCAGTTCAAATCCCAACTCGAATACAAGGTCTCTGGACCTTGTAGCTACTTCAGTCCCTTCTCCTCTGATATTACTTTCAATCTATTTATTCTGTATATGCCCTGCATGTTCCTAGTGATTTTCACATTGTTTTCCCCACTAGAATGTAAGTTTCTTGAGGACAGGAGCTATTCTTGCCTTTCTTTGTATCCTCAAACACTTAATACAGTCCCTGAAATATAGCAAATAAGTATTTAATTAACTGTTGACTAACTGGTACATTGAGATGTTAAATTTATTTCACATGGTCACATAAGGATTAAGAAGCAGAGCTAGGATTTGAACCAGTTTTCTGCTTTCAAAAAGAGCATTCTTTTCATCACACCACTGAATTCTAGGCATAGTCCATAACATTCCCTAGATTCTAGAAAAGCAGATTTCAAAATCCAAAAGGGAAGCTGGTCAAAAGACAAAAAAGGTTTTCAGAAACCTTGATCTATCAGTAAAATTACAAATCATTCCAAGAAGTGAGAAAAGAGATATTCAAGGCAAAATAAGCATTTATTAAGAACCTATTACATGCCAATCACAATGCTAAGTGCTTTACAAATACTATTTCATTTGATTCTCACAATAATCTTCAGAGATAAGGGGTTGTAATTTTCTCTAGTTTATAACAGCAGAAACTGAGGCAGACTGAGATTAAGTGACTTGCTCAGAATCAGACAGCTAGTTGGTATCCAAGACTGCATTTGGACTCAAGCCCGTCTTGACTCCAAGCCCAGTGCTCCACTCACTGGGCAACCTAGCTGCTAGCAATAGGAATTTTGATGCAAAAGGAACTCATATTCTTTAAAGGACTTGGAAGTTCATACTTATAAAAAGGATATGTTCAAGAGATAAAAGCAGGTAATCCTCCAAGGCACAAAAGTATAGCAAAGTGCTTTGATAATAAAAGGAAGACTACAAAGAGCTAAGGCATATGAAAAATGCTACAAACAACAAAAGGGTAAATTTTTGAAACTATTTTTTGAGGAGAGGAACAAGAAACTGATAAATGGATAGGACTCATCTTTTGGCTAAATGAGATGATAATGGAGGAAAGAGAGAGAAACAAAATTAGTCATGAGAGTCAACTCTCATGACACCATTTTCCCTTCTAAAGAAAAAAGACCAAGATAGTGGAGTAGAACTACAGACCTGTAGAAGCTCTCCCAAATAGGCCATAAAATACTTGTAAAAAAAATGACTCTAAACTAGTGTAACAGAAGCCATAAAATGACAGTGAAAGAGATTTCCATCCCAAGATAGTCTAAAAGGCTGACAGGAAAAGTCTTTCACACTGGGAGTGGAGCAGAGCACAGCACAGCACAACCTTGACCAGGTGGCATCAGCAGGAACAGGACTAGAGTAGGCCTCAGGGGGCAGAATCCTTGGCAACAGCTGTGGTTCCCAGATTACTCAACCCACAAAGGCCAAAGACAGCTTCAAAGGTCAGTGAGAAAGCTCTCTCACCCAGGTGAGAAGCAAATGTGGTCTGGTCCCACCAAAAGCAGAAACTGCGCCACATGTAAAGAAGAACTCTCAACAAATTCTAGAGCAGCAGAAGCTACAGAACAATGGAGTGGAGGAGATTTCTATTCCAGAGAGACCTGAAAAACTGACAGGAAAGGTCTGTCATGCATCAGACCCAGAACAGAGCCCAGCTCTGCCTTGACCATGAGGCACCGAGGGGAGCAGATCCGAGCAGGCTTCAGGGATGGAATCTCCAGCAGCAGTGCAGATCCCCCAACCCACAGGAGCCAAGGTCAGTGAGAGGGTCTTTTTGGCTGGCCGAGAGGGGAGTGAGGTATCCTTATAACTCAGGCCCCCTCAGGATGCAATAGCAGAGGCAGCAGCAGACAGGAGCTCCCAAAGCAGGCAGTGACCCAAATCCATTGTTGAAGGTCTCCTCATAAACCCCCTGAGGAAACTGAACCTGGTGTGGTGGTCCTACCCCCACCTCTGCAGCTGAACTTATCTCACACTAAATAGCAGCCCCACCCCTGTCCAAAGTCCTGGTGGCTTGGGAGCACCACATTTGAATCAGCTGGCTGGGAGAAACTGGAGGCGAGGTGATTGTGGAGAGGAAACTCAGAAGTCAAGTAACTGGCTGGAAAAATGTCCCAAAAATGGATAAAAATAATTAGACCATAAAAGGGTACTTTCTTGAGGAACAGGTGTCTCCTGTTCCTTTCATTCTTTCAGATGAGGAAGAACAAGACATATTGTCAGAGGAACTTGAGGCCTCTGCCCCCAAAGGGAACTTAAAATGGGCTCAGGCAATAGAAGACCTTAAAAAACAAGTTAGCAGCTTACTAAAGGAGAACCAAAAAAAAAAAAAATGCTGAGGAAAATAACAGCTTTAAAAAGAGGCTAATTCAATTGGAAAAAGAGGCAATGAGGAGAAGGAGGTTTTTCTTGTTGTTTGCTTGTATTTTAATATAAATTTATTTATTTAACTTTTTACATTGATTTTCACAAAATTTTGGGTTCCAAATTTTCTCCCCTTTTCTCCCCTCCCTCCATCCCAATACACCAAGCATTCTAATTTCCCCTATCACCAATCTGCCCTCTCTTCTATCATCCCTCCCTTCTCTTGTCCCCATTTTCTCTTTTGTCCTGTAGGGCCAGATGATTTCCTATTCCCCCTTAACTGTATTTCTTATTTCCTAGTAGCAGGAACAATACTAAACAGTTGTTCCTAAAACTTTGAGTTCCAAATTCTCCCCATCCCTCCCTCCCCACCCATTCCCTTTGGGAAGGCAGGCAATTCAAAATAGGTCATATCTGTGTAGTTTTGCAACTGACTTCCATAATAGTCGTGTTGTGTAAGACTAACTGTATTTCCCTCCATCCTATCCTGCCCCCCATTGTTTCTATTCTGTCTTTTGATCCTGTCTGTCCCTGAGTGTTGACCTCAAATTGCTCCCTCCTCCCTTTGCCTCCCCTTCCATCCTCTCCCCACCCTGCTTATCTCCTTCTCCCCCACTTTCCTGTATTGTAAGATAGGTTTTCATACCAAAATGAGTGTGCATTTTTATTCCTTCCTTTAGTCGAATGTGATGAGGGTAAACTTCATGTTTTTTTCTCAGCTCTCCTCTTTTCCCCTCCACTAAAAATTCTCATGCTTGCCTCTTGAATGAGAGATAATTTACCCCATTCCATTTCATCCTCTCTCCTCCCACTACATTTCTCTCTCACCATTTACCTTAATTTCTTTTAAGATATGGTCCCATCCTATTCAATTCACTCTGTGCTCTCTGTTTCTGTATGTGCGTGCATGTGTGTATGTGTGTGTGCATGCACGCATGTACATGTGTGTATGTGCGTGTGCGTGTGTGTATGTGTGCGTGTGATCCCAACAACTACCCAGATACTGAAATGTTTTAAGAGTTACAAATATTGTCTTTCCATGTAGAAATGTAAACAGTTCACCTTTGGTAAGTTCCTTATGACTTCTCTTTGCTGTTTACTTTTTCATGCTCCTTCTCATTCTTGTTTTTGAAAGTCAAATTTTCTTTTCAGCTCTGGTCTTCTCATCAAGAATGCTTGAAAGTCCTCTGTTTCATTGAAAGACCATATTTTCCCTTGAAGTATTATACTCAATTTTTATGGGTAGGTGATTCTTGGTTTGAGTCCTAGTTCCTTTGACTTCTGGAATATCCTATTCCATGCCCTTTGATCCCTTAATGTAGAAGCTGCTAGATCTTGTGTTATCCTGATTGTATTTCCACAATACTGGAATTGTTTCTTTCTAGCTGCTTGCAATATTTTCTCCTTGACCTGGGAATTCTGGAATTTGGCCACAATGTTCCTAGGAGTTTCTCTTTTTGGATCTCTTTCAGGTGGTGATCAATGGATTCCTTCAATACGTATTTTGCCCTCTGTTTCTAGAATCTCAGGGCAGTTTTCCTTGATAATTTCATGAAAGATGATGGCTAGGCTCTTTTTTTGATCATGACTTTCAGGTAGTCCCATAATTTTTAAATTGTCTGTCCTGGATCTATTTTCCAGGTCAGTTGTTTTTCCAATGAGATATTTCACATTATCTTCCATTTTTTCATTCTTTTTCATTCACCCATCTAACTTGATTTTCAAAATCCTTTTTGAGCTCTTCCATGGCCTAAGCCCACTGGATATCTATTTCAGATGTTTGGGGTACAGAGGACTTGACTTCTATGTCTTTCCCTGATGGTAAGCATTGTTCCTTGTCATCAGAAATGAAAGGCAGAAACATCTGTTCCCCAAGAAAGTACCCTTCTATGGTCTTATTTTTTTCCCCTTTTCTGGGCATTTTCCCAGCCAGTTCCTTGACTTCTGAGATTTCTCTCCACCCCCGCCTAGATCTGCCTAGCTAGTGCTTGGGGTCTGAAATTCAAATGCTGCTCCCCAGCCTCAGGGCTTTCAGTGGCAGGTGTGGCTGCTATTCAATGTGAGGTTAAGTTCTGGTGCTTAGGTGGGGGTAGGGCTGCCTCCCAGGTGCAGTTCCCTCAGGGGCTTTATGCGGAGACATTCAGTAATGGAGCCGAGCTCCTGACTGCTCTGGGAGTCCCGGGCTGCTGCTGCCTCTGCCCCTGCCTCCTGAGGATGCCCACGTCACAGAGACACCCCACTCCCCTCGGTCAGCCCAGAAGTCTCTCTCACTGACTTGTAGCGCCTGTGGGTGGAGGGACCTTCATGGCCGCCGGAGGGTCCGCCCCTGAAGCCTGCTCAGATCTGCTCCTCTCAGTGCCTCATGGCCAGGGCAGTGCTGGGGCTCCGCTCCATGTCCGGTGCATGACAGACCTTTGGGGTTGGTTTTTCAGGGTTCTCTGGAAAGGAAATCTCCTCCCCTCCGTTGCTGAGCAGGTTCCAATGCTCCAGAATTTGTGGGGAGTTCTTTTTACAGGAAATTTATAGGCTGTTGGTTCCAGAGCTAACATACGTGAGTCTTTCTACTCCACCATCTTGTCTCCTCCCCCTGAGAAGGAGGTTTTAAAAAGCAGAATTAGCCAAATGGAGGAGAAGTTTCAAAAGCTCACTGAACAAAATAATTTGTTGAAAGAAGAGAACTGAGTTCAGGGAAACGAATGGCCATGTGTTAAACCAAGAAGTTGGTAAACAAAACCAAAAATTTGAAAAAATAGAAAATAAGGTGAAACAACTCATTGGAAAAACAACTGACCTGGAAAATAGATCCACCAGGAGAAATAATTTAAAAACTACTGGACCACCCAAAAGCCATGATCAAAAAAGAGCCTAGACATCATCTCCCATGAAATCATCAAGGAAAACTGCCCTGATGATATAGAATCACAAGGCAAAATGGATATTGAATGAATTCACCAATCACCTCCCAAAAGAAACCCAAACAGAGAAACTCCTAGGAATATTGTTGCCAAATTTTAGAGTTCCTCGATCAAGGAGGAAATACTGCAAGCAGATAGAAAGAAACAATTTGAGTACTGTGGAAATACAATCAGGATAGCACAGGATCTGGCAAATCAACATTAAGGGATCAAAGGGCTTGGAGTGGGATATTTCAGAAGTCAAAGGAACTGGGGTTGAAGCCAAGAATTACCTACCCAGCAAATCTGAATATAATACTTCAAGGGAAAAAATGGTCATTCAGTGATATAGTCAAATTTCAAGATTTCATGCTGAGGAAAAGACCAGATCTGTATTTAAAAATTTGACTTCCCAAGACAAGAATCAAGAGATACAAGAAAAGGTAAACAGAAAAGAAAAATCATACAAGACTCTCTAAAGCTGAACTGTTTACATTAGTACATGAAAAGAAAATATTTTTAACCCTTGAATCTTTTCTCAGTATTTGGGTAGTTGGAGAGATTGTACATACACACACACACACATAGATAGAGAGAGAGAACAGGGTGTGTTATATCAGAAGAGATGATATCCACACGCAAAAAAAAATAAAATAAAATAAAAATTAAGGGGTGAAGGAGGAAAATTCTGGGAAGAGAAAGGGAGTAATGGGATGGGGCAAGCTATAACTCATAAAAGAGATAAGAAAAATCTTATTCAATGGAGGAGATAAGGGAGAAGGGGTGGGGGGGAATAAAACTACTCTCCCCATGTGTGGCTGAAGGAGGGAATAACATGCTCACTAAATTTGATATGAAAATTTATATACATCACAGGAATGTAGGAGAGAAGGTGACAAGTGGAGCGAGGGGAATGTTAGAAGAGAGGGCAAATGGGAGAAGGGAATCACTGGAAATAAACACTTTTGAGAAGGGACAAGGTCAATTGTAGGGGGAAACCCGAAGGGGGGATAGGGTAGGTCAAAGGGCAATACAATTAGTATTACACAACATGATTATTATGGAAGTCTTTTGCAAAACAACACATATTTAGTCTGTATTGAATTGCTTGCCTTCTCAGTAGGGCTAGCGAGGGAGGGGGGAAGGGAGAGAAGTTGGAATTCAAAGTATTAGAAATGAATGTTGAGAATTTTTATTGCATATAATCAGGAAATACGAACTACAAACTACAGGGATAGGGGTATGGAAATTTATCTTGTCCTGCAAGAAAAGAGAGAAGATGGGGATAGGAGAGGGGTGGGGTGCAATGGAGGGTAGGGTACATTGAGGGAAGGAGTAATCAGAATGCAAGTTATTAGGAAGTGGGAGAGAGGAGTGATAGGGAGACAAATTGGACATGTTACAAAGTGAGGTAAAAGTAATTAGTATTAAAACAATAGACTGAATTAATTACTGAGAATAAATCAATGGCATCTTTAGTTTGGAGAAAAGAATTTCAGTCTAAATTTCCTAGAGGAGGGTAACCTCGGGTAAAATTTGGCTTTGATGGAAAAGTCAAGGTTTTAATGGTAAATTTGATTTTATGATTTCCATTTAATCAGGAACTAGAATATGTATAGAAAAGCATATAAGCCACTTAAGACTTGCCTCAAAAGATGTTCCTTAGCCAAAGTGAAACTATAATTATATTTGAAACTTGGCTATTGGAACTTGCCATTTTTAGATACTATAAGACTATTAAGTGACTGTTCTTCTGAGTCTAACTCCAGGTATGGGGAGCAAGAAAGGTGATCTGAGCCTCCAATACATGATGTCAGTAAGCTGATGAGGTGCTGGTAGAAACTGCATAAGTGATCTCAAGGGAAGAGTGGGAGAGCAGCTGTTCAGCATGGGCTGAGTTGGGGTTCTCCTGACTCAATTTCCCCACTGGCACCTGGCAGACTTTAAGCCTGACTGAATGAAAGTGGATAATCTAATGCTGCCTGGAAGTGACATGAAGTTGGGGTGATATTGTATCCCTGCAATGTCCTTACTATTGGTGGCAATTTTCTATAGTCAAAAGATTTGTAATAGCATATTTATTCAATTATAGATTATGGGTAGGGGAACATCCAAGGTTGTCTAAAATTAAGCTATTAGGCATAGGACTTTAGACCAACAACAATAAGTTAGAGTCATTTAATTCTTAGTAATACTGTGGAGACAATTAGGTCAAGAGCTTGTGAAGTTAGCAGCATATATATTATTTGTGTCTCAGTTGGTTAAAGTTTAAAAAAAAATTTCTTTTGTGGTCCATATTGTAAATGCTTTAAAAAGAAGTATCACCTGATCAAAAGTTGGAATTCCTTTATTTGCTACAAACTGTGTTAAAAATAAATAATCAAAGAAAGAAAGAGAGAGAGAAAGAAAGAAAGAAAAAGAAAGAAAGAAAGAAACCACCACAGTGTCCATTTTTGGAGCCCTCAGCATAAATACCCTGGGGGAATTGAGCTGCTGATCTAGATCTCAGCCCTGAGTGAAGGTCCTGGAGTGAGGGAAGAGCACTGGCTGATGGAGCTGGTGGAGGCTCTGGACAAGGAATCCTACTTGCAGATCCTGGGCAGAACAGAGTACTTTTGGTTGCTCACAGACAAGAGCTCAGATCAGGAGAGGAGCAAACTCCTCTCCCTTGATCGTGGCACATTGGAGGAACTGAGAACTTACAGGTCTTCAGAGTATACCTTCTTCTTGACAAAAGACTCAAAAATCAAGTAACTGGTTGAGAAAATGCCCAAAAAGGGGGGAAATAAGACCATAGAAGGCTACTCTCTTAGTGAACAGGTATTTTTCTGCCATCCTTTCAGATGAGGAAGAATAATGCATACCATCAGAGGAAGACCTAAAAGTCAAGGCTTCTGTATTCAAAAACCTCCAAAAAAATATACAATGGTCTTAGGTCATGGAAGAGTTCAAAACGGATTTTGAAAATAAAGTAAGAGAGGTAGAGAAAAAATTGAGTAGAGAAATGAGAGCGATGCAAGAAAATCATGAAAAGTGAGTCAACAGCTTGCAAAAAGAAACCCAAAAAATGCTGAAGAAAATAACACCTTGAAAAATAGAATAACTCAATTGGCAAAACTGGTCCAAAAGTCAGTGAGGAGAAGAATGTTTTACAAAGCAGAATAGGGGAAATGGAAAAGGAGGCTCAAAAGCTCACTGAAGATAATAGTTCTTTAAAAATTAGAATGGAGCAGATGGAAGCTAATGACTGTATGAGAAGTCAGGAAATTACAAAATAAAACCAAAAGAATGAAAAAATTGAAGACAATGTGAAATATCTCATTGGAAAAACAACTGACCTGGAAAATAGATCCAGAAGAGACAATTTAAAAATTATGGAACTACCTGAAAGCCATGATAAAAAAAAAAGAGCCTAGACATCATCTTCCATGAAATTATCAAGGAAAACTGCCCTAATAGTATAGAACTAGAGAGTAAAATAAATATTGAAAGAATCCACAGATCATCTTCTGAAAGAAATCTGAAAAGGAAAACTCCTAGGAATATTGTAGTGAAATTCCAGAGTCCTCAGGTCAAGGAGAAAATATATTGCAAGCAGCCAGAAAGAAACAATTTGAGTATTATGGAAATACAATCAGCATAACACAAGATCTAGCAGCTTCTACATTAATGGATCACAGGGCTTGGAATATGATATTCCAGAAGTCAAAGGAACTAGGATTAAAACCAAGAATCATCTACCCAGCAAATCTGAGTACAATAGTTCAGGGGATTAAATGGTCATTCAAAGAAATAGAGGACCTTCAAGTATTCTTGATGAAAAGACCAGAGCTGAATAGAAAATTTGACTTCCAAACACAAGAATCAAGAGAAGCCTGAAAAGGTAAACAGGAAAGAGAAATCATAAGGGACTTACTAAAGTTGAACTGTTTACATTCCTACATGTAAAGGTAATATTTGTAACTCTTGAAACTTTTCAGTATTTGTGTAATTGGAGGGATTATACACACACACACACACACACACACATATACATGTACACACACATATACGACAGAGGGCACAGGGTGAGTTGAATAGGAAGGGATGATACCTAAAAAAATAAAATTAAGGAGTGAGAGAGGAATATATTGGGAGAAGAAAGGGAGAAATGAAATAGGATAAATTATCTCTCATAATAGAGGCAAGAAAAAACTTTTTCAATGGAGGGGAAATAGGGGGAAGCAAAAGGGAAAAAGTGAAGTTTACTCTCATCATTTGACTTAAAGAGGGAATAACATGCACACTCAATTTGTATGAAAATCTATCTTACACTACAGGAAAGTAGGGGAGAAGGGGACAAGTGGGGTCAGGGAGGATGATAGAAAAGAGGGCAAACGGAAGAAGGGAGCAATTAGAAGTAAGCACTTTTGGGGAGGGACAAGGTCAAAAGAATAGAATAAATGAGGTGCAGGATAAGATGGAGGGAAATATAGTTAGTCTTAAACATGATTGTTATGCAAATATTTTGCAAAACTACACATATATAGCCTATATTGAATTGCCTGCCTTCTCAGTGGGGATGGGTTGGAAGGGAAGAAGGGACAGAAGTTAGAACTCAAAGTTTTAGAAACGAATGTTGAGAATTGTTTTTGCAAGTAACTGGGTAGTAAGAAATACAGGCAATGGGGTATAGAAATATTTCTTGCTGTACAAGAAAAGAGTAAAGATGGGGATAAGGGAAGGGAGGGGTGTGATAGAAGAGAGGGAAGATTGGGGGAAGGGGTAATCAGAATGCATGGTCTTTTGGTGTGGGGGAGAGGAAAGATGGGGAGAAAATTTGGAACTTAAAATTTTGTGGAAATGAATGTTGAAAACTAAAAATAAATAAATAAACATAAAAAACAAATACATGGGAAAAAATACTTTTAGACTTGAAATGAAACAATGAATATTATCTGGCAATTGAAACTCAAGATATAAGAGAAGAAAATAAGAATGTAGTGTTATACTCAGTGAGAGCAAGTCACTAGGTCTAGTACTGATTTCTCAGAGCACTGAAGGAACTTGTAGGGGTGATTTTTTTGGGTGGTTGATCTTTTTTGAGGAATTTTAATAAACGCAGAACGTGTCATGAGACTAGAAATAAGTAAGCATAGTCCTGATTTTCATAAAGAATAAAGTATTTAATTCAGACTACGGACCTATTGGCTTAAAATTTTAGGATTAGATGAAGTGGGTAAAGAATTTATAGATTGCTTAGTTCAAGTATTTGTTTTAAAGATGAAGTAATGAGAGCCCAGAGAAGTTAAGCAACTTTTCTGAGCCATATGAGCAGAAGTAATTAGATGCAGTATTTGAATCCAGATCTTGAGACTTTACAATGCTGTACCACACAATTTAGTACTTAATCAAACATTCTTTTGTTTTCCTCATTACTATTTCATCCTTGTTCACTTTATCTAACCAAAAGGAGTATTAGTTACTTGAGGAACATTTTATATGGGTTATTAATTTTCTTTGTCTAATATAGTCATTACACCAATTTCATATTAATTTTTCAATAGGCACCTATTAGTTGATCAAAATAAATGTGAAAGTGGTCAAATGTGAAACAAGTTGAATAAATTAAAAAGTCATGTGTAACATAAAAAGACGTTTATTTCCATTCCTGTTGCTTTTCTCTGCCATTGAATTTTTATGTAAACTGGATTCATTATTAGTGAGGAAAACACTATGGGTTTCTGATTCTCCTGAACTTTGTTGAGGAAGTTGGAAAGGTTAATCAACTAAATACATTCCACTAGAAGTTCACTTATCTGAGCGTTTATTCTTGTGCAACAATTTTTTTTTGTTAATCTCTATCACATTATCCATTAAGTCTATTCGGAGAAAAACAGAAAGAAGCCTTGTACTGTCCTTCTTAATGACATCAGTTTCATCTTTAAACCAGATTCCATTTCAGTATAAATAGAACAGGCATATCCTCATCCCTGTGTTTGGGTAATTCTTACATCCCAGTCCATAAAATGTTATGATATTCAGCAGAGTTCTCCTCTCACAATGACAAATTTGTAACATGCTACAAACCTCTATATATGAGAATTGTAGACTATATATTTCCCTCACTGTATGAAATACTATTATCTCATAGCTAGTTATCATCTATTCTAATTGTTATCATCTACTTCACAGCTAGTTATTATTTAACAGATTATCATCTAGTCTAACTGTACTTGTTTTACCTCTATATGTTTTCTGGCCAGAAATCATTTGTAGACAAATCTCCCATAACTTGCAGGTTTCCTATGTGGCAATGACTTTTTGCCATAATTTGTATTATCAATCAAAATGCCACTGATATGTATCCTAAAATGAGAAGCTGTTGAGCTTTTCCATGACTCCCCCCATTGATCATTCCCTCTCTTATTTAATCTCTCCCTATATCCATGATATCATTTAAAAAATTATTTATTTTACCTTACTCTCAAGTTCATCTTATACCTTTCCAGCTTGTTACTGCTAAACTTTTTTTTTAACACTATTTACTGCTTCCTCTTGCTCATTACCTACTCATTCCTCAATCCCTTTGACTCTGGTTTCAAACCACACTACTCTAGTGAAACCACTCTCTCAAAAGTTATCAGTGATCCCTTAATTACTAAACTGAATGCTCTTTTCTCAGTCCTCATTAGCCATTATCTTTCTGAAATTTTAACTACTCTTTCTCCTGAATACTCTCCTCTTAACTTCTGTGGCATGTCTCTCCTATTCCTCTTCCTAGGTAGCTGAAATTTTCCCAGTCTCCTTTGCTGAATGATCATCCATCTCTTGCCCCCTTAACATTGGTGTCACTTGAGGTTCTGTCATCTCTCTTTATAATCTCTTTTGGTGATCTCATCTGCAAACATGGGTTCAAAAAAATCACCTCCCAAATTTATATTCTGCTCTAGTGTCTCTTCTGAATTCTAGCTCCAAATCTTCATTGGCCTGCTAGATATCTCCACTTAGATGCTGCTTCTTTTTCTCAACACTTCTCCATTTCTTCTGTAGCCACCACCACACTACAGTCATCATCATCGTCATCATCACCTCTGTCCTCTGATTCAAAACTTTGGTGTCATCTTTGATTTTTCCTTCTCACGCTTTCATCTTCTATCATATCTAATCTTGTCAAGTCCTTTTGATTCTACTTCGACAAGATCTTTCCTCTTCATTACCTTGTTTCTACTCACGTGGCTCCTAACCTTCTATGAATTTCTATGTTTCTGTTGAGGGTATCCCCACCCTTCTGGTCACCCAGTTCACCCTTCACTGCCATCTGTGACTCCTCATGAGTGGTAGGATATTGACATTTCTATCTCTCTACCATGTCTCAAATCTGTACTTTCTCTCTACTTGCATAGATACATCTTCCTAGTTCAAGTTCTTAATGCTCCTCACCTGAACTATTACAAATACCTGGGCTCGTTTTCTCAAATCTCTCCCAATTTCAGTCCATCCTTCACATAGAAACTTAAGTGATTTTCCTAAAGCAGAGATCTGACCATATCACTCCATTACTTGATGAACTCCATGACTCTCTATTACCTCTATGGAGTCAAATGCCTCTGGTTAGCATTTAAAGCTTGTCATTTCCTGGCTTCAACCTGCCTTTATAGATTCATTATACATAGTTTTACATGAACTCTATATTCCACTTAAATTAGCATTGTTATTTTTCTTCACACAACAACACTCTATAACCTATCTCCATACCTTTTCATAAGATGTCCTCATGACTAGAATACATGCCATCCTCATTCTTCCCTTTTAGAATTGCTATTTTCCTTCAAAAATCAGCTCATATCTCACTTTCTACTTGAAGTCCTTCCTAATCTTCACAGTTACTAGTGTTTCCAGCTTCTCCCCTCTCCAAACCATCTGCAAAGTAACTAAAGAAAGTAACTTTCCCAACATAGAGTTATGACATCACTCTATGCTCAAAAATTTTCTGTCTCTGTGAGGACCTTAAAAAAAAATTTGTCACCCCTTGATAACTTTTCCTCTGCCCTCACAGTACACAAAATACCTTGATCTCTTCTATCTCTGATTTATGCCTGTTGACATGGTCAGCTTTTCCCTGATAATTCTTGCTTATCATGTCACATAACTCAAAGCTATGCTTTCTGAGGCCCAAGACAAGATAAGCCACTCTAGAGTCAGGAGTGTGTTCGGAGTGCGTGTGTGGGAGAACTGGGGCAACCAGAGAAAACTACAGACACTATAGCACTTGAGTATAAGTTCGCAGGCACCTCTTCTGCATTTCCTTTGGCAATCTGGTGAATCTTCAGATCCCTTCTCAGAAAACAAAATGGTTTTCCATGCTTGAAACAAAATCTACATGACTGAAAAGGAAACAAATCATATTAAAAGATAGTTATCAAGATACTAAAACAAAAAAATTTAGGGATCCCTGCTTAAATCATCCTCAGAACCCCTGCTCTAGAAGTTCCTTCACAGTTGGGAAGCCTTCGAATAGGGGTGGAGGTAAGCCTCAAGTTGATTCAATCCAGCTGGAGGGATTTGGGGACATGAGAGCAAGGTCAATTGTTGCATATGTTGGGGAATGGTAGGAAATGAGGTTAGACAGGTAGAGTGGAAGCATATTCTGAAGAACCTTGAGAGTCAAGCAGAAGAATTTAGACTCTTTGTCACAGGAAATAGGGATTAAAGTTCTTTGAACAAGAAACGGACATAATGAAAGCACCAGCAAGGAAGATTAGTGTAGCAACAAAATGAAGGATAAATGCCTCCATTATGACACTTGAATTCTGCTTTATGTTATAGATATTTGTGTACTTGTCTGACCTGTTCTTCAACCTGCATTGATAGGTGTGTTTTAAAACTAAAGTCATTATATTTCATTGTGAAACAAACAGAATTTTTATGAAATCAAATATTTCAATGTAGAATCACAAAGTAACATAATTACAGAGTTGAGGAGGCTTAAATGGACATCCAATCCAAATTATAAGTGAAACAATATCTTTTACATCATATTTTACAACTGGTCATCATCCAATCACTTCTCCAAGAACTCCAAAGAAAAGCAATCTCAAAGCAAATCCATTCCACGTTGAAGTAGATCTGTTAGGATATTTCTTAAATTAAGTCTAAAATCATCTCTTTGCAGTTTTACTTGTCATTCCTAGTCCTATCCTTTGGAGCCAAGAAGAACAATTTTAACATTTCTTCTCTGCGATGATTTTTTCTTCTCTAGGTTGAACACCCCCATTCCTTTTAATGGATTAAATAACAAAAATCTGACCCCATTCTGACTTTCTTTTGACACTTTTAGGGTATTATCCCCACAGTGTCACACCAAGAGCTGAATAAAATGCTTTAGATATGGTTGTAACAGGCAGAGTACAGAAGAACTAGCATCTTATTTCTGGACCCTTATGCTACAATTACTTCAGTTTTCTTGGCTGCCATATTGTTTGCTCATAATGAACTTGTAGTTATATAAAATTCCTAGATCTGTTCAGATGAAATCGTGCAGCTAGTCCAAGGTGTATAGCTCCATCTTAGGCTATTGAAGCAGATTTTTTCAACCCGCAAATAATATTTTATATTTGTCACTGTCTTTATGTGCAGGGCAAAAATATTAAATTGAACTAAATAGAATACATTTGTTACAAATGTCATTAACTTCAAATAGAATAACAGATTGTATGATAAATAATGGTTTCAAAGAATATTTGACATGAACATGAATAAACAAGTAAGTTTCAGGAGATGAACACAAAAGAGCTATAGTATGAAAGCATGGCCATTGAGAAAATATGGTCATTTATAGACAATAGTTGTTAGCTCAGATAAGAACTTTTCATCATTCTTAACTCTGCCTTAGTCATAAAACCAAATTTGTTCCAAATGAAAATCTCTCACTAGATACTATAAATGGTTATGATGTGAAAATATTCATAAATGCTAAAAGTGGTATGATATGGTAGATAGAATGTGGATTTGGGGTCGGGAGACCTTTACTAGAATCCTGCCTCAGACATTTACCAACCATGTAATGCTGGGCAAGTCCCAAGGAAATTACACACACACACAGACACACAGACATACAGACACACACACACACACACACATGCATGCACTGTTTTTCAAATATTAAAGTGCTAATTATTATTATTATTAATATATTAATATTATTAACATGATTATATTTTAATTATATTATAATATAATACATATTGTATATAATAATTATATATAAATATATAAAATATATAATATGTTATTATCATTAACCTCACAGAGCCAGTTTTCTCATCTATAAAGCACCTGTCACAGGTATGCAGTGAGGATCGATTAAAATAGTCTATGTGAAGAAAACTTTAAAGCACTATATAAATGAAAGCTTTTAAATTCAAATATAGCTTTAGACACTTACTGCTTGATCCTGGAGACATTACTTAATCTCTCTTTGCTTCAGCTATAAAAGTGGGAATGATAATATCACCTACTTCCCAATTATTGTAAGGATCAAATAAGATAGTATCCGTAACGTGCTTAACACAGTACCCAGCACATAGTGGGTACTTGATATATACTTGTTTCCTTAATTCCTCCCTAATAACTTTCTCATTTGCTAGCCACATAAATATATATGGCTGCTTCTATCCCCAGATTTCTCTTCAACCCCATCCCTACCTAAAGCCTTTTTGATAACACAATAGGAAAAAGATTTGGAGCAGCCTTGTGGGTTTGGGTAAGTATGGATATGATGAACTGTCACTAATTTGAAACCAAGGATAGAAAACAGGGTGCTGGGCTGAAAGCAGAAATTGGAATGGAGGGTTATGGAATGATGATGGCTAGAGAGAGAGAGAGAGAGGGTGGGTCAACCATTGGTAAGATGCACAAATATTAGTAGTGATGTTTTAGTAAACTTAAGCTTTCCATTTCAAAGGATAATAAGGAAAGAGAGTGGCCAGTAGACTACGTTTTATTTATCACGCATTTTTCGAATTCTACCGATTTCCTCTATAATGTTTTTGTGCAGCTTTTTATTTTGTTTTGTAAAGATTCAATTCTAATGAAAAAAATTAAATACCTTGGATACAAAACTTAAAAATAAAATACATTTTTAGTATACTCCCTATGTGCAAGGAGTTTACAATCTACTGGGGCAGGAAGGAGGAAGGGAGATAGTATACAACATGCAAACAGATAAAAAGATACTGAGTAATTTTAGAAAGTGTAAGGGTAATTTAAAATGAGGAGATCTTTTTCATTCATTAATAGGCCCATGTGACCTACCTGGATCACAGGGAAGTCTGAGTCATATGAGTCTGTGTCACATGGAGACTGTGGAGAGAGAAGTTTAATGAATGGGCAGAACAGGAAGAGACAGAGCTAGAAAAGAACTGACAGAAAGTTAGTCATGACACCAGTCAGAACTGAAGGATGTAGGCAAGCCTGCCGCTGACTGAGCATGAGAAGGACATTTTGTTTAAGGGAAGTCTGCTTGTGATTTCTTTAATGGAGCTGGTTTGTGGGAAGCCTAGGAGGGGGAAGGCTTGGGGATTGTGTTGTTCTCTGCATTGTTATTGTGGATAGATTTTTGTTACTGTGATGGATTTGGCTTTCTGGAATCTGAATAAATGTTTTGGTTCTGTCTTTCATGTGGAGAGTCTGATATTTCACAATTCAGAACTGTGCTGGGATATTCATGGCTGCCATGGGTACTGTGAATATCACATTGGCGCTACAGGAAGGAAAGGGCATTAACGGCTGACATGATCAGAAGAACGTTTTGTGTAGAAGATGGCATTTGACCTTAGACTTGAAGAAAATCAAGGATGCTAAGAGGCAGAAGTGAGTAGAAAACACCTTGGGAATATAAGAGACAGCCTATGCTAAGGATCAGAATGGGAGGAGAAGTCCTGAGGCCAGAGTACAATCATTAGGCCAGTTTAGCTTGGAATTATAGAAAAATCTGGAAAGGCCAGGGAAGGGCTATAAAGATCAAGCTAAAAAGTTGTTTTTTAATTTAATCAAAGAAATTTTAGGGAATCATTGAATATTTTTGAGCAGAGAAGTTACTTGTATCTTAAAAACCAAATCTGGGCAGCTGTGTAAAAAAGAATAAAATCTCTGAACAGCCAAAACAGAACAGAGATATGATAAATAATATGTAACACAGTGTCTGTGCTAACACACTTCTCTAAGTGAGTGAGACAGATAGGAGAGAGCTTGAAGTAAGGGGTGCTAGTTAAACAAACAATTGCAATAAGTCAGGTATAAGATGACAAAAGTCTGGAAAAGGGTTGTGGCAGAAGCAATGAAGAGAAAAGGGCCAATTGGAGAATCAAAAGCATCTGGCAATTGGCTGGATACAGGTGGCAAGGAGGATAGGATGAGGGCACTTCATAGCTTTTAGCCTCAGTGATTGGGTGAATGGCAGTGGTATTGATGGGTACAGGAAGAGGTAACAGAGAACAAAGAACGAGCTCAATCTTAAATATGTTAAGTTTGAGATGACAATAAGACACCCAAGTAGAGAGGATCAGCAGTCAGTGTGAAGCATGGAATTGGACCTCAGATTAGAGGATAGGCATGGAGACATTATCAGTGATGATCAGCATTTACATGCACTTTGAGGTTTGCAAAGCATTTACATACATTGTCTCATTTGAAGTTATTAGTATCCCCTTTTACTGAGGAGCAAAACGAGTCTGAGAAAGGTTAATTATTTACCTAAGTTCATGTAGCTAATAAGAAGTATTTGAGGCAGGCTGTGAATCTGCCTTTTCCTCACTCTGAGTGCAGGCACTGTCCATTTTTTCACTATACCCATCAGTAGACAGTGATTGAAAGCACGAAAGTGAGATGCTCTCTAAGTGGAAATAAATAAATATATAGATATATGTATATATCAACGTCTACATATATGTGTATGTATATATGTGTGTGTATGTATCAATCTACATTATATATGTATATGTGTGCGTATGTATAATATACATGGAGAGAGAAGGAAGACAGAGACACAATAAGGTCCATATTTACCAAGTCCAAGGTAAGCAATCATCTAAAGAAACATTACAAAAATATTTAGTGAGATGAGAAAAGAATGATAATATTATGCTATTGTGGAAACCAAGGGAGAAAAGAGTTTTGAATGTAAGCAATGCAGGATACTTTTTTTAAGTTTTGAATGATAATGGCCCCTAGATTTAAATATCACTCCCTTTCTTGTGTCCCTTGAATGTCAAACTGGGCAACTTTTCCCAGGCTAATGGTACAGACACCAATTTAGGAACATAGTGGCTTACTGAAAGAGCATCTATACAGCAGCTCCATTTTCTTAAAATAGTATAGCAAATTTCCTGCTGACAGCACTGAAATAATGCAAGAGATTGAAGCATTTTCAATAGCATATTTTTAATGTCTTGCTAAAAGGTAATAAATATAGGATGGAAGGACAAGAGCACGGCTGAAAATACAGAATCATCTGAGTAGGTAGGAGGGGGTGTGCCGAGAGAGCTTTTGTCAAATGGTTTCTTTTCTCTCTTCTCAATAAAACAGAAGCCAAGGTCAGATGAGAAGAATAAGTCAGCAGTGGAGAGGGGTGGAGTTAAGGGGTTGAGAAGAGTGAAAAAATTTTAAATAAATACTTGTTCAGGGGGCTGGAATAGAGAATTGATGAGAGATGAATGAAAGAATTTTCTATCGGCAGCGAAGACCCAGTCAAGATATTAATATAACATGAATTTGTGCATAATCTTATGGTCCCAACATACATCTGAGGTAATACATGGTGCTACTTTGTAACATAACCTCGGACCACCATAAACCGCAGCCATGATGCAAACAATATGATAGGCTACAAGGCTCTTCAAGACATTTGAAAATTGCTATAAAAACTGGAGTTGTGTGTGTCTTAATGTAATAACAGACCATTTGCATTGTCCCCCAGCCACACTTTTCTCTTTAATATAGATAAATTATATATCCTAGAACTGCAATAACACTTTTCAGAAATGAAAAACATCTAGAAAGCATTCTACCAGCAGCAGGAAGAAATACTCAAGTTAACAGGGACAAGTCTGTTAAAGTTAAAGGACATGTCTGATTTACTTCACTCATAAGATCCGCCACCAATAAAATACATTATATTCTCTCTTAGAGGTCAATATATAAACCCTCAATTGGGAAAAGATTTTAGAGATCAACTGGTTCAGCTCCTCCTAAAAATATATATCTCTTCTACGAATCTATTCTCCATCACTCAGCCATGGATTGAACATATCTACTAATGGAAACATGCTTCCTCATGAAGTAGTCCAATGCACATACAAATCAAATGCATTCACACTGTTACTAAGAAGGGTCACTGATCTGATCCATATGGTAATCTTTCCAACAGAAATGGTTAATTGACATTCAACATCTTCTGTGATTCTAAATAATGTCTTTTCATAAATCCTCAATAAAGGTATAATTAAACCAATCAACCAAGAAGCATTTATTGAGCACTCACTAAGAGGCCAGGCCTAAGTGCTGGACTGGCATAAGATCTCTCAATGGGCATGGATAAATGGTGCAAAGAGCTTGAGTCACTATTTTTTGGGACCAAGAATAGATTGGAGTGAATTGGAAAGCTATTCTTACCAACACTAGTGGAAGTGACCTTGACCTCTCAAAACTCAACATGTACAAGCTGGAATTCATTGTTATCCCCTTAAAACTCATCCATTTTCTAAATTCCCTATTTCTGTTGATGGCATCACTATCTTTCCAGTCACCTAAGTTTGTATTCTTAGGATATCATTAAATCTTCACTTTCCTTCATTTCTCACATTAATGAAACAAATTATTAGGCACTATGTGCCAAGCACTGTGCTAAGTGTTGGGGATGTAAAATCAAAAGTAAATAAATGTAATCACCCTCACAGAACTTATATTCTATTGGGAGAAATATTACATTCTATTGGGAATTTTGGAGTATTTTGGTTTTGGAAAATTACTTTTCATATTTTAGTTGAAAAGAGTTGAATAGCACAAGATGGCAGACATGGAAGAATTATGATTACATTGTCCTCTCCCAAAAACATAGCCCTGGTCTGAGCTTGTCTATGTCTGTTCAGGGCATGTCACCATTCCAGGCTTTCAGGTCTGCAGTTTTGGACCTCACCTTTCCATCCCATAGATCTAGATCTAGTCATTCCTATCTTATGTCTGCCTTCCTCTTTCTGTTCACTCTAGCACCACTTCTCCTTACCTCTTTTTTTGGACTATTTAAATTAGCCACTTAATTGATCCCCCTACTTCAAGGCTCTCCCCTCTCAAATTTATGATCCACACAACTCCCCAAATGCTATTCATATAGCACAGGCTAAACTATGTTACTTCTCTGCTCAATAAACTCCAGTATTTCCCTGTTTACCCTCAAATCAAATACAGTCTCCTCCATTAGGCATTTAAAGCCCTTCCCAATTCGGTTCCAACCTACCCTCTCAGCCTTATTAGGTACTTGTCCTCTTCACATACCAGTCAAAGAAAACTGTGTTTCTTGCTGTTTCTCACACATTACATTCTATCTCTCACCTCCATGGCTTTGTAAAGGCTTGCTCTTATGTCTTGAATGCTCTCCTCATTATTTACCACCTTTTAAATTCCTAATTTCCTTCAAAGTTCACTTTATGCATTTCCCATAGGAGGACTTTTCTTTTCTCCTAGCAGCTCCTTATAAATTCCCTTGCATTTATTTTGTCATCATTCCAAATTTATTTATGCATATGTGTGCTGCCTGCTTTAGAATACAAGTTGTTTAAGGTCAGGCAGGGACTTTTATTTTTGTTTTGATATTACCAGTGCCTTGCACTATGACAAACAGATCATAAAAGCTTAGCAAATACTTCTTCATTAAGGTTTACTGCACTTTAATACAGCAAGAACAGGCAACAAAGATATAATGACATATCTCTGGATATGTTTTCTAGTCAGTATTTTCATCAGAGTTTGGTGACTCCCATGGTCTTAGGCACCTACCAAGTCTAAGATGCCTAAATTGCAAATGGCTGGAATATCCCTCTATGATCCAGAAACCATGTCAGGGAAGCTAGGGACTTTTTCCTGGACCTATACTATGCTGGGTGAGAGAATGGGGAAGCAAACGGCATCTGGGAAGCTAAGATCAAACAAATCATGTACCACCCCCCCCCCTTACTGGCGAGATCCTAAGAACCTTCTAGAGCAGTGGTGCCAAGCTCAAATAGAAATGGCAGCCCTAAACCACACATAAGGATCTCTGCAGCCTGCATATTAACTTAGAAAATCACATACTAACATTATCTATGTTTTGTTATACATTTACTTATTTTGTATTTCTGAATTCCATTTTAATCTAATTATGGCCACACTTGGGAGTGTTCTGGGCTTTTGTGCAGCCTGTGAACCATATGGTAAACACCTCTATTCTGTCTAGCTTGGCCGCTTACAGTGAAAGACATGTTTCCATGAGTCAGCTCTTTGAGGTTCTTCACTAGTGTTGACAGTACTTGGGATGGGCCTTTTCACCTTGTTTCTGAGGTAGATTCACAGAGGTATTACTTCTCTTAGATCTACTTGCCAACATCAAGTCATGCAAAGCCCTGTGTGGGATAGGGAATACTGCTCAAGCCTGTTAATGATAAGACAGTATGGTTTAGTAGGGCCTGATAAAATCTATTCACATTGATCTTCCCGTAATTAGTTCATAAGGTAAAATACAAAGCCTTATGCCCTCAACCTTATATATGTGTATGTGTGTGTGTGTGTGTGTGTGTGTGTATCAATGCTATATGAAACACATAAAGTGCGATAATTGCAACTCATCTGGAAGTTCTGAGAGTTCTAATTTTCACATACCACTCAGTTTTATACTTTTTTTCTGAACCCTATAGATGATATGGACAATATTGCCTATAGGTTAAAGAAAGAATCTTTAAAAGGATCATTACAAATCTAACATATGAAATAAATCATTTTCTATCATGATATAAGAGAAGGGAGAAACATCACAAAGGAGAAAAAAAACATGATTCAAGACTTCCATCCAACTTGAGATCCCATGATACTAAAACATATTGAAAGCCTGTGTATAGGCATTTATATAAAACTCATATGTGAATATTCCAACGGACCTGGAGGTGGTTGGGTTTTTTTTCTAGATCTTTAATATCGAGAAAAGAAAGCATTTTTTCCCTACACACATACAACACTGTAGATAGTAAAAGTATTATTATGTCCCTTTTGTAGATAAGAAAATTAAAGCTCAGTGAGATTAGTCAACGTTCATGGTCACAGTAAGTTATTTAAAGTTGACTGTTCTTCCTACTACAGCCCTCTCTTAAAGATGTTACCAGTTCCCTTAAAACTGCACTCTTTGATGCAACACTCTCAGGAAAACTAGAGCACCATCCATTTAGTTCCACACTTATTAAACACCTAATACTTATAAAGTATTATAATACTTATAAAAGTCTGCTGTTGGCTTAATGGTTCCCCTTTATACCTCATACCATCTAACACTTAGATAGCACTTCAAGATTTTCCAAGTATGTACATTAACTCATTTAATCAACATTGGAGTGAATCTAGGCACAGAGCTATTTTCTTATATCAGAATGCAAGCTCTTTGAGGTGAAAGGCTATTTCATTTTATCTTTTAGTACCCAGTGGTTAGCACAGTTCCTGACACATACTCAGCATATGATACATGTTTCTTGCATTTAAATATGGACCTGGTAATAGACTAAATGTCTGCTATCTGAAGATCAACCTTATTCAGAAATGTAAGACATAAGGATGGCTACAGAGTCATGAATTTTTGACCACAACTCAAAATGATTACCAACATGTAGAGAAATTGTAATCTACATCAAAGAACTTCAGAATTGTAAAGAAGTGATTTAAGAGACTACCTAATCCAACCTATACCACCACAAGAATCATGCATTACATCATAAATTTTCATCCAGTTTTCATATAACTCAGGGCAGAGTGGAAGGAGTTGGTCAGAGGCATTTGGCACCATCTCCAGGTGAAGCTCATTCTACTTGCTTTAATTCTTAGGAAGTTTTCCTTGAATCAAGCTGTAATCTAAAATTCTGCAACTTCGTCTCACTAACCCTAGTCTGGCCTTTTGGAAGCAAGTGCAGCAGGTGTAATCTCTCTTTTATATGACTGATCTTACAACAATAACATTTACATAGCACTTTAAAATTTGCCAAATATTTACAAATATCATCTCATTTTATCCTTACAACAACCATGGGAAAGTGAGGTGATTATAATCACCATTTTATAGTTGAAGAAACTGAGGCAGAAAAAGTTAAATGACTTGCCCAGGGTCACAGAGCTAGTAAGTGCCTGAGATCATATATCAATTTAAACCTTTCTGATTCCAGATCCATTTTACCACCTTAATGCTGTAAGACAGCTATCATATTCTTCCCTAAGTCTGTTTTTCTTCAGGCTAGATATTCAACTGATCTCTGCATAATATGACCTCCAATACCCTCACAACGTTGGTCATCCTTTTGTGGACATTCTCCAACTTCCATCAAAGTCTTTAGCAAAATGTGGTACCAAGAACTAAAGAAAATACTCCAAGTATGGTTTGAACCAAATAATAAAGTAGAGCAAAAATATCACCTTCCCAGTTCTGGACCTTATGTCTCACTTTATGTGGTCTAATATTAAGTTAACTAAAGGGTAACTAGTATTGAATTTGTAGTTGAACTCCCCTAATTTACATTATCTGTTGTTTATCCATTTGTTTCTTAATTTCTACCTACACAAAGTCTATTTTTTTAACTTAAGTAGAAAAAGTTATATTTATCTCCATGAAATTTTTATCTTTTTATATTGGGCTTATCATTTGACTTAGTGTGCTGACCTCCCCAGGGTCACATGCACTAAACTCATGACTTGAAGTCCAAAGCTCATTCCACTGTTTCATGCTGCATTCAAGTCTCCCAAGTCCCACTACGGTACTGTAACTACCCTCGTGCCACCGGCTTCCCTTTGTACTAGTCACAAATATCAACCTTGGAAAAAACAGTTTAATTTCACTTTCATTCACCAATTTTTACTTCTTGAGGCTTTCCATTCTGTTCATTCTAGGCTCCTCCAAGAGCTTTTCTCATACAGCATCATGCCTTGCCTTCCCTATTTCCCTTTGGTCCCCACCATTCTTCTCCCTCAACAACAAAAGTCCTTGGTCACTTAGAATAGTAACATCAAACACATGCAAGGAAGTTAAAGTATTTTTGGAACAGCAAACCCTGGACCTCAAGTACTTTTATGAAGAACAGGAAACAGACCTTGGCAGAGATTCCTTTTTCTCTTACCTAAAGTTCTGTAGAACATAGAGATCTACCCCATTCTTATTCTTTCTTCTTTTTATCATGCGTTTGCTGTTCAGTCATTTTAGTTGTGTTTAATTCTTCATGACCCCATTTGGGTTTCTCCTGGAAAAAATAATAGAGTCATTTGCCTTTCCTAGATCATTTTACAGATAAGGAAACTGAGACCAACATGGTTAGGAGACGTACCCAGGGTCACACAGCTAGTAAGTAACTGAGGCCAGATTTGAACTCAGTTCTTCCTGACTCTAGGAGAGGACCTCTCTATTCACTGTGCCACTCAAATGCCCAGCAGTAGAGAGAACAGAGCTTGGGAGAGGTTCCTATCTCTTAGCTAAAGTTTTGTAGAACACAATGATCTACCCCAGTCTTACCCTTCTTCTCTTCATCATAGTCAACTGCTAAAACCAGTAGTGCTTTAGTCTCCTCCATCACTCAGGCAGGCACAACACCATAGGAACAGGTTTAGCTCTGGGGACATGTCAAAATGAGACAGAGTCAAAGTGCTGCTCATGAGCCACAAAATGTTCCACAGCTAAAGAAAAGAGTATGGAAAGAGCAGTGACCCAGGAGAACACAGTAAAAATCTTTGTTCTGTACCCAAATATCGACTACTAAAAAATCTCTCTGTCTCTGACATAATGCATCTATCCCATTACCCCTTGGGTCTAATCTTTCCCCTTATCCAAGTTTGTTCTTATGCACCAACCCTCTTTTCCTTACTCCCCTGATTCCTATCTACTGTATAAAAGATGAATGGAGACTCAACATTGGCAGAATTGAATGACAAACCCAAAGCAAACTTGCTTCTCATTTATTATAGAAGAAGGTTGTCCCATGAGGAAATCTCATGGCCCTTGTAAGTGTACTTTTAATGAATCCAGAGAAGAATACAGAATAAAGCAAAAGAACTTGGTCTTTACTCCTGAGAGCTATGAGAGTAAAGATGAAGGATGGATTAGAAAGTAGAGTGATAAAGTTGGAAGATCTGTTAGAAGGCTCATTATGTAGGGGAGAGAGATGAGTGCCTGTACTAGGATGGTGACAGTAGGAATAGAGAGAAGAGATGTGATGGAGGAGGATGGATAAAGAAGAAGAAGGAAGAAAGAGGAGACACAAGATTATGATACAACTGAACTGGCTAGCCTTTCTCATTAGCCACTTATTTTGACAGCTTTGACCTACCTCATGATTTGAGGTGCAACGGATAAATTTATTTCTACCAGTAAAAAAATAGACTGTGATAGATTCAGCCATTGTCCTTATCATTGTATACAGAAACTTCAAGTATGACCTCCATTTTGAAATAACTTTCCTGGATAGAAAAAAAGTGTTTATTTTAAGTATGGTTTATAATAAGCCTTTTTTTCTTGCACATTGAGTTAGTTTATTTCAAGCATAACTACTTTTAACTTCATAGTTTGCATGTTAAAATTCAATAGTGTTTTAAAACTTTCTTTGTGACTTTTGCAAAAAAGGTTTGTTCTCCACTGGAAAAAGGAAAAGATAGCTTCTTCTAAATCCTAGTAAACTGTGCAATCCTGAGAAGACAATTATATCCCAAGGTAACTGAATGCAAATAATCCTTAGGTAAATTACAAGGACATACCTGTCAAAGGTTTCATTCTAGGGAATAGTATCTTGTATCTGAAGTTACTCATAGTTTTAAATGCACCCCAACGTCAAAGTGTCTAAAACACCAAATTCCAAGAATTTAGATAGGTGCCCCAATCAATTAGCACCCCTAAATTTTCTAAATCAATTGAAAAGTAAGACTAATGACAAGGAATGGCATCTATATAAGCAAGAGCAATCTAATCTCAAATTGTTTTATTGTCAAAGACTCATCCTGTGACCCTCATATGAATACTTGTGTTTAAACGGAGTTGAAGGCTGGAATAAGACAAGGATCTTTATAATCTTGAAGAAGCATACTCCTCGTCTGGAAGGATGCAAGAGGATCCTAGGAGCTTCCATTTTCCTTCACTCACTATCCATCTGACATCTAGCTGATTATAACAGTCAGATCTAAAATATATGAGTTGTGTGTTGGGTTTCACTTTCACCCTTCTAATAGAACAGAGTTACCATAGAACTATCCATTTCAAGAGCATTTGCTAATAAATGTTAGGGAATTAGTCGGTGAGAACGATCAATTATCCAGCCTTTGAAATTAACTGAGGACACTCATATTTACATAACACTTCAAAGTTGGCAAAGCACTTTGCCTGTTTTATATTATGTGAGCCTCAACATAACTCCAAGAAGTAGGTATGATAGAAATTATGATCCTTATTTCACAACTGTGGAAATCTAGGGCTCAGAAAATTGAAGTAACTTATCAAGAGTCACACAGTTTATACCTTTTAGAGACAGGATTTGAGCCTATCTTCCAAACATGGCTCAGCACTCTATCCACTACATTGCATCACCTTTCAGACTGTGAAAGAAGTTGCAGAGATAGAGTTTATAGGATGTGGTAACTGAGGAGAAGTACAAGAGAGGAAAAAGACAAAAATAAACCCAAAGTTTCAAATATGGGTGAGTGGATGAACATTGGTACCCACTTTGAAAACAAGAAATCAGAAAAAGCAGAAGGTTTAGGAGACAGCTAATAACTCAATTTTGGACATGTTTAACTTTTGCAGCTCATGACAGATCCAGTTTTAAGATGCCTTACTGGCAGATGCTATATAAGGCTGAGAAGAAAAGTCAGATTAGAAGATACAGATTTGAGTCATTTATACATGGATCCTTGAATCTACAGAGGTGAATTAAATTGCTTATAGAAAAAAAAAGAGTATATGAAAAAGAAGAATGAAGATCCCAGGACACAATCTTGTGGAACACTTAATTTCAGGAGTAGGATAAGGAAGAGAGGGAGAGATGAGAGGAAAAAAGTATGTATTATATCAGAAGCTAAAGGCAGAGGGGATGGTCAACAGTGTCAAAACTGTAGAGAAGTTAAAGATGACAACTAAGTAAGTAAGTTTGGATTTATTGACAGATCAGTTGCAACACTGGAGAGAGTTGAGAATGGTGGTGAGATAAGTCATATTGTAATAAGTTAAATATATAAAGGGTGAAAAAATGGAGATCACAGATATAAATATTTATTTTCAAAATTTTCATCATTCTAAGGCAGGGGAGAAATGAGACAACATTATAATGAGATAAAATTAAATCCATTTTTATGTTCAAGGGAATGTCCCAGACATAAAGATAAATGTCCTAGATGTAAAGATAAAACAGAGTCCCTAGTGTCTAGAAGCTGACCTTCTACTAATAGGGAGCAGTAATAATATTTAGAAAGATAAACAAATGAAATATAATTTGAGAAGGGAGAGAGTACTACTAACTATTTGGGGAAAACTTTTTATTGCTGCTTTTTTGGACTGAGTCTCCCTAGCTTGCCCAGGATGGAAACACAGCAGTCACTCACCAACCTAAATTCACTGCTAATTGATAAGAATGAAGATCCCAGGACACAATCTTGTGGAACACTTAATTTCAGGAGTAGGATAAGGAAGAGAGGGAGAGATGAGAGGAAAAAAGTATGTATTATATCAGAAGCTAAAGGCAGAGGGGATGGTCAACAGTGTCAAAACTGTAGAGAAGTTAAAGATGACAACTAAGTAAGTAAGTTTGGATTTATTGACAGGTCAGTTGCAACACTGGAGAGAGTTGAGAATGGTGGTGAGATAAGTCATATTGTAATAAGTTAAATATATAAAGGGTGAAAAAATGGATATCACAGATATAAATATTTATTTTCAAAATTTTCATCATTCTAAGGCAGGGGAGAAATGAGACAACATTATAATGAGATAAAATTAAATCCATTTTTATGTTCAAGGGAATGTCCCAGACATAAAGATAAATGTCCTAGATGTAAAGATAAAACAGAGTCCCTAGTGTCTAGAAGCTGACCTTCTACTAATAGGGAGCAGTAATAATATTTAGAAAGATAAACAAATGAAATATAATTTGAGAAGGGAGAGAGTACTACTAACTATTTGGGGAAAACTTTTTATTGCTGCTTTTTTGGACTGAGTCTCCCTAGCTTGCCCAGGATGGAAACACAGCAGTCACTCACCAACCTAAATTCACTGCTAATTGATACAGGGACTTTGACCTCCCCCATTTCCAACATGAGCCAGCTGTCCCTCCCTAGACAGCCTGGTGATCCCCTATGCCAAACCAGAACTCAGCTCAGAATTCCTGAGCCGAAGAAAGCCATCAGCCTTAGCTTGCTCTATGGTAGAGACTGCATACAACTGCATCCATGCCTGGCCTGGAACACTTTCCATAAGAGATGATACCTGAAATGGGCCATGGAGAAAGCTAAGAAAAGAGAAGGAGCATTCCAGACAAGCAAAAGATAGAATGCTAAACTGGAGGGAGCGGTAAGAGGACAGTTAGGCTATAATGTGGAATGTCCAAAGGAGAATAATATGAAATAATTTTGGAAAACAAAAGCTGTTTCAGGATTTCGTGCACTGAGCTTGTTTGTGGATAGATGAGAAAAAATCAATAGAGAAGGAGATGTGCCCAATATACAATATGGTTTCTTATGGCAAAAGTTTCCATGTCTCATTACAATGTGTTGGAGCAGAAGTCTCTGAAAATAACTAACTGGCCTTGATGTCTAAGGCCCTCATTCTAACAAGACTGAAGAAAATATTCAACAAATTTTCAAGAACATTCATCAAGAAACTAGGAGCTAATAAGAATGCTATGTGGAGCTAGCCATTGGGTGAATTGAAATCAAAGACAGCAGCAAGGGTCCACTCTAGTCAACTGCTTATGAAACTAGAAGCAAAGTAGGTGCAATTTGTCTCTGGCACATCCCCACATCTCTATTGTCATCCTCTTAGGGTATCATGGCCTTCAGGAGCTAGTGGCCTTTTCTTTACCTTGGTTGCATGAGTACCATTCACTATGACACTAGAATTTTACCGTCTCAGTAGCACCGCATACACTAGAATCCTTGATTTCCAGTTTCCTCATTGAACTTTACTTGTCCTATCTCTCATTCCATAAGGCCTTATTTACTGCTGATAGGTTACTTTGCCACTGGGAAAATGAAATAGTTGCATTTTAAAATAGGATTCATAGAGCTTTAACTTAAAAGAATAATGATGATGATGAAAATTCCAGGTACAATAGTAAGTCAATGGAGCGGAGGTTTTGTAACAAAGAGATCCTTTGTTGGCCATGACACATACAAAATAGGCATCTATCTATTGTATTTGGACCAGACATGCTTCCAGATATAGGTATATTCTGATTCCAGGGTCTGGCTCTCATCAATGATTAGCATTTCCTTTGCCTGTCCAGTGCCTCCCAGTTAAGTATGTAGCCTATGGTCTAGTCCTCCCATCCCTAGATGGGCTCACATGAACTAGCTTCAAACTCAGGAGCTAACCTCAAGGCTACCAGTTTCTATCTTTAATTTACTGTCCCCAACTACAATGCAATTGGGTAAATCTCCCAGTATACTTATGGTATGATTCATTTCTAATTGCTCAAAATGTGGTTTATAAAATTCCCCAGTGCCCATATATATATATATATATATATATATATATATATATATATATATATATATATATATATATATATATATACTCAAGGTACTAATTACATATAATGCACAGACAGGATAGCCTTCATTTCACCTACAGAAATCAAATAAAGGACTCTCAAGAGTGATACATAAAACACTTAATTAGTTCTTCAGCTCCCCCTAAAAAAGGAACTGAACTTGGTGTTCCTATTAGGCTAATCCTCTGGCATTCTGCTGTGTTCTCTCTTTCCCAAAGAGTCCTACATATTCTTTCTCCCTCCAAGATTATAAGGGTAGCTAGGCAGCACAGGGGATAGAGCACTGGGCCTGGAGTCACAGTTCAAATTCAGCCTTATTCACCTACTAGCTGTGTGACCTTGCACAAGTCATTTCACTTCTGTATGTCTCACTTTTTTCATCTGTAAAATGAGGATAATACTAATACCTACCTCTCAGGGTTGTTATGAGAATCATATAAGATATGGAAAGTGCTTACCACAGTTCCCGGCACATAGTAGGTACTATATAAATGATATATAATATGTGTTTTGGAGGATACTGACAAGCATTTACCTTCCCACTATAACTTCCCTGTTTGAGTAACTTACTGACTCTTCTCCAAGTAGAAAATCCTTCTCTTTCTCTACACAACACAGTGTAACAGGAACCCTACTCTTGTGTCTAGAAAATTGACTGCTCAGACTCTTGAACTCAATAATCCTTCAGCTTGTGGTTCTATAAGAGTTAAATCACTCTTGGATTTACCAGGCAAGATCTTGTCTACTTTTGTCATGTGCCTTTCCAGGAAATCTTTCAGTGTCCTGGTTGCTATCAGCTTTTAAGTTCAGAGTCCACTCCTAGGTACCTGATCTTTAACTTCTGCTCAGAAAGATAAATAGGAAAGATGGAGTTTGTGGGGAGCTTGGGGCACAGGAATACTCCTCTCAAGCCAAATGTTTCTATGGTCAATGGCCATTTACTATTGTTGGTGGTGGGGTGGGAGGGAGGAGGCGAGTGAGGAATTGCCCATAAATACAGATCTTTCTTTGCCCACCTAGAACAATGCTAGATTCCAGTCTGTCTGCTGAAGGTGACAAGAAAGCATGGCCACCTGCCCTTTTATAGGCCATGAGAAGTAGTGAGTAATTCTCAATCATCAGAAGACAGCCCCAGTTTTTGAAAATCAGTAAAGCATCAGTAAGCATGTTCTTAAGTCAAGAGAGCTGCCACGCAGATGCCTCCAAACCAAAGGGTCTACACTCTTCAATGCTTAACCGGGGAACTCATAAAGTAAGTCAGGGACCCTTGATCCTTCGGAGACTTTTTACCACTTCACTGTAGCATTTGCCAATTGGTGTGTTTTATAAGCAATAATTACTCCTCAGCCTGGCTATGCATGGTAAGTTAGCCTTAAAATCCCAGTCTTGCAGATGGGGCAATGTTGCATGGAAAATAATTGGCAGTACTGGGAATAGAACTCTTTAATTCCCGATAACCAGCTCTGAGCTCTGTCCACAGGGAATGCTTAGTGATTATAAATAGAGGACAAAGAGGACAGGTTGAACAAATGACCCCTATTGCTTGTCACTTATTTTAATACTTCTATGTTCAATCCTTTCCCCAGAGGAAATGGTTTCCTTACTAAAAATACATTCTCCACAAGATCTGTGTGGTTCTACAGAATATTAGACAAGAGTAGGAACATACCAAGGGACAGTATCATTTTGGTAGTAACTAATCCACTTATCTATTTTGTCTGTGGAGGATAAGATAATCTTGATTCTAATAAATTCAGTAAGCATTTTTCATACCAAATGTAGTTAGAAAGGAAGCTTTTTTGTAACCCACTGAGGTTAGATAATCAATAGAGAATCTAGCGGTCTCATTTTAATATTCATTAGAAATCGTCCTGTAACTTTTTTGCATAGGCAAAAGCTCAGTAAATACTTAGTAAGTATTTACTGCCCTAATTTTTTATACTAAGTAGACTGCCAACTCTTTTGTGTTAAGTAGACTCAGAAATAAGCAGTGTTAGTAAAAGTACACTATCTCCTAAATTCATAGATGGAACATCATGGTATCACCTCTGACTACTCAATATGCTTCCTCGAAGTCTTCCTATAGTGCCTCATTGTGGCATGGAGGTGAGTTAGGTTCTCAAAGACTATTCCAATGGAGGAACACTAGCTCTGGAAGATTCTACCATGCTGAAAAGGTTTTAATATGAACCTGGCAACAGAGTAAGTCTGTTTTCCATGGAATAATCTACCTCCTTCAGAGAAGCACATTACATTAGGCTAGCCACCTGAATTTTGTTGACCATAGAAACCTATGAAAAAAAGAAAAATACAAAAGGGCTCCCTTTCCTGTGTTGCTCACTTCTTTATCAATAGTGACAGTGAGAAAGTGGCAGAAAAGGGGGCCGGGGGAGCTAAGAATCACAGTTTTTAGATCATCTATAAACTATAATTTGACTGTTAGTACTCTAAAGTCTTGAGATCCTTATCCAATGACCAATGAATATACACACTGATGAAGGAGCTGGGTTCTGTTAATTTAACATTTTCTCTAGAAATGAAAACAGAAGAAGAAAAGTTTCAGCTAAATGGAAGGATAGTTCCCAGAAAGGATTAGGAATAGGAAGGAGTTAATGGGATAGATTTTATTACTTGCCCAAGGCCAAGAAATAAATACATCATTGGATACTTATTCATCATGTGTTGCAGAATTTATGCTTTATATTTGCAAAATGACTATTATGAAAATAATTACACTTTACACAAATCCTGAGGGTAAAGTAGTAGAGAAATTCTGTGAAGAATTTGATAAGACTTGATGAGACTTTCTAAATTAAAACAACATATATTCTGATACTCAATGACTTCAAGACAAAAATGGGAAAAATGAGAATAAGGAGAAATGAAGAAATTCATGGCTTAGACCAAAGAACTGTAGATTTTCCAGAAGTCTCACACTTCTATATTATGAACACTTTCTTCAGAAAAAGAATTGGTAGGTGCTAGATATAGAGAGTACCACGTTACATTATAAATGATGAAAACAATTATATTTTATATTTTAACAGACAGGAAAGATTTGCTATTGGTGTGTTATCTCTAACAGTTGTCTGTGTGTAATCATGATTGACCCAGTTAAAATCAGAATTAGGAAAAAAACATGAAAGTAAAACAATGAGAAACATATACGACATGTAATTTAAACAGTTTGAACCTGAACTATTTAAACAGCTGGAAATTTAAACATGGGAAACAGGAACTAGAAGTAACAAACGCCAACTCTAAAAATTTTTACGTTTCAGCAATGTAAATTAATTGCCATTATATTAAAGGAAACTGAAAGCGCCTAGGAAGCACATTAGTCAGCAAAAATCTAACTTACTTTCTGGAAAAAGAGAAATGCCTACCAAAGTCAACACCTGATTCAACTGTACACTCAGAGATTTTTAAAATTTTGTGAAAATGGAAAATGATGATTATGAGCAGTACTGTCTCATAAAGCATTGGAGAATAAAACTAGTTTAAAGAAAGGTTGGCCAGAGATCCAACTATGCCAAAGGCATTCAAGAATGAAATGGAAAGAATACTATAAACAGAAGGGAAAAAATGGAAATTATATTTTTTTAAATTATTAACAAATTGTTTTTCTTTATCAAGGGCAGTGAAACCAGACCATTTGAACCCTAATTCCCAGAAGTGCTTAAAGAAGAGATGAAGAGATTGTAAAAATAGGCCAAATGGACCAAGAATAAAAAGTGTCTCAAAAGTCAGAGTACAGTTTTAAGCTTTAAACTTCCCCAAGACTTTTGGGACACCCTGTATATAAAGGAGATGCATATTGGACATGACTGAACTGTGGGGATGACATAGAAACTGATATAGATGATAAAGTAGTGGAAGATAACAAAGATGTGTGTGTGGGGGGGGAATTCCAGACCCTATTAAGACTGTAAAGGTGACTAGGAGAACATCAATAAATACCAACTTGCATACCTACCCTTCCAGCTGTAAAACATCTGTATGAGTCATCTCTCCTGAAGCATTAAATGAGTATCACACAAAGGGCAATGGAGAGATGCATGGTGGGCATAACCAGAATGCAACGTATAACCAATGAGACTCTCTGAAGAATGATAGGAGTAAAAGATGTCATTAAGGAATTATGATAGGAAGAGAAAAAGATAAGATAAGAATGAAAAAATAACAAATGGAGAAGAAAAGAGTCATAGAGTGAGGAAGCAGGAATAGTTTGTAATATGCATTATTAGTGGGTACTCCTAATTGATTCAGTCACTGACCCATTTAAAAATCAAAGTGTTCAGTGTCCAAATGGCCTCAGTTACAATCACAGTTATAATTAAAAGAAGATTGAATATAAAGAAACGGATGGAGACAAAGATTATAAACAGATCGGAGTCACGTTGAGAATCCAAAGAATATATTCTAGTGTTCAGCCAAAATTAGCCTCCCTATAGTTTCCTATAGACAAATCTCTTTCTTTCTGAGATACAGATCCAATCTACATCAGCACTTGCAGCTGCCAAAGGATTTCAGGGTCCAGAGAAGTGTGGGGTTGCCACTGCAGGTTCCTGTTTGTCTCCTGACCCATGGCAACCAATCATCTTCAGTCTGTCTCTAGTCTACCCTATCTGCAAGTTGTGTGGGTCTGATCCACGTGAATCCTTTCCTCAACAGATGTCAATGCCTTCCCTCCCAAAGGACCTTACCTTCATTCTCTTTATGCTTTATCAGTATACAATTATATGTCTTTGTTTTCTCCCCCATTAGATTATAAGCTCCTTGTGAGTAGATGGATGTTTCGCTTTTGTGTTTGCATTCCTGATACCTGGTACACAGGTGCCTGGCGTATGTGGTAGGTACTTTAGAAATGCTATCTCTTGAAATCTCTCCACCACCACTGCCCTACCATTTCTTAAGACTCAGTTCAAATGTTAGGTCTTTTGCGAGCCAATCAGAACAGATCTTTACCTTCCTTGAACCTCATGGCCCCTTTGTATCTTTCCTGCAACTATTTTGCTATTATTACAAGCTGTGAATTTTTAACACTTCTTTGATAGATCATAAACTTCATAAGGTCAGTAATTGTGTCTTATTTAGTCTCAGTGCTCAGAAGAAAGACTGTCATATCATGTTTGTTGAAGTTGTTGAAATAAATATAACATGATTATCTGGCATTTATATAAGACTTTAGGGTTTGTAAAATGTTTGCCAATATTACTTCATTTGATCCTAACAAAAACCCTAGGAGGTAGATGCTATATTTTTAATTTTGCAAGTGAAGAAATCAAGTCATACAGACAAGAAATTACTTGCCTGGGGTCACCCAGATAGTAACTTTTAAAGGTTGGATTTGAACTCAGACTTTCTTGACTCTAGGCTCAGCACTATCTACTCTATCTTCTCTGTGCCCCTACAAATGTGAAAGGATAACACACCAAAAAAGAAAAAAATGTATTAATACCATAATAATAAGGGAAACAAAACAAACAAACAAAAAAACCAGAATTTCCAATGGTGATGCAGGATTAATCATACTGCCATGCGACCAAAATTGACAAAAAATATTCTGTTTATAGTCTGAGAAAAAATAACAAATGCAGCTTAACACAAGAATTGAGATGAAGGCTATCAAAACATTTGCATTAGCAGGACAAATATATTCACTTGGAGTTTTGTACAGATGGCAGAGCCACTGTATGGAACAACAGTGATAGATCATATTTATTTGTTGGGACTTTTTTGCCTTTGCTTTGCTTTTATTTTGTTTTGTTTTTAGACAGAGTGGGAACCTCAATTAAAAGCAAATGAGGAAAGTGTTTCTGTAAATGCTATTAGTTATTAAAAATGAGGAGGTTAGAAGAACAAAACCAGTGTCCAAATTAATTTATATGTTGCGTCTCAACTTAAACAAAAACACTGACTTGTACATTGATTATTTGTTTCAAATGTTTGCTTGGTAAATTATAAATGGAGACAATTTTCTATGTGACCAAAAAACAGTTGTAACTGTGGCTCAAAAGCAAACAACTTTTCCAATTAATTCTGTAGTCTGATGTTGAATTTTGCTTACATTCCCAAGGTAAGAAGAATTTTAATTTTATAGTTTCCTGCGTTGACATTAAAAGATAACTACAAGGGGAAAAAAGAAATAAATAACATTATAATGGGTGCATTCCCCATCCTACTGTTTCATTTGAGCATACCTTGGACTTTCTCTGCCTGCTTTCAATCCAGCAATATAGGAAGTTGGGGAAGTGAGCCTTACTTCTAACCATGTGTGACCCATGAGACCTACTTATTGGCTCCTTTCAGTCACATGGTAGATTGCTGTTGAAAGTATTTTTTGATGTTTTAGAGAGGTGTGATAGAATCTGAAGGGTCCCTTGGGGGTCCCTCTGTCCTGTGAAAGCAACAAGAAAGCAAGATGATAAAAGAAGAGCCATTCTCCGAATGGTGTCTTCTTGGATGCAGACCTTCAGCATAGAAATAAGGGGTAGAGAATGGCCCATTCTCAAGGTCAGGGGTTGTTGTGGGCGAAAGGACACCTGCCACATAGATAATAAAGGATCCTAGTTCTATTTCTTACCTGGGTGACCTTGGGAACTTCACATCTGTGGACTTCAAATAAAAAGAAAGACTGTCAAATGAAGGGTGTGACTAGATAACTTCTGAGGTCTGTCCCTTCTGGCTATAAATTTTATGGTAACTACTATGATAATCTCACAGTTAATTAGAATGTTCTTTTAGCAGTCTTGAAATTTATTTAACAAGTTGTGAATTATAATATGGAAATTTTGTACCAGTTTCAAAAGTGACAATTTAGTCATTCATACATTGGCAAACTATTGAAAGTTCTATAATCTTTAGTTAGTTATTTGACCTCTGTTGTGTTTTTTAATTATTATTATTATTATCTACTCTGTTACCAGAATCCTAAAATCATAATGGGGCCAATATGCCAGAGAGAAGCCAGGAAGTTGCCAGAGCTCTCCCCAATTGCCCTCAGAAAAAAACATTAAATAAATCCTCTAAATGGATTCTGGGGAAAAAGAATCCACAAAAAAGATGGAGTGAAACCATTTTCCTCCTTAAAATTACTTAGAAGGATTTCAGGAAAGGTTTTTTCACTTGAGAAAAGGGAAGCGCAGCACAGCAAAGATATTATACTGTCAAGGCAACGGGAGGCTCTTAGCCACAGTATATATCAGTAACCAAGGCCTCTCAACGCTGGCTCAGCAGGCCAGCTATGAATCCCTAGTGCAGAAAGCAAATTGTGAGCCCCAGAACCCTGGCACAACAGGTGTGACTAGACCAGGCCACCTGAGTACAGTGAGTAAGCCACAAGCATCTGTAGCCCTAGTTTGTAAAGTCAATGACCAGGTCCCTGGCATACAGCACAAGAAGCTTGGGACAGTGCCCCCTATGGCCTAGGAGCAGAGGTCAACTTTAAAAATCACAAAGTAGGCTAAGAGATTATTATGAAATAGAAAAGAGCCCTGACTATAGAAAGCTACTATAGCAACGCAGATGATCAAAATGCCTACATGTGAAGCCTCTAAGGGAAATATGAATTAGTCTCACACCCAAAAAATCCCTTGGACCAGCTCAAAAAGGATTTTTAAAATCAAATAAGAGAGGTAGAAGAAAATTTGGAGGGAAAAATGAGAGTAATGCAGGATAATTATGAAAAAAGAGTCAACAGCTTGGAAAAGGAGACACAAATTGACTGAAGAAAATAACTCCTTAAAAAAACAGAACTAGTCAATTTTTTTAAAGCCACTGAAAAAAACTACTCCTTTACACCAGTGGAAAAGGAGGTACAAAAGCCAACTGAAGAAAATAATTCCTTAAAAATTAGAATTGGGCAACTGGAAGCTAATAACTCTTATGAGAACAAGAGTCAGTCAAACAAAATCAAAGGAATAGGAAAAAAGGAAGAAAATGTAAAATGTCTCCTTAGAAAAACAACTGACCTGGAAAATAGATCCAGGAGAGATAATTTAAGAATTATTGGACTACTTGAAAGTCATGATCAAAAAAAAGAGTATAGACAGAATCTTTCAAAAAATTATTATGGAAAACTTCTCTGATATTGCAGAACCTGAAAATAAAATAGTCATTGAAAATCAACAAATCACCTTCTTAAAGAGATCCCAAAATGAAAACTCCAAGGAATATTGTAGCCAAATTCCAGAATTATCAGGTCAAGGAAAAAATGCTGCAAGCATTCATAAAGAAACAATCCACACATCAAGGAATAACAGTAAGAATTACACAGAAATTAACAGCTTCTATAATAGAGGATCAGAGAACCTGGAATATGACTTTCCAAAAAGCAAAGGAGCTTTGAATCACCCACACAGTGAAACTGAGCATAATCTCTCAGGAGAAAAGATGGACATTCAATGAAATAGGGAACTTTCAAATTTTCCTGATGAAAACCCAGAGCTGAACAGAAAATTTGATCTTCAAATACAAGACTCAAAAGAAGCATAAAAAGGTAAACAGGAAAGGAAAAAAATGTTATTCAATAAGATTGAACAGTTTATATTGCTACACAGGAACTGCTGACAAATGTATCTTTAGTAGGGCAGTTAGAAGGCGTATATACATAGATAGTATGTGTATAAGATGACTTTGATGTGATGACATAAAAAAATTAAGAGGTGAAATAAGAACTGTACTGAGAGAAGAGAAATGAGGGAAGCAGAATAGAGTAACTTGCATTACGTGAAGAAGCATAAAAGACATATTACAGTAGAGGGAAAGAAGGGGGGGCCATGAGCATTGTTTGAACCTTACTCTCATCAGATTTAACTCAAAGAGGGAATAAGATAAACACTCAGTTGGATATAGAAATTTATCTACACTATAGGGAAGTAGGAGGAGAAAGAGGAATAAAAGGTGAAGAGAAGGGGTGATAGAAGGGAAGACAGATTGAGGGAGGTAGTGGTGAGAAGCAAAACAACGGTGAGGAGGGACAGAGGGAAAAAAGAGAAAAGTTTAAACAGGAAAAAAATAGAATGGAGGGAAATACACAGTTAGTAATCAAATAATCACAGTGAAAGTGACTAGGAAAAACTCTCTCATAAAATGGAAGCAGATAGCATAGTGGATTAAAAAACCAGAATCCTACAATATGTTGTTTACCACAAACACATTTGAAGCAGGGAGATACAAACACAGTAAAGGGAAAAGCCTGGAGCAGAATATATTATGCTTCAGTTGAAGTAAAAAACAAACAAACAAAAAACCAAGAAAGGGCAGCAATCCTGATCTCAGACTAAAAAAAAGCAAAAACTGATCTAACTAAAACAAATAGGGAGGGAAACTACATCTTGCTAAAAGCTACCATAGATAATGAAGTAATAGCAATACTAAACATATATATATATATATATATATATATATATATATATATATATATATATATATATAATCGAGTAATATAGCATCCAAATTATTAGAGGAGAAGTTAAGCGAGTTATAGGAAGAAATGGACAGTAACACTATACTAGTGTGGGACCTCAACCTCCCCCTCATAGAACTAGATAAATCTAAACACAAAATAAACAAGAAAGAAGTTAAGGAAGTGAATAGAATTTCAGAAAAGTTAGATATTATAGACTTCTGGCAAAAAAATGAATAGGGATAGAAAGGAATATACCTTTTTCTTAGTGGTACATGATACCTATACAAAAGTTGACTATTTATTAGGGCATAAAAATCTCACAATCAATTGCAGAAAGGCAGAAATATTAAATTCAACCTTTTTAGATCATGATGCAATGGACATTACATGTAATAAAGGGCCATGGAGAGACAGACAAAAAATTAATTGGAAACCAAATAATCTAATCCTAAAGAATGAGCAGGCCAAACAACAAATCACAGAAAAAATCAATAATTTCATCCAAGAGAGCAACAATAACAAGGCAACCTACCAAAACTGACAGAATGCAGCCAAAGCCTTTAGGGGAAATTTTATATATCTAAATGCTCACAGTAACAAAATAGAGAAATCTAGAAAAAAGTAAATTAAAAATCCCCAATTAAATATCAAGTTAGGAATTCTGAAATTCAAAAGAGAGATTAATAATGTTCAAAGCAAAAAAAAAACTATTGAACTAATAAATAAAACCAACATCTGGTTCTATGGAAAAAACAACAACAGTAAAAATAGATAATCCTTTGGTTAATTTGATTTAAAAAAGAAAGAAAGAAGAAAACCAAATTACCAGTATCAAAAATGAAAAGGGTAAATTTACCACCAATGAAAAGGAAATTACAGCAGGAATTAGAAGCTGTTTTGTCCAACTGGATGCCAATAAATCTAGCAATCTCAGTGAAATGGATGAATATTCACAAAAATAGAAATTGCCCAGATTAACAGAAGAGGAAATAAAATACTTAACCCCATTTTAGATGAAAAATTGAAAAAAGCCATCAATGAACTCCTAAGAAAAAATTTCCAGGGCCAGATGGATTTACAAGTGAATTTTACCAAACCTTTAAAAAGCAATTATTTGGCAAAATCAGGTGAAGAAGGAGACGTACCATATTCCTTTTATGATAAAAATATGGTGCTGATACATAAACCAGGAAGAGTTAAAACAGAGAAAGAAAATTATAGAACAATTTTCCTAATGAATATTGAGGTAAAAGGTTAAATAAAATATTAGCAAAGATATCACAGCAATTTATTACCAGGATAAAACACTATGATCACATGGGATTTATGCTAGGAATGCAGAGTTGATTCAATATTACAAAACTGTTATCATAACTGACTTACTGAGATAGTCATATGATTTCTGGTAGTTTTGTTATCTCAGTAGATCCAGGAAAAGCTTTTGAGAAAATATGGCACCCATTTCTATTAAAAAACAGCAACAACAACACTAAAGAGCATAAGAATAAATGTTTTCCTTAAAATGATAAGCAGTATCTAGCTAAAACCATCAACAAGCATTATATGTAATGGGGATGAGATAGAAGCTTTCCAAATATGACCAGAGGTGAAACAAGGATGGCCACTTTCACCACTATTATTCAATATTGTACTAGAAATGTTAGTTTTAACAATAAAAGAAGAAGAAGAAACTGAAGAAATAAAAACAGGTAATGAAGAAAAATCCTATCACTCTTTGCAGATGTGGTTTACTTAGAGAATCATAGAGAATCGACTAAAAAACTACTTGAAACAAGAACTTTAACAAATTGTAGGATATAAAATAAACCCACATAAGTCATCAGTATTTCTATATATTACCAACAAAACCCAGCAGCAAAGACATGGAAAAAGAAATTCCATTTAAAATAACTGTAGACAATATAAAATATTTAGGAGTCTACCTGCCAAGACAAATCTAGGAACTATATGAACAAAATTACAAAACATTTTTCACAGAAATAAAATCACATCTAAACAATTGGGGAAATATCATTTACTTATAGGTAGGCTGAGCTAACATAATGAAAATGATAATTTTACCTAGATTAAATTACTTATTCAGTGCCATACCAATCAAGCTACCAAAAATTATTTTACAGAGCTAGAAAAAATGGTAAATTTATCTGGAAGAATAAAAGATCATAGAATATCAAGGGAATTAATGGGAAAAATGCAAAGGAAGGTGAACTAGCTGTACCAGATTTAAAAATACATTCCAAAGTGGCAATCAAAACTATTTGGTACTGGCTAAGAAATAGAGTGGTGCATCAGTGAAATAGGTAAGTTACATAAGAAACTCTATTATATGAGTATAGCAATCTACTGTTTGATAAACACCAAAACTCCAGCTTTTGGGATAAGAACTCACTATTTGACAAAAGCTACTGGAAAAACTGGAAAACATTGTGGCAGAAACTAGGCATAGACTAATATCTCACACCCTATACAAAGATAAGGTCAAAATGGGTAGAGGATTTTGACATAAAGGGTGATTACGTAACCAAATTAGGAGAGCAAGGAAAAATTTATTTGTCAGATCTATGGAGAAGCGAAGAATTTATGACCAAATAAGAAATAACATTATGAAATGCAAAAGAGATCATTTTGATTATACTAAATTAATAAGGTTTTGCACAAACAAAAACAATGCAGGCAAGATTAGAAAGAAAACAGAAAACTAGGAAGCACTTTTTCCAATCAATGTTTCTGAAAAAGGTCTCATTTCTAATATATATAGAGAGAACTGAGTCAAATTTATAAGAATACAAGTTATTTCCCAATTGATAAATGGTCAAAGAACAAGAACAGGCAGTTTTCAGATGAAGAATTTAAAGCTATATGTGGTCATATGAAAAAAATGCTCTAAATCGCTATTAATTAAAGAAACTGACATTAGATCAAATCTGCAGTACCACCTCATACCTTTCAGTTTGGCTAATATGACAGAAAAGGAAAATGATAAATGTTGGAGATGTGGCAAAATCGGGCCACTAATGCACTATTGGTGGAGTTGTGAACTGATCCAAACATTCCAGAGAGCAATTTGAAATTATGACCAAAGGGTAACCAAACTATGCATACCTTTTGATCCAGCAATACCACTACTAGGTCTCTATCTGAAACAGACATAAAAAAGTGAAAAAAGACCCATACATACACAAATATGTGTAGCAGCTCTTTTTGTGGTGACAAAAAACTAGAAATTAAGGGAATGCCCATCAATTGGGAATGACTAAACAAGTTGTGGTATATGAATGCAATAGAATACTATTGTCTAATATGAACTATATGAACAGGTAGATTTCAGAAAAAAATGGAAAGATTTATATGAACTGATGAGCAAAACCAAGAGAAAATTGTACACAGTAATGCCAACACTGCGATAATCAGTTATGATAGACTTAGCTCTTCTCAGCAATACAATGATGCAAGACAATTCCAAAGGAGTCATGATGGAAGAAGCTATTCACATTCAGAGAAAGAACCATGGAGTCTAAATGCAGATCAAATAATACTTTTTTTACTTGTTTTGTATTTTTTCTTCTTTTTTTCTCTTGTTCTGAGTCTTATTTCACATGAGTAATGTGGAAATATGTTTAATATGAATGTGTAAGTAGAACATATATCAGACTGCTTGCTGTCTTGCTATCTTGCAGGACAAAGCATATTATTTTCACTTTTTTTTGGCTTTTCCCTTTCATTCTGTTTCTTTTTTCACAATATGACTAATGTGGAAATATGTTTCCATGATTGCACATATGTTATTGTTACAATATAAGATGCCAATTTTTTTACATGAATGATGGTTTTAAATAACTATATTACACTTACTTACAAATTAATCAGTCTTTAATAATGGCTACAGCTCTATTTTCAGATCAAAAGTTTCACATAAAAGTATAATTATTGCAAGGGCCCATACAGCTTAATTATGATTACTCATTAGGTGTCAGTTCCTCAGGCAAAAGTAAATGATCCTTTAAAGGAAGATGAAATTTAAAAAAATATTATAGTGAAATTAAAATTTTCTAGAAGAGAAGTTCTAATTGGTTGTAAGCACCATAATTACTAAGCCATAAGCCTATTACTAAAAAAGTAAACATTTTGATTAGTGTCTCTCAATACAAGAAAAATCATTTTGAAATTTGTGAAGATAGTTAAATCCTTTTCTTCTGCATTTAGCTCTTGTCTTGGTGGGATGTGGGTGGGGGAGAAAGAGCGCAACAAAAATGGCAATTATCCATATTCTGTAAGGGTATTTTAGTGTTGGATATAACTGTAAACTAATCCATTTCACTTTAGACAAAATTTGTTAAAAACCCATATAGTCCAACATTAAATGGGCCTTTACATTCACTAGTTTAACTCAGTCTTGTTCCTGGACTCCTAATCTGTCATGGTTTCCAAGTAACTGGATTAGTGGGGAATTCACTGATATTAAGCTTCTCAGATCTTTAGCTTCGCCTCATTCTCCCTTTTCTGAGAGTTGGGGCTAACTTGGGAACAACTTGTTCCAAAGAAGAAAAGATAAATAGCTGTCAGATTACATTATCCTAAGACCAAAGAGTATCTAGTCTAAACCTCTTCCTTTTACAGACAAGAAGCTAAAGTCCAGAGGAATTAAGTAATTTACTTGAAATCACACAGGTAGCAAGCAGCACAGGCCAGATTTTAATAAGCATTTGTCAGTCAGTCAGTCGGTAAACATTTATTAAGTCCCTACTATAAGATAAACACTACGCTAAGCACCGGTTCCACTGAGTTCCATGACCTCCAGATCCAGACTTGAACCTTTAAGTGAATGTTGTTGCAGAGGTGTGTGCCTCTTCTTCCAATTAGTAATGCAATTACAAAGATGCAACCCACACTCTCTGGACATTTAAGATAAAGCAAGTATGTCATGGAGTAGAAAGAGTTCTGGATTTAGAATCAGAGAATTTGTATTCCATTTTAGGTCAATCACCTGTGTGACCAAAAGCAAGTGATTTAATTTCTCTGGGCTTCAGTTCATTCATCTGTGAAATAAAGAAGTTCTCTCTCATCTCCAAAGTTAAGATCCTATGACCTCTAAGATTCCATTCAGCTCTAAATTTGTGGTCTTATGTCAAGAAATATTCAAGCTTTGTGACTCATACTGGTAAAGTTGTGCATCCCACTGCAAGTCTGATTTATACTTAGTATTTCATTTTTTTAAGAGATGACATTTGGTAAGTAAATGCTTTATAATAATGATGAAAAATAGACACCCTTTTCTGTCATTGAGAAGTTCAGTCAAGTAGGGAACATATGAAAAAAAAAGTCATAGGCATGAGAAGCTTCTTCAGCAGAAGAAAAATCATGTATTTTGTAGAATTAATAAGATTAACTAAGAACTGATTATTAGAGAACTTGAGCAAACAGCTAGGCATTGTCCAGTGTTACCAGCTGAAGGGGACTTCAAATATTTCAGAAGAGGTACAGTTCTGGCTGATTTGTTCCAGAGACTGGTCAATGTAACAGTGACATTCCAGCAGAATTAAACTGAACTGGCAAAGGCAAGACAAAAAGATAAAATGAATTTTTGTATTATATTTTAAAAGAATAGAAATTAATGTCAAAAGAGGAATGCTACAGAAAAGATATGTGGATCTGGACCTATGATTTCATCAGGGCAGGTAACTGTCAATGTGGAAACTCCTTTCACCTATGCATTATAAGCAGTACCTTGCTTATAATTTATGGTTGTATAGAGTTGCCTGAGGTCTACTGCCACGCAGAAAGTAGGTTAAAAAGGCAGGACTTAAACCTATGTCTTTCTAACTCAAGGCTGGCTCTTTACCCACAACACTATATTACCATATGTGTGCAACTAATGTGTGTGTGTGTGTGTGTGCGCGCCGCACAGCGTATGTGTGTATGTATATGTGTGTGTGAAAGAGAAAGATAGAGACAGAGGCAGAAAGACACATAGAGTATAATCTATAGATATAAATATGGGGATATTCAATCTATGAAGTAGTTGCTAATTTTAAAATTGAGATATCTATGTATTTAAAAAAACTTTATACTTCTTTTTAAAAGACCTATTAAAAAATCACCAAATAGTCACCAAATAAACTCAGACTATAGAATTTTATTTTGGTGACAAGGAAGATCAAAACATACACTGAGAAAAAAACAATAAATTCAAAGCTCCTACATCTAAAACATCCAAGAAAAATATGATTTGGTCTCAGGCCATAGAAGAGTTCAAAAAGGATTTTAAAAATCAAGTAAGAGAAGTAGAGGAAAAATTGGGAAGAGAAATGAGAGTGATACAAGAAAATCATCAAAAAAATAAGTCAACAGCTTAGTAAAGGAAGCAAAAAAAAAAATCGAAGAAAACAACACCTTAAAAAAAATCAAAATAGGCAAAATGGTAAAAGAGGCATAAGAATTTAATGAGAAGAAGGGTGCCTTCCAAAGCAGATTTGGGCAAATAGAAAAAGATATACAAAAATTCACTAAAGAGAACTCCTTAAAAAGTAGAATTAGCCAAATGGAAAAACAGGTACAAAATTTCATTGAAGAAAATAATCCCTTAAAAATTAGAATTGAGCACGTGGAAGCTAATGACTCATTGAGACATCAAGAAACAATAAAACAAAACCAAAAGAATGAAAAACATAGAAGAAAATGCGAAACACCTTATAGGATAAACAACTGACTTGGAAAACAGGTTCAGGAGAGATAATTGAAAACTTATTGGACTTTCTGAAAACCATGATCAAGAGAGGACACTAGATATCATCTCTGAAGAAACTATGATGGAAAAATTCCCAGAGGGTAAAATAGAAATCTAAAGAATCTACCAATCACCTCTTGAAAGAGATCCCAAGATGAAAACTCCCAGGAATAGTATAGTCAAATTCCAGAGCTCCCAGGATAAGGAGAGAATATTGCAAGCAGCCAGCAGTAATGTGGAGCCACAGTCAGGATAACACAAGCTTTAATAGCTTCTACGTTAAAGAATCATAGGGCTTGTAATCTGCTATTCCAGAGGGAAAACAAGTTAGGATTACAACCAAGAATCACCTACCCAGCATAACTGAGTATAATCCTTCAGGGGGAATAATGGACAGTAGGTGAAATTGAGGACTTTCAAGCATTCCTGATGAAAAGACCAGAGCTGAATGGAAAATTTGAATTCTAAATTGAAGACTCAAGAGAAACATAAACAGGTAAACAGGAAAAGAAAACTATAAGGGACTTAAAAAGGTTGAACTCTTAACATTTCTACATGAGAAGATGATACTTGCAACTCATAAGAACCTTTTCATTATTAAGGTTGTTACAAGGAGTATATACATAGACAGATGGCACAGATGTGAGTTGCATGATGGGACGATATCTTTAAAAATAAAATTAAGAGGTGAGAAAGAGTAATTCACTGGGAGAAAGTGAAAGGGAGAGGCAGAATGGGGTAAATTATCTCACATAAAAGAGGCAAGAAAGAGCTATTACGGTGGAAAGGAAGATGGGGGAGTTGGTGGAGAATGCTTAAACCTTACTCTCATCAGAATTGCCCCAAAGAGGAATAACATACACACCCAACTGAGTATAGAAATCTATCTTACCCTTCAGGAAAGTAGGAAGAAAAGGGGATACAAGTGGGGGGATGGTACACACTGAAGGGAAGATGAATTGAAGGAGGCAATAGTCAGAAACAAAATATTTTTGAGAAGGAACAGGATGAAAGGAGAGAGGGAATAGAATAAATGGGTAAAATAGGATGAAGGGAAATACAGTTAGCAATCATAACTGTGAAAAAAAATTGAATCAAGTTTCTCTGAAAAAGGTCTAATCTATAAAATATATAGAGAAATGAGCCAACTTAAAAATAGGAGCCATTCCCCAGTTGACAAATGATTAAAAACTATGAACAGTCAGTTTTCAGATGAGGTAAACAAAGCTATCTATGGCCATATGAAAAAATGCTCTAAATCCCTATTGGCTGGAGAAACGCAAATTATCACACTACCGAAGGACTACCTCATACCTCTTATATTGACTAACAGGACAAAAAAGGAGATGGATAAATAGTGGAGATTATGGAAAATTGAGACACTAATGTACTGTTGGTTGAGTTGTGAATGGGCTCAATCATTTTGTAGAGCAATTTGGAATTATGCCCACATATTTATAGCAGCTCTTTTCTGGTGGCAAAAAATTGAAAATTGAAGGGATATCCATCTGTTGGGGAATGACTGAACAATTTGTGGCATATGATTGTGATGGAATACTACTGTGACCAAAAATTATGAGTTAGACGCTCTCAGAAAAGCCTGGTGAAACTTACATTATCTGAAACAAAGTAAATGATTATACATGTATAACATATATATTTCTTGCCTTCTCAATGAGGGGGTTAGGGATGGAAGAAGAGAACTTGAACTTATTTTTTAAAATGAATGTTGAAAATTGTTTTTACATGTAATTGGGGGAAAATACAATATTAAGTAAAAAAATTAATAATATTACTTTAAAAAAGAAAGAAAATAAAAAAAGTACAAGACCAAAATATATGTCTTTCTCCAGGATAAATCTGGTATTTCCATTTATTAAAATTCCAAACAATGGCATTTTAGCCAAGAAATAAAATGTTTAAGACATACCTTTTCTTAAAAGAGTGTCATTGAATTCGCCTTTTCTATAAGATGGAGATCAGTCAGAAAGATTTCTAACTTTTTAGAGTAATACAAATAAATACATGCTTCTGTCTGCTTCTTTCTAACATCCTACTTCTTGTCTCTATTATCCCTGTTTTCAGCCTTCAACCTATTCTCTATCAATTAAAGTGCTAGGTGAAATTGACAAAAAATTTCTTGTACTAACCACTTTCTAGGTCTCATTTTCCTCATCTGTAAAATGAGAGAATTTAACCGGCTAATCACTGTGGGTCCTTGAAGTTCTAAAACTGCAGAATCCTGTGAAATAGGTGCTCACAATGCTAATGCTGGATAAACATCAGTGCTTCATAGAGAGAACTTTTTTTAAAAAGCTTTCATAAGAAACAGATTCTTTACAAAATGTAGACTCTTAGATATCAATTGAAGGTCAAGGTATTCTACATGCACACAAGGCCAAAAGATAGCTTTTCAAGCAGCTTTAAAAAAAAAAAAAACCCACAAGCTTGCATTTTCCTATATTCAGGACATTTTTTTCAGAATTTGAACCTAGAACTAGAAAAAGAATAGTATGGCCAGCTAATTTACAAAGCCAAGATTAATGACCATCTTTGTGAGCAAGGCTGTGGTATGTATATCAGAATTACAACAAAAGAAAATGAGTTACTCTTTCATTTTTGCAATCTAAAGCAAAAGGTGCTTATATAATGAAAGCCTCTAGAACAATGCAAAATGTTCATCTAAAATATCTCAGAGGGCTATTCACTGCATTTCTATTAAGAATATCAAACTTCTAAGTTATCTAATCATGTTAAAAGACCTTTGTAGGAAACTGAAGTACAGTTAGTTTTATGCTTGCTTTAGTTTTTGAAAACCAGCTGATCTTGTTTTGTGCAGGTGTGTTTTTGCTGAGTAAGTCTTTGCTTCCCTCATCAATGGGACAAAATAGAATGTGCTTTATTGTGCAAAAAAAAAGTAAAAACAAACCTAAGAAATCCTTTTTTGCTCCATCTGCATGTACCAACTAAAAATTCTCATTATTTTATTTGGGAGACCTTATACACACATACATACATACATACATACATACATACATACATACATACATATATATATATATATTTCTAAATGTAGTAATGATTCTTTTGTGTCAATGAAAAAATGACTCAACATTTATATACAATACCATTCTACAAAACCAATCTTTAGTGTGAACTATTATTAAAAAATCAAATCCAATTCCATGTTTCAGAAGCAATCTATAGAAATTATACAGGAAGGCAGCATATAAAGAATGGTGGTTAAGAATTGAAGCTATGTGCTATTGGGGATAGGATAAGAGAAAACATACAAAATTTAATTGAAAAAGCAAAGTTAGCTTTCAAATTTCTGCTACAGTAAAGGCTTCCCCAATGAATTTTTTAAAAGACAATGTGTATGTGTGTTAATGAATTTTACTATTGTTATTGTGATATATGATCTATAGCAGTACGATCTTCAAAATAGGTATTCCCCCAATGAAATGCTATGGTCACGAACAACCTTCCCCAAATTGTGTATCTCTTTCTCTCCTCTAGGACTTTCAACCAGTCTTTTCATCAGTCCTCAAACAACAGAGAAGGTGGGTCCCTAAAGTTGTCTTACTGAAGTAGGAAATGGCATAAAAGGCAAAAGATAAAATACTAAGTTGTACAGACTAGTCAAGCACTGTTAAAATTGCTTATAACCCACTGCTGTAAACTTTAAAAAAATAAGTGTGTGCATTTATCCTTCATTGCCGAAGACCCTGCCATCAGAGAAATAATGATAAGACTTGCACTTGACTTTGTTTTGAGTGAGGCAGGGCTGTGCAGGTCACCAGCCTCACTTCTCCTGCAGAGTCATCTGAATCCAGTGACCAGATATTCATCAGGATGACTAGAGATGACCCAGGAGGAGGCAATTGAGGTTAAGTGACTTGTCCAAGGTCACACAGCTACTGAGTGTCAAGTGTCTGAGGTGAGATTTGAACTCAAGTCCTCCTAACTCCTGCACTGGTACTCTATCCAGTGCACCACCTAGCTGCCCCTGTAAAATATTCTTTTAGGTAAAAGTTAAGTTTGGCATTTGGGCTATGAGTGTAGCCCACCAGAGTTCCATCCTCTGCAGAAGTGTCTGAATGCTTGGCAGTTAGTTACAGCTTAAGAAACGACCTCAGCATCCAGTAACTTATCTTGCCAATTAATCTTCACAATCTTCCTACAGCACTTCAAATGGAAGGGGTTTAATTTTCTGCCATTGCTCTGGTAGAGTATCCAGGTTTCACAGGCATACAACAATGAAGTCACCACAATGGCTCTGTAGACCTTCAGTTTGGTATGCAGTCTAATATCTCTCCAAACACAACTTGATGGCATAGTAGATACAGTGTCAGCATCAGGAAGACTCATCTTCGTGAATTCAAATCTGGCCTTAGACACTTACTAGTTGTATGAACCTGAATAAGTCACTTAACCCTGTTTGCCTCAGTTTCCTCGTCTGTAAAATGAGGTGAAGAAGAAAATGGCAAAATGCTCCAGTATCTCTGCCAAAAATACTCCAAATGGAATCACAAAGAGTTGCACATGACCAAAACGGCTGAACAACAACTAATAGCTCTTCTCTCCCACACTTTCTTTTGGAGTATCCCAAATGTTGAGCTAGCAACGTGCGTTGTGGATAAGTTTAAATGGCAGTATACTCTCCAGGGATGTACACGTAGATGGCGAGGTTGATGCTAAAATGTACTGAGCATTGACGGAACAGTAAAGTAGATAAACTATGTTGTAAGTATCCCTTGTCTTCCTTTTATGCACTTTTCTCATATTCCCCCTGTAGAATGCTCAATCCCTCCTTGCATCTAATAGGCATTTTTAAAATGCTGGTTGAATTGAACTGATTAATAGATCAGGTTAAGGAGCTCACATTTATCTTATCCTACAAGCACTACGAAGTCACTGAAGCTTTTAAAGCAGGAAAGTGACAGTTAGACCATATTGGGAAGATTTGTTGGCATCTGTAGAAAAACTCAGAATGACAGAATTTCAGATTGGGAAGGAACCTCAAGGGCCACCTAACTCACCTCATTCCTAAAGCAAGAGTCATTTGACAATTTCATCATCATGTGATCATGCAGACAGCATGCTTCATCGGCAAGATTTGAACTAAGGTCTTTCTGGAGCAAAGGCTGATCTTTTATCCCCTTTATAATGCTGCTGTTCATCTTTATTTTCTTATAAAAGCTGAAATCTGTAATTTCCATCTATTGTTAATGGGAAGTAATCCAGTGGCTAGTTGAGCACCTAAGGGCTAGTAGCATAGGGGCTAGTAACCTGCACCTATCCCCTTTCCTTTGTCTGCCCTCTCCTTTGCCTTGTGTTCATTGATCTGAGGTGGCCTGGCTTCTCAATAAGGGAAGTAGGGTCCACATTTTTCACATGTACTCGATCTTCACCCCCACATGACTACTCCAAGGAAAACTGTTATTTGTAGAATTGTTGACCATAGAAATGATTATGGGATGAAGATCTAGGGTATTCCCAGCAAGGAAGGAAAATTTAAATTAAAAATTTCAAAGAAAATTTAAAAATTCACAAACATGAATCAGATATGGAGAAGGGAGTTTATTCCCATGAAGAGGAGGGCAGGCTAAGCAAAAAGGAATGATAGCATAATTACAACAGAATTCAGTACCTTATCACTACTAGAATAATCAGTTGGTTGGCTAATACTTGTTACAACATGGTAATTGTATAATTAAATTGTATAATTAAACCCCTTCCATTTGAATTGTTGTAGGAAGATTGTGAAGCCTGATAATTGGCCATTTTGCATTCACCTCTACACTGGGAATGTTCAATTTATTAGCCACATAGCATCCAAGTGAGATCTATTTTTCTGGAAAACTCTTTTTCCAATATTTTTCTTATCTAAAACTTGATTCTGATTCTACTACTGATATTGAAACTACAACCACTTCAGTAGACATTGTCCTTACCAACACTGCTTACAGGTCTTCGGAACTAAATCCAGCAATGTGTTATAGACACCAAACAAAAGATATCTTTGCATGCTTAAGTTTCTGTGTGGTACTGTGTGGACAGAGACTATCTGCAACATGATGGGCAGAGAGGGGAGTTGAGCAGACTGTTTACATTAAGCCTCAATCAGAATGCAATTTCTAACCTCTGTTGCTTTTTCTGCCTTCTAGATCTAAGCAAAGTCCCCTTGTTATCCCCTTCTCTCATAACTATCCACCTCTCTATTCACTAGACTCTTGTCTACCTACAAACATTTCCAGATCTCCCTTGTCCAAAAAAATAAACCCATTCATTTTGTCATGCCAGACCAAGTTACCATACTTTCTCATTTCTTCTTTTCATGTCCAAATTCTTAGAAAACCTGTCTTCATTTGTTGCCTTATCTTATTTATTTCATCCTCTCCTTCTTCACAAACCTTATGGATCTGATCCCACTACTCAGTCAAAACTATCCTCTTCCAGATTTCCTACCTGCCAAATATAATGGCCTTTCTTTTTAGCCCGCTGCACCTTTTCACCCCTTTGACTATACCTTTCTCCTAGATGCTCTCTTTCCTGGATGAAAATGGTACTGCTTCCTCTGATTCATTTTCCAATTGTCTGACCTTTACTTGTCAATTTCTAGTCTAGATCATCGTCCATGCCCTATCCACTATGAGTGGGTAGTACCTCCAAGATTCCCTCTTAGATTTTCCTTTTTACCGTCTGCACTCTCAGTGATTTTTCTGGAATCAATTATGATTTCCATGCAGATGACTTCCATATTTACATATTTGGCCCTCATCTCTCTCCTTATTATTTTAAAAATAGGCTACCTTGGGAGACAGTTGGTTCACCCTCAGTAGAAGTATTCAAACATTTTGGATGACCACTTGGGATATGTTTTTGTTCAAGGTCTGGATAGGCTAGATAACCTTTGAGTACGCTTACAATTCTGAGTTTCAATGATCCTGTGACACTTGAAAAAGAAGAGAAGAATGAGAGGATAACTAATTGATGGGAATACCATGATGACAGAATGATGACAATGTCAGGAAGGGTACATTTTAGAGTGTCAAGTAGCAAAGAGTTCAAGGATCATGAGGATTGAAGAAAAGGTCACTGGACATACTAACCCTTTATTTATATGTTAACTGCCTATAAACTGGTACCATTCTAGATATTTAAAGTGGTGCTACGGGAAGGAAGGAATGGAAACTTTGAAAATTTATTAGCAAAACACTTCTGGAAGAGTTAAAACATTTCCTAGTTAGACTGTGTTTATAGAACTCCTATTTTTCTGTCATTCCAATTTTTCTTTGCATAATAATGATATTACGCAAGTTTCTAAATAAATGTTACATGCTTAAGAACTGCCTTAATTGGAATGCTCCATGAGAAATTAAAACCTGAAAATGTGATATTTCAAAAAAATATGGGAAAAGATGAAATATAGGCTATAGTACTCAGGACTAGAAATATTATAAGAAGAATAAGGAGAAAGAAAGGTATAGGATAGCAATTAGTTTTTTTTTTAAGATTAATCTTATTGGACAAAGCAAGTAACAGAACTAAATAAAATAATTCTATACCTTAATAATGATGTGCTTCATTATTCTAGAATTAACCAAAAGTAAAGATGAAACTGAGCAAAAAATGTTAAACTGCAAATTGTCATATCATGACTACTTAAATTATACACATTTTGTGCGTCTATAACACACTTCTGTCTTAATTCTACTCTGTGAGGTCAAACAAAACAAATGTAATTCTTCCTTCCCATGATAATCCTTGAAGACCTAGACAAGTGTGATGTCCCTTCCCATACAGCCCAATGTCTTCTCCAGGCTTAACATCCTCAATTCCTTCAATTGAGTCTTAATGAAAAATAGTATGTAACCCTTTCACCATCCTGGTCCCTCTCCTCTGGATGCTCTCTTTGTCAATATCCTTTATAAAATGTAATAACAGTACTGAACATAATGTATATATGGTCCTAACTAGGGCAGAATACTGAATTCCAGCTCATCAAGGGATCTAAAAGCTCATTAGTGTGGCTACTCTCTCTGATAGAGATAACAATCCATTCATAACCTTTCTTAGTGAATCAAGCTATTGTACAGGGGGATTTTCTCTCTTTTAATATTTCACAGATGCTACATAGCTATAATCATTATCCATTTATTTTCTCTTTGTTTTTAATATATGACCAGTAAACTTCCTTTTCCATTCACATTCATCCTTGATAATTGCTTTTACATGAATTCTTTTATACAAGTCATCATTGATAATATGTTGAAGCTTGTTACCCATCTTTTCACTGTCTTGAAGTAAAACTGAAATTTTGATTCTTATAAAATTATTGAATGGGATGATTTACATAATTATATCAATAGAGAACAATGGTATTAAAAAAAACTCCAAACACCTTTGTTGAGGAGAATTTTGGGATCATTGAAAGCTTTGCAAAACTCTTCCAAATGTTGTGACTCAACATTATATACTATTAAATTTTAATTCCAGCTCATCATTGTCCATTTGCAATACCTATCTTCTCTCTCTCTCTCATATATATATAAATATATACAGACACATATGCTTATATATAGATATGCTTTTGTATATATATATATATATATATATATATATACACATCTATGTATAAATATCTAATGTATCCATACACGTGTGTGTAATTATAAGCAACAAAACAACAATCTGGTCAAAATGTATTCTTCATTCACTTAATTTTTCCTGTGTAGATTACTAGGATTGTTTTTTTTAGCTACTTATGGGTATCACTGAAACCCTACAGTGTTCAAGGAATCAGTGCAATAATTCCAGTGTTATACACAAACTACATTACTATACATAAAGAATGCCTCTTTCTTATGCTTCCCATTAGGCTTTCTGTGTGACATATTCCATCACAAGGGCAAACGTATTCAGTGGGCAGAAGTCTCCTTTATGTTATGCCTTACTTGGTATTGATAATCAGAGGACTATTGAACGATGTTGCCTCTCTGGTCTTTTATCAAGGAATCTTCCGAATGGAATGTACCATTAAGGATGTTTTGCTCTATTAATTTAGCAGGATCTTGTGTTCTCTATACTTCTCAATCACTTGTCTGACTGTGAATAGGTGATCTGCTTTAGAGAATTGTCTGTGAAAGCTTGCCTCTCCCCTTCTCATAATTCATCAAAAATGCCATTTATACATGCATAGGCCATTTTCATAGATTTCATTGAGATGACAAAGCAGACATACAAGCCAGGAGTTGCTGACATTTTCTTATTTGTTCTTTCTGGGTAACTATACAGTTACTGATTGTATCTTTATTTTAAATCTTCCCTTCTATGTGATATCTTGAAAAGTGAATTCTGAGTGCCTTGTAAAATTGTATGACCTCTGTACATATGGGGTCAAGTCTAGCTGTTTTTTCCAAGGCTCATTTTCTTGAGCAAAATTTTTTCTTTCTCATAAAACACATTCATATCAAAAAGATACTGAAGTAATGGATACCACATGTGGTGGTTCTCGTCATAAATGATGAGAACAGATTACAATTCCGGCAAATCTGTTCCATTTCACAGCTGACTCTCATTCTCCCCCTAGTTTCATCTATAATTGCAAGGTAATAGAGGAATGATCAGTGAATATGAAGTTAAAGGATCTATGTAACTGGATAAATCACTTAAATTCTCTGAAAATTATCATCTGTAAAATGGAGTTAAAGTAGAACATTTTTAAGGTCTCTTCTATCTCTAAATTTTTTTTTTTCTTGGAACAACTAAAATTAGTTAAGTCTCATGCCAAGCTTTCTATTTTCCCTTCTGCTTTTTTTTTTTTTTGCTCTTTTCCAAGGCCATGTTGTTTGTAATCTTTCATTATCTTCTGTACATAAGCTTTTTTTTTTTTTTATTTTCTAATGAGGAGTTGCCTTGAACTGCCCTGTATTTGCTTGGCAAGATGTTCAAATTTGGCAGGGGTGTGGCATTAATTTTAGTATTTTTTTGTCACTTCTTCATAATTATTGTTTAATATCATATATTATATATTAATGTTAATCTTGACAAAGAAGTAGAAATTATTCATCCAATTCAATTCAGACAAGTATTCATTAAATACCTACTACATGCAAAATACTCTACTAGGTGCTGGAGATACAAAGGCAGATGATGTCAGAAAAGCTAGCTCTGATACTTAGTAACTATGGGTAAATCATTTACTTATTCCAATAGAATATAAATTCCTTGACAGCCAGGATTATCTTACTTTTCTCTTTGTATTCCCAAGATCTATATAGCACCTAGCACAAAGAAGGGACATGACAAGTGCCTGTTAAATGAGTAGTTTTCTTATCTGTAAAAAGTTATAATGCATGAATCTACCGTCTACCTTACAAGGTTGTTAAGAAGACATTGTTAACCCTTAAAAACTACTGAAAAGGCAAGTTATTACTCTTATTATTCTGTCTCCAGAGGCCAAAATTTGTACCAACTACCCAGAAATATAATGGATTGCCCCAGGAGATAAACTCCTATTACTGGAGGTCTTCTGTCTTTAAGACTAGATAACCACCTCGAGATGCCATATAAGAGATTCATCCTTGAGATATATGGATTAAACTATTTCTATCCAGAATTTTATTAATTTGCAACAGCACAAGTGACCTGAGAAAGGGTGCAACAGTTATTTCACAAATCCTCTAAATTCTCTTGGACTGTATTCCACCTGGTTAACTATAGAGTAGAATGTTGAATTGATTGGAATTAGCTAGAAACTAACAAAATCCCTCTTTTCTTCTGCTTTCTATCTTTTCTTGTGAGGCATCAGAAGGCATCAAGAGTAAAAAAAAATATAAAAATTGAAGTGATGAAGCTCTATTTTATTTTTTTCTTGGGAGGGCACTTTTTGGTTTAGGGTTTCACTGCATAGCCCTTTCCTTTCATTAGGGAAGATTGCTACAATAGAAAGAATACTGGAGTCACAAGGCCTCAGTCCAAATCCTGCTTCTGATGTTTATTGCTGTTGTGTGACCTTGGGTATGTATCTTAACCTGTTTTGGTTCTATAAAAAGACTGGACTAGACGGTCTCTGAATATGCCTCCACAGCTCTACGTCTGTAATCCTATGCCCTCAGCTACCCTTAAAAATCTTTGAGACACTCTCTCTTTTCTTGCTCAGAAATTCTTATAGGCCCAAATTTTCCTTCCTTCAGAAAATGGTTCTACCCAATTTTCCTTTGGATCTTCTCCCTGAAAATCGCTACCTTCCTCAATTAGGTTTTTTCCATCTCATGTCCCAGTCTCATTGCTTCTGCAGCAGGTAACCTGTGTGCATTTGGGGATTAAAATCAAGTTCCCACTAAAAAGTAATTCTCTGGTTAAACTAATTTATTCTTTTTTTAATGAACAAAGATTTAAATAAATGTCTTTGGGTTAATATTTCCCAAAGTAATCAACATATACATGTACATATTTTGATTTGGTTTGAAGAAGTTTCCGTACATTTAGTTTATTGTGTCAAATTTGCAAGCCTCGTTACTTACTCTTCTCTAACTCCATGAAATTTTGGCAACAGCGTCAAAAGATGTCCACAGATGGAAGAATATAAGGAATCTCAAATTTGAGCAGGGAGAGACATGATCATTGCCACAATTACAGGCAGAAAAGTAATATAGCAATCAAACTCTGAAAAATAAAACATGTTCACATTGACATACATCCTGGACTTACCTCTACCAACTAAAAAGTTGTGTATTCTTAGGAATTAATCTATTGTAGGGCTCAGAAGCAAAAAGGACATTATTTATCACCTAACTCAATCACCACCTTTTACCCTGGAGAACTCGTGATCTGACCAAGGTCAATAATTAAAGAACTAGATTTTCAATCCCTTTCTTCTGATGCCAAATGTAGTATTTTCCTATAATAATACAGCATCCTAGAATTCATTTCTAATCTGTCAATTCTGCAAAACCTTCATTTGCTCTGCATCTGGAATAACAATTGTTCGTGTATTTTTCCATGACTATTGTTTTAATACATTCAAGGAAAATATGTTTAATCTCAAAATGCTCCTAATGCTCTATTAATGAGAAAAAGCTAAAAACTATTTAAAGAAATGCCCAATTGAAAGCACCATCTACCAGGATTTATGTAATGTTCTCCAAATCTCAGATGACACACCTTTAAAAAACACTGGCCTCTTTAGGCTCAATCTTCACTACGTGCCCAGAGGTCACAGAAGCTCACAATTGGTAGGAATCTTGGAATGTCTACATACATAGGTCAAAGACAGAAAACTCCCATATACCCCAAAGCATTCATAGAAGTTTTTTGATGGTCGTTAGGAACTGGAACAAAGCTACCCATCTTCTGTAGAGTGACTAAACTCTGATTTATGAATGCAATATTACTGTGCCATAAGAAATGATGAATTCAAAGGTGCATGGGAAAGATATATACACTGATAATGAATAACAAGAACCAGTAAAACAATATACAGATTATAATGTAAATGAAAAGGAAAAGGGAATGCAAAATTGAATTATAATCAAGGTTGGTTCCAGAGAATTGATGAGAAAATACACTTCCCTTCCTTCTTTTGGAAGTGGGAGTCTAGGAATGTATTAGAATGAATATACTGTCAGATATCAGTTGATGTATTGTTTAGGTTTACTGGACTACTTTTTCTTTTGCTTATTGTCACTAAGTATAGGAAGGGGAAGGATATTCAGAAATAAGTGATATAAAAACAGACAATGTGTTATAATTTGTAGTAATGCCTCTTAGCCGCCATTTGAAGACCCTCACTGACCCTACTGCCTGCTGAAACAGCCCCATCTGCTTTCGGACAGATCTTTTAGGAAATTCTGTTACTTATTGTTCCTAGTTCTAGAACTTCAGAAGTCAAGCAGATAACTAACTCTGCTTCCACTTAATTGTCCTTTAAATATTTAAGAGTTTCCATGTTTCCTCATGTCTTTTCTTTACCTGGTTAAATATGCCCAATTCTCTAATCATCATATGGCATTATGTCAAGACAAAGTCCTTCCCAAAATGTGATATCCAAAACTGAACACAGTGCTCTAGATGGGCCTTGACCAGGGCAGAATACTTTGAAAAACATGCTTGGGAGAGCTACCTCAGCACTTCACTTAAAATCTTTCTGATTGTGTCAGCAGTATATTTCTCCTCTATGAAAAGGAATAGTACTGAGGCTCCTTCTTAGATTTTATATAACCTAGTTGTTTCTAGTTTGAATCGATCCAGACATACAGCACTGCAGTATCTATTTGTAGCAGTATATGGAATGCTTATAGCTATCTTTTTCTTTATTCCACATTATGACTACCACTCAAAAAGGATTTGGATTAGTTTTAAGAGACCAACTTAGACTGACTTTTAAAGTACATTCTGAGCAGACTTAGAATGAATGATAAAGCATTTGAGCATTTAACTATGTGATAATCATAGAGTGAAATGCTGAAGATACAAATAGAAAAAGCGACAGTCCCTTATATCAAGAAGCTCATACATTAATTGGGGGAAACTCAAAACTTAGTATGCCCAAAACAGAATTTGCTATCTTAAGCCAAATCCTCCTCTTTTGAACTTCTTGTGTCAAGGGCCCAACATCCTTCTAAATTATTCAGGTTCATAATGCCTATGTCAACCTCAACTTCTCTCATTCACTCCATGGAATGATCAGTTGCCAAATTTTATCAATTTTCTTCTCTACAATATGTCTTGAATATATCTCTTTCTTTCCATTCACAAAGCCACTCATTTCAGGCTTTCATCACCTCTTGCCTGAACTATTAGAACAGCCTTCTAATCGGTTTACTTGCCTTGAGTCTCTCCCCATTCCAGACAACTTCAACTCGGCTGCCAGTGATTTTCCTGAATTGTTGGATAAAAACATGTCACGCCTCTTGCAGAATAAATTCCAGTGGCTGCCTTTTAGCTTCAGATCAAACATAAAACCCTTTATTTTGTATTTAAAGCTCTTCAAAACCTGGCCCTATTAACTCCCCAATCTTGCACTCTAATTACTTCCATAAACTGTACAATCCAACTGTACTAGCCTACTTTTACTTATGCACAATACTCCTTCTTCCTATCTCTGTGCCTTTGTCTTGGCTGTTCCCCCATCTGTAATTCTCTCTCCTCTGAGGCAGCCAGATGGTGCAGTGGATAGAGCACCAGTGCAGGAGTTAGGAGGACCCGAGTTCAAATCTCACCTCGGACACTTGACAATCACTGGTTGTGAGATCTTGGGCAAGTCACTTAACCCTAATTGCCTCATCCTGGGTCATCTCCAGTCATCCTAAAGAATATCCGGTCACTGGATTCAGGTGGCTCTGGAGAAGAAGCGAGGCTGGTGACCCGGCACAGCTCTCCCTTACTCAAAACAAAGTCACGTGCAAGACATGTTATCATTTCTCTGACAGGATGGTCTTCTTCGGCAATGAAGGATGAACACACAATTCTCTCTCCTCTACCCCTTGGCTTCCATTATCAGTTCAATCATCACCTCTTTCAAGAAGCCTCGCTAGGTCCTTTCAGTTGCTTGTGCTATCTTCCGTTACCTTCCCTGTACTCCACATTCATCTTGTATGCACTAATGTATACATGTGGTCTCCCCATCACATTAGAATGTAAGTCCCTTGGACATTACATTAGGATGTAAACTTTGTTTTTGCCTTTTTTTTGGTCTTGCCAGAGCTTAGTACAGCTCCTGGAACACAGTAAACATTCTTAAAAATGCTTGTTAATTGGCTGATAGAAAGAGCAGCCTAGTTAAACTGAGAGGTATAATGCCAGGAAGGTTGGTTACAAGGTGATTTGAGCTGCTGTGGCCAAATAAAATTATCAATAAAGAAATGGAATATTCAATAAGTTCTGCTGAATGGAATCTCTTGCTGATGAAATCATAGACAATCAGAGGTATCTTAAATTAAAATTCTCAATGACATTATCTGAAACAGCACAAACAAAGCTGAAAAAACACAGCAAAAATTTTTTCTAAAATTTATTCCAGGTCTTTGCATTAACAATTGTACCAAATCATAATCAATTTATTGTACATTCAGTGAAATCTAAATATTCTGAAAGTCTTTATAATAGTTGTGATCTATATTCTTCTGGTCTGTTCATCAGAAACTGAACCAACTGAAGCAAAAGTTCATCATTGAAGCCTTTAACATCACCATCTTCAATAACTTCAAAGAGAGGCCTGCTCTCTGTTCCCCAACATATATTCTTACGAGGGTTATTCTGATCAGCCTGTACAGTGAGTGCCAAAGTATTTAACTGATAACAGAAGAAGGCAAAATATTTTCCATCTGTGACTACACCCTGGGAGACAAATGGACGGGTAACATCAGCTTCGCTCCAGAATCCTGTAGAAAGAAGTTATATTTTAGTTCACATAAATATATTTTGTGTAGGAACACTTACCATATTAGAGAAGATAAAACACAAAGACACTGATCCACAAAGTACCCCAAATTCTCACAAATGTTTTCTATTCTTGCCACTCTTATTTCTCTACGACACACCAATGTGTCTTTACCTTTTTCAAATTATTGCTCATAATGGACCTAAACCTGGGGCAGATCATTTAGCCTCTCTATACATCCATTTCCTCATTTATGAAATGAGAGGGTTGAACTAAATGCCTTCTAATTAGGTCCTTGCCTTTAACTCTAAACTGGATTCGATCTCATCCTGTCAACTCAAGAATTTTCATTCCCAAGATAACTCCATGAATTCTCTAAAATGATGTCGACTCAGGACTGAACGCCTTTGATAGATATTTTTGTACAATTCCATTGTTTTAAATATGAGGAAACTGACACCCAAGGAATGTAAGTAACTTGTTCAAAATCAAAAGCCAAACTAGATACAAATTTCCAAACTTAATTGTCTTTTCCGCTGCACCAGGTGCTATCTTTTTCATCATTATCTACTACACACCTTGAGCCTATCTCTACCTCCCTATCCTTTCCCAGACCGTCGCTTTTGATCCTCATCTCCCATCTTTTCTCTTTCTTTCCATTCACCTGAAAATTCAAGCAACATCCCTGTTGTGATCCTTCCCGTACCATCCTGCATCTTCACCATTCCGCTGAAACTACCTCCAGAAAACAATGGAGACTTCAATTTGTCTTCTTGGAAAAATCTAAGTTGTCTCTCCATTTTATTTGATTTGACTCCAACACAATCATATCCTTGACCAAGAGGCCCCAACTATAATTTCTGTGACACTGTCTCCTACCAGTTTTTTCTTCCTATTTCTAAACAGCAACATCATTATTTGCTTCATTGCATCATCTTCTTAATATTTTGTCACTGGCAATAACCGGGGATATATGTCTCCTTTACTCATTTACAATTATATTCTCTAAGAGAAAATATAATCTGCTTTTGTGATTTCACTTATTTACATAGAGAAGACCTAAGATTCTGCTATTTTATAAACAGTCCTGTCTTATACCTCCTCATACATTTTCACACAGAAATATCCCAGACATAATACCATAAAATGAAACGGATTCCCAAATTTCTTGATGCAGGGCACATCGAAACTTCAAGCATTTTAACAGAAGGTATTTTGTGAGGGAAGAAGGGAAAGGAATAGATATGGCCCAAATGAATTATTGGTGAGCTCTCATCATGTATGTTGTATGTGTGTACACAGACACATATACATTGTATATATGTATACACACATAATTACAAAGAGTAAACTATAATAAAGGAAATTTCAAGTAAAGATAAAAGATGTTTACATTAGACACTGTAATCTACATGTGTTGCTAATTTGTTTTTTGTGAAATCTACTCTAATTTCTTAGCTTATTAAAAAAAAGTTCACTAAGATTTGGTTTGGTTTTTGCAGACTGCTCTCTTCCTGAATTCTGTAGAAAGTATTCTGCAAAGCCTTTGAACTCTGAGAAACATTTTATTTCCCAAGGCTAAATTATAAGAAGTCACATTAGTCAAGCCACATATTCTAACACAACTCTGACATAACCACCACCTCCCAAAGTTGATCAATGAGTTGTGAGGGATAAGGAGCCCCAAAAGGCCAATTATGATTTCAGCCACCTACAGCCTAGTCAATCAGTGTCCCCCAAAACCTTCAGGAACAGACCAAAAGACATTGCCTTTGCTATTGGCATATCAGAAGCAGAACTGAACTCCCCCCTCCTCCCAATCCTCTACCTTTTTTTTTTCCCCTTTTTGGAAATAACAGGATCTAAGTGCAAACCATAACACGGACATACATACAGATGTTAAAGTTGTTGGTGTAGAAATATGAAAACGCATTACAGGCAGTTACATTCCATCTCCCTATTTCCCTCATCCTGGGACAGCTACACTATAGCCTTCAATATCCCACTGGGATATGCTTATTATATACTGCATCCTGCTTTCACTTCTGGTGTCATAGCTTAGCATGTGAGTCAGGACAAGAAAGGATATGAACTACTGGAAACCTTTTTAGTTTCAGAAAGCTTGACCCTCACCCTTGCAAAATGGGGGCTATTTATCTACAAGTTTATTTGTATTAAGCACTATATAACTACACTATGAAAACAATATGCATTTATGCATTCTTATTCTCAAAGTGAAAATTATTGCAATATTACCACAGGACCTCCATGCATCCTTACACAAAAACTATAAACAATCAAAGCTTATGTTTCCATTGTTTCTAAATGTTAAAAATCTGTCGACCTCTTCTCAAGGATACAACTGCAATTAAATTACTCAGTTCTCAAAATATCAAGGATATAATTCAAGCATATATCAAACTGTAAAATCAACCTTACCTTGATACATAGCCTGTGCGCCAGTCCATGCAAAAAGACTGGCAATGGCATTGGCTCGATAACCAACTTCTATCTGATCAGCAAGATTGTCCTTCAAAAGTCTCTCCCTTTTTATTTTGTCAGGTAACAAATGGAATTGAGTGTGGCCATAACAGCATGGATCTGCTAATCTTGTGCCTGAATTCCAAAGCAAAAAAAAAAAAAGAGAGAGAGAGGAAAAAAAATTAAATGACAAAACAGACGAGAATTTCTGTTAAGTGTTACTTTACTACTTGCTTCGTACCTTCCTGTGAATTAAACAATTTAAAATTATTTTTCTTCAAATTACCTTTCTTTTCTAGAAGCAAAGTATACTGTACATAAAACACAATCTTTCCCCCCAAAATATAAACACAAAGTCACAACGTGTTAACATAAAAATAAAGTGTAAAAGTAGCGAATAAGAGGACAGAAATAAGATTAACATTCTACGTCAAGCTGACCTGTTGCTTAGTCAGTTAACTGGGGCTCTGTTTTCTCCGTGCATTATTTTCTTCTGCAATGTGATTCTATTAATGAAAGGGTAAATAAACACTAAGTAAATCATGAGCTAAGAAACTATTACTGATAAAAGCATAAGTATTTGGGGAAGAAATATCACTGATTTAAAATAGATTCTAAAGACTAAAGAAAGCTAAAATAGACAGACTACCAACCTTTACAGTTGTGAAGAAAGCACTTTGTTAAACAAAATGTTCTGAGAATACGAATGATTATAAATGCCAACAATACGTGAAATGGTGACCTTATACTGCGAATCTACCTTAAAGGTACACCTGTGGCATGCTGATAAAGGACTCAAGAGATCTGGGTTCTGACTCTAATTTTGGCTTTCTCTGGTTGTATGACTGGAGAAATCAACTGAGTTTCTTAACAATTTCCTTATCTGTAAATAGTGGGATTTGGAGTAGGTGGTCTGGAAGATCTCTTCTGGCCATATGAGTCTAAGTACTTCACTTTATAGCCCCTCCACAGCTCTCTTATACATTCCTGGCTTCTTGAATCAAGCTTCCCTTTAGTTCCATTTGGGAATATAAACTGTCTCACTCTTTCAACAGCCAACAAGTGTATATCAGATAAAAGTAACAAAAATTAGTGACAACAACTTAGGTTTTAATTTAGATAAAAGAAAACAATGAACATTTTATAAATCAAAACCAAAATAACACTTAAAAACAATTTTAGTATTTTAAAAGTACAGTTTTCAGGCAACAAAGTTGTATAAATGCCTTTTGAGAATATCTTGTTGTTGATCAAATGTGTGTGTGTGTGTGTGTGTGTGTGTGTGTGTGTGTGTACAGAACTACAAAATGGATGCTAAATTGACAGCATGTATCCCTTCGCGGTTTTCTTAACTGCTTCTTGAATAAGAATAGGTCTGCATCTCTAACGTGAATAGTTCCTAATACAAGCATACTTTGTTCTTTCATACTGCTTTTTTTTTTTTAAACAAACTGAAAGTTTGTCGAAACTCTTGTGTCCAGCAAGTCTATGGGTGCCATTCTTCCAGCAGTGTGTGCTCATAGTATATATCTGTGTCACATTTTGGTAATTCTCCCAATATTTCAAACTTTTTCATTGTATCTGTTATGGCGATCTGTGATCATTGATCTTTGATGTTACTACTGCAATTACTTTGGGGCACCACAAACAGCATCCATGTAAGACTGCTAAGTTAATAAGATAAATGTTTTGTGTGTTCTGACTGCTCCACCAACCGGCTGTTCTCTGTATTTCTCCCTCTCCTCAGGCCTCTATTCCCTGAGACACAACGATATTGAAGAATTATGTAAATTTAGTTGATAAAGCAGGGGCAGGATTTAAGAGGACTGACTCCAATTTTGAAAGATCTTGTACTGTGGGTAAAATGCTATCAAACAGCACTGTATGCCACGGAGAAATCTCTTATGAAGAGTCAACTGAATCAAATTTTATTGTCTTATTTTAAGAAATTGCCACAGTTACCCCAATCTTCAGCAACCATCACCCCAATCAGTCAGCAGTCATCAACCCTGAAGCAAGAACCTCCACCAGCAAAAAGATTATGACTCACTGAAAACTCAGATGATGGCCAGCAATTTTTGCAATAAAGTTATTTTTAAGTTAAGATGTAGATGAATTTTTTTAGACAAATAATGCACACTTAAAAAACTACAATATAGTGTAAACATAATTTGTATAGGCACCGAGAAATCTGAAAATTCCTGTGACATTATTACTTCACTATGATATTTGCTTTGTTGTGGTGGTCTAAAACCAAACCTGCAACATCTTCAAGGGATACCTGTACAAGAATTACAATTCCCGTAGAATGCCAGCACGATATAATATTTAGACCCAAACTTCTAAGCACCAGCAATTATTGATTTCTCTGTCACACACATACAATTTACACAAAGAGAACTTTAAACACAAGCTACGTTACCTTTAAGAGAAAAACTCACCTATAAATATGCTATTTTCATATTGTTGTTTGAATAACGGGAGTTTGTCTGGTTTACAATTCTGAACAGGAATTTCTACTGGAACAGAGTAATCCAATGGCACAAACTTTAGGAAAAAAGTCACAAATATTAAATCTTAACAGTAGCAAGAGCACATATCCTTTTTTTTTACTACCTACAAAAACACATTAATCGCTAAATCACTTAATCATTGAAACTGATGTATTAAATGAAGTTTTTAAAATGCAATTTTGAAACAATTCATTTTTAATTGCATTCAGAAGCAAAAGACAAGTTTGCGAGTTTTCTTGTTCTTCAGAACTACAAATAGCACAGTTCAAAGATGTAAAAAAAAACAACCATACTACTTTGGATAGAGGGATTTTCTCTTATAGCTTAAAACAGTAACTACAAAACTGCACCCAAAAAACTGTTTTTGTAATAGGAAAACCAATAAATTTACTCCCACACAGACACTACTTTACTATGTGTGTATACAGGCATATACATACATACAGACATTTACATATATGTATGTGTACAAGTCAAATAACTTTTAGGTTAATCATATAGCAATAAAGTAAGTACTTCTATATGGAATATTTGAAAATTGAAAACTGAACAGAAAATCAGAGAGAAAAGGCTCATAATCCTAATTTATAATTATCATACAGCTGGGCAAATTATTTGTTCTTAGCTTTTTCCATAAGTAATGGAGTAGTCATAAAGGTCACGGTTTAAAGGAATAAAGATTATATTTAAAGAAAAATTCTTACCTCTGAAAGTTGTTTTGGTATACGAATCTGGTTATGCGGTCTATCATTTATCTGGTATCGTAATGCATCAACTCTACCTCGACGATGACCTTTTGGAATAATTTCTTCACCACGCCACCAATAAAAGTGAACTGGACGTTTAAAATCTAATAAAAATGGATATATTTTCATCTAGTGAACTTAACTATTTTGGTTCTTACACCATAGACCACTAATTTTAACATTAAATGCTTGATTAATTAAACATTAAAGGCCTAAAGCAAACCAGATATCCTAATCCATAATTAATTATTTTAACAATGTTTTTTCAGTGTGTTGAAAGGATTAGGTTTGAGGCTAGTAATTTAACATTAAATTATTCTGATTTAAATACACTGTTGCAGAAGAGGATTCTTGGTGAGAAGCACTCAACTTCTTCATGTACAAAGTAAAAATGCCCATGGCTACTTGCCTTATAGGGCTGTCATGAGAAAAATGACTGGTAAACTTTAAGGTTCTATACAAATGTGAACGAACTATTTTTATTAGTTATTCTTCACCAGTCTCAAGATAAAATCTGTTCCTGCTACTTTCTTCATTCAACACCCTTCAATTCACTCTGGGATTTAGTTACTTAAGTTCTTACTCTTGAATTTTCAATCTCTCTTCCCTCTCCTCTACCTACAAAAATGCACCATCTCTTTATTTTTGATTTTAGATCATTCTCTGGTTTTTCAGCATCTGGTTGTACCCTCCTTGTCTTCAACAGCTCTTCTTCCCATTTCACAAATTTGTGTGTCTTCCAAGGTTCTGTCCCTTTTAATATTTAACTGCCTCCTTACTTTCTCCATATCTCATCAAGTCTCTAGGTTTCAAATGTCATGCATCTCTGTGCATTTGTCCAGGCCAGCAACCACGCTTGAAATGCCTACTCCATCTTCTCCTCTGCCTTAGAGAAACATTCCTCTTCTTCAGCACTCAACTCAAAGTACCACTTACTGCACACATCCTTCCTAGATGCCCCAAATGAACGTGTCCTCTCTCACCTCCACTCTTCCCTACTTGATCTGGATCACATCACCACAACCTGGCATTATATTCATCTGGGAACACTAACACCCCTCAGCCTCAGCAGAATATAAGCTCTTTAAGAAAAGAGATGGTTCTTATTTTATCTTTTTATCTACACTACCTAATATAGTACACATTGTATAATTTAAGGAATGTTTGTTGAATAACTGTATCTTGGGAGATTATCAGGAAAGAGGGAAAAGGAGAATTACAAAATGTTGAGAAAGAGCCTTAGCTCTTAGCATCTACATTGTGGAGCAAAGGGGGAAGATGGAATAGCAACAGCAGCTTGGAATTAAAAAGTAGGAAATGAATCAAAAATATGTCCCAGAAGGCAAGAAAATAGAAAATATAAAGGAGAAATGACTGGTCAGTTGCTAAATGTGGCAGAAACCTCCAGGCAGGATGACTGGAAAAGGGCTGTTACATTTGGCAATTAGGAGATCAACTACACCTTTGAAAGGGACATTCCAGTACTGTCATGGAAACTGAAGCCAGATTACAAGGGGCAGAAAAATGAGAGGATGTGCAGAAGTAAAAATAGAAATTGTAGAAAGACAATAAGAAATCAAAGGAACTAACTTGTTTCTTTGTAAGTAAGAAGACTGAAAATGAAATAGCTAGAAAAGGGTCAGCTGGGTGGTGCAGTGAATAGTGCTGGACCTGAAGTCAGGAAGATTCATCTTCAGAGTCATGTGGCCTCTAGCTATGTGACCCTAGGCAAACCACTTAACCCTGCTGGTTTCAGTTTCCTCATCTCTAAAATGAGGGGGAGAAGGAAATGGCAAAACATTCTATCTTTGCTTAGAAAACCCCAAAAGGGGTCGAGAAGTCAGGTATGACTGAAAAATGACTGAACAATTTGAAAAGACATTCCCTTAGTCAAGGGAAGGATTTTTTAAAAAAATATAGAAATGACCTGTAAGAGTCCATGAAGAGGGAGATATTAAAGAATCAATAGAATGTTTGTTAGAACAAGGGCCTAGAAACGAAAGGAAATAAAAGATGAGAAAAGATATAAAACGGTGAAGGAAGAATAGACTTGCTGCCTTAGTTTTTTGCTGAAAATACCACAGTAGGGTATTTAAAAGCTGTGGAATAAGCACCCCACGGAATGTGCTAGGGTTAAGCAACTGAGAGGGTCCAAGCGAGGTTACAAAGCATAAATTTATAATGGATGAAATAAGGACTTTTTTAAAAATTTTTTCCAGCAAATAGACCAAAGAAAGCAGAGAGGGTGTGCCTAAGGTTGACAGTTTCAGAGAAATGAAGTACTAGGAGATGATAGAAAGGAAAATAGTAGTTGAAGATGGGAACTTGAGATCAAGATGTCAGAAATACAGCAGCTGTAAGGTCTACACTGGTAAAGTGTAGATGGAGGGGACACTGTTAACACTGACTGAGGCAGGGCAATGTAGGAAACTTGAGAAGTCAGGGTTTTAATTTTTAATTCAGCACAGTGCAGTGAAGCTCCGCATGTGGAATCACTATATTAAGAGCTAGAAAGGGTTTTAGAGATGGTCTAGTACACTTGTTTATTTTATTATTTTTTAAGAGCATTTACAAGTCTGATCTATCACTGATAAGACATCTAACTCCAAGTGTGCTCCCTTGCCCTGTACCAAATTATTCAATGAATTCGACTTAATTATGTGAATTCTCATTCTGATAAAAGTCAAATCAGTTGTACATATAAAGCTTTAGTTTTCCCATTTTTAAAAAGGATGTGATACCAACAACTCAAATGATTGGATAGGAATCCATGCAATCATTTATAAATTGATAATTGGGGGCAGGGTTGGTTTCCTTTGAATACAGTATAGAATTATCATAGCATTCTTCTTGATAAAATCCAGACTATATTTGGTCATGGTCCCTTTACCTTACATCCTAAAAACACAGTTTTTGAAGCCTATTCAATGTCTGATTCTTTGGTACTCAATTCATCAAGTCATTAGGTTTTAAGCTCACTCTCTCTCCTCTCTCTCTCTCTATATATACATAGGCATGCAAATACACAAAGGTATGTATATATTTACCATTTACTTTTTAAATTTCGAGTTCCAAATTGTACAATGGCTTAATTTTCAGATCACTTCTCTAGGCCTGTTTGCCCCTGTGACCCTCACAGCACTTTCTTCTACTTTTCATGCACTTTTCATATTCTCTATACTATCCACATTTCTCATGTATCCTCCACAGGAACTGAAATGCCTATGGTCAGTTAGTTACTTATTAGCTAGATCAAAATAAGTTTATTTTAATGTAAGTTTCCATAGGATGTGCTTTTAATACCTTTCTAAATAATCCTACCTCTTCACAACTAAGATAGTGACTCCATTTCACCAAAGAATCACCGAATGGTAAAGCTAGAAGGGCTTTAGCTCTAAAGAAGGCCAACCGCCTCATTTCACCTGAGTAAACTGAGGCTAAATGTAAAGTGATTTGTCAGGAAAACCTGAGTTCAAGATCAGTTTCAGAAATGTCCTAGCTATATGACTCTAGTCGGGCAAGTCACTTAACTTCTGCCTGCCTCAGTTTCCTCATCTGTAAAATGGGGTAAAGTACCTACTTCCCAAAGCTGTTGTAGAGATAACAACAATAATTACTATAGTTAACATTTATATCAGGCTTACGATGCACCAGGCACTAAAAGTACTAATCCCCTGAGAATTGTCATCTGATCCTCACAGTGGGATACCCAGTGTGCCACTGCTACTGTCTGGGAAAGAACTGGAACTCAGGTCTTCCTGACTCCAGGCTCTGCCCTCCATCCATCGCATTACTTAGTTACAAAGTTACAATGGATACTATTATTATAATTACTGTTATTTGTTCAAGGTCATTTTGCTTCTAAGTGTCAAGGTCTGGAACCTTACAGCCTGCACCGAGATGTGCCAGAATGCCACAAACACCACCTGGGTGGCCCTTCGGAATAGAGCTGGGTCTGCAATCAGGCCGACCAGGGTCCAAATCTGACCAGTTACTTGGCTATACTGAGGCAAGCTGCTGAACCTGTTTGTCTGGGTTTCCGGGTCTGTAACATGAGGATAACAACGGCCTCTCCTTCCCAGCTTGGTTTCTGAGCATCACGTGAGGTATCTGTAAAGCAGTACCTAAGGGTCGGCTACTACTATTACTTTTACCATTACTATTGTTGGGCGCCCTCGTGGAGGAGAACATCCCTCGTGGTGTAATGGCCCTCAGAATCCGTGGGTTGTAATTCCTGAGCTCCCTGGGGGTGAATTAACGTTTCCTCATAGGCAGGAGGGAAGAAAAGAGGAGGCAATGGGGGAGGAAGCCTGGGAAGGGGGCAGCGGGGGTCACCGGGGGCAGGGGGCGGCAGGTGTGGGGGCGGGGCCGGCCTCGCACACTCACCCAGGGCGGCGGCTGCGAGGCTCGGGTTGTGGGGGGTCAGCAGCCCGGTCAGGGAGGCCACGAGCTGATGGAGGAAGGGCGAGGCCACGGCCTCCTGCTCCCGATAGAGCGGGGCCCGCTGCTTGCGCTTCAGGTGCAAATGCTCCTGCAGGAGGCAGTCGCACACGGCCGAGCGCAGCGGGGCCAGGTCGGCCGGGCCGCCCGGCTCGCCGGGGCCGGGGGGCGGGGGCAGGGGCAGGCCGCTCAGGTAGGCGGTCTTGGTGAAGCTCTGGTACCAGCGGTCGGCGTTGAGGGCGAAGGTCTGCGGGTACACCACGTACTTGAGGCGCTGCAGCTTGGTGAGCACGCGCAGCCTGGCTTCCACCGAGGGCGCGTCGTGCGCCTGCTGATGCCACCGGTCCACCCGACGCTGCCGGGCCGCCTTGCTTTTCGCCGTCAGCGAGGCCACCACCGGCGGGTATCGCGCCGCCGAAGCCACGACCTCGGCCGCGGGAGTGGCGGTCTCGGCCGCGGTGTGCAGCGCCCTGCCGCGCGGCCGCAACCTAACCCGAATGGAGGCCGCCATCTTCGATCCGAGGGCGGGGGCGGAGCTGCGATGCCGTGATTGGACCGGCTTGCACGTAGACGCTGCGTAACGAGCCGACCAATCAGAAAGCAAAGTCACGAATGCGGCCGTGCGTGATGACGTAGTGTAAGGGGGGGGTTACCGCGCGATGACGTCATTAAACGCGGAGCCAATGAAACTTTTCTCTTAGCTTGGGGCGGGATTTTTGGAGCTGAAGCCTCTAAATCGTCTCGTCTTCTCTCAGGTGCAGGAATCCAACCTCAGACTTGAAATGCTGGCACTTGGAGTGCAGTTAGGAATAACGAAGGTCATCTAGTCCAGCGGCTCAGCCTTTCTTTGCCATGGACTTCTTTGGCAATCTGGCGAAACCTATGGACTCCCTAATTAAAAAAAAAAAAAGGGAAGCAATTCTATCGCAATACAGATAGCACAATATATTTTTAAAGAGCACCCGGACCCTAGATTTTACAAAGGAAACAGTTACACAAGAATTTAAATGACTGGGGAAATATATTTTAAAGAAAAAATTTCTGTAAGGTATTGGAATGTATTAATTATAAAAATAATTAATAGTATAATTAAATTGGAAAATATTGATTATAATATATTAGTTAATTATTAATTATACATAATTCATCATTAATATAATCCAATTAATCATTGGAATATATTAATTTCCAATTAATCATTGGAATATATTAATTCATCAAAGCAAAGAGTCAGTATAGTTTAGTGAAAAAAACTCTGGATTTTTAGTCCTATGTCAAGTCTGAAAATAAATAACTGGAGGCCCAGAGGTTATGCAACTGCTGTTAACTTAAAAAATATCAAAGAACAGAGCCGGGTTATCACAACCACAGTTAACTCTAAGAAATAAAACAAAAACAAAGAGCTCACAGTGGTCATAAGCAAAAAGCTTTCTTTATTCCATTGGAGGAAAACTAGACACGTGCCAGGTGTCCTCTAGCAGGAGACGTGTTTTTAATGTGGCCAAATCTCAATACATATTTCTCAATACACAGTGATCTGTAGCCCTGACAATGAGAGATAACAGCAACTGTGAGACAAATGGAATCATAGCTGGGCTTTAAGACCAGAACATGGGTCCTGTAGGGGCTTGTCCAAGCTCAGGTACCACCTGGTGCTGGTGCAGAAACAGTTCAGGGATTTTGCTGTAGCTGAGTTCATCCAGAGAGTGAGCACTAAAGATCATTTTTATGCTAAGTTCAGGGCACAGCTTGCCTCCTGGGCCTTAGCTCTGGAAAACAGGCTATCTTCTAATAGTAAAAAAGAGAAGGGTGGTCTTGTAATGGGCATCCTGACACCTAAAACTGGGATTCAAGTCCCTCTCCTCAGCCCCTCATTTCCTTTGCAAACTGAGGCAAGTCTTTGGCCTCTCTGGGCTTTAGTTTCCCTTGAAGCATCAGGATGGGATCAGGATTGGCATCCATGTCCTCATTCCTTATGTATGGGTGCACACCATAGGTCAGGTGTGGATCTCCTTCTCTCTACATACTCTTTTGGTGCTCCAATCATAATCAGCTCCCATAGGTTCAACTGTCATTGTAGATAACTTCCAATGACATCTCTCTCTTGACTACCAACCGACTGCAGAATATTCCCTCCTGTATGTCCTATTGGCATCTCAAGTCCAAAACAGAACTATTCTTTCCCATAAACTGCTCTTCTACTCTTCCGTATTTCTGTCAAGTGCACCCAGATTCACAAGCTCACAGGTGCCCTATCCTCCTTCCTGAAATTATTTTATATTTGCTTGTCTGTTCATAAGTTGTTCCTCTCTCCTCTCCCCAGTAGAATATAAGTTCTTTGAAGTTAGAGGCTGTTTTGTTTTTACCTTTGTCTCCCCAATATCTTCACCCCGAGTTCTCTCTGAATCCTCATACCCTTGTTGACAAGTTCTGTCAATTCATTCTCCGCAACAGCTCTTTTATCCATCCTTTTCTCTCCACTCGTATCATCTGGACCCTGATTCATATCCTCATCATTTCTTGACTGTACTATTGCAGTAACCTGTCAGTCATCCAACTCTCAGTTCTCCAATTAATCCTCTATGCACCTGTCAATTTGAAATTCATAAGGCATGTATCTGACATTTGTCTGCCCAGGAAGCTTCAGTGACTTCCTGTTGCTTCCAGGATAAAATATAAACTCTTCCATTTATCATCTAAAGCCACTAGTTCCAACCTGTTTTTCCATACTGACCATGCATTGTTTCTTTTTCACATACTATATATTGTAATCTAGTAAACATTTATTAAGTGCCTACTGTATGCCAAGCACTATTTTAACTGCTGAGGATATAATAATAAGAAGACAGTAACTGCCTTCAAAACACTTACAATGTAAAGGGGACCCAGCAGACAAAAGGAGGCAAGAGTGGGAGGTGGGGGAAAGATGGGACATTAAGAGTAGTCTGCATAGAGGCATATTGTTCTGTGGACTTGAAACCAGACGAAGCAGCAGATACAAAATGGAGCGAGCCAGAAAGTCCAGGTTCTTCCCTCTGTAAAGGAAGACACTGAAAAGAGTTTACTGCTCTGCCCTCCAATGTGTATGGGGGGTGGGAGGGAGGGGAGTGAGGGCGGTGGTGTCAATCAGAGCTTAAGTTAGCAACCCAGTGGTGAATTTAGAAGTGATGAATTTATCCTGAGAAGGGTATCTTGTTCTGTGAACTTGAAACCAGGCAGAGCAGCAGATGCAGAGTGGAGTGAGCCAGATTAGCCTACTTCCCATGGATGACATCCCATCTGCCACCTCTGTGGTTTTACACAAAATATCCTTCCTCACTTCTACCTCTTATGACCCTAGCTCCCTTTACAGCTCAGCTTAAAAGTACTATCTCCCATAAGAGGTCTGTCCCAATTACCCCAAACTTTAGTGATATCCTGCCCCCAAACCTGAAATTATTCTCTATTCTCCATTTGCTTATCCATGCATATATTGTTTGTCTCTCCTTTCCCCAGTAGAATATAAGTTCATTGAAGGTGGGGGCTGTTTCACTCTTGTCTTGTATCCACTTTTCCTAGTACAACGCCTGCCACACATAGGTGCTTAGTAAACGTTTGTTAAATTGAACTGAATACTAAATTCATCATAATACATTGGAAAGAGTCCTTGATTTAGAGTTAAAGGCACAAATCCTGGTTCTGTTTCTTGTTACCTCTGTTACCTTAGGCAAACCATATAACATCTGTGGACCTCTTCTCTCATTTATAAAATGAAGTGGAACTGGAAAACCTCTGATGTTCCTCTCAGTTCTAAAATGTTATCTTTCTGAATAAAATTAAACCCTCACTCTCACTACATAACTACTCTATGTCTTTCCAGTCATGCATCTCTCTATTATAACATCCCTTACACAACTTCTCTTGTACAGGTCATTGTTGGTAACATGAGACAACCTACTTCATGGCCATCATGTCCTCTCCATTGCTTCTTAGTAATGCTCTAATTTAATTTCTTTAGAGAAAGTGGCATTTCATGATTTGTAGCCACATAGTATAGTTATATAACATCATTGAAGGGGCAGCTAGCTAGGTGGCATAGTGGATAGAGCACTGGGCCTAGAGTCAGGAAGTCACTTAATCCTGTTTACCTCAGTTTCCTCATATGTAAAATAAGTTGGAGAAGGAAATGCAAACCACTCTGGTATCTTTGCCAAGAAAACCCCAAATGGGGTCACAGAGACAGATATGATGGAAATGCCTGAACAAACATCATTTGAAGAATACTCATTTTAAAATATGGGCCTTTGTTCTAGGCAAACTTAGAGGCTCTACAAGTACCAAACAATTGGGGGCTAAGCCAAGGTGGCAGAATAAAAGCAAATACTTCCCTGAACTCTCCCACAAAGCCCTCCAAATACCTGTAAAAACTGACTCTAGGAATATATATATATATATATATATATATATATATACATACATACATACACATATATATACATACATATATGTATATGTACATATATGCAAATGTGTATGTGTATTTATGTATATATATTATATATGTACGTATGTATATGTGTGTGTGGATATATATATATATATATATATATATATATATATATATACACCTAAAAAATAAAATTTACTCTTGAGAGGTATATACTAGGAGAAAGACAAAGGCAGAGGTAGAATGTAGCAAAGCACCTCACATAAAAGAGGCAAGAAAGAGCTTTTACAATGGAGTGGAAGAGGGAAAGATGCAGGGGAATAAGTTAGCCTTACTCTCATGATATTTGGCTTAAGGAGGGCATAATTACACACTCATTTGGGTATGGAAATCTATTTTGCCCTGCAGGAAAATAGAGAGGAGGGAAATGGGAGAAGGCAGGGTGATACAAAGGAGGACAGACGTGGGGAAGGGATGGATGGGGTGCATGCTGTCCTGGGGTGGAGGGTGGAGAAAGATGGGGAGAAAATTTGAATTTCAAATTCTTGTGGAAGTGAATGTTGAAAATATATAGATGTTTATTTATTTTAAATGACTTTAAACAAATTCTAGAGCTACAGAACCCACAAAATGATAAAGTGAAACAAATCCCCAGCCCAAGACAACCTGGAAAGTCGACAGGAAGGATCTTTTTGCACCTGGCAGGGAGTGGAGTACTGTGTGACATGGTGGTGGTTTTAAGACTTATCAACCTATAAACACTAAAAAGATCAGTGGGAAAACTCTGTGGGACCTGGGTAAAACAGGAGTGTACAATCTGTCCCCAGCCCCATGATGGTGGCGGTGTTGGCAGCAGGAGCAGTAGCAGTGGCAGCAGAGGCTCCTACCAGAGCTCTAGGCCCACAGACAGTAGGGGTTCTAGGGGCTAATACAAAATCCCTGAAGCCTGGGACAGTACATCCAACCCAACCCCCACCCCCTCTGGAAGCAGAGTCCTACCTTGACAAAGAGTTAGAAAGTCAAGTGTTTGACTGGGAAGATGAATAAACATCATAAAAGAACTCAGACTATTGAATAGTCTGTAAAACGATTTGGAGAAGGAAGTGGCCAACCACCCCAGGATCTTTGCCAAGAAACCCTCAAATAGGATCATGAGGACTCAAAAATGACTAAAAAATGACTAAAACAACAAGCAGCTATAAAATATAATTTGTGAAAATCTGTCTTCTGGCTCAACCCTTCAAGAGAAGTATCTTGAGATATATTATGTGGGACTATTCTCACACACACACACAAAAAAAGTGTGGAAATGGAAAAGTAGGTATATGGGTAGGTAGTTATTTTAGGATAATCATAATAATACACTATTTTTTGTTGTTTTTCTGAGTGTTTACTCCCATCCTCCTTTCTTTCAGAGTTAGATCTCTCAAAACTCTGGAAACTGCATCACCTCTAACACATACATCCTGTTCAATCAAGTACGCATACTTGGCCTAATCCAGTTATTCTTCCCATCTTAATTTTCTTTAATACTATTTCTACTTTCTCATGCCACACTATAATGTGAAGAGTTCACATGTGTGATCCCACTGTCATTGATGGAAAAGACAAATCAGACCACATAAAGAAAAATTGTGTTCAATTAAAAGAAAAAATAATGTTACAAATTGTTATAAAACCATTTCTAGTTTCTCTGTTTGGTCTCATCCATATATTTTATCATAATAGCTGGGATGAAATTTTCCTATGAGCATGGAAATCAATAAGTATTCAGTTTCTATTATGATAATAATAGCACTTTTTTATAGTAGCTCAGTGTTTTAAGGTTTCCAAAGCAATTTTCTTATAACTCTATCAAGATTTAGATATCATAAAGGTAGTATAACATTCCCATGGCCTGTGCCTGGGGTTGTCCCACAATAGTGTAGCCTCTGGCACAGGTCACATCTGCCCATTCTCTCTCAGTTGGCAAATTCACCCAAACTCAGCCTAGCAGATCTGAGTTCCCAGAATGTGACCACAAACACATAGTTACAATTCAAGCTCAAGATCCTAGGAATAACTCCCTCATAGGGGTCTAAGTTTACCCCCATAGTTCCTGAGTTCCCACCGGTATTCTTCCCATCTGTACAAAATCAATCACTCATTATAAAACAGAAAATATTTAATGATAAGGCACAAACAATAATCAACACACCACAGTTATTCAGTATAAAGCAATGCAGAAGTAATATACCATAGTTAACATATCACTGAGTTATTTTAATGTTTGTCTACTAATGTACATAATATCCTTGGGGAAGATGGGTACATACTTATGGAAAATTAGCAGAGACACATGTTTGAGAACAACTTACAATCCTGGAGCAACCATCAGTTCTGGACTATAAGCCCATTCCAAGCTTTTGATACCTTCATGTAGAATCTACCGCATTAGTCACGTCTGTGCTAGCTGTTTCCCTTCTGGCCCTCACTGTTCTCCTAGTACGCAAATGTATTCTTTTACTCTCAAACTGATGAAGCTCTAACAAGCTGTTTTTACTCAGAGTTATCATTAAAAGGCCCTGAGCAAATGTTATATGATCAAAATGATAAGCATTTCCCTGAAACCACAAAAGTCAGACAGACTTTCTGGTCAGTGCAGACCAACCCAGTTGACTTATCTCTTGAAAGGATGCTGAATTTTCCAACTACTTTTCTTCTAATAGCAAAGCAAGCTTACAGCAAAACTCCTGGAGTACAGCATACTCCAGAGTATGGATCTCTGGACAGTGAATGTCAGGCCAGCCAGCTTTTCTCTCAACAAGATGCTGATTTATTGAATCAAATCAAATTTGACCTATGCTTAGTGAACTTTACTGTTTTCCCTTCTCTTACCAGAAGGGATGGAAGAAAACATGCAGCATTTCTGAGCATTTCCATTTTAAATTTATAGATGGCAGGGGCAGCTAGGTGGTGCGGTGGGTAAAGCACCAGTGCAGGAGTCAGGAGGATCCGAGTTCAAATCTCACCTCAGACATTTGACACTCACTAGCTGTGTGACCTTGGGCAAGTCATTTAACCCCAATTGCCTCACCCTGGGTCATCTCCAGTCATCCTGATGAATATCTGGTTATGGGTTCAGGTGGCTCTGGAGGAGAAATGAGGCACTCAGAACAAAGGCAAGTGCAAGACGTCATCATTTCTCTGATGACACGGTCTTTTTTGGCAACGAAGGACAAGCACACATATAGATGGCACTTTCCCAATGAATTTCTGCCTTCCCCCAGTCAATCAGTAGAGCAATTGCTTTCTTGTCTACTGACTCTGCTGTTGAGGTTCACACAGCTCTTGCTTTATTATAATTTCTGTCCCACTGAGTTCTTCCCTACACCCAGTGGCTTAAATTGGATTCTCATGATTCTCAATGACTCATCTTTCCCTTATTAGATAAAACTCAAAAGAATCTTACTTTTCTGTTGGTTATGAAATCAACAACCTGTATTAAGTCATTGCATAGTCTCCATATAGTTATTTGATTGATCACTTTGTTTTTGCTTCTCAAACTATAAAAACAGTCACAAGCAAATGAGATAAACAGATAAGTGAATAAATAAATGTTCACAATTCCCTGCATCCCTACTCATTCTTTTGTCCTTGAAAAGGTCCTTGCAGTCCTTACTTTATTGTCTTATTTTCTATATCTCATGTTTAACAGAAAAAAGGTTTTTCACTCATAGATTTTAACACTCGTTTGTGCACCAGTTACCGTTTTCACAGTACAGGTTGTTCTGTGTTTGCTTTTATATTTGTATCCACCACCACCCCCTTAGGAATCTCCTCTACCCCTGAGAACGTAAGCTCTTTGAAGTTTCTGTTGATTCTTTGAACTTTGTCCTGTAGCTTGTTAATACATAGTTGCTTGCATGTTGTCTCCCCCATTAGATTGTGAGCTCCCTGAGAACAGTGGCTTTTGTTTGCATTTATTTGTATTTCCAGGCTTACTACAAGTCCCGGCATATAGCAGGTGCTTAATAAATGTTTACTTGGCTGTTTTCCTTGAATCCTCAGCATGAAGCAGAGTAACTTACACAAAATAGTTTCTTAATAAGTGTTTATTGAATTTATGAATGGTACAGACTAAATAATAATAATAGGTGATGTTTATAAAGCTTTCAACCTTGTTATTATCTCATTTTATTTGCAAATATTCCAACAAAGTTCTATCTGAGAGTAAGTATCAGATTAGTGTGATACAGTGTTACTGTCTAACCCTTTCAAATGTTATATTCTTTGTCAAAGTTAAGAAGATATTGGTAATTTTTTTTAAACTCAGGAAAATTTATGAAATAATTCCAGTATCATTAGTTCTTTTCTAATTGTCATTTTCAAGAGCAAATCATCGAATCAAAGAATTGGAATAACTGTGAAATTAGTTGCCAAATTTCCTCACATTATAGATGAACAGAAACTGAGATGTGTGACTTACCCAAGGTAGCCAAAATAGTAACAGAGCCATGAGAAGAGTAAGCTCTCTCTCACCTCCTCACCTCTCAGACTCAGAATTTTATAGTGATTTATATTTCTGATCCCTTTGTATATGTACAATTTCAAATAATACACATGAAACAAAAGCTGGACCCAAAAGCTGGACCCAAAGGTGTAGGGTAAATGCTGAAGATGGAGAACTTTTTGTGCTTCCGTGTCGAAAAATTAAACCAAATCTCTCAATTCTCTTCATAGGTAAGACATACCATTTGGCTTGTTCTATAGAAAGGGCAATCACACTGCTGATGGATAAAAGTACAGATTTCCCAAGGCACGCTCTATGACTCCTCAGTCTTCTTTTAAATTCTTTCATATGTGTGCATATGCCCTCTACTTAAATATGTCCATCTTCAGTTGTATATTCCTAGAGATCTGAGATCAGACCCAAATATTTTCTTAAAATTACTACCATAGCATGTGTAATAACTGAGTTCTTGTCTTGTAACATCTAGATTCTTTCACAAAAACTATCAGCACAACATTTATTCCTTCTCTTAGGTCTTCAAAAGCATTTTATCATCCACAAGACAGTCTTAGGTGGCAAGTATTGGAAAGAAACTTTAAACACTAAAAGAAAAAAATGGGTTTTATCCAGAAGAATTGTTATTTCAATGGCATTTATTATGTTATTTTTGTAAATGCCTAATCAGGTTATGTTAAAATTGTATTGCTTTTTACCACCTTCCCTGTGCCCTGCCCCAGAAGCCTGATCAAACTTCTTTTTCTATCACAAATAGAAAAATCTTTCTATAAGCAGTGTAATGGAATAGAGCTAGTCTAGCTGTTTAAGTGTTTTTGCCCCTCATCATAAGCTTTAATTCTGTCAAGCTTTCCTGTTCTCATTTGCAAAGGATTAGAGAAACCAGGATTTTATTGAAATGTATTACCAGTTGGCAAGTAAAATTAAACGAAGAGCATATCATAAGGTATTATTAGGGAAGGAAAGAATATTCGACTTTAAAAAAGATCTCTGAATACAGTGATGGATTTATATGAAAATCTAGGTTACTCAGTTTCAATCTTGTACACCCCTTAGTATGTAAAGTATGTAAAGTTCAGATATCTGAACACTCATCCTGCTTGGAATAGTCCTGTCTTGCTCCACCTCAGTTGCCTTTGTCATCTCACTGCAGTGTTCCACCATGACTGGCCAAGTACAAGAGGTCTGTGGGGAAAGACTTTATGAGAAACAAAGAGAAGAAGGAGGGGAACACAATTCTGTTTCCTTTTCATCTTTTTACCTCTCCAGCAAACCACACTTTGGCAACAAATTCAGATATTATCACAATCCTGTTGCTTGTCCTAGAGGCCTCATGCTTGATTTGATACAGAGCCCACTACCGCATTTCTGTGACAGAATATCCAAATCTACATGGTAGGTTGGAAATGAAAACCAGTTGGTGAATTCCCTCAGACCCAAGGAAGAAATAAAAAGGTGTGACAGGAAGCCACAAGGCCAAGAATCATATCTCATTACATCTCACTTCTCTAACCTTTGATAATGTAGAACAATCTCTCCCCAATCCTTCTCGTCCCCCCACTATTATATAGCTCCTCCCCCTGAGCTATAACAGTTCCAACCAGTGGCTTAGTCCTGAAAAAGAGTGCAGTTCTCCTTCTTGGCAAGTAGAGGGATTAAAGGTCAGTGGGAAGAGAATTATTACTTGCATCTTAATTTGAATCTCTAAATGTATTTTCCTCAAAGAACACAGTTAGTCATTATGCTTAAATTCTGCTCTAGCTGCAGTAAAAGGAGACAGTGTTATTCAAGGTTGGCTATTGGTAAGATGGATATGGTAAAAGGATAGGGGCAGTGAGATCCAGGATTCTACAGAGAGCATTGTCAAAATGATAGACCAGCTTGCATTAGCCCACAAAAACTTGTTTAGCTCATAATATTCCATAAATATGCTACTTAATTAGTAAAACTATAACTTCTATGTTTATGTTTTTCAAATATGCTATCTCTAGCTCTATCTTAGCCCTTGAGTTCCAAACAAAATATTGAACTATATCCTCCTTATTTGTACCTGGAATTTAAACTTAGCATGTTCCAAAATGAACTAGTTTTCTTGCCTCAACAGCTTTCTGGTTATCCTGACTTCCCTATATTTGTCAATAGCACCACCTCCCAGTCATCCATCTCCCTAATTATGGAATCATTTTTGTATATCTCAGTTGTTTTCATCTCTCTTCTCCCATATGTCCAATTGCTATGTCCTGTTGTTTCTGTCTGTGCAATATTACTAATACTAGTCTCTTTCTTCTAAAACTGTCACAATCTCACTTAAAGCCCTAACTGATTTTCATCAGCACGGCTGCAGTCTCTTCCTTTCATAAATGGCCTTCTTAACTCTAGGCGCTACCATTCTAATCCATTGTGCACACTGCTGATAAATGAATTTGCTTAAATCTTTATTCTGATCATAGCACCCCTTATTCAGAAATCAGGAAAATTAATTACTTAATTTTGAGAAGTTAATAACTTAGTTACTAAAAAGACCTACTCGATGACCCTCCAACATGCCTTTGATGTCTTCCCATTTCAGTTCTTCTCATCTTTTGGAGCCCTTTGCCCAGAACTACACGTCAAATTGTTATCTACTCTTCTTTCCTGATCTCTCCAAGACAAAAGTAGTCTTTTCTTTCTTGGAAGTACTATAGCCCTTTCTTGTTCCTTTAACTCATTTCCCACCATATATAGTTACTTCTGTATATGTCTTATCTCCCTTACTAAATTATAAACTCCATGAGGATAAGGTCCATTAATGTTGATTCTGTGTTGTTACTTCTTTCTATCACCAGAAGAACCTAGTGTGTTTTCTCTCTCTCTCTCTCTGTCTCTCTGTCTCTGTCTCTCTCTCTCTGTCTCTCTCTCTCTCTGTCTCTCTCTCTCTGTCCCACAACTCTCTCTTTTTCTCTATCTAAATATACATACACAAATATTTAAATTAAGCTGCACAGAATCAAAAATTTAGCTCACTTGTGAGTATGCATTTTGATTGGTTTCATTAAAAAATTCAGCTAAAAGTAAACCCATGAAACATCATGTCTTAAGATTATTTTCTATTCTATGTATGCCAGAGACATTTGTTGGAAACAAGTATCAGTGTTTTACTTTTGAAGGAAAAATATCCATTCAAGATTCTTGAACTTAAGAAAAATAACCTCTTTATCATCTCATGCTCAATTAATTAACCAGAATTTTATAGTAACTAGAACTTCCATACTTTAAAATAGTCATTGTTGATGATGATGCATATAAGATACTGAAAGATCCTGACATATTACTTTTTTCTTTTTATTTTAAATTACTTATTTAGTATTTTGTTTTCCCCAAGTATGTATAAAGACAATTTTTAACATTCTTTTTTTTTTATTTTGAGTTCCAAATTCTCTCTCTCCCCCCTAGCCCAACGAGAAGGTTATACGTGCAAAACGTATTTTCTTACTAGCCATGTTGCAAAATATATAGAGATACCAAAAAAAGGGAACCCCCAAAAAATAAAGAAAATATTTAAAAGTATGCTTCAGTCTATATTCAGATCCCATCAGTTCTTTCTCTGGAAATGAATAGCATTTTTCATCATAAGTCCTTGAGAGTTGTCTTGCACCATTGTGTTGCTGAGAATAGCTAAGTAATTCACAGTTGATCATCTTACAGTATTGCTGTTACCGCATACAATGTTCTTGTTCTCCTCAATTCACATTGTATCAGTTCATGTAAGTCTTTCCAGGTTTATCCTAAGAGCATTCTGATCACTATTTCTTATAGCACAACACTATTCCATTACAATAATACACCATAGCCTTTTCAGCCCATTCTCCAGTTGTTGGGCAACCCCTCAGTTTCCAGTTCTTTGCCACCAGAAAAGAGCTGCTATACATAATTTTATATATGGGTCCTTTTCTTTTTTTGTTTTTTATCTCTTTTTGGATATAAACCTAGTAGTGGCATTGCTAGATCAAAGGGTATACATGGTTTTGTAGCCCTTTGAGCATAGTTCCAAATTGCTGTATATAAGGGTTGAATCAGTTCACAACTCCTTTAATAGTACATTAGTGTCTCATTTTTCCCACATCAACTCCAACATTTGTTATATTCCTTTTCTGTCCTATTAGTCAATCTAATAGGTGTGAGGTAGTTCCTTAGAATTGTTTTTATTTGCCTTTCTCCAATCAATAGTAATTTAAAGCATTTTTTTTACATATGGCTATAGGTAGCTTTGATTACTTCATCTGAAAACTGACCGCTCATTTGCCTCTTGGGAAATGGCTCTTTTTTCATAAATTTGACTCAGTTCTCTCTATATTTGAGAAGAGGCCTTAATCAGAAAAACTTTCTTCAAATGTTTTTCACAATTATGATTGCTAACTGCATTTCCTCCATCCAATCCCCACCTCTGTTTATTCTATTTTCTCTCCTTTCACTCTGTTCCTCCTCAAAAGTGTTTTGCTTCTGCCCCAATCTTCCCCCTACTTTTCTGTAGGGTAAGATAGATTTCCATACCGAACTGAGTGTGTGTGTTATTCCCTCCTTAAATCAAATTCGATAAGAGTAAGGTTCACTCATTCCCTCTCACCTCCCCCTTCTTCCCCTCCACTATAAAAGCTTTTTCTTGACTCTTTTATGTGAGATAATTTACCCTATTCTACCTTTCCCTTTCTCCTCCCAGTACATTCCTCTCTCTCACCCCTTAATTTTATTTTTTAGGTGTCATCCCTTCATATTCAACTCACACTGTGTCTTCTGTATATGTTTGTGTATTCCCTTCAAATACCCTAATACTGAGAAAGGTCTCATGAGTTACAAATATTATCCTTCCATGTAGGAATGTAAACAGTTAAATTTTTTTTATTATTTTTCTTTTATTTTTCTTTTAATGTTCTACAATCACTTCCTTAAAATTAAGATTTTATCCCCCCACACCTTTCCCCCACTACCCCCCTCCCTCCCCATGACAGCATACAATTCTGTATAGGTTCTACATATACTTTCCTATTGAGCACATTTTCACTATAGTCATGCTATGCAGTCGCACTAAAATAAATGGAAGAAATCATATAACAAATCAAATATAATACACTAAAACCCCCACACACACAAACATGATCTGCTACATTCTGTGAATGATTTCCATATTTCTTTCTCTGAGTGTGGAAGGCATTTTGCCTTAGAAAACTGTCATTGGGATTTTTTTTTTTCAGTAAGTTCTTGTGTTATTATAAAGTTCCAAGTCTACCAGAAAAAACTCTTGCACACCGTGGTCATTGCTGTGCACAAAGTTCTCCTGGTTCTGCTCCTTTCGCTCAGCATCAGATCATATAAGTCCTTCCAGGCCTCCCTGAAGTCTTCTTGTTCATCATTTCTTATGGCACAATAGTACTCCATTACATTCATATACCATAATTTATTAAACCATTCCTCAATTGATGGGCATCCCCTTGAAATAAGACCCTTATGATTTCTCTTTCCTGTTTACCTTTTAATGCTTCTCTTGAGTTTTTGTATTTGAAAGTCAAATTTTCTATTCAGCTCTAGTCTTTTCATCAGGAATGCTTGAAGGTCTTCTATTTCACTGAATTACCCTTTTTTCTCTTGAAAGATTATACTCAGTTTTGCTGGCTAGGTGATTCTTGATTGCATTCCAATCTCTTTTACCCTCTGGAACATGATATGTAATCCTTTAATGCAGAAGCATCTAATTCTTGTGTTATCCTGACTGACTCCATAATACTTGAAATTGTTTCTTTCTGGCTGCTTGTAATGTTTTCTCCTTGACCTGGGAGTTCTGAAATTTGTCTATAATATTTCTGAGAGTTTTCATTTTGGAAACTCTTTCAGGAGGTGATCAGTGAATTCTTTCAATTTCTGTTTTACTTTCTGGTTCTAGGATATCAGGGCAGTTTTCCCTGATAATTCCTTGAAAGATGATATCTAGGATCTTTTTCTGATCATGGCTTTCACATAGTCCAATAATTTTAAAATTATCTCTCCTGTTCTATTTTCCAGATCAGTTGTTTTTATTCCCAGTGAGATATTTCACATTGTCTTCTATTTTTTATTTCATTCTTTTGCTTTTTCTTTATTGTTTCTTGATGTCTCATGAAGTCATTATTTTCCATTTGTACAATTGTAATTTTTAAGAAATTATTTTCTTCAGTTAACTTTTGTACCTCCTCTTCCATTTGGCCAATTCTATTTTTCAAAGCATTCTTCTCTTTGTTGTATTTTGTTATATTTTGCCATTTAGCCTATTGCTGTTTTTTAAAGTGTTATTTTCTTGAGTATTTTTTGTGCCTCCTTTATAAGATGTTCACTTGTTTTTCATGATTTTCTTGCATAACTCTCATTTCTTTTCCCAATTTTTACTCTACTTCTCCTACTTCATTTTTAAAATTCTTTTTGAGATCTTCCATGACCTGAGACCATTTCAGATTTTTCTTGGAGGCTTTGGATGTAGGAGTTTTAACTTTGCTGTCATCTTCTTAGTGTGTGTTTTGATCTTTCTTCCTATCATAGTAACTTCATATAATCAGGATTCCTTGGATGCTTATTTTGCCCTCTGGTTCTAGAATATTAGGGCAGTTGTCCTTGATAATTTCATGGAAGATGATGTCTAGGCTCCTTTTTTGATCATGGCTTTCAGGTAGTCCCATAATTTTTAAACTGTCTCTCCTGGATCTGTTTTCCAGGTCAGTTGTTTTTCCAATAAGATATTTCACATGTTCCATTTTGTCATTCTTTTGGTTTTGTTTTGTGATTTCTTGGTTTCTTATAAAGTCATTAGCCTCCATCTGTTCCATTCTAATTTTGAAAGAACTATTTTCTTCAGTGAGCTTTTGGACCTCCTTTTCCATTTGGCTAATTCTGCTTTTTTAGAGCATTCTTCTCCTCATTGGCTTTTTGAACCTCCTTTGCCAATTGAGTTAGCCTATTTTTCAAGGTGCTATTTTCTTCAGCATTTTTTTGGGTTTCCTTTAGCAAGGTGTTGACCTGTTTTTCATGCTTTTCTTGCATCTCTCTCATTTCTCTTTCCAGCTTTTCCTCCACCTGTCTAACTTGATTTTCAAAATCCTTTTTAAGCTCTTCCATGGCCTGATCCCATTGAATACTTATTTTGGATGTTTGGGATACAGAAGCCTTGACTTCTATGTGTTTCCCTGATGGTAAGCATTGTTCTTCCTCATCTGAAAGGATGGGAGGAGATATCTGTTCACCAAGAAAGAACCTTCTATGGTCTTATTTTTCCCCCCTTTTCTGGGCATTTTCCCAGCCAGATACTTGACTTCTGAGTTTCCTCTACACACCCTCCTCCCTCCTGTTCCACCTAGCTAGTGCTTGGGGTCTGAGATTCAAATGCTGCTTCCCAGCCTCAGGGCTTTTGGCGAGGGCAGGTTGCTATTCAGTGTGAGATTAAGTTCAGGTGCTCAGGTCGGGGCAGGACTGCCACACAGGCCTCAGTTCCCTCAGGGGGTTTATGTGGAGACCTTCAACATTGCATCTGAGCTCCTGCCTGCTTTGAGAGTCCCTGTGAGCTGCTGCCTCTGCTGCTGCCTCCCGAGGGGGCCTGAGTTATGGAGACACCCTGTTCCCCTCTCTGCAAGCAGAAAAGACCCTCTCACTGACCTTTGGTGCCTGTGGGTGGAGGGACTTGCACTGCCATTGGCGATTCTGTCCCTGAAGCCTGCTTAGATCTGCTCCTCTCAGTACCACGTGGCCAAGGCAGGGCTGGGCTCTGCTCTTGGTCAACTGTGTGACAGACCTTTCATGTCAGTTTTTCAGGTCTCTCTGGAACAGATATCTCCTCTACTCTGTTGTTCTGTGGCTTCTGCTGCTCCAGAATTTGTTGGGAGTTCTTCTTTACAGGTATTTTATGGGCTGTGGGTTAGGAAATAGCATATGTGTACCTTTCTACTCTGCCATCTTGGCTCCTCCTCTTCCTAGGCTAGCTCTTAACTTTTAACTCTTTGTTAAATTTGGGCTTTGCTTCCATTGTGTCCCAAGTTTCAGGTGTTTTGTGCAGCTCTTTTCAGAGCTAATTCTGGGGTTCTGTAAGCTCTCAGTTCTTCCAACGTGGTATGATCTAGGGAAAACTGTTTTTCCTATTTTCTTGGCCTGTGTTCTGGTCTTTGTATGACCTCAAGCACTCCTGTGAGGAGGTCCCCCCTCTGCTGTGGCCACAAGCTCTGTTGTTCTAGTGCTCCTCTTTACCCCAGGACTGTGACCCAAGATAGCAGTTGGATTCAAGTATGGGCAAAGCAATAGAGTCCTGCTCCCAATGCCAGCAGTAAGACCCCTGTGATTTCTTTCTGACCAGTTGTACGACCCGCTTACCATCTGTGGGGTGAGAGCTCAGGGAGCAGCCACTACCATTGCTGATTCAGTCACTCCCAAGGCTCACTTCTGGTTTTCTGAAACCTGATCTGAGGTGGTGGGTCCGGTTCTAGACTGCACTCTACTCTTGTCCTGGTACAACAGACCTTTCCTACTGACCTTCTAATTTGGTCTGTAGAATTTTTTACCCTATCCTTTTGTTTTTGCCACTCCAGAATTTGTTTTAGGGCATTATTTAAAGGGGTTCAGAGGGATTTGGGGGAGAGCTCAAGGAAGTCTCTTCCTTTTCTTCATCATCTTGACTCTGTCCCAGGCTGCTGCATTGTCTTAATCATATGAGAAAGATTAAGTTATGAGAGGAATTAGATTTACATATATTGTTATGTTCTAATGCATTGAAAGCTGGCAATCTATTGGAACCTATGATAATTCTCAATGATACTAAATTTGTTTTTCATTAGAATAATCCATTTTTTTACCTTGTTAGATAAGAATTTGTTATGTATGCTTATTATCTTTCATGATCAAGTTGAAATTTCACCTTCTCTGTATAATTTTCCCTGATGCTCCCAACCCAGAATGATATTTTTTTTCCTATAAACTCTCATAGCACTTCGTACCTCATCCATTTAAAAAAAAAATCTTTTACTTTTTTAGCATCTTAACTTCCAAATATATCCTGTACTCTCTCCCCCATCCAGTGAACTATGCCTTTTAACTAAGAATAAAAAAAGAGAAAGAACAAGCAGTTCAGGAGAATTAGCCTTAACTAAGTCTGAGGTATATATGATATGCCACACCCATTGTCCCCCACCTTGGCAAAGAAGGGAGGGATGTACATTTTTTCATCACTTCTGAGCCACTTTTATTTATTTAGTTATAATCAATTCTCTTTTCGTTTTTTGTTTCTTTTCCATTTTCATTGCTACAGTTATTGTGTTTGTAGTTTTCCTTGTAATTCTTAATTCTCATTGTATCAGTTCATAAAAGTCTTCCTTGTTTTGTCTTATGGCACAGTATATTTTTGTTATATCCATGTACTACAGTTTATTTAGCTATTCCCTTTTCAATGGGAAAAATTGTTTCTAGTCATATGCTGAAGTTTTGCTATGAATGTTCTGGTGCATATGATATCTCATCTACTTTCACATTTTTCATTTTAGAATAATTTATCTCTGAACTTGAAGTCAAGAATTGTAAAATCATAGCTTTAAAGTTCAAAGGGAACTTACAGTCTGTCTAATCTACCCCTCTCATTTTTACTGACCAGAAAACAGACCCAGAGGAATCAGATGACTTATACAAATTCAGAAATATTAGTTAAGAAGAGCAGCATTTGAATCCAGGGCCTCTGACTTCAAAGCCATCAGTCTATACAGTGTACCACTCTGCCTGGGCTCCAGTTTCTATCAGTGCTTTGCCACTCACTAATTCTGCATTAGTCAGTCAGTTTACTAACATTTATTTAGCACCTATGACATGTCAAACACTGTGTGAAAAATTATGTGCTCTAAAAGTCACTTAATTTCTCTGAAATTCAGTATCCTCATCTTATAAGATGAGGAAAATGACATTTGCACTAATGATCTTATTGGGTTATTATGAGAAAAATATGTTATAAACCTTCAAGCACTACATAAATTATTTTAGCTAGATATGGAGTCAGTGGACCTGGCTTTCTTAAAAGTTCAAATATTATATATAAAACTATCATGTTTCTTTTTAGTCAAGTCTGAATTGAGAGACTGTAGGATCTTGTGAAAAATCCAATTGATTTGACTTCTGAGGAGTGAGGTCCAAATCTGTATTCCACCACTTTCTACATAGAGTTTGCTCCCGTAATTTTACCTCTGTTGGCTGTAGTTTTCTCACCTTTAACATGAAAAGGTTGGACTGGATGATCTCTAAGGTTCTTCCATGTTCTAAATCTATGATGTAATTATTTGCTCTCACTCCCAAAAGAAGATGAGGACAGGGACTGCAGCTTAGTCATTTTAGTATCTTCCTCACAGACCAGCTTAGTGTTTTAGCATGAATTTTTGGAGAATTGAATTGAAATCAAATTAACGCTAGGACCATACGTGGAATGTGTCACACTGATGAACATTTATTGAAATTCTAATATATGCTAGACATTTTGCTTTTGGGAGTGCTGGTAGAAATACAAAATGCAGGAAGGCACACTACCTAATTGGGAAGACATAAAGCTGTTCTGCCAAAAAAAAAAAAGTTTAAATAAAAGTTCAAGAGAACAATGGATATATTTCATACCACAGCATGGTACACAATAAATTCCCAAATGATATATGCAGATAATAATTACTATACAACTTTAGGGCAAGAAGAGATCCTTTCAGTATTGGGAATTGAATCTAATTGCTTTAAGCAAGACTTTATGTAGCAACAGGAGAGGACCCCACACATGAAAGTAGACCCAGGTGTTGCAAGGGTACTGTCATGTGTGGCTTTCAGGGAGGTAGAAAAAACTTTAGCCTTTTTTTCTTCACTCCCTCCTCCCCCTTTTCTCCAGTGGAGACTTTAATTCCTGCCAAAACAGGAAGCAGGAAGCTGGAATTAGAGGCCACAATTCTGCTCTCCTCAGAAAGAGAGAAGGTAGCAGACTAAATGCATACCTAGTTGATTCTTTGAATATTGTTCATATAGGGGATATGACTGAGTTCCATTTAATTTGTGATTGATTTGTCATTTTGGATAGAACGCAGAACTCTAAGCTTTATATCCAAGTCTTGACTCTTTTCCCATTGAATGCCAGTTTCATAATGAACACATGAAGAGAATAACAAAGAAACCCATTTATCCAAATCATAGCAAAACAGAAATCAGAGAAGGTATACACTGAAGAACATATACCAAATGAAACAGAATAGAAGAACTCTCCCACTGAGAGCAAGGTAACTTATCTCAACTGAGAGAAAGTGTCCTGAATCTCATCCAAGGGAAAATTCCCCAAGTTTCTAGAGTAGCAAACTGGGAATAGGGACATGATGGAGAATGCCTACTCCTCTCATGTCTTACTAGAGTCTTTTCCTTAAACAGCCTTGAAATGGGATTGAGTTCTTCCATCTTCTCTCTCCAAGCTGGAAACTGACTCAAGACTCAAAGATAACTTGAAACTTGATCAGTCCCTAAGAGGAGACCAGCCCCAAGGAGTTCTGAAGTTGGACTCAAAGAAACTTAGAGAGTCCTGTAAAGGATAAGTGAAGGCTGGAGCTTTCTCACCAACTCTTCCCCAGCCCTCACACAGAGCAAGATATTCTTCTCCAAGGCATTCTCTCATTTGACCCTCATAACAACTTTTTGAAGTATCCACTTTACAAATAATGAAACTAAAATTCAGGGTGGTTAAGTGATTTACTCCAAGTCCTGTAAGTAGTGAGCAATAGAGCTGAGATTCAAACCCAAGTCTTCTAATTCCGACATCATATGTCCATGATATCAGTGTAAGATTTAGATGTGTATTCATCCTTCATTGCTGAAGAAGGCCATGATATCAGAGAAATGATGGCATGACTTGCACTTGATTTTGTTTTGAGTGAGGAAGGGCTGAGGAAGTCACCAGCCTCACTTCTTCAGAGCCTTCTGAATCTAGTGACCAGATATTCATCAGGATGTCTGGAGATGACCCAGGATGAGGCAAATGGGGATAAGCTCAAGGTCACACAGCTAGTGAGCGTCAAGAGCCTGAGGTGAGATTTGAACTCAGGTCCTCCTGACTCCTGCACTGGTGCTCTATCCACTGCACCACCTAGATGCCTGTGGGATTTAGATAGACAAGAAGGAAAGGGGGTGGGGTGGGCTTGAAGACTGGAATTGGAGGCCAAGAGGAGGAAAAAAGAGCAAAAGTTTTCAGTAGGAAGTAGGGGGTGTTTAGATATTAGCAAATAAACCAGTGCAGCTGTGGTGGACTACTGGTGTACAGGAAAGAATGCCAAAAGGAGCCTGAATGGATGTGGACTATATATCCTCTGGAAAATAGGAAAGTCCTGGAAATATTAAAGATTCTTGAGATAATAAAATTATTATGCAGAGTTCAACTTTGTTCCAAAGTGGATATAATTAAATAGAATCATCTCTCAATTCTTCATACCATTAGTCAGTGGGAGTATAGATATGATACAAAAATCATGAATATTTGGTTTTAAATTAAAGTTTCATTTTTGTTACATTGTATCCAAGTAGGTCTTCAGTTTGCAGAACTCACGGTGCTGTGTTTCACATTAAGTAATCAAAAACCCAATGAAGATGGTAGATTCTTTTCTTTTAACTGCACTTTGTACCTAACTATTGAATAATTCCTGGTTTCTTTTCTTCTCTTTGACACAGGTGCACTCTTCTGGACATCAGAGGGAAAAGCCTTTTCTACTCAGCCTCTAATGTCTGGCCACAATTATCCATTGTGCTCTGGGCAGCTTGACAGTGCTATCAAATACAGGCATACCTCAGAGATATTGTGGGTTTAGTTCCTGAAATAAAATGTATATCATAATAAAGCAAATAACGAATTTTTTACTTTCTGGGAAACTAAAGTTGTGTTTACTAAACTAAAAGTTATGTTTACACCTTATTGTAGTATGAAATAGTATTGTGTCTAAAAAATTGTACATATTTTAATTTAAAAAAATACTTTATTGAGATAAAATGTTTATCATCTGAAGCTTTAGCAAGTCTTTATCTTTTTTTTTTTTTTTCTGGTGGAGAGTTTTGCCTTAGTGTTGATGGCTACTGACTGACCAGAGTGGTGTTTCCTGAAGGTTGGGGTGGCTGTGGCAGTTTCTTAAAATAAGATGACAAGGATGTTTGTACATCAATTGACTCTTTCCTTCCCTTAAATACTTAGAGGTTATTAAATGGCCTAATATCAATATTGTGTCTTAGGGAACAGGGAGACCTGAGGAGAGGGAAAGGGACAGGAATTACTGGTTGGTGGAGCAGTCAGAACACAGACACAGCATTTGTCGATTAAATTTCCTGTTTCATCTGAGCATGGCTTATAGCACTCCAAAACAATTATAAGAGTAACATTAAAAGTTACTGTTCACAGATAACCTTAACATATAGCCTAATAATGAAAAAGTTTGAAATGTGAAAATTACCAAAATATGACAGATATGATTTGAAAACATGCTTTTAGAAAAATAGAGCCCATAGGCTTGCTTGATGCAGGGTTGTCACAAACCTTCAATTTATAAAAACACAGTATCTGTGAAGTACAATAAAATGACATATGCCTGTATGTGTGAAGATTCACAGCATTTTCTTGGTCCCTCTACTTTGCCTTTCTCCTGTTTCTGTGTTCTATCTCTGGTTATGCCTTTGCTGGTGTGTAGCCCAATACATCATAGGGTACTATTTGACATGACATTCATTATGTGAGCAAATAGCTGATTTTCCTCCTTAATTTATTCCCGGTTTAAATAAATTATTTTCCCTCCTACATATAGAAATTAAGTGGGGCTAACAGTTTAGGCAAACCAGAAAGTGAGCCACCATTGGAGTTAAGAAGATATGGGTTCAAGTAGATATGAATGTGGCTAAATCTCCAAACCTCAGGAAACTCCTTAAAACTCTAAGTTTTTAGTGAATGGGCAAATTGCTACAATGAAGGAAGTTTCCAAACAAGAAATCCAAATACCAGTGAAATCATAATCCAGACTGAAAAGAACAAAAACATAAAAACTTAATCTAATCAGACCTGTAACAGACATATGGTAGGTGGGGTCTTGGTTTTGAATGCATAAAGGGGGCACAGGAAATTGATAAATTTCAAGTGTGCCATTCCATTAGAAGAGGGGCAGAGAAATAGAATATTCTACCCTTACGTGCAAAATTACCTAGGTATAAGATAGAGAATTGTGATATGCATTTGTCTTATATTTCACTAGCATTTTAGCCAATTCCTGTTTTTCTCTGCACTGGAACATTTTCAGTACAGGCCAAATGGAGACTCTTCTCAATCCTGAACTATTACTATAACAATAGAAGTAGAACTGATACACTTATTTTCTTGCTGTAATTATGCGTTTCTTTCTTCAATTTATAAGTCATTTGCTCATCTGTTTAAGATCTCACTTATTACCTGCTTCTTCAATATCTAATAATTCACTCAACATTTAAAAGGATCACAAAAGCCCTGAAGGCTCTACTCTCTTTTAATATTCACTGATCTCCTATTACTATTAAAGGGAATCATGGACATTTTATGCCTAGTAGAGATAAAGATGGAAATGTAGAGGATTGTATCCAGGGGAAGGAAAGTATTTTAGACTTTATTTTTACAGTCTACTAAGATTTAGTAGAACTGGCCCAGGACTAGGAGTTAGCTTGAGTCTCAAGTCTCTAACTAACTATGTGTGACCTTGGATAAATCTCTCAGCACTTTGGGTTTTACTTTCTTCAGTTGTGAAATACAGATCTTTAAGATCTCTTCTTTTTCTGCCATCTTATGAATCTATTACCTTGCATCCTATTACTATTAATACAAATTATAAACGCTTATTGGAAGAAAAATGCCCCAATCACATGAGAAGGTTTTTATTTATTTTCAAAAGGGCAATTTTATTTTTTTCACATAATTATTTTTAGTTTTCAACATTCATTTCCATGAAATTTTGAATTTCAAATTTTCTCCCCATCTCCACCCCTGACCCGCACCCCAGGACAGCATGTATTCTGATTGCCCTTTCCTCTGATCTGCCCTCCCTTCTATCACTGGCCCCCATTCCCTTCCTTTCTATTTTTCTGTAGGATAAGACAGATTTCTATACCCCATTGCTTATATATCTTATTTTCTAGTTGCATGTAAAAACAACCTCTAACATTCAGTTTTAAAGCATTGAGTTCCACATTCTCTCTTTTCCTTCCTCCATACCCACCCTCATTGAGAAAGGCAAACAATTCATTAAAACTAACTATATTTCCCTCCACCCTGTCTTGCCTTCCATTTATTCAATTCCCTCCTTTGACCTGTCCCTCTACCAAAATGTTTGCTTCCAATTACTCCTTGCCTCAATCTGTGGTCTCTGCTATTATGCCTCCCTTTCATTTTCCCTTCCCCCCCTGCTTTCCTATAGGGTAAGATAAACTTCAATATCTAATTGAGTGTGTATGTTATTCCTTTCTGAAGCCAAATCCAATCAAAGGAAGGCTAACATTCCCTTTCACCTTCCCTGTCTTCCCCTCCATTGTAAAAACTTTTCTTGCCTCTTTTATGTGACATGATTTACTACATGCTACATTTCTCTTTCTCTTTTTCCTAGGACATAACTCTCAACCTTTAATTTTCTTTTTTAGATATCATCCCTTCCTATTCAGCTTACCCTATGCTTACCCACCCAACTATCCAAATACTGAGAAAGGCCTCATAAGTTACAAATATAATCTTTCCATCTAAGAATGCAAACAGTTCAACTTCAGCAGTTCCATTATGGCTTCTCTTTCTTGTTTACCTTTTCATGCTTCTCTTGATTCTTGTATCTGAAAGTCAAATTTTCTATTCAGCTCTGGTCTTTTCAACAAGAAGTTGAAAGTCCTCTGTTTCTTTGAAGTTCTATTTTTTCCCCTGAGGTATTATACTCAGTTTTACTGGGTAAGTGATCCTTGGTTTTAATCATAGCTCTGGAATAGTATATTCCAAGCCCTCTTATCCCTTAGTGTAGAAGTGCTAAGTCCTATGCTATCCTGATTATGTTTCCACAGTACTTGAATTGTTTTTTTCTGACTGCTTGTAATGTTTTCTCCTTAACTTGGGAACTCTGGAATTCAGTTACAATATTCGTAGGAGTTTTTCTTTTGGGATCTCTTTCAGTGATTGGTAGATTCTTTCCATTTCTCTTTTACCCTTTGGTTCTAGAATATCAAGGCAGTTTTCCTTGATAATTTCTTGAAAGAAGATGCCTAGGCTCTTTTTTTGATCATGACTTTCAGGTAGTCCAATAAATTTTAAATTATCTCTCCTGGATCCATTTTCCAGGTCAGTGGTTTTTCCAGTGAGATACTTTACATTGTCTTCTATTTTTTCATTCTTTCGATTTTGTTTTATAATTACTTGATTTCTCATAAAGTCATTAGCTTCCATTTCCTCCTTTCTAATTTTTAAAGAATTATTTCCTAGAGTGTGCTTTTAGACATTTTTTTCCATTTGACTCATTCTGCTTTTTAAGGTATTCTTCTGCTCATTCGCTGGCTTTTTGGGCATCTTTTGTCATTTGAGGTTGTCTAATTTTAAAGCTGTTATTTTCTTCAGCATTTTGAGAAGTTTGCCTTTAGCAAACTGTTGACTCATTTTTCATGATTTTCTTACATCAATCTCTTTTCTCTTCCCAATTTTCCTCTACTTCTCTTACTTTATTTTCAAAATTCTTTTTGAGCTGTTCCATGGCCTGAGACTAATTCATATTTTTCTTAGAGGTTTTGGATGCAGGAGCTTTGACTTTGTTGTCTTTTTTTGGCTGTATGTTATGATCTTCTTTATCACCAATGATGTAAGAAAATACCTCTCCACCGAAAAGTTAAGAAATCTATAATCTGTTTCTTTTCTCCCCATTTGCTCATTTTTCCAGCCAATTACTTTAATTTTGAGGTTTGTGAAATGTAGGGCTCCAGAAGCAGCCTCCACTTCAGCAGTGACTCCAGCTGCCCTGAGACTAGGGCCAGGGTCTGAGGCCAGACCTCACTCCCCTCTCAGTCAGTTGAGAGATCCTTTCCACTGAATTTTGAAGCTGTCTTCAGCCTTTGTGGGTTGAGAAGTCTGGAATCCACAGCAAGCACCAGTGATTCAGTCCTCCAAGGTCTGCTCCCATTCAGTCCATGCCAGCATGACCCACGATGAACTGCTCTCTGCTCACAGTCTGGTGCAATAGACCCTTCCCATACACTTTCCTGATTGTCTTGGGCTGGAAATTCACTTCAATCTGTCATTTTGTGGCTTTTGCTGCTCTAAAATTTGTTTAGAGTCATTTGTACAGGTTTTTTGAGGGGTTTGGGGGGAGAACTATCACAAGTTCCTGTTTCTCCTCCACCATTTTGGCTCTACCCCAGAAGGTTTTTGTGCTACAACAAAAATTTTTAGCCTCGAATCCATGAATTTATTTTCTTTTTTTTCTTTTTAAAGAAAATTTTAATGGCAGTATTTCAATAAAATGGTTTCCTTTGCAGTCCCCTTTTATTCATTTAAAAACATTAGTCTAAGAAGAGAATCTTGGGTTTCACCACATCCCCAGAGGCATCCATGATACTAAATAGTTTAAAAACCCCACCATAAAGCTTAGCTACTTTCCCACCATTAACTCTCAAATTCAAAAATAGTAAAGTAATAAATGTTTGTTGAATCCACCTTCAGGGTTTGAACACATACCTCTCAGGACAGGTTCAGATTCTGCTACCGTTATCATACTATAAGAAAATTATTTCATCCTCAAACACACATTTTATAAATGTTACTATTAGTATCTACACAAAATGTGATAATCTTTGAATTGTTAGGGTGTTAGAGATAGAAGGTAACTTTAGACCTTCCAATCCAATCTCTTTTTTTTAATTGGTAAGGAAATTAAGGATTAATGATGTTAAGTAATTTGCATTAGCTCACAGTATCATAGATTTAGAGTTGGAAGGGATGTTAGACAATATAAAGTCCATTGATAAGGTAACTGAGACACTGACATGGTATGTGACTTGTCTCAAGCCATAGAACTATGTCTAAGACATACACATAAGTCTATGTCTATGAACCCAGGACTTCCTGGTCTCCAAGTCAGCATTCTAATCACTACTCCATAACTTATATCACTATTCCATAGCTTAAATATCCAGTGACGACTGCATGTTTCTGCTCTCCTTTAGTCACAATGCATTGCATATATGCACAAGATGTGCAAGGCTCAGCATGTGAATTATTCTCATTTCTATAGATCCACTGTTCTCAAAGAATGGTCCCTGATACTATGCTGCAGAGTTCACAAACTCAAAACTATTTTCATAATAATGTTAAGTTGTTTTTATTTCTAGTACAATAAATATCACAATCTATCTATCTATCTATCTATCTTTTCAAAAACTCTTGGGCAGGGCAGGGGAAGATGGGGTATCTTCAATAATTGTTAGAAATGTAAAGGAGTACTGAGATCAAAAAGTCTGTGAACCACTACTATACCAAATCATCCATACACTCATCATATATTTGGCTTTTGTCAGCTACTCACTATCAATCTAAAGCTTGGAGTATTCTGTGTTTGAAAATAGCATTTGGGACATTGGGACAGATTTTCTGTGGGCCTGGAGCAAATTTGGAGCTTCTGGCAAATTTATGCAGTCTTAGACCAAGATTGGAATTAGGATTAAAGGACATCATTTCATATAATTTTTGCCCCAGATTAAGAGTTGTACATTTCACTGACTCACTAACCATGGAAAGGCTCTTCAACCTGTGAGTTTCTAGATAATAAAGAAGTATACTGAAGAAATGAATTGAAAAACATAATGGGTCATTCTCCTAACTTTGTCACTAACTTCAGGACTGGATCCTTAGGATGCAGATGTTGGGAACTTTTTGATAAGTTACAACTCCTTTGAGGTACAGTTTGCCTACTTGAAAATTGAAGGGGGTGGTAATAGGAGACTAAATGACTCCCAAGATCATTTCTTGTGCAAAAATAAGTAAAGAAAAGTCTGTGGATCTGTGAAGAAAATATTTGGAAAGGTGAATAGAAGTAGAACATTTTAGGCATTAAAGGAAAAAAGATATTTTATAAAAGGAGAGGATTGGAGTAGATGGTCTCTCTGGTCCCTTTTGCCTCTAGATATATGATAATATGAAGTTAAGCATATGTTGCCAAAAATCATTTCCCCCACAAAGAGAAGAAAAGATAGTCCACTAGATGTCACTGCTAAACTACTAATATATGCTGAAATACCAACCTTAGTAAAAACCTGGCTTTTGAGGCATCTGTAGTGAAAACCACTGTTACATAGTCTTTGGAGACTGGTTTTAAGTTTTGTAAAAACCTCTACAACCCTTTTAATATGTTTGGGGTTTCACAAAGCTTTTGCAAATTTTGGGAAAATGTTTGCTTGAATTCACACCCATGTGTATTTGCACAGAAATTGAATTAAAGACAAATGTCCCTCCCTAGCTAAGTGGAAACTTTTGATGGTCAAACACAGAATAAGGTCAGAGATGATCATTATGTGCTTATATTATTTAAGAAAAATAGCCTTGAGTAAACTATTATTTGCCTTAGAACAAGTTGTGACAGTAAAGAGAAAAGCAAGGTATTATATAGAATACTTTTAAATTTTCTCAAAAGTTCTTACCCCAAAATAATGATTTGGAAATTGGAATGTCAAGTTTTAGGTATATTATTTCATCACTAAATTTTATATGTGTGTGTGTATATGAGTGTGTGTGTTGTATGTATATGTGTAATGGTAGAAATGCCTGACTGCTTGTCAAATATAAAATGGGTCACATAAGTCCCCCTGTTTCAATCTACATGCTTATAGTTAGTATTGTACCCAGGAAACTTTCTATTTAAAGATCTCCAAATAAAGATTTTATCACTTTCTTCAATAACTTATTGTGCAATTTCACAGTTCACTTTTTAAAAAGAATTCTTCAGATCTGTTCCACTATTTCACTCTTTTCTTTCTGTGCATATGCTTTCCTTTTCCCAACAAATTTCTTTTTAGCATCTTCATGCTCTAGCAAGCTACCCCTGTTTTTATTTGTGCCCCCAATTCCTCCCTTGATTACTGTCTTCCAACTTAGATTGCCTTTGGGTGATTTCTTACTTTCCTGCACTGCTGTCCCAGTTCATGGACTCATTGATTTTTATAATTAGTAGACATATTAGACACCATATCGTCCAACAAATTTCACTTACTACTTTTTAAAATAACCTATTCTTTTTTGTTAGAATAGTCTACCTAATAATTGAATCATAATCTATCTTCATGCAACTTCTGTTCAATTGTCCTAAGCCAACTGTTCAAACAACAATGAAGGTCTATTCCTTTTTCACATAATATATCGTCCAACATTTAAACACAACCGTCATGTCATTTCTAAGTTCTCTTCTCCCCAGACCAAACGCTTTGTCCTTTCAACGAGTTTCACTTTTTCTCTAAGTTTCCTGATACCTTATCATCTTGGTCTCTGTTCTTTGACTGTATTCCAGTTTGTCAATATGTTTGTGATCTCATAATACTCCTTCCAGCAGTGTAGATAGAAGACCACCCATGACTTCATCCTGTTGCATTTCTTGTCCATGTCCTCTTATAAAGTCTTTCATAGGGAATCATTCTAACATAATTGTATCTTTTTTCTGTCTTGAGGTTGTAGGGAACCAAACAGAGCATACCAGCTATTCATTGATAATCTTTCGCTCTAACTGAAAGACCAGCTTACCTTCTTCTGTAGTTATGCTTGTCTTTATTAATCTCTCATGCCTCTTCTCCTATGTAATTCTTCATTTGTAATATGCTATGGCTTACTCTCCCCAGTCTTGGATCGCCTACTATGTCACTCTGTTGCCAACTTTAATTATTTAAAGACTGGCATTCTCAACAATATAGAATCATCAGAAGAATATTATATTTCAAAGTAGGTGCCTTTGTTTCAGGAAAAATATGAGATCATAAAAAGGACTACACAATTTTCCAAAGGCAATTGAGTTTGCACTCTTATTCGGTACTAGGGTCAGTTGATTATTCATCTATGTTGTTTGTCTAAGATCTGTATGCTGGTGAGCCAGCTGCGTGGGACGTCCATCCAACTATATACCGCAATCTGGAAAATAGACATTCTTCTATTCAGTGTGTGTGTGTGTGTGTGTGTTCCCCTGTGTATAGGTAAGCCAAACTATTGGGAGTGATTATGGATTTCATTTGTGAGACTTTGCGATGATCCAAGTAATCAGCTTTATACCAGCCTCAAATTGGGATTCCATCTATAGGGAATTCCTTTTGCATTTGGACTGTGTGCTGAAAATTCTCCATAAACGTGGCAATCACCTTTTCACTAGCAAAATCAACCTTTTGATTTTTCTTGCTTTATCCCTTGTTCAATATTATTAGACAATGTTGATCACAATTTTCTTTGTTTTAGCACTTTTCAAGAATTCTGTTTGATTTTAACATATACATGGGAGACCCCTTGTTAGAGCACAAGCTGCAAAATAACATTTTGATATAGCCAAATAAGTCTTTTTTCTCCTTGTTAACAATAATAGTAAGTGCAGCGTGTTTTTATAAATTCCAAGTCTTCCAATTGCTGCATAAGTCCGGAGATGTATTTTGCTGCAGAATATCACAAACTGGACTATTTCCCTCCCTTAAAAAAAATGCCCTCAGTTCATGTGTATATTATTTTAATGATGATCTTCAGAGTGACATGGAAATAGTTGTATGAAGAGACACTTTCTGATGTTTTTTCATTTGCCTTTTTAGCTGTGGTAGTATTGCCTGTGTTTTGCATTGTTATAATTGTAAGACTTAACTCTTCTCCTTTTCCCCCCAAGTATCTTGAGACAATCTTTCAAAATCTTCAGAATTTTGTTGTCTGTTGCATGGACTTTTTCTGTGCATCCTTGGTTTAGTCTAGCAGATTTTCCCATGATTGTTTTCCTTAGTACCATTTTCCACTATTTCATGCAGCATATTGGAGACTATAATATTAGAGTCCATATGTGGTAGCTACACTGTCATTGCTGGAAAGGGTAGTTTGTTATAGTAATCTGGACAGATCTTTTACTTTTTTCAGCTGTTTGTTGTACTTGTTTCAGCACTCAAGTTAAATGCTTTTAGGATGATCTGGCAGAATTGTACCTTTTACCAAGCTTTCTGTAACTTGTTTTGTTTTGTGTTTTCCTTCTATTCATTCTTACTATCTTATGCTATGATAGTGACCATAATATTCTACTTTTCTCCTCCAGAAGACTTTAAAAGAAAAATTTATTTTCTCAACTGGTGTTATCCTTGATTTCCACATGCTGCTGCTTGGCAAAAGTATCAAATATATGTTGCCTAAGTATTTTTTGGGCTCTCTTTCTTTATCAGTTTCCAATTTTATTTTTCAAATGTGTTTAAATAGATCAGTTTAGAGTTTTTTAAATGCCATATTTTCTTATCATTTTTATTCTTTTCTCTAGATAGATTTTGATCTTTCTTCTAACAAGTCAATATTCTAACTACGTTGACAGCTGCTTTGGAAATGACTTGTACGCACATATATGTACATGATACAACATACGATATACAATTTTTATATAAATGTAAAATTCCCTTCAGAAAGATACTATTTTGGTCTGTAGCCTGTACATAAAAATGGCCTATACAGGGTGTCCCAAAAGTCTTTAGTGAGTGCATTTTATACTCCTAAAGCTTAAGACTGCACTGAGATTTTTGAAGCATCCTATATTATGAAATGTGCTAAAGATGACCTATGTCCTTCCCCTATCAAGAAGTCATTTAATACATGTGTAGATTATTTTCATAAACATTTTCGTAGTGATTTGAAAGTAGTTATGTAGATAGATACTTTCTGATGTTTTCTCAATTGCCTTTTTTCTGTATTTATGTTGTCTATAGTCTGTGGTTATAATCATATTATGAAATATGGTCTCACTGAAAAGAAATATGCATATACATATTCAAATACATGCACATACATTTTAACTATATTGGACCAACATAGATACAAACACAGTTGCAAATAAATGAAGAACTAAAATAATTAGTACAATTGCTAGGAATTCTACTCAGACTGTTTGCTAGATAGAGTAATAATATTCTAAAATGAGATCTTTAATGTTTTCCTGTCCTTCATATATGATATTCCCTTTTTATCCAAAAGGAAGAAATGAAGGAAGAAAGGAAAGAAATATTTATTAAGCACCTATTATGTACTAGGCACTGTTTTAAGTGCTTTATAAGCATCATCTCTTTTGATCCTTATAGCAGCCCTGAGAGGTAGATACTAGTATTATCCCTGTTTTAGAGCTGAGGAAATTGAGGCACACAGAAGTTTAATGACTTGCCCAGATTCACACAATTCACAAATGTCTGAGGCTGAATTTGAACTCAGATATTCCTGGTGTTAGACCCACTACTCTATACACTGCCCCATAGCTAGAAGTAGAATGTCTATTTTCTAATTGATTTTCCAGTGATTATCATAGATTGTAACCAATTAATTTTTGGTCTGTGCTCCTCTATGTAAAGAATAGGACATTTATTAACTACTATACTGAAAGTAGGGATCGGTCTATTACCATAGCATAGACAGCCCACATTGGGGCTGGACCAAAATGCACAGTCTTATTAATACTGTACATTAATCAGTAGTTCCTTACCAATTGTTCAGATGGCCTTGATGGTATGAACCCATTGTTTTTTACCAAGGATTTACTGTGGAGGATGGGTCACCTTTTCCTATTCCCTGTCTATACCATAACAAAAACAAACAAAGTTTTGTATTTCCATCTTCACTTAGGGCTCCATAAAGAGAGAGACTACCATTTTGACCTGAACCAATATACCCTGTAATCTACAACTGAGTCACTTAACTGGTGATAATGAAGCCAAATTGTCGATTTCTGTTTCTCCAAAATGATGATGTTAATAGAGATTTCAAGGGGTTTTCAGCATTACTTCATCTCTCTCCCTGGGGTGCATTTATGTATTTAGTTCATCAGGGAAACTGAATGAGGAATTCTTTAACACTGAGTGGTTGAGCTCATGATGCAGTTTTTACCCCATGTCTATTGTTCCAGACTTATCAGCCTTTTCACAACAAGTAATCATTCCTGTCCTGGGCTCACAATTTTCTTCTCTGACATTGTTTGGCTGTGACTCAATTCCCATCTTCTCAGCATTGATAATTTCATGATTTGTATCTCACTGATCCTTGACAGGGGTCTTGTTCATATTAACTAAATGATTATGGTAGTGTATGTAAGAAACATCAGTCAGGTGAGCTAATGTGATCTCTCAAGCCATCTGAATAACAGATTGAGCCAGATTCCCTCAGGGTTCAGCTACTCTCTGATTTGGAATTAGTCAGTCCAAAACGTTGCTTGGACTCCTTTGGTTAGTTACTAAAACACCTCCAAGTGTGCAGGTCCTCTACTGCTATTTGCTAGATTGTCTATCAAAAGATCCATATCAAGAGTGAAGTCATGATATACAGGGTGTCCCAAAAGTCTTTATGTAGTTTTAAGCTTTAATAGCTTTAAGTTTTAATAGAATTTTGGAATATTTATTTTAATAAAGATAAGCATGATATTTTGTTATTTTCAAAAATGAAAATGATGCCTACTCTGATGCTTACTTACCTGTGTTACCTTGGGCAAGTCACTTAACCTCTTCTGGACCTCAGTTTTCTCAATTGTTGGATGAAATGACTTTTGAGGTCCTTTCCAGCTCTGTGGCTTTGAGCCCTGTGAATGTCTCTAAAGAAGATATCATGCTGGATTTTATGACTTGGAGGTCAGAGAATGAACTTTTCCAAACTCATAAATTATCTCCACATTACTACTTCCCTCACAAAGGGAAAGTTAGAGATTGAGCTGATTAAGTCTCAGGGCTCTCTTGACAGATGCTAAAGGATTCTCTATATCACATTTCCTTGCTTCTAATGGAGATGGTCGGAGAAGTGTTAATTGCTGTCACAAAATGCACAAATCTTCCTATGAAGCTCTGGTGGGTTCTGGAACAAAATGTCAGCAAGAGACTCCATTCCCCTATCTACTAAGGAAATATAGAGGTACCATTCAAAGACAATAAAGGAGCAAGCTCGATATACTACTAATTTAAGAAGTTCAGTTAACACTTATTAGTACCTGCACAGTGTAGCAGAAAGTATATTGGATTTAGAGTTAGAATCAAACTCTGACTCTGCTACTTTTTATTTATTTGACAAGTCCCTTTAAGTCCTTTGACCTCCCTGGATTTCAGTTTCTTTGTCTACAAAACATGGAGGTCATACTTTAAGATCCCTAAGGTCTCTATCAGGTTCTAAAATTTATGATCCTAAGTATAAATACAAAAATCAGTGGTTCAAGTATTAATTCTTGTTGTTACTCAATGTCATCTTGAATACTTCATACCAAAATGCAAATTTTGCTTTTAAACACAGAAAAAGTGTTTAAGCTTTGGAATATTAACTCATAGTTGAGATGTAGGTTGTATTGCATTTCATCTCAGTTGAATGTATTGGCCAAAACAGAAATGTGATCAACAGCTCAGAGAACTGATATACATACTAGAGCAGCTGGGAGGTCATTTTAGCTTTGGTTTGTTGTATACACAAAACCTGGTTAAAGGGATGATATGGCTGTCAAAGAAAAAATTATCTTCCTTCTGCTCAATATATGTCACAAATCCTCTTAAACAGTTCTTACATATGTGTGATTTCTGTGAACTTCAGTAGTTAACATTAGCACAAGCACTTTCCTGGCCAAAACAAAAGAAATCTGGCCTCATTTTTACCTAACAAGGCATCGACGACTCTGGACCAGGGTCTTTCCCTGCAATTGATAATGAAGCTCAGCATATTCTTTGGTTCACTGAATAGGTTTGTAAAGTGGATTTGTAATGGCTAGGAGAGTTTATTTTTAAAATTTCATTTAATATTTTATTTTACCCCAACTACATGTAAAAATAATTTTTAACATTTGTTTTTAAAACTATGCATTCCAAATTCTCTCCCGTCCTCTCTCCCCACCCCTCTTATTGAGAAGGCACAATTTGATATAGGTGATAAATGTGTAGTCATGCAAAACATTTCCAGATTAATCATGCTGTGAAAGTAAAGCAGACAAAAAATAAGAAAAATAAACTAAAAAAAATGATGCTCCAATCTGTATTCAGACAGCATCAGTTCTTTCTCTGAGGATGAATAGCATGTTTTATCATAAGTCATTCAGAGTTGTCTTGGATCATTGTATTGCTGAAAATACTTAGGTCATTCACAGCTCACCATAGTACAATATTACTCTTACTTTTCTGTAAGTCCAGTTTTTCATTCCATTACAAGCACACACCGCAATTTGTTCAGCCTTTCCCCATTTGATGAGAATCCTCTCAATTTCCAATTCTTTGACACCAGAAAAGAGCTACTGTAAATATTTTTGTTCATATAGGTCATTTTCCTTTTTTTAACCTCTTTTTGGATATAGATCTAGTAGTGGCATTGCTAGGTCAAAGGGTATGCATGGTTTTATAGCCCTTTATAGCATAATTCCAAATTGCTCCACAAAATGGTATAATCAGCTCATAATTCCATCAATATTACATTAATATCTCATTTTTTTCCAGATCAACTCCAATATTTGTCATTTTCCTTTTCTGTCCTATTAGCAAATCTAATAGGTATAAATTAGTAGCACAGAATTGTTTTAATTTGTATTTCTCCAATCAATAGTGGGTTAGAACTTTTTTTTTAATATGGCTATAGACAGATTTGATGACTTCATCTGAAAACTGTTCATATCATTTGACCATTTATCAATTGGATATTGATCAGTCTTATTGTTATAAGTTTGACTCAGTTTTCTATATGTTTGAAAAGAGGCCTTTACTGAAGAAACTTGCTTCAAATTTTTTTCACACTTACTAATTTTATTTTGCTAACTGTATTTCCCTCCATTCTATTCTTCTCCCCATGTATTCTATTCTCTCTCCTTTCACTGTCTGTCCTCAAAAGTCTTTTGCTTCTGACAAACCCCTCCCCTAATCTGCCCTTTCTTCTATCACCTCCCCCATTCTCTGGTCACCTTCCCCTCCTACTTTCCTATAGGGTAAGATAGATTTCTATACCAAATTAAGTGTGCATGTTGTTCCCTCTTTAAGCTAATTCTGATGAGAGTAAGGTTCACTCACTCAACCTTATCCCTCCCACTTTCCCCTCCACTGTAATAACTTTCTCTTGTCTCTTTTATAGAAGATAATTTACCCCATTCTACCTCTCTTTTGCCCTTTCTCCAAGTGCATTCCTCTCTCACCCTTTAATTTTATTTTTATATGTCATCCCTTCATGATCAACTCACACGTGTGCCCTTTGTCAATATATAGTCCTTGTAACTGCCTTAATAATGACAAAGTTCTTATGAGTTACAAGTATCATCTTTCCATGTAGAATGTAAACAATTTAACCTTATTAAGTCCCTTTTGATTTTCCTTTCCTGTTTACCTTTTTATGCTTTCCTTTAGTCTTGTATTTGAAACTCAGATTTTCTATTCAGCTCTGATCTTTTCACCAAGAATGCTTGAAGGGTCTCTATTTCATTCAATATCCATTTTTTCTCCTGAAGAATTATACTCACTTTTTCTGGGTAAGTGATTCTTGCTTGTGATCCTAGCTCCTTTGCCCTCTGGAATATTATATTCCAAGCCTTCTGATCCTTACATGTGGAAACTTCAAAATCTTATGTTATCCTGACCATAGCTCCATAATACTTGAATTGTTTCTTTAGGGCTGCTTGCAGTATTTTCTCCTTGACCTAGAAGTTCTGGCATTTGGCTATAATATTCCTGGAGGTTTTCATTTGGAGATCTCTTTCAGGAGATGATTGGTGGATTCTATCCATTTCTATTTTATCCTATGGATCTAGAGAGAGTATCAGGGTGGTTTTCCTTGATGATCTCTTGAAAGCTGGGCTCTTTTTTGTTAATCATGGCTTTCAAGCAGTCCACTCTTTTTTGCACTGGAACTATGATGAAGATCCCATGCTCATAGAGGAGCTGGGGTATTCTAATGGTCCTCCTAGCCCAGGGATTGTGACACAGATCTGAGTAGGGGCAAAACAATAAAGTCCTGCCTTATTGCTATCAAAGAGACCTTTGTAATGTCCTTCCGACTAGTAGTTCAACCCTTTTACTGTCGGTGATTTGAGAGCTCTGGAAGCAATTACTGCCACTGCTGATTGTGTGACTCCCAAGAAGCACTCCTGGTTTTCTGGGTCTGAGTCTGGGTCTGGGTCTGTGTGGCCTGTGCTGAACTGTTCTCCACTATTTCTCAGGTGGGACAGACCTTCCCTACTAACCTTCTAAGTTCTCTTTGACTGGAAAATTATTTTCACTTCATTCTTTTATAGGTTCTGCCTCTATAGGAATTATTTTATGGCATTATTTAAAAGTTTTCAGAAGTGTTTGGGGAAGAGCTCAAATGAGTCACTGCCTTTTCTCAGCCATCTTGACTTCCTCTTGGCTAATAGATCTTAACAGGAGGTTGCTAGGTTCAATCTGATTGTTAAGGCCTTTAAGTTGTTGCCATCTGCTCATTCAGCACAATGAAAATCTCACCAGAGAGTCTGATTGGATGGCCAGAGGATTGCTCTTGCCATTTCAACAACAGAAAAGGTATTGAGCCACTGCAGGGGAATGCATGTTGCAGCTATCTGTGATACACCCATTCTGTGAATAAATGGATGATTCTGATCTTAGCTCTCCCACCCCCATATAGCTAGGCTGCCAAATATTCACCTTTCACCAGCACTTAATTCACTATCAAAATATTTTTCCAGCATGGGAAAAGGACCAACTTCCAGGCAAGAAAAGAAAGGGAATGAGTGAGGCTAGTTAATGACTTCCAGATAAGCATTAGCTTGTTTTCCTAATGATCTACTGGGTTCTGCTGAGTTACCCATGCAACCAGCTAAATGGACCACTATGGGAGACCAGTCTAAGAATCCCAGCATCTAACTGTTTTCTCCTTTCCTTTTCCCCTCATCTACAGTCAAAAAAGCAAAGAAAATGTAGCTAGGAGAATCAAAGAGGAAAAAAAATTAAGATTTTACTGCAACCAAAGGGGATCTGAAAATAACTTGACTAAATCATCATGCAACAGATTTGTTGAGCTTGTATAAACAATAAAATATATTCTCTAATGACTGAATATGTATCTTTATTTGTTTCTCTGGAGAACTTTTCTGCCCTCAGCAAAAGTCTGGAGAAAGACATGAATGTGATAAGGAGAAAAGTCAGACCCTTTTAATTTATTCAATATAAGGCAAAGCAAAGGTTGAGAATTCCAAATAGGCTTGCATCACTCAATCTTCCCTGGGCCATTTTCCTGCCATAATTATCTCAGACACATCTCAACAGTGAAGCCACTAATATAAAACCTCTGTTAAATAAAATGTAAACACTAAAGAAACAGTAATAATGGTCTTTAGTTTACCACAGCATGCTGACCACATCAAACGAGAATGAGTAGGTGGTTTCCAGAATACTGTCAAAGAACTGAAAACAATCTCTTGCTGAAAATAACACTAAGTCTGGGGAGAAAAAAGAAAAAGAAAAAAAAACCTGTTTTCTAAGTAATAAGTGAATAGAAATATTGATACAATTTTAAAAAGGCAAATATAGTGGCCAAAAGCAAAATTTTAGCAAGATTTTCTGTTATATTCTGTGGTGGCTAAAGCAGTCATGTGGCAGGTATCTCTGGTGTCAGGTCTTCTTTACCTACGATTCTACATGGACCTTACTTGCATCAGACAAACCATTTGTAAAATTTTATCATTTGTGAAATTTTATCTTTGGTCTAATTTTTCTTCCCTTGCAAAATATGGCATTATATGTCTTTTAAAAAACAAATTTACAACTAATGTTACATGGAACCTTAGAGGTCGTCTAGTTCAATTTCTTGATTTGATGGAGGAGAAAACAGAGGTATAGAGTCCAAAAGTGCCTTGTCCAAGATCTTAAAAGTAATAAGCAAAAGATCTGAACCCATGTCCTCTGTGCAATAAAAGTATCTTACCTCAAAGGACTATAGAACAGTTTAAACTTTGTGAAGTTGTTTTCCCAGAAACTAAAAAGGAGCAATTCCAATGTATTATTATAGTTTGTGGCCTTGAATCCTTTAATTCAGGAGGCAAAACATTTTCCATGACAACTCTTCATATAGAGTCGTGAACAACTTTTTTTTTTCAGATTCCTCATTTAGAACTAAAACTCTTCCAAGTTTCCTATATCAGTAAACATGAATTTCTTAAGAATCATTCACATTTCAATTTTTGTAGATTTTGTTTTCTTGCATAATTTGAAGAAAATATGTTGGCATTTCTTCATTAAGAAAAAAATAAACCAGAATACTGTTTCATTTCAAATTACTCCTAAAAACTAAATGTTGCATGCAAAGAATAGTTAACAAAAGTTTTTTCTTAATTTAAAAGAAACAGTCAAAATAAAATAAAGTCATTAATACATAAAAGAAATGACCTAGATATGTTTTGTTGGAAATTTTATTTTTCAAATTCATCATTGCTACTTGGATAAGTTTACATAATCTTGGTTTGAATTCTGGCCAAAAAAAAAAATGACTGCAGTATAGACAGTGTTGCTTAAAGATGTGCATATTGCAATTTGGAGAAGCATCCTTTTAGGCAGAAGGAATACAGATTAAAAAAAATTCCATGGTATTCTACTTCTTTCTTTCTTCTTTGGTGGTGGCTATTAAATGTTACTGATATGAACTACCAAATTTTGAAGGAAGATTCTGAGATCAACTACAATCCTAATATAAAACAGACATGGTATTTTGGCTTTAGCTCTTAGAGTTACATCTAATGACTGTACAAGGTGGATAAACTGGAAAGATGTTTAATTTTTGAATGAGGCCACAGTAAACTTTTTATTTTGGAATGCAATGAGTAAGAAAGTACAAATAAATATGTAATTAGAATTTTCTGCACTCCACATTTTTGAGAAAGAGACAAGTTATAAGTAACAAAGCTGATGTGAGAGGTTCAATCAAATGAACAACTTCCAGAGTGTGCTGGTTAGGACAAATTCTGACTAACCTCTTTCCCTTCCTTATTAGTGTGGGAATAGAGTGAAAATGAGATTTTGAAAACATGAAAAATATGTAAGAGTTTTATTGAACCATTAAAAGAGATTAACTTGTATTTACTCTAATTTTAGAGTTAAATATTTATTTTTCTACCCAGTTAAGTTCATGAAGTATTTATGATCCCTTGCTAAGAGTCCGACACCGTGCTAGGCTCTGGAAGTATAAAGACAAACTTACCTTCAAGGAGTTTATATTACTTTGTATACGTATGCTTTATTCTCTTTTATGTAGGAGGATTATGATCATCTTTAATTAACAAAAATACCCATCAATCAGAATTGTTCATCCCTAGTCATTCTGGATAAATAAGAGTTTCTTATGCTTTTTTTTCCCTTAGGATATGATATGGAAACACATTAACAAATACACATGTGCAGCACACTGTCATTAGTACTATATGGTAATCTAGAAATAAAACAAGCCAAGCAGATTGAAAATGGCTATGATTTTGAGTATTTCATACAGAATAACAGCCTCTTATGTTCCTCATGTCCCTTGTGTCCCTCCTTTTGAGGTAACTTCTGGGTTCAAATTTGTCAGGTCGGATACATCGCATTTATGCCAAATTCTACCAAGAGACTAAGATAAGACTATTTCTTTCTCTTAATAGAACACATAAAACATAATTTGTAAGCATACAAAAAGGCTGTTTGACAGAGTGGAAAGAAAATTGGATTTGGCGTCAAAGAACCCAGGATCAAATCCTGGGTCTGCCATGTGCTACTTGTGTGACCTCAAACAAATCATTAAGTCTCCTTAGAATTCAGTTTCCTCACCTGTAAAATGGGCTTGATGGCCTCTCAAATTCCTTACAGGTAAACCCTATGAATTACTTTTGTATTTGAGAAGCCATGTTCTGGACTAGGTGATAGAGCAAAGAGAATAGTAAAATATTCTTTTGATAATGTTTTACGATTTCAAGTCTCCAAAGAATTAAAGTGAAGAGGGCCCCCCTCAAAGGCCAGAGAAGAGGGGTGTTCTAACTATGAGTAGGTTGCAACATGTTTCAAAGGAAAAAAAAAGACATAATGAAGGAATATGATAGATATTGGCAAAAACATGTACAAAAAGAAGACAGACTAGTCTTCTGGCAAGAGTGAGAGATAATTTTGGGGTTATTTGTGTATTTCATTGGTGTCCTCTCAATGAGAAGAGAGCTTAAAAAAGTACTCCCAACACTTTTCATAGACTCCCTGCAATGCATAGAGAGCTGGGCCTGGAGTCAAGAAGACCTGAGTTCAAATCTGGTCTCAGATACTCAGTTTGTGACCCTGGCAAAGACATTGAATCCTTGCTTACCTCAGTTTCCTCAGCTGTAAAATGAAGATAATAAAGACCCCTACCTCCCATACATGTGAGGATCATACAAGATAATGTTTATAAAACACATAGCACAGTGCCCATCAGATAGCAAGTGCTTGATAAATACCTGTTTCATTCCTTCCTACAGTGAAGGGACTATGTGATCATCTTATAATGGAAAGATGTGAGCAAGAGCCCCAGGGATGGACAGTCATGAATGGTTTGAGTTTGTCATTATCATTTCATCATCTTGCAGTGTGAGTGTGTTATGTGTTGTATGTTTTACCTATTTAAATTATCTCACATTTGTACAAGGTTTTAAACATGCTATTTTCATTTTACAGATGAGGAAACTGAAACTAAGACAATTTAAATGACACACAAAGCTAATGTGTCAGAGCTACTATCTGAACTGAGTTCTTTGCTCATGCCTTTTTGAGAAAATACTGGGAAGGAATAGGAGCTAAGGGAAGAAAGGAAACAGTCTTTCTCAACAATTGAACAGTAGTATGATGTATGGATTCATCCTATGGGACCACTGCTGAAATAGTGAAAATAATCTGGTAGTAATATGGGATTAGTGTGTGTGTGTGTGTGTGTGTGTGTGTGCGTGTGTGTGACTGTGTGTGTCTCACTGAGTGGCTTAAAACTGGGAAACTTGAAAATACATATAACACCAAATTGATATCGGCTGAAATTCAACAGACTGTTCACATTAGTCACAATCCTTCTCTTTCTCATTTCTATCCCACACAAACCTTGAACTCTGCCCCTGGAACCATTTTGGGCTGTGATAGGTGAACCCTTGCCTAGAACCAGACCTCTACAATCACTTCCTAGCTATTTCCCAACTATGCCCCTATGCATATGTCGTTCATTCATACATGTTTCATTACCTGTCTTCTTGAGTTCTGATTGGTCATTGCTTTGATCAGAGTCCTTAAATCTTTTTTTTTTTTTTTTTTAAGATTTTCGCAAAGGCTTTTAGCAAGATGGCAAAGTAAAAACAGTAGCTACAAAACGTTCTTCCCAATGCACATTCCCACAAATTCAGAGTCCAAAGGAACAGTGGGTTAAAGCTGAAGAATACAATGATGAGGTAGGTGTGTGAACTCTTTTGACAGCTGGACTGTTAATTGCCAATGCTAACTCACTTGAGTCCAAAGACAGATCTCTTTTATTTTACTGGGGGGCAGGGGTCTTTGAATCTACATCCTTATTCTAGCGATTACTTTTCTGTATCCTTGTCTTCCTGAGGCATGTTTTTGTCTCAAAGTCTCTCAAACAGCTGAACTCTAGAACTACTGGATGAGCCACTTCCTTTCAGGTGAATCATTGCTAGATGGTATGACCAATAGAAAGAGGAGGAAAAAGAAATCACCTCCCCAGAGATCTCTTCCACATAAGATTATTATATATAATATGTAAATTGTTTTCCTATTTCTTTTCACTTCACTCTATATCAGTTCATACAGATTTCCCTGGATTTTATTTCTGATAGCACAGTAGTATTACATGACATTTATATGCCATAATGTGACAAGCCATTTCTCAACCGATAGGTACCCATTAGTTTCTTTGCCTCTGCAAAAAGAGCTGCTAAAAATATTTTTATACATATAAATCCTTTTCTCCTCTTGGTTCTATTTGGAGTAGAAACTCTGGATGTTCCCTATTGATTTATCTTAAGTCTTTTTTCTCTTCTTGCACTATACTATTTCTACCAGTGATCTCATCATCCATACATTCAAATGTTATCTCCATGCAGGTGTTTTCGGATCTATTATATGGCTTTAACCACTCCCTTGACTTCCAGTCTCATATCAACAACTGCATGTGGAACATCTCAAACCGGATATTCCTCAGACTTCTTAAATTCAACTGCCCAAGTAACATCCAACATGTCCAGTGTCATCCCATCCCCAACAATCCCCTCGTTCGAATCCCCTGTTACTGTCTAGGGCACTAGCACTCACAGTCACCCAGGCTTTCAACCTCACGATCATTCATTCCCAACTATTCACTCACACTCATCCCATTCATGCTCATTCCATACATCCCATCCATTGTCAAATCTTGTTTCTGTCTTCATATGTCTCATATACATACATATGTGTATGTATATATATATATATACATACATATAAACATATATCTGTGTGTATCTAGATAGATAGATAGATAGATAGATAGATAGATAGATAGATAGATAGATACACACACACATCCCCTTTTCTCAGCTCAAACAACTGCCACCCTGATGCAGGCTCTCATCACCTCATCTCTAGATTGTTGCAATAGCCATTTGCTTGACATTCCTGTCTAAGTGTTTTTTTTTCCTTTTTCTTCCTGCTCCACCCCTACCCCATTCCAGTTCATCTTCTACTCAGCTGCCAAAGAATCCTTCCTGAAGATCACATCTGACCATGTCACCTCCATGCTCATTAAACTACAGTTGTTCCTTAATACTTCTGAGATCAAATATCAATTCTTCTGTTGGGCTTTTAAAAATCCACAACCTGGCTCCTTCTTATATTTTCAGTCTTTTTATGCTATACTCCTGCCCTCCTATTCTATAATCCAGCAACATTGGCCATCTTGCTTTTCCTAACATATCACACTGCCTTCCAACTCTCTCTATACCTTTTCAGTGAGTGTCCCTCTGGAATACTTTCCCTCCTCAGCTCCACCTCCTGGTTTTCTTCAAGACTCAGCTAAAATCCCACCTTCTGCAAGAGGGCTTTATTATTTCTCCCAGTGCTCTCACTTTCCTAGAGGGAAGAGAGATCTTAGAGAGATTACCTCTATTTACAGTGGGAAATGGTTGCTTCCATAAGCTCCTGCAGGTGACACAACAGATAGGGTTCTGGGTGTGAAGTCAGAAAGCTGAGTTTTCCTGAGTTCAAATCTGCCTTGAAATACTTACTAGCTGTGCGACTCTGGGCAAGTCATTTAATCCCATTTTGCTTCAGTTCCTCATCAACAAAAAGAATTAGAGAAAGAAATGGCAAACCACTCTAGTGTCTTTGCAGGAAAATCCGAAACAGGGTCACGGAGTCAGACACAACTGAAACAATGCTGAACAATAACAAGGCAGTTAGGTCAAATCTGACTTCAAATACTTATTAGTCATGTGACCCCAGACAAGTCATTCACTCAACTTGTGTTTGTATCAGTTTCCTCAGTGGATAATACCAGAACCTGCGTCACATGGTTATTATAAGGATCAAATGAGGTATTTGTGAAATACTTAGCATAGTGCCTGGAACACGGTAGTCACAATATAAATGAATAGCCCTTCCCTTTTCCCTTTCCTTTCCTTCCCTCCCCTCTTTACATTCTATTTAAGAATGAACATATTTTTGCCTTTCCTTGTATTCTCAGCAGTTTCTGACATATTTTTTTGTTCAGTCCTTTCAGTTGTACCTGACTCTTTGTGACTTCATTTAGGGTTTTCTTGGCAAAGATACTGTAGTAGTTTGCCATTTCCTTCTCCAGCTCGTTTTACAGAAGAGAGAACTGAGGCAAATAGGATTAAGTGACTTGCACAGGGTCACACAACTAGCAAGTGAATGATGTCAGATTTTAATTCAGGAAGTTGAGTCTTCATGACTTCAGATGTGGCACTTTATTCACTACACCACCTAGCTGCCCACCTGACATATATTAAGTATTTAACAAATGCTTGTTGACTGACTAACTGAAGACATAGTATTGACATCATGGATCAAATATATTCAGAGTTTATTTGGACAAGTTTCCAAACTGGTTTTGAAAATGGCTGCACCAATTTTCAGCTCTACCAACTATTCATCAATATATACATCTTCTACAGCCTCTCCAGTATTTGTCATTTTTCTTTATATGTCATTTTTGCCATTCCGATGACTGTGGGGTACAACCTCACAATTACTTTAATTTTCATTTCTTCAATTATTAGTGATTTGGACATTTAGCTATTTATATTTTTATTTATTTCTTTGAAAACTCTTTTTTATCATTTCAGGAATTCTTATAAATTTGAATAAATTCCTTATATATTTTGGACTTGAGGTGTTTATAGAAAAATTTGATGCAAAGACTTGCACCTACTCATTTGTTTCACTTTTAATTTAAACTGAAATAGTTTTGTCATGTAGTACTTCTTCCAGCTGCCTTATGTTCCCCTCATAAGGCAGAAAGCCTGTGGACTTAGCCAACAGATTTGAACTAAAGAAATATTGGGATAAATATTTTATTGGGGCTTTTATTTTGCTATTATATCTCAATAATCCTTCCCCTATTTCTGCTGACATGCAACCATTCTTTTTAACAAAGAAGTAATATTAAGCAAAACAAATCGATAAATTGATCTTGTCTGGAACTATAATTTTCATTCTGTCCTTATGGTCCACCACCTCTCTTCCATGATGTAAGAGACATTTTTGATCATCAGTAAATTCCTTTTCCAACAGACCAGAAGATGTGCAGCATAAATGTTTCCTGTGGCTTTGGAGTTCACCACTTTTTTTTTCTTTTAGTTGCTTCCTTTTCCCTTCTTCCTTTTCCCCCTGGCATGTGTGTTTTCTGGCTGAGTCTCTTGCACCACACAAGCTGCTCTGTCCCCTACATTAGAGTCCATCAGACAAATGCAAGCAGCTAACTTGTGGGCACAAGTTCATAGCCGTCTTTGTTCCATTCTCTTTCCTTAAGCAACAGCCCACCCTGCCTATTACAACTCTTAAATAAATGGATAATTGTAGGATGGTGAAGGAACCATTAGTTCAAAAACCTCAGCAATTCTGGATAATAGTATTTAATTTCCTGGAAATTAAAATGTGATATTATTTTTACTGATGTGCAATGTCTGTTTTAGGTCAAACTGTCATTCTGAACTGGTAAATGGAAATGTGACTGTTGTTCAACTTTACACTGCATTCCAGAGAGACGTCAAAATAACCATTCAGAGTTTAAATCAAAGGTTTAATATTGTTCATCAGAGTTGTAGTTTTCTTTAAAATTTTGTTGTTGGCACATAGTAACAATTTAGAATTGGTTTTGATCTTGAAAAACAACTCAGGGAAATGTTAAGTAGGAGTATATTTATGCATATATATGTAAATACATGTATATGTGTATATTTATATAGTAGCTGCATAAGCACAAGCACTTTAGACACATAAATCTACTTATACTCATGGTATAGGCACATTGGTGCCCATCAAATACATAGGGTAGATACCCCTTCCTAGAATGCAGAATGGAAATTTTAGTCAGAAAAACTAAGGTTCAAGCCTTATCTCTTTCACTTCCTAGCTATAAGACCATGAGTAAATCACTTTACCTCTCTAAGGGTCATTTTCCTCATCACTTCCCACATGCCATTTCTAGAGTCATCTAGATCCTAACAAGAAGAAAAGCTTTGGTGACTGGCAGATGATTACCAGGGGACCCCTGAGGACCAGGACTAAAGGTTGAAGACTTGAGGATTGTTTTCTCAAATGGGCAATCCTCATCTGTAAAATGTGGAGTAATGATACCTGAATCCCCTAATTCAAATTGCTGTTGAGATGCCCAGGTATTAGATAATGCATACAAAGTGCTTTTAAAACTTTAAAGTGATTAAAATGATAAAATGAAATAGCAATAATAGTAATATCTATATGTATACATAGCACTTTAAAGTTTTTATTTTACAGATAAAATTTGAGCCTTGCAACAACTGAATTTGCCCATTTTACAGAACTGAAGATGAGTCATATTACAGAATAGGTGAGATAATTTGTCCATAAAAATTAGAAAATTTTAGAAGTAGAATTCAAACTCAGTTCTTCCAAAGCTCCAAGTCCAGCCTCAATGTATCTGTATCTGTATCTATATATAAACATAGTCAATGTAGACATTTATTTTGCTTGATCATACATATTTATAGTAAGAGTTTCATTATTTTTTCATTCTCAATTGGGGAGGAAGGGGATTAGGAAAAAGTAAGAGGAAGAGAAGGTAGGGTTTCAATGACTGAAATAGAAACATTCATACATGCAGATACAATGATTGGGAATACTTAGAAATTCAAGAGCATCCGAGTTGACTTTTATAGCACTGTATCATTCATTTAAAAAAAATTAGGACCCTGATAGAGGAAGGTTAGTTGACTCTTTCATATGTTGAAGGAAATAAAAAACTGTCCCAGGACCAAAGGTACTCTTGATGCTCTTTTCCCTCTCATTCTATTCAACACTGGAGTAAGACCTGATGTAAAAGTGACTGGAGTAGAGATACCTCCAACATACCTCACTTCTCTATAACAGACATGCACCAAACTACACTGATCTCTTCCTTGACCATCAAATAGGTCAAGAGACTTTTCATCAGACTTTCAACTCGGTGTATAAATTCACTTCCCCCTTCTCCTCCATTTCTACCTCTTTTTCAGGGATTGATAAAGCAATTTTACAGTTGTAACTATGAAGAAAATAGCAATCTACTGTCCTTTGGCTACACTCAGAACCTTAATAGATCTTAGCTGTAATTTGAATGAGCCCAAGCCCCTATCCATTGCCCAAACTTACCATTCATACATGCTCTTTAATGACAACCCCATACACTACCTGTATCTTTATGATACTTATCCTATCATTATGCCCTCTGGAAGCCCAATTTTATTATTAATAAATTGTCTTTCATGTTAAATTGCGCCCTCCTTACCTTGTGTTTTATATTTATTTTTCCACGAGCTGTTTCCCTAGAACACTAGTTTCAAATATACTCACAATAAGTTGCTCTATTTTGATAGCATGAACTGATTGGATTGAGCAAGCATCTTATCTGGGCAACTTATTCAATATTTGATGACTTTTATTTTTGTTTGCAATTTGACTGAAATAACTAGCCCATTTAAACAAAATTGCTTAAACCAGCCTGTGACTTCTAATGAAAAAAACAAGCTAGACAAAAGAACTTATTAGGATAAATGGTAAAACTAGAACACGCCCAGTGAAAAGGGGGAAGAAGAATGGTACTTATTCTGTAAGAGAATGATACTTGTGGGCAGTATATATTCAACAGGTTTTTACAAGACCTTTACATCCTGCTCAATAACCCAAGCCTTGCACCAATTTTGCTATTGCTAGAGCTTGAATTCAGATACATACTCTTCAATAATTTTATTATTTTTATTTACATATTTTTTGCTATTACATCACAGACAAACCATGACATATTCATTCACGAGCATAGCAATTCAGCTGAAATTTCTTGATTTCTGGGATATAAGCCAAGGAAATTCATGTATAGATAGGATGAATGCTCAGAATTTGTCTGAATTCAACAACTTGCTATATATTTATAATTGATTTTATCTGATCTATAGTGCATTACTGAGTTATCAAGGTTCTTCCAGACAGCTCTAGAAAGTCATATAATAAAATGCTTCACATTGGGCATTAACTCTGTAAATGTTGCTTATTTGAAAGATTTCATAGCTGATTGAGAGAATATACTTCTTTCTGCCATCCCATACTTGGCACCTTTCTTTAACCCCAACTACTTCTGCAATCAGTGCTTCAGAAGTACCTTGAACTGCCACTAAAAACTGAGGAGTCTTTCAAAAACATATTAACAATGATTTGTTGAACTGAGCTGCATCCTTTAGTACACAGAGAGGATTCAAGGAATTCTCATAAACTATAAAGTATTTTAAATCTTTCTTATCTCCACATTCTTTGCTTGAATAGCCTGCCATTTGAACTTGTCTAATTGTCATGGTGGATTATGGTTTTGTGAAGAATATTCAATGCATCATCAATAGCTACTTCTTCACTCATTCATCTGTTAATCTACTTTTCCACCATTCATTGATTTATTTTACATGTATGTATATAATACATATACACACATATCTATAATATGTTCATTCATCTATGTTTATTTATTCATCTATCCATTCATTCATTTATGTATTCATGACCTTGCAAAAATAATTGGACAATACCATGAATAATTTGCTGGAATATAATAATTGACCTTTCGTTGAATAAGACAGAATTGATAAGGATACCAACAGCACTGTTTGCATTTTAGTTTAGCACTTAGAACTAGAACCATAAGAGTTAAGACTTTTATTGCCCAGTTTCACTATTTTTTTCCTTAATCAACTGACATAACTCAAAACACATTTTTTCCTAATGTAACCCCTGTTTTGAATGCCTATCTTGCAGAGACCACAGATACTATTATTGTAGCTTTGAAAGTCAAGTAGACCCAAATAGAATCTCGAGAGAAGCAATTTGAGCTGGCAATTTTCAGGTAACAGTTGAGTAAATGGATCACTTTGAAGTGTTTCTCCCTAATGCATAAGGGCGAAGATGTGTGTTTTATCTGCAATGAGGACTCAATAGAGAAGGTAGAGAAAGGAGAAAGTGATGTGAAATTCTTTTCTTGTCAGAACTATTGCAAGTGATTTGTTATAAAGAAGTCTAATAAAGTCTATGAAGAATTTGTGGAAGAAACCTCTTCTCCCACACGGAGGGGAGGAGGGTAAGTTTATAAAGAATACATATGTCCACTTTATGTAGGGATGTGTGGTGGGGATGGGAACAAGCATTTATTAAGTGCTTATTATATGTTAGGTATCATATTAAGTGTTTGACAAGTGATATAATATTTGATCCCCATAAGAATCCTGTCGGATCGGCGCTACTATTATCTCTATTTTGTAGTTGAGGAAACAGTCATATAGAGTTTAAGTAACTTGCTTAAATTGCATAGCTAGTATCTGAGGTCAAATTTGAACTTAGATCTTCCTGACTAAACTCAGCGCTTTATCAGGTGTTTCTAGTGGCCTCAAATACCATCCTCAGCACTGATCAAATGGTTGTTCCATCATCACATTATCTTGGGCAGACACTGTACATGGACAACGAGAGAGTCCCTCAGTTAAATAGGAGGGGGAAGTAGATTGTATTACGTTTGGAAAAATATGAAGCATTCCTAAGATGCCACATGCCATGAAATAGAAGTTCATCACATTAAAAATAATATTCATCAATTGATGCCATGTAGCTGTAAGCCATAGAATACTAAACCCTCTAGAAAATTAAGATAAAGCTTTACTGAGAATGTAATAGAAGGATACAAGGTGGCCAAGAGCAGGTTACAACATGTAGCAAGTGAAGAACTGTACAGAAGATGCATCACAAAAACATTTAATTATCAAAGATATGTTTAATTTAAAGTGGTTATTGGGGTTTGTGCCTTTAATTTGCATAATATTAATCAGTGCCTCATGGGAATGAAATAAGGAACAATTAATATCATATGACATTTTTGAGGACCTAGGGTTTAGTCCTTAAAAGAAAGGGGCCTTTTTTTTTCTTTTTGTCTTTTCAGTTGAAATTTTTATTGATAGCACATTAAACATTACTTTCATTTATGAATATAATCTTTATCATCCTCCTTTATAAAATAAGCCCATTTCTTATAATAAAAGATAGAAAAAGGAAGAGGAAGAAAATCAGCTCAGCAAAACTAACAAATACCAAATGATCTGTTAATGCATGTGATGTTCCACACCCATAGTTTCTTTCCTCTACAAGTTTTTGGGGTTTTTTTCCCTTTCTTCTTTATGGCCAGTTAATCATAATTACATTTTTTTTCCTTTTTTTTCTTTGTAGTCATTGTGTATATTATTTTTTTATTTTGCTTACTTCATTTTGTATCAGTTCATTAAAATCTACACATCTCTCTAAATTCTTCATAGTAGCATAGTAATAGTCCATTATGTTAATTTACTATAACTCTTTTTAGTCATTCCTTAATCAATTGACAGTTTCCAGTTTTTTGCTGTGGTGCTATTAACATTTTGATATATATGGAGCCTTTTTGTCTTTGACTCTCTTTGGACTGATACCTAGCAGTGGAATCTCTCAGTCAAATTTTATGTACATTTTAGCCATTTTTTTTTCCTTTTAAAAAACTGAATTTTCCCATTTTACTCAGGCCAAAAGTATAGGGGCTACTCATGGGCCCAATGATAACCTCTCAAATTCAAGAGCACCACTAGCTTTATCCTCCCTACAGTTGAGTTTGAGAAGTGTGTGTTGGGATTTTTTAAAAATCAAAATTCAAAATTCTTTTCAGATTTAGCAAGATGATAAAATACATAATTAGTTAATCTTGCTCTATCATCAGTGTATTATTATGTCAGTCCCTCCATCTTCTGTCATATTTGTCAATTTTAGGAGTATGATGTGAAATATCAAAATTGTTTTGATTTGCATTTCTTTTGTTAATAAGGATTTGGAATGATAATTCATATGGTTGGTAATAGTTTAGAACTCTTATTTACAGAAGTTTGTCATAATCTTTGACTACTTATCCACTGTACACATGACTCTCAGACTTTTATATTTTCATTAGATCCCTTTGAAGATTTCTTATCAGACCTTCATTAGAAATATGTGACACAAAGTTTCCTCCTCTCTCCGCTCCCAACCAATAGCTTTCTTTCTTATTTTTATTTCTCTACTATATCTCAGAAACCCCTTTACCCTAGAAGCTCACTCAAACCCTGAATTTCACACACTGAAATAATAATCTTCCCCTCTCTCTGATGGGTTAATTTTTCATCTATTTTACAGTGGGTATCCAGGAAAGTCATGTATACTATTCTCATCAAGCCATATTCCTGACTCTCCTGAAGTTTCTCTAATAATGCCCTCATGATGGAAATACTTTCATCTCCGGACCCTTCCTATTCAGCATTCTTGGAGTCAGGGACCATCTCGTTTATATTTTTATTCCCAATACTTAGCATAATGCTTATTATATACTTAGTGCTTAATGAGCACTTGGTGGCTTGATCTGTTCTAGTTACAGTGATGATTTTTATACTTTATCTAATGAGTGTTGAAAAGATAATAGAATTGACAGAATGTAAGGTCCTTGAGTTCATAGTCCATGTCTTACCTAAACATCATGCTCTACCTCCCATAGCACCTTGCATGGTTCGCTATAAAGAGCAGGTGTTTAATAATTACTAAGTATATTGTTTCATATTATACTTCTTGAGATATATTTCCAGGTAAATGACAATTATCCTCAGTCAATATTTTGATCAGTTGGAATGATAGAGCAAAAATCTCCAAACTTATTTGATTCTTCACAAGCATTTTTGACACACACACTTCCTATAGGCCTCTTGTTATTTATTTGTGAAATATAGTTAATAAACATTGATTGATCGCATAGTATGATATACAAAATATATGCTTAAAAAGATGAGATTAAATAATATTTTTAAAGTATTTGTATTTTATTTTATTTTAATTAAAATTATATTAAAATGAACATATTATCAAATAATAGTAGTAATAAAAGTAGTAAGGATAACCAAAGGACTAAAATATACCTAATATTATTTTTATTAGAGCAATGTGATTGAATATACTTTATTACTTTAGAAAAATCTCTGGGTAAGTTACAGAGGATAAAGCAGAAATATTCAAATATAACAAAAGTTGCGGTTGTTTGTTCAGTCAATTTGTTCAATCTAACTAGTCAACCAGGAAAATTTCTTTTTCCTTCTTTTGTATTGAAAGATACACAGCAGCACATAGAATATGTCATACCAGTGTCCAAAGTAACTTTTCAGCAGAAGTTGTGCTTGTCTTTATGTAGCTTTTTACCCTGTAGTGCTGAAACAACCTGCAAAAGAAAATTGTCTTCAATTTCTACTCAGTAGAAAGTTTTTAATGTAAATGCATTCTTCTTTACTTAGTTGATTCTACTCAGTAGAGGACAGCATACATTATTTTTCATTCATGTTTAAATATTTTAGTTGCATTTTTGCATGCATATGAGAGGAAATGTGACATAGTGAACGGAGACCTGGCCTTTAAGGCAGAGACCTGAGTTTCAGTGCTGCACTTTTGACACACAAAGGCTCAGGAACCCTGGGAGAGTTACTCAACCTTGCTTTCACCCAAACTGGATTACTTGAAGGATGGAAGTGCCCGTGACAGAAAAAGCAAAGTTCAGATAATTGTTAAGTTTGGAGGTAATGATATTATAATGAAATCTGCCATATGGTTAAAAAAACTTGTCCATGCCTGCTCATCCTCACTGATCTCTCTCTTGGACAGCAGATCTATGGTTTGAGGAGATTCTTTCATATTCTTAAAGTGATGTGGGAGGTAGAATAGAGAGTATGCTGAAGGGTGGATTAATTTTCCCAGTGTAAATTTCCTAGGTAAACTGATGTTGTGGCTATTCAAGTTGTGATTATTTTATAACTACCCTGAGGGGAAAATACTTGGTACAAGGAAAGGTTGAAACTGCACACAGGATCAGTTGATCAAGTATTTCCTGATCCCTTTATGCCACTAGGCAAGGATCTCCACTTTGGAGACCATTGCTGTAGGTGAAAGGAATGTCTCACACTTTGAAGAGGTATTAGGAGCCTACTTATTGTGATTTCTCTATGTCTTTGGAATGAGTGACAACACTTCTAATCATATGATTATATAGGTAACTAGAATGATAATCTTTTCAAGATGAACCCTTGATCTGGTATCTCAATAGCAAGAGTGGCCTGAAGGAAATTAAAAGTTCATAAATAGAGAGCTAGAAGGAACCTTAGAAACCATCTACTTCAACCCTTTCTTTCTACAGATGGATAAACTGAAACCCACAAAAAGTAAGGATGTGCTCAAGTTCATACAGGTGATAGGTGACATAGGTAGAATTTGAATCCTATTGTCCTGACTCCAAGTCCATCATTTTCTCCTCTATACCATGTCCAAATTACTAAACAAAACAAAACAAAAAATAGTGAGATCAGGAGAGAACTCTCATGGATTTCTTGCTGATAACATTCATTGAGTCAAGGGGAAAAAAAGCATATAGGGAAGGCAAAGGGCTAGTAGAGAAATGGCCCCATCAGAAGATAGCAGCAAGCCACAGAGTAGCAGCCCAAGCCATGAGAAGTTAGTACTGTCCAAGTGATCCCATCACTGAAAGACAGCAAAAATGAGGCAGCTCACATCAAAGGCGTGGGGTGTAAATGGCAGTAGATGCTACTCTGAATACATCAGTGGGTTTGGGGCTCTGAATGGGGGTAGGGATGCACTATGCTGCTTTCATTGTTGATATTCGATAGCATTGCCTTTTTGCTATAATTAAATTTCATTTTGGTATCTTGTGGCACATGTGATAATGGGCAGCCAAGAATTGGCACAATATAATAGCTAGCATTTGCATAACACTTAATAAAAAATATATCATTTATCCTCATAACTCAAGAAGGTAGGTGTTATTATTGTCATTATTTGAAGAAACTGAGGTAGGTGGAGGTTGTATGATTTAGGGGGGCCACATAGCTAATTTTTGACTTAGTTATGATTTGAACTCAGCCCTTTCTGATTGCTGTATCCACCATACCACCTAGCTGCTTCATGTCTAGTAGAGTATATTTTTCATATTTTTAAGTGGGAGTCAAAGCCAAGGGAAATCCCTTTCAAGAAGTAATCATGACCCCATGTCATACTGAAACACCTCTAATAAAGAAATATGATGCCTGAATTACCCCAAAGTGAAGTGATAAACAATTTTGGCAAGGTCCAAATTTATAAAGCTTAAATATTGAAACTCTTTTTATATAAAGTTATGCTATCACTTATTATCATTCAGAAAAAGAAAAGTATAGAAAAGGTGTTTGAAACCAAAGTTAGTCTCATAGTTGTTAAAAATAAAATGAACTAAAAAAAACAATTTATGTTGAATTAGCGTATTTTTAGTTTCCAGGGGAATGGAACATATAGAAATGAAAAGCACATGTTTTTAAATTGATGCCCTGGAAAAGTCCCAAGAGGCTGTACTGTGTAACAAAGCTTGCCACAGAAGTTCATGTGCCAGAATTTTTTTTTTTTTTTGCAATGTGAGTTTTGACAACTGCACTGCTCCCCAAACTAACATAACCATTGTAACAAGTGAGTAATAATTCACTTAAAACATCAGCTTATAGACTAGAAGTATTGCAACACCATGCCAAAGTACCCTGACTCTCATTCCTTCCACTAGAAATTCCAAATTCAAAATATATTTGCTTTACATTTAAGCATGCATAACCTCTACAATGGTGAACTCAGTATAATTCATTTTTGTATTACTGAATGAAAATAAAAATAGTAAAGGCCAAATGTAAAATATAAAATCTGATATTCTGACCCTATAAATACCTTCTTTGAAAAAAGAAGAAAAGGAAAGAAAAAGGAAGAAAAAGAAGCAAAGGAAAGGAAAGGGAAAGGTAAGAGGAAAAGAAAGAAATTAAAATAGAGAAATTTAGAAAGAATTAAAGAAAAACATCATAAAATTATATAGAAGTATAGAAAATAAAGAAAAGAGGAGAGGAAAGAGAAGAGAAAATGAAAAAAAAAGGAGAGGAGAAAGGAGAAGGGAGAAGAGAGAGGGAAAGGAGAGGAGAAGAGAGGCAAAGGAAAAGCAACTTGATAGCAGAGAGGAATCAGATTTATGCCACAATATTCCTTCAGTTTTCCCCTCCTAATGGCATGATATTTTAAATGGTATATGATACATTTTAACAAAATCCATAGAATTTCCAAATTCCATAACTCCCTAAACCTGAATCTCTCTATCAGATTCTTTCTGGCCACAAGGATATGATTTCAGCATGTATAGCAGCAAGCACCCCAGCACACACAGGAGGGCCTGCTGTACAGGTTCTTAGATCTGCTTTTCTAAAAAGAAAGTAACTTTTAAGAAGTCAACAATCTACTTTAACTACATTCACCAACCAAGAAAATACAAGCAGAGAAATAAAGACCAACAGATAGGGCTTCTAACTGTCTGACCTTAAGCAATACATACATCATAGATCAACAGATAGATCAAACTGTCTGACCATTACATAGATACATAGTTACCAGAGAGAGAAGCACCAACATCTGAGTTTTCAAAGGGTGGAGGCAGGAGTGGGGAAAGGGGCACAGCTACTCAGTCTCACCTGGCATACAAACCTTCTTCCAAGCCCTCAAAGCAAAATCTCACCTCAGGGTATATGTACACTTTGCAAGACCCTCATGACCCAGTCCCTCACTGATTAACAAAAGGTGTGGGTATTTCTACAAACCAAGCCTCCCCTAATCAAGTTCCCTTTAATGGGTTCTAGGTGATACCTATTAAGGGGTGGGGAAGATCTTTAACTCTAATCAACATTACAACAAATAATTTTCAAACTATCAATTTTTAATGATGCCACAATTCAAGAATAAATTTTGCTTGACTAAGATGATGGCTAAGGTCAGTTTTAGCTCTAAATTATTTATCATGATATATTTATGTATAGCTAAGAAATCAGGCCCACCAATTCTTTCTATATTGAGTATATAACAAATTTATCCTTTAATTATAAATTCTAACCATTATCTATCACAATTTATAATGCTTTATAATTTGGGGGTTGATATTAGCCTGAAAGATTTGTTCCAAAAGAATAGCTCTATTTCTTATAAATGCACACTAAGGGAACCACTCACCTGTGATTATTTTCCATAACCTATATTTGTTATGCTGTTTGAGGATGGGTTTCAATGACTCTTTAAAATAAGTTTCCTTTAAATATAATCCCTTTGCTCTGAAAGTCTACAGTCTACACACAGACTCATACACACACATGTAGATGGATGGATAATAGATAGACACAGGCATGTCTCCAATTTAATTTTTCATATAAATGAAAAAATGTATGTATGCATATTTATATAGGTATATATGTATGCGTGTTTATGTATATGAAAAGATCAAGGAACTCCTCCAAAAAAGTAATGGGAAAATCAATAAGAGATATAGGAGTTCTGAGACTGGAAAAATCAGATCTGAATGGGATATTCAAGAAAGGTTTAATGGATCATCTGAAACGTGAACAGGGCTTTAAAGAATACATGAAAAAGAACTTCAAAACAACTAGTTTTAGCATGGAAAACAAGGGAACTCTTCCAATGACCCAAAATTTTTTCTGCAGGAAATCAACAATTATGTATATACTGAGCATACATTGCTTTCTCCACTGGGGGAAGAATGAAATGAAGGGAGAAAAATCTTTTTTCTGTGGTTTATTGGAGAGAATAATGTTGCCATCGACTGGTTATCAAAAGGAGTTACATTAAAGTTGTTGCTAGAGTTATTCAATCATTTCAGTCATATCTGACTCTTTGTGACCCCATTTGGGATTTTCTGGTCAAAATACTGAAGTGGTTTGCCATTTCCTTTTGCAGATAATTTTACAAACGAGAAACTGAGGCAAACACAAATTAAGCGACTTCTTGAGGGTCATATAGTTAGTAAACGTCTGAACTTAGGATTTGAACTCAGAGCTTCTTCCCTCCAGGCCTGGACCTCTATCTACCTCCCTACCTACAGCTGCCTCCTAGATAGGAGACAAAACATAAAAAGACTGTGGAAACAGAAATTGTAAAAAACCATGCAACAATGTAGCAATCACTGATTCACAGAGATAGCAGCAAGGAAGACAGACATAATCATATTCATAGCCTCAGATGACAATTTATGTATCTATGCACTGAGAGTGCTGATGACACTCAGGATTAACAAAAGAACCAGAGATCTTATCAAAAGTAGGTAATTATGAATTCATAGATATTTTGTGGGATACAACTCATGGCAACACTATGTCAATCAAAGGGTATATTTTGTTCAAAGGCAATAAGCTAAAACAGAATGGTCACAAAATAGCATTGCATATTTAAATCTTATATATATATATGTGTGTGTGTGTGTGTGTGTGTGAGTGTATGCAATATGTCCATGTATGTATGTGTGTGTATATACATGTGTGTATAAATGTACATGTGTATGTGACTGAGGGATGGAAGATGGAAGATGAGGGCGCAATAATGGTGAACATTTGGGTGATGATTTAAGGAGGAAAAAATTTGATAAAGTTATATAACTTTGCTACATAGTATATGTATGTATAAAGTCAGTGATGTCCTCAGAGTATATCTAGATTTCAACAAAGCATATGAGATAGTCCCTCATGTAGCTTTGTAGTTAAGAGGAAGAGATTTGAGCTAGATGATAGTATAATTAGGTGAGCTCAGAACTGGTTGAAAGACTGATCCAAAGAGTTGTCACTAACGGCTCACAGTTAGCTTGGAGGGAGGTCTCTTGTAAATTGTTTTAGGGAACAATATTCTGGCCCTGTTTTGTTCAACTTTGTCTTAATGAATGATTTGGATGAAGTTATAGATGGAATGCTTATCAGAGTTCCAGATGATGCAAACATGTTGGATGGAAGTCAGGATACAAAAATCCCAACTAACCAGAACAGAATCCCAGAGCTATCCAATCTCAGAGCCAGAAGGGCTCTAAGGCCACATACTCCAAAGTGAACCCGAATGAGAATCTTTTTCGTATCCTCAACTGTTTATCTAGCCTCTGATTCTACATCTTTAACAAGAGGGAGCCCCGTCCAATTTTGAATATCTCCAATTGTTAGAAAGTTTTCCTTATATCAGGCCTAAATCTGTCTCTCTGCAATTTTTTTTACACTGTTCCTAGTACTTCCTCACAAGGGCAAGCAGAGAAGATCTAATCTCTTCCATACAGAATTACTCAAACAGAATTTTCATGTACCCCCAAAGTCTCTTCTCTTCTTCAGGCTAAACATCTCAATTTCCTTTAACTTGTTCACATATGATAAGGTCTTGAAGACAAGATAGCATGATAAAGTATTTACTGGTCCTAAGATGCTCTAGGAGGTCCATGAGGTCAAAATTATTTTCATAATAATATGAAGATGTTTTTACTTCTAATGTTGCAAATATTGATAGCTATAACCTTGAAAGCCAGGAATACATGAGTTCAAGTCCCATCCCTGACATGTACTCATTGCTTGACCTGGACAAACCATTTCATTTCTCAGAGCTCTAAGCATTTCTAAGACCTATGTGTTGTGAATATGGTGCCAAGTTTCATTAGTAGATAGAACATCTTGATGTAGGGGAGCCATATACCAATTAAATTCCAGATCCAGTCCACATGTCAATTCCTATTAATCTTCTCACCATCCCAGTTGTCATCTTCTGAGTGCATTCTAACTCATTTATATCTTTCCTAAAATCCATGGTCTGTAACTGAACATTATTACCCCTTTGTAGCCTCACCAATGTAATATATAATGGAAGTGCCGCAATTCCTCTCTTAATGCAGCTTATGATAATACTAGTTTTGTTTTTTTTTTGGTTGTCATGTCATATGGAACCCTAAAATATCCAGATTGTTTTTTACAAAAAGTATTAATGTCTAGCTATACACCTTCTCTCTTCCTATACTTTAAACATTTACCTTAAGACTCTAGTATAGAACTACATGTGTCACTATTCATAGTGGCTGGTACATAGTAAACACTTAGTGAATTCTCCATCTCCGTGTCCATCTATTTATTGAATTTAATTTTATGCCATTTGCCTCATCACTCTTGTTTGATGAGGTATTTGGGGATCTGGATGCTATCGTTCAACCTGTTTGCTATCTTGCCAAGCTTTGTGTCATCTCCAAACTTGACAAACATGCCATGCATATTTTTATTTAAGTCAGTGATATAAGTATTGAATTTCAAATCTAAATCCTCCCGAGTAAACACTTAATTTAGCCATATCAATCTCACAGAATGGGGGACTTTGTTAAATGCTCTGTTGAAATCTAAATGTATTAGGATTACAGTCATTCTATGATCTACAGGCTTAGCTGCTCTATCAAAAAAGAAAGTGAGCTTAATTCTGATATGACTTTAACTTGAAAAAGCCCTACTGGCTTTCTTTTCTAAAAGCTTACAACCTTCCTTTTAATAATGTGTTTTAGAAACTTACCAAGAAAAGAAGCCTACTTGGGCAGCCAAGTGGTGAAATGGATAGAGCAGTGGCCCTAGAGTCAGGAAGACTCATATTCATGAGTTCAAATCTGACCTCAAACACTTACTAGCTGTGTGACCCTGGATGCATCACTTAACCCTGTTTGCTCAGTTTCCTTATCTGTGAAATGAGCTGGAGAAGGGTATGGCAAACTATTCTATTATCTTTGCCAAGCAAACACCAAATGGGGTCATAAAGAGTGAGACACAATTGAATAACAACAGTAAACTCATTGTTTTCTTGTTTTCAAACTCTTCCCCTATCCCACCTTCTTTTTTGGATATTGGAACTTTTCTAGGCTTCAAACACTTCTCTCATTTGTCTAATTCTCAAAGATAATGGCTCAGTAGTCACACTTGCTATTTCCTTCAATAATCCAGGATATTGTTTCTCCGATTCTGATTCCTTCAACCACTCACGGTAACAGAGTCAGTTTGACTTATCTTCTCACTTATTTGGAAATGTGGACTACATTTTAGGAAGGACATTAACACTATAGAAAGTATCCAAAAGAAGACAATCAAGATATTTGAAGGGCTAGAAACCATGTTATAAGGATCAATAGAAGAGAATGGAGCTATTTAATTTAGTGAGATGTGATAACTAACTATCCTCAAATGAAGGACTGGGGGTCAGAGGCAAGATGCAGAGGAAAGGCAGGAAGTTACCAGAACTTTTCCAAATTCCCCTCCAAAGAACTCTAACACCTCCAAGTGAATTCTGGAGCAGTAGAATTCTCAAAAGGATGAAGCAAGACAATTTACCAGTCAAAAACAACTTAAAAGGTTAGCAGGAAAGTTTTGTTGCAACGTTTTTGTTGAAAGTGGAGGGCAGTTCATTGTAGGCAGTGCCCTGACAAGAGAACAGCAGGTCCTGGGGTCAACCGAATCTGTAGTGTTGGCTTTTGGAGCTCTCAGCCCACAGATGTTAAGGGGGTCACACAACTGGTCAGAAGGATATTACAGGGGGCTTTTTGCTGGCGCTGGGTGCAGAACTCTGCTACATTGCTCATACTTGGATCCAAGCAGCAGTCCTCTAACACAGGCCCAAGGCAAGGAACACTACCAAACCAGAGTTTGTGGAACAGAGAAATAGATACCCAGGTAGAAAAGAGTACTTATGCTCATTCATGGACCAGAGCATAGCGCAGGAGAGTAAAGATAATTTCCCTCCTTAGATCATATCACCTTGGAAGAACTGAAAACTTACAGACCATCCAGAACTAGCTCTGCAAAAAGCTGTACAAAAATCCTAAAGCCTGGAACATGTCCTCTCCATCCCAGAAATAGAGCTCAACTTTAACATAAAGTTAAAGCATGAAATAGGGTGGAAAATGAAAAAACTAAACTAAACTGAAACTAAAAAAGAACCTGATCATAAAAGTGACTATGGTGAGAGGGAACATAGAAATATAGTCTCAGAAAACAAGAAAATCAAAACTACAACATCCAAAGCCTCAAAGGAAACTGTCAGTTGGTCTCAGACCTGCCCCCCCCCCAGTTTCTGCTAGAGCTCAAAAGTAATTTTAAAAAGTCAAATTAAAGAGGAAGAGGAAAAAATTGGGAAAAGAAATCAAAGTCTTGCAAGAAAATCATGAAAAAATAGTCAACAGTTTGGTAAAGGAGACAAAAAATATTGAATTGATTTGGCTATTCCAGAGTGCAATTTGGAACTATGTCCCAAAGACTATAAAATTGTAAATACTCTTTGACCAAGCAACACAACTACTAGGTATGTATCCAAAAGAGATTAAAGGGGGAGGGGAAATTACATGTACAAAAATATTTATAGTAGTTCTTTCTATGATGGCAAAGAATTGGAAATTGAAGGGATACTCATTAATTGGGGAATGGTTGAACAAGTTGTGGTATGTGATTGTTATGTGATACCTTTGTGCAATAAGAAATTAAAAGCAGAATGCTTTCAGAAAAACCTGGAAAGGCTCACATGAACTGATGCAAATTGAAATGAGCAGAACCAGGAAAGCATTGTACACAGTAACAGCAATATTATGAAATGATCAACTGTAAATGACTTAGCTTTTCTCATCAATGCAATGATCTAGGACAATTTCAAAGGGTTTATGATGAAAAATGCTATCCATACCCAGCAAAAGAACTTATGAAGTCTGAATACAGATAAAAATATACTTTTTTTCTAATGTTATTTTTCCTGGTTGCTTTTTTAGTTTGTGCTTTCTTTCACAGAATGGCTAATATGGGAATATATTTTGCATGACTGTATAGCTATATAGTTTATATATATATATAATATATATATAAACTATATAGCTACTTGCTGTCTCATGGATAACATGTGAGAGGGAGAGAATTTGGAACTCAAAATTTAAAAAAATGAATGGTTAAAATTGTTTCTATATATAATCAGGAAAAATAAAATATTAAATTAAAAAATAATTTGAAAGATTATCAAAGATAAGAGGGAAGAGACTTTTTTTTGCTTTCTCTCATATGACAGAAATCATTTAGAACAGGTTTAAAACCAACTTAGAACTTATTTTAAAAAGTAATATTTTTTTAAACTCTTACTCTGTCTTATTAATAATGTCAGCTTTCAGAGAGTAGAAAAATTAAGGGGAGGAGCCAAGATGGTGGAGTAGAAAAACTCATGTATGCTAGCTCCGAACCCACAGCCCATAAATTTCCTGTAAAAAGAACTCCCCACAAAATCTGGAGCAGTGGAAGCCATGCAGCAATGCAGTGGAGGAGATTTCCGTTCTGGAGAGCCCTGAAAAACCGCCACCAGGGGTCTATCATGCACGGGACAGCGGAGGCCAGCCTTGCCCTGCCCTGGCCACATAGCCCGAGAGGAGCAGACTGAGCAGGCTTTGGGGACAGAATCTCTGGTGGTCATGAGTGTCCCTCCACCCACAGGTGCACAGGTTGGCGAGAGAGACTTCTGGGCTGACCGAGAGGGGAGCGGGGTGTCTCTGTGGCTCGGGCCCCCTCAGGAGGCAGCAGCAGAGGCAGTGGCACTTCAGGAGCAGACAGGACCTCGGATCCATTGCTGAGGACCTCCACGTGGGGCCCCTGGGGGAACTGAGCCTGGGAGGTGAACCTGCCCCCCCCCCCAAGCACCAGAACTTAAGCTCAAATTGAATAGCAGCCCTGCCAGCTGCTGAAAGCCCTGAGGCTGGGGAACAGCATTTGAATCTCAGACCCCAAGCATTAGCTGGGTGGATCTAGGCGGGGGTGGAGAGGAATCTCAGAAGTCAAGTAACTGGCTGGGAAAATGCCCAGAAAAGGGAAGAAAAATAAGACCATAGAAGGCTACTTTCTTGGTAAACAGATGTTTCCCCCTTTCATTTCTGATGAGGAGGAACAATGCTTACCATCAGGGAAAGACATAGAAGTCAAGGCCTCTGTACCCCAAACACCTGAAATAGATATCCAATGTGCTCAGGCCATGGAAGAGCCCAGAAAGGATTTTGAAAATCAAGTTAGACAGGTGGAGGAAAAACTGGGAAGAGAAATGAGAGAAATGCAAGAAAAGCATGAAAAATGGGTCAATACCTTGCTAAAGGAGACCCAAAAAAATGTTGAAGAAAGTAACATCTTGAAAAATAGGCTAATTCAATTGGCAAAAGAGGTTCAAAAGGCCAATGAGAAGAATGCTTGCAAAAGCAGAATTAGCCAAATGGAAAAAGAGGTTCAAAAGCTCACTGAAGAAAATAGTTCTCTCAAAATTAGAATGGAACAGAATGACTTTCTGAGAAACCAAGAAATCACAAAACAAAAGCAAAAGAATGAAAAAATGGAAGATAATGTAAAATATCTCATTGGAAAAACAACTGACCTGGAAAAGAGATCCAGGAGAGACAATTTAAAAATTATGGGACTACCTGAAAGCCATGATCAAAAAAAGAGCCTAGACATCATCTTTCATGAAATTATCAAGGAAAGCTGCCCTGAGATTCTAGAAGCAGAGGGCAAAATAAGTTTTGAAGGAATCCATCGATCACTGCCTGAAAGAGATCCAAAAAGAGAAACTCCTAGGAACATTGTGGCCAAATTCCAGAATTCCCAGGTCAAGGAGAAAACATTGCAAGCAGCTAGAAAGAAACAATTCCAGTATTGTGGAAATACAATCAGGATAACACAAGATCTAGCAGCTTCTACATTAAGGGACTGAAGGGCGTGGAATAGGATATTCCAGAAGTCAAAGGAACTAGGACTCAAACCAAGAATCACCAACCAAGCAAAACTGAGTATAATACTTCAGGGGAAAATATGGTCTTTCAATGAAATAGAGGACTTTCAAGCATTCTTGATGAAAAGACCAGAGCTGAAAAGAAAATTTGACTTTCAAACACAAGAATGAGAAGAAGCATGAAAAAGTAAACAGCAAAAAGGAGTCATAAGGGACTTAACCAAAGGTGAACTATTTACATTCCTACATGGAAAGACAATATTTGTAACTCTTAAAACTTTTCAGCATTTGGGTAGTTGATGGCACGACACACACACATACACACACGCACACACACATGCACATGTGTGCACACATTCATACAGAGACAGAGAGCACAGAGTGAATTGAATAGGATGGGACCGTATCTTAAAAGAAATTAAGGTAAATGGTGAGAGAGAAATGTGGTGGGAGGAGAGAGGGTAAAATGGAATGGGGTAAATTATCTCTCTTTCAAGAGGCAAGCAGGAGATTTTTAGTGGAGGGAAAAAGAGGAGAGCTGAGAAAAAAGCATGAAGTTTACTCTCATCACATTCAACTAAAGGAAGGAATAAAATACACACTCTTTTTGGTATGAAAACCTATTTTACAGTACAGGACACTGGGGGAGAAGGAGATAAGGAGGGTGGGGGAGATGATGGAAGGGAGGGCAGTGGGAGGAGGGAGCAATTTGAAGTCAACACTCTTGGGGAGGGACAGGATCAAAAGACAGAATAGAAACAATGGGGGGCAGGATAGGATGGAGCAAAATATAGTTAGTCTTACACAACACGACTATTATGGAAGTCATTTGCAAAACTACACAGATAGGGCCTATATTGAATTTCCTGCCTTCCCAAAGTGAATGGGTGGGGAGGGAAGGATGGGGAGAATTTGGAACTCAAAGTTTTAGGAACAACTGTTTAGTATTGTTGTTGCTACTAGGAAATAAGAAATACAGTTAATGGGGAATAGAAAGTCATCTGGCCCTACAGGACAAAAGAGAAGATGGGGACAAGAGAAGGGAAGGAGGACAGAAGAGAGGGCAGATTGGTGATAGGGGAAATAAGAATGCTCAGTGTGTTAGGGTGGGGGGAGGAGATAAATGGGGAGAAAATTTGGAACCCAAAATTTTGTGAAAATGAATGTAAAAAGTTAAATAAATTTATATTAAAGAAAAAAAAGAAAAATTAAGAGGAACCTCAATAGTAGACCCCATTCTGAATGTGAAGATCCATAGGTTATGAAACTGTAATGCTCAGCTATGCAAAATTCATGTAGGACAAGCAAAGTAAACCCTTCCCCACCAAAATCTGATATTACTTCATATCCTTATAAATCTCCTCTTCTTCAGTTAAAAATCAGACCAGAAAAATATTACTAAAAATTACAAAAACTTTATGATCAGATCAATTCCTATCTTAAAACAGAATGTGGGAAAATTTTCCCTGCTCTAGCTTCTTCTTTCTCAGTTCCCTATTTTGAATTGATAGGGTTAGACAAATTCACTGTTAACGTCCATGTAGTTTTTTGGCAATATCAAGCAATGAAAAAGTAGACATGCTCTCACTAATGAGTGTCAACTATCTATCATCAATTGCTGGTTCTTCTTGGATTGAGCTCCAGTCCACTCCTCTTTTACACTTCCATCTTCTCTTTTTGAAAACATACTACTAGTCTTCAAAAAATGATTATCACTGCATTGATCAGAATTCTTAAGTCTTTAAAAGTTGTTTTTTATCATGTTGCAGTTATTGGAAAAATAGTTTTCCTGATTTCACTAATTTCACTTTGTATGCGTTCATACAAGTCATATCAAGTTTCTTTGAAGCTATCTCTTTAATAATCTCTTACATTGTAGTAATATCCCATTATGTTAATTTGCAACAATTTATTTATACATTCTTTCATTGATGAGTACACATTTCATTTCCAATAAAAAATGGTGCTATAAACCCAATCAGATCATAGTATACAATCTTTCTTTTTTTTTAATATTTTGCTATAGTCTCTTTGCTAACATTTAATTTGAATGTTCATTAGAGATACTGATCCATAATTTTATTTTTATGACTTTTCTTTCCCTATCTAGGTGTAGATATTTGTCTAATAGGAAGAATATAGTAGTGTGCTATCATTCCCTAATTTTGCAAACAAAACATTATGTAATAATTTGAGTTGAGTTCTCAAACTGATAGAATTAACTTGCAAAAACATCTAGTCCTATTTTATTTTAATTTATGCATTATTCAGTTTATTTTTGTGAATATGAGTTAATTTTGCTATTTCTTATTTCAATAAACTGAATAACTTATATGCCTTAAAATAAATATCAGTGCATCCACCTTGCTATATTTGCTAGCATATATTGTGTAAAATAATTTTTGGCATGCTTTATTTCCTTATCATTTATTGAATTCTTTTTTTTCATTTTTATATTATCAATTTTTATTGCATCATGGTAATTAATGGATAACTTAATATTTCCATTTGCTTGCATTTGTTTCTGATGCATTTATGGCCTAGAATAGCAGTGGACAAACTAGAGCCTAAGGCTCAAAACTCACCTATCATCTCCTTTTTGTATGGATCATGAGTGAGGAATTGTTTTTACATTTTTAAATACAACAAAACAATTAGCTCATGAGCCATACAAAAGCAAGTAGTAGATTTTATTTGGCCCATTGGAACATAGTTTGCTTACTATTAGCCTTGGACATGTTCATTTTTTGTAATGGTACTATGTACATCTGAGAAATAAAATTGTTCCTTTATGTTGTAATTTAGTAATCACCAGAGATCTTTGAAAACTATATTTTCAAAAATTATATTCAGGTCCTTAACTTTTTTTCTTATGTATCTTTTTTGTTAGGGTTATCTCATTCTGAAAGAGAATGCCTGAGGTGAGGTGATTACCTATCTTAATTTTGCTATTTTTTTCCTATAGTTTGAGTAACTTTTCTTTGAAGTACTTCCATGCTATACCATTTGGTACATATCCATTTAGCATTAGTATTATTTCATTATCTATGTTGCCTCTTAGAATATTGTAGTTTCCTTGATTATCTCTTTTTAATAGGTTTAATATTATTTTTACCTGGTCTGAAATTGTGATTGTTACCTCCTTTTAAAATCTGCTAAAAGTGTGATATATTTTACTCTATCTCTACATCTTAACTGTGATTTTTTATGATTCAAGGATGCTTGAATATTAACATATTATGTTATTAACATAACAGCATATTATTGAATTTTATTTTCTAATCTACTCTCCTACCTTCCTTTGTTTATGGATGAGTTCATACCATTCACAATCACAATTACTAATTATGTATAATATCCTCTTATACATCTTCTTTCCTTTGATTTCCACTTTACAGAAAAAAAATGTGGTAAAAGAAAAGTAATGTGATCAATACTAGGAACTTTTAATTGACATGGTCTGATGTCACTCCTCTGCACCTCACATTTCATGTAGTCCAAACTGGATCACAGGTCCTTAAATTTTATTTTTTTTTCTTTTGAAGTCCCTTCATAATTTAAAGTTTGTTTTATTTGTGACTATTTTATACCTAATATTTCCCTCCTTTTACATTCCCTCCACCAATTTTCTTCATTGAATTTATGCTTCCTTTGTGCATTCATATATATATATATATAAATGACATAGACATATATATATGCATGTATGTGTATACATATATGTATGTATATACATATATATGTATATATGGCAAGTGCTGAGTTTCTCCATGCCTCTTACATACTTGCATGTTTTTCTGTGCTAATCAATTGCTGGAAAATAATAAGTTCCTTCTACTTCTCCCCCCACCCCACCCCACCTCATTTGTTTCTTTTCCCTTCTCTTTTCTTTCCTATCTTAAAAAATCTACAACAACAATAATTTGTAAAGACAAACACCTTTTAAAGACTTAGGAACTCTGATCAATATGATTGTAACATTCTGTCTTATCCAATATTTCGTGACCTTATTTGGAGTTTTTTTGGCAAAGATACTGGAGTCGTTTGACATTTCCTTCTCCAAATCATTTTACAGATGAGAAAACTGAGGCAAATGAATTGTCCAAGGTCACACAGCCTGTAAGTGTCTCAGCACATTTGGACTTACAGACCATGGCTCTTCCTGATTCTAGGCTTGGCACTCTATTGCATATCTGGCCATTGGGAACAAAAATTTAGCTATCTACCTTTACCACATTAGGTTTTTGATTTGGAAGGGACAATAGGATTATCTGAATATCCTCCCTAGGGTTTATTTTAGGCCCTCTTCTTCCTCTATTCTGTTTCTACCAGTGATCTTACTATCCATTCATTTAAGTATTATCTCTATGCAGGTGATTCTCATATCTTTTTATGTGGCTTTAAAACCTTTCCTTCAGTCTCATATCAATAATTGCATGCTAAACATCTCAAACTGGATATTCTTATATTAAATTCAACATACCCAAATTATTTCCGACATGTCCATTGTCTTCACATCCCCAACACTCCACTCCCCTTTTTCAAATTCTCTACTACAGCAGTGGCTGCAGCTGTCCTGAGGATGGCCTGGGGCCTGTCCACACTCCCCTCTCAGCTGACTTTTGAGGTTGTCTTAAACATCTGTGGGTTGAGAATTCTGGAATTGGTAGCAGCCTCCCTCATCCCCTAAGGCCTGCCCCTACCCTTTGCTGCTCTGTCCATCCCCAACCCAAACTGTGCTTTGCTCCTAGCCCTGTGTGATAGACCCTTCCTGTTAATCTTCCAGATTGTTTGGGTTGGTAATTTGCTTTAGTCTGTCATTTTGTGGCTTCTGCTGCTTTAGAAGTTGTTTAAAGTCATTTTTTTACAGTTTTTTTGAAGGGTTTGAGGGGAGAGCTCTGTCAGGTCTCTGCTTCTACTTGGCCATCTTAGCTCTGTCCCTGGGCTATTTCCATTGAAGGTACTTCTGATAACACTGGGAAGTAACTTGCATTTTATCTTCTCCAGTAGACTATAAGGTCCCTGAGGCTGTTAGGTAAAAATCTGGCCTCAGATACTCACTGACCTTGTGATCTTAGACAAGTCATTTAACCTTTATTTTTTCTTGAGATAGGTGATGGACTCATTGTGAAGGTTGAGGTATATGGGAGGGGGAAGTGTTGGATATGGCTAACATGAATATTTGTTTTGTATAACTATATCGTTGTAAAAGTTTTTTTTTTTTTTCCCTTGCTTTCTCATTGGGGTGAGGGAGAGACAAGAGAGAAAATTAGAAGCTGAAAATAAAATTGAATTTAACAAAACAAAACAAATTATTCTCAGGTGTATGATATTTTCTTTCATCTTCTGGAATATCATATGCCAAGTCAAATCTAGCTCCAGACAGTTAATATCTGTTTGTCTCTAGGTAAGTCACTTACTCTGCCCGTCTTAATTTCCTACTCTGTAAAATGGGGGTAATAATAGCATTTACCTTCCAGGGCTGTTGTGAGGATAAAATGAGATAATATGTATAAAGTGTCTTGAAAACCTTAAAAAAAACTGCATAAATACTTCCTATTGTCATAGCAACATAAATTTAAATAATCCTTTTGGGATTCTATTGTAATTAAAGATTGTTTATGGCTATTTGCTATATATATTTTTTTCTTGGAGAAAAACTCCAGATTGTTACTATAATATTCTTGTATATTTTCAAAGCTTGTCTTTACTTTCAGCAGATAACTATTGAATTCTTCCTATTTTTACTTTGACTCTAGTTCTAAAAGTTCTGACAGGTGTTTTTATTCTTTAAACATAGGGCTTTTTAAGATTTTTGTTTTGTCATATTGTTCAAGAAGTTGGATAATTCTTATATTTGCTCTCCTGGATCTTTTTTCCATGTCAGTTTTTTTTTAAATACTAAAAATCTCCTTTTATTTAATCATGAATTTTTTGATTTTATTCTAATTTTTGTTGTTGTATCTTGTAATCTTAAAGTTTTCTGTCACATCCTATTTTTCAGAGTTCACTATTAAATTTTCCCACTTTCTCTTCAAAGTTATTTATTCTGCTTTCATTTTTTTCCCTACTTTTCACTTACAACTTAATTTTGTAATCACATCTATTATGTACAGTTCTTTGCAAGCATTGTAATTCCATTAAAATGTTAAGAATTATGATTATCATAGTGCATTTGACTAATGTTAGCTATTATTTCATAGTACTTTCTCACTGTATTTAGCATTTTCTTCTTGCTACTTTATCACTAGCCTCAGTTCTGGATTACCATTTTCTGCTACGGTCAGATTCCATGGATTGGGTGAGTAGATTCTAATTCATCTTAATACTATTGTAGTTCTACAATGGGTGAACATGGCTGAGTCCTAATCAATGTTGATTTTGCCCTTAACCCTTCTCTGTCTCCTTGTACAAATCCCAACTCTGAACTAACTTCATCCCCTTCTATGACTCTGATACGTCCCTAAGAGAAGTAAAAACATAAGAACTGGTCTTCCCAAAAAGCCTCAATGCCGGGACTTCATGGATGCTGGATTAACCTTGGTTTTTTGTGATAGCTCTTATGGAGTACTGATCTCAGGCCTCTACTCTCTGGTACTATGACTCCCTAGGGGCTAAATTGCCCTATTTTCTGATGTGTCTCTGGCATAGGCTTCCTGGGCATTATGAATCTGAGTCCTGGCTTCAGGCCTCTTAAAAGGCCCCAACCAAATGTCTGTGTTCATTCCTGTTTCTTTGTGCAGGAACCTTAAGGGAGATAACTACCCCCTGCTCTCATAGATCAGAGCTAGACTCCTTTGACTTTAGCCCCCAGGTGATAGGGTAGACTGGATGAATATTTTTGTTTGCTGTTTATCTTTAGTTTTCTTTGTAATTTTCCTCCTAGCACTTTATTAGACCCTTACTGGAATATTTGTGGGAGAAGGGGACTTAGCTATTATCATTCAAGTTGCCCTCTTAATTAAAAATTCCAAGTACTATTTCCATTATTTCTTAGAACTTTAGCAAAAGCTATGATTTTTTAATAGCATACTAGTTTCAAAGGATGCATTGTGATCTGTATCCTAAATGCCAGAAAAGAAATTCTGATCAATCTGTGTGAGTAAAACATTACATAAGTAAGCATATTTCCTTCCTATCATCATAAACTCACTACCTTGATTTTCTTTCTTACTAATTTATTGATACTCTTAAATAATAAATTGGTGTTTCTCCTTCTCTCCCCAAGAGAATCCTCTTTCATAACCAAAATAAGTTAATCAAAACAAATCGATGTTGGACCGTATAAAAAACGTATTTTTTAAAATTCAGCATCTATAATATGCCACCTCTTTGAAGGGAGGCAGAGGCATGTCTAGTGATGTATCAGCCCTCAGTCGTTGATTGTTATTGATCAGATTGGCCATAGCTCTGATGTCTTAAAGTGTTTTCTTCATGTAAATAATTCTCTTGGTTCTGTTTATTTCATTCTGTACCAGTTCATATACGTTCTACCAAGTTTCTTTGAATTCTTCATATTCATCATTTTTTTTGGAGTGTAATAATATTCACTTACAGTCATACACAATAATTTGATCAACCACAATCGACAGCCAACCATTTTCCATCCATTTCTTTGCTACTTGAAAAAAAATGATCCTAAGATATTTTTCTTACATATGAGATCTCTATAGTTTTATTGCTGGGTCAAAATGTATAAGTGAATGAAGGAAAAAATATTTATGAAATGCTTATTATAACAGTCTCTGTACTTAAGAAGCTTATATTCTAAAATAGGAAGGCAGAACATGAAGTGAAAATTGAAAACAAATGAAGAGGAGAGAACAGGCTACTACTGCTATGACGTAGTTTGAAAAGATTGGGAATGGCATTATGATATGGTTTCAGAAAAGAGGAGCTGAAAGATAATCTATCAGAATCCAGGACTCCAAGGACTGAGTATGAGTTGTGTTTGAGTGAGAATGGCTGTAGTACAGGTGGCATTGTTTGAACATCACTAGGCAATAGTTTATTTACTTTTCAAAAAGTGTTTTTTCGTAACTGTTGGACCAATTCCACTAATATTCCCTAGTGTGCCCATCTTGTTTTTTGCCACCTTTGTCAACCTGATGGGCTAATAATTTGTAATTGAGGACATGGCTAGAGTGCAGGATGCATATTGAAGACCATTGGGAAATATCAAGGTGGCCTAATTCCAAATATCATAATGAATATATTTCACCTATAACATGCCACCTCAAGGAGAGATAGGGTTGGCATTCAACCAATGTTCCAGCATGAAAGCAAATGAGTACAAACATACAGTAGTACTTTTCATGGGATACTCATGTGCACAAAGAAAAAAAAACGTATTTACCACCATGAGGCATCATTTGATTCAGGGATGAATAAAGCTGATGGGGAACTGATTGAACCAGAACAGAAACATCAATTTGATTAGCCTGTTCTATATTTGCAAGGAGCCATTTCACCTAGAAGTGAAACTTTCACTGGGTTACAAAAGGTGCAAACTGATACTCCTGGTGCAGCAAGCTGTAGAGCTAGCCAAAGGCACATTATGCCACCCATATCTTCTTTCCTCAGTTTACTATTGCTCAAGTTTCCCCTGTTGTGTCAAACTGGAAAGCTTAGTCCAGAGAAATCCAAGCAACATCCTTTTTGGATGCACTCTGCCATAATAGCAGACAAACATCTAATGGGATTTTCTCACCGCTTATAAAATGAAATCTTAGAACATTTCAAAAGAAATCAAAGCAAATTCCTTTATGAATAATTGCATAATCTAACGCCACTTCTTTTCTTCTAGAATAGTGAGTAAGGATAATCCAATCTTCTTGAGGGGTAGGGGAGGATTCATATCTATGCCAGTGGACAAAGATGATTGTATTTTTAAAAAAGGAAGAATTTGAGCAGGACAATTTCATGGTCATTTTGATGCCATATGGTGGGGTCACAATTTAATTTTGAAAATCCCATTCATTTAATTTTCATGCTTTTATTTTTCAGATAAGCATACATGCATCTATCTGTCAGAGACAGAGAGAGAGACAGAGACAGAAGGTCTCTTTTAACTGCAGTATGCCTCTCTTCCAGCCCTTATTTGGACCAATCAGATCATTCTCCCTATTTCTGAATAGTTTTGTTCTGAAGGTCTATAGACAGAAACAGAGACAAGATCATAGTCCAGTGTTTGCAACCCTTAGAGAGGGAGATATTCAGGGGTATACTAGAACCAATTTTTACCTGCTGGGGTGAAGCAATTGTTAAATTTTCAGTGTGAGAATTTATACCTTGGAAATAAACAGTACTAATTAGGTTAATTTATTGTTTTGTTGATCATCAAGGTTTAGGTGATGGGGAATGTTAATAATGCATATTAAATTTTAAAGTATGCATATTTAAAAAAAAGGTAGTAAAGTATTTACTAACATATCCTTAGAGATACCCTGAAGTATTTGATTCCACCTAAAGAGCTACATATTTCAAGAGATCTTGCCTCCATTTATTAGTGTTCCTTCACATTCCTTGAAATCACTTTGCATGTGTTTCCTTTATGTTATAATTACTGTATGTATAGAAGAAAATATGTTATATTTATTGTATATATCCTGTGTATGTATTGCTTCCTCATATCTAATCCAATCACATTTATTAAGCACCTACTAGGCCAGAGACTGTACTAAGAGCTGGGGATACAATTAATAAAAGAAAGTTCGTTGAATCTAATGGGAGGTATACAATATATAAAAGGAGAAAGGAAAGTGGGGAGCACAGAGTAGGAAATAGAAATCAAGTGGTACTTATTTCTGGGGCATCTTGTTCTGTGGAATTTAAACCAGGAAGAGAAGCAGGTATAAAATGGAATCATGTGAGAGTCCAGTATCTATAAGGGAAGCCATTGGAAAGAGTTTGGTACTTCCCCCTCCAGCTCTCCAATAAGAGGAAAGAAGAGGCTGACGGAGGTGAAGACAATGAAGGCTTGAGTTAGCAGCACGGTGGTGAGATGAGAAGTGATGAGTTTATCATAGTAGTATCTTTTTCAATGTGGTTGACAGGAGGCAAAGCAGCAGATGCAGAGGATGTATACTCTCTGAGGGCATGAACTGCTTAATTTTTGACTTTGTATCCTGTGGTCCTAGCCCACTACCTGGCACATCATAGGGGTTTGTTAAATGCTTGTCACTGCTGAATTTAAGAGCCAGGAAGTTTTCTGTTTGCAATCCCATTTCATTGCAAATGAGGGAAGGAGATATTGGAAGGAAGAAACTGGACAATTTTTCCTTCTCAGTTCCTGGAAATTGTGTGTGCCTTACCTCAAAGGAGAAAACCAATCTCACTGAATTATCATAATAATAAACCATAATAATGATCTTATAAGACTTAAAATACATTGGAAAGGTATAACATATTTGGAATGGAAAGAGGTCTAAGAAAGACTCAATGGATAGAGACAAGAATGCAGTTATCTCATAGGGGTTATTGTATTGCAAAGGCTTCTCTTCAAAGCCAAAATGAATAGTAAGCACGGCTGTGTTTCCCCATGTGAGAAGCTGATACAACTAACCTACTGTCAGTGGGGCATGTGCTCAGAGTTGTTTTTTCCAGTAGTGGTGATAGATTTGTACTGATCCATCTGCACATTCTCACCCGGTCCTCTTTGTGACCAAGGGCACATGTTTCTGGGACAGCTGGCTGGGGTGAAGGGTGAAGCCTGTGGCCACGGAACAGAGGGACTCTCACTGGCCAAAGCCGCAGTCTTGGCCTCAATAGCATCAGCCTCTAACCAACTCAGTTAACTGGCCACAGATGGAACTGTTAGAGAAACACACATTCTGAAAGGATTCCAAGGTGGCCTGTCAGATACCAACCAAGCACAGATGAAGTCTTGTTTACTACCATGGAGGCCAAAGAAAGCAGCATGTAGTGGTTTGGGTTTTCTCAGGCATCTAGTTCTTGGGTATGGTCAGAATGGCCTGTCATTTTCCATGTTTATAGCTAAATGAAGCTCAAATCATCAGACTCCAAGACTGACATGAGGTTTTTATCAATGGAAAAATGGAAGCAGATGATTCTCTCATGTTTTAAAAGAGTAACATGTGCATGATGGTGATGTCATAGGGCACCTGTGTTGAAATCACCTTGTCTTTCTTTGCATATTTTGTGACACAGCTCTAACTGCTGTAGACTATGACAGATCACTCTGGGAAGAGGCTGCTTCTGAAATGTGGATGTATAGTTTGTTTTTTTAAGGTTAACATTTTTTTTTAAAGAAACAATACAGCCAAATGCAATGGTTTTAACTTCAAATTCTATAGGTTGAAAAAAGTACTATATAAATGTTATTACTATGACTTATTATTATCATTGCTATACATACCATTGGCATGATGTTTCAAACGGTAAAATATTAAAAATATTTGCACTACTGAATTCCTGAGATTCCATGAGAATCAATGAGCTATGAATGTGAATCATTTTGTTCCCATAAAATGCCATACTGTATTAATAAATGTAAACCAATAGTAAACTTTTATGTGTTAAATAATATTTATTATAATTGGCTTAGTTTCTACTTGTTTTCTAACCCTCTTCCAGAGTTATGCAGAATAAAGAAGTGACTGCAGCAGCAAACACCCTAGCACACCCAGGATGGCCCACTAGGACAGTTTCTTTAATCTGCTTTTCTTAAAGGAAAGATAACTTTTAAAGAGGTCACCAATTTACTTTAATTACATTCCCTAGTTCAGGGGAAAGATTAACACTATGAAAGTGGAGAAAATACAAACAGAGAAAATATAAGCAGAGAAATTAGCGTAAAACCAACAGATAGGGCTCTGACTGCCTGAATCAAAGCAATATGACTATACACTTTACATACACCACTGGATCGAGATTAACTTTACATCTGAGCAGTCAGGAGGGAACAGAACATAGGGTTACTCAGTCTCAACCAGGGAATCATAAGATCCTTCTCATAAGTGAGCCCCCAAAGGAAAATACCAACTCAGAGTATACTTCTCAAAGCAAGAAGGCATCAAAGCCTTCATGACTCAGTGCCTAATTAGCTTAGTACCAAAAAGTGTGAAACCCTTTCTACAAGCAAGTATCCCCTAAGCAAGCTTCTCTTTAAGCAAATTCTTCTCTCAATGGGCTCGAGGTGGTTTAGGATATATCACAGCTGGGCACATAGGCCTATTAATGGGGAGGGAAGATCTTCCTATTTCATTAGCATTACAGTGACCTATATTTTCAGGTTCATAATCTGGTACCATTACAAATACCCTAGTTCAGAATCTCATTACTCCTAGATTATTATAACAACTTCCTTATTTAACATCCTGCCTCTCTATTCTCTTCCCTCTGGCATCCACATTTCATATAGCTGTCAAAACACTCTCTTAATGAATAGGTCTAAACACGTAACTTCCATGTTCAAAAACTTCCATGGTCACCTATTGCTTATTAGAGACAATATAAACTCTGTATTCTGACATCTTACACAGTCTACAATTTTTTCCCCCAATTTATATTTCCACTCTTCTTTCATATCACTTCCCTTCACATATTCTGTGTTGCTTCTAAATAGGTCTACTACCTCACCCCACATACACAATTCAGACTTCTTTTTTCCATTTCCATGAATCTGTCCTCCATGCCTCAAAAGCTCTCCTTATTCATCTCTCTATATTACAAACCTTACCTTTCTTGACAGCTTAGCTCAGGTATCTCCTCCTGGAAACATTTCTTTCCTTCCATGAGTTTTCTTAGAGTATGTGGTCTAGATTCTCCTTTGCCCTATAACATTCTGTTTTCAATTTTATTTATTGAACTAGCATATCTTTCCTAGTAGACAATAAAGTCCTTGAGAAAAGTGATTACATTTTAAATTTGCGTGCTCCTAAAACATGGGATTCTTAACCTGATTCTTGAACTTGGTTTTGTAAAAAATAAAACTGTCATGGAAGGTAAAGGGATAGTTGGAATGACAACAGATTGTGATCAGATAAGAGATTATCAAAGTTCATGAAGATGGTCATGGAACATGGGTGGTGGCAAGATCAAGGGAGATGCACCTTGGAGTAGAGACATACTAGGGTATCAGGAAGTGTAAAAGTGATATCAATCTTGAGATGAACTTTGAAGCCTTGGAGGTAATCTTGTGAGCTCAAGAAGATGGAAGCTTCCAGGACCCACCCAGTGCTGTCTCTCTATTGGAAGTAGTCCCCAGCAACTACTCCAGTGCTTCTGGAAGAAATGATGACCACTTACAAGAAGATGAGCCCAGTCCCTGGCCTACCTCACAAGAAGATATGAACCTGGAAGGGTTTGTTTAGACAGTGAAGCATTGAGGGGAACATAAATGTCAGTTCAGTAATCCCACAAAATACTTGTACATCAAAACCTTGTGAATTCAGTGCCAAATCTTAACTCCTCAAGTATGTCATTATTGATGCTTAAGTCTTAACACATGTTTGTGTTTCTTGGGTAAAAATATCTTTTGTGTAAAGGATCTAAATTGTTGTCCTATTTTACCTGATTTACATTAGCCTCTGTGACTCATTGTTTAGTTTTGATGGCTTAGAATGACTGTAAATTGCAAATGTTTTTTGTTCCTACCAAAATCTTGGAGGGTCTTTCCCTCCTAGTTTGATATTTTTGTGATGGTAAATTAGGCCTTTTGTCTCAATTCTTACCTAGACCTTAGTTATTGAAAGCATGCTGCCTCAGTCAAACTGAGGCTTGAGAAAGATCTTAATTTAGAAAGGCCAAGGTCATTCCTTGCATCCTGGGCCATCTCCAATAATCTTGACTTTTGTCTTGACACTGTTCTTTTATGACTCTGGAAGAGAGAAGGAGGCTGACAACTTTGAGCAGCTTTGCCTCACTTAAATCTAATTCATGCATAAGTCAAGACATCACCCTGTGATGTCAATGATCCTTTTTGAGAAGGATGAACAGCAACACTATATATTGAGTACCTTCCCACTTCCCCCTTTTGGGAAGACCCTAGACATATGCCAAAGTGATTCTCCCTAGAGCCCAGGGTGGATGGGATAGGCATGGGTTATAAAGAACCAGAGAGTATATAAGAAAAGAAGTCTACCACATATACAAAAATATTTATAGCAGCTCTTTTTGTGGTGGCAAAGAATTGAAAATTGAGGGAATATTCATCATTTGGGGACTGGCTGAACAAGTTGTGGTATATAAATGTAATGGAACACTATGGTTCTATAAGAAATGATGAGCAGAGAGATTTCAGAAAAACTTGGAAAGACTCACATAAACTGATGTTGAATGAATGAATTGAGCAGAACCAGGAGAACACTGCACACAGTAACAGCAACATTGTACAATGACCAACCTTGATAGACTTAGCTCTTCTCAGCAATGCCATGATCTAACACAATTCCAAGAGACTCATGATGGAAAATGTTCTCCATATCCAGAGAAAGAACTATGGAGAGCGAATGCAGATGGAAGCATACTATTTTCTCTCTTTTTTTCTTTCTCATGATTTTTCCCTTTTGTTCTGATTCTTCTTTCACAACATGACTAATACTTAATGATTGTAAAAAAAAGCATTAGGATAATTGTATTTAAATACAACTGATATCCTTTGTAATCCTATGGACACTGCTTTAATCATTTAAAACCATTTTTGTGAGAAGGCTCTGGGCTCTTTTGACCTCTTCATTGTGCATATATTTATATCAACTAGACTTCTCTACCAAATAAAGGAACGTGTGTGACAGTGAGCATGCTCCTTCAGAGGTGTGAGTTAAAAGGGGTATAACTATTAAATGGCATTCAAAAACTATTGGATTTCTAATTTCTGAGGTGATATTCTGCTTTTGTTTTTTTTGAAATGACTGTAAGATTTGCTTGGATTTTTGCAACAATTGACTTTGTCTCATCATACATAAGGGTTGCATTGTGGTCAATCTGTCATTGCATTTACTATGTCAAAGTTAATGTTTTTTCATATGTTCCCCAACATTATCCAGTATGTGATTTTTTTTAGTTTTTTTTTTAAAGCACTATAATTTCTCAATAAATCAACACTGTAACAAAGAAAAACAGTTAAGCAAAACCATCTTGGGAGAGGTATGAGGGATTCTTCCATTGAAGGCAACATAAAGGTTTGTACTTGTACATGAAACATATACATATATGCACATACAAATACATAGAGAAAAGTCTTAGTGCACTTTTAAACTGAAAACTTTAGGAGACTTTTAGAGACAATTTTTAAAAAAAGCAACTGCTTAGGATGCAGTTGTCAAGCACTGGACAAAGTTATAGAAGACTGGAGCTAATTACAGTTTGTTACAAGTCAATCATCTGTGTCACACCAGGCCTTAAAGCAGTTTCCTAAACTGCCTAAAATATCATCACCATTGACCATTTTGTCTTTTCTTGTCTTTGCCAGGGGTATTAGATGAAACCAACAAGTTATTTTAATTTGTATTTCTATTATTATTAGTGATCTGGAGTATTTTTCATATGATTATTGATGGCTTATAATTCACCGTTTGAAAACTAGCAGAGTTGACAGTATTGTCTCCTTTTAACTTAGATTCAAAAGTATAATAGGCAATAGTTCTTTTAGTGAAAGAAGCAGACTTTTCAAGTGCTAAGTATCAATCTGGAGGGTGAGGTGGGGTTGTCAGGGAGGGAGAGAGAACTTTCTGTTGCTTGGGTTGGTAAGGTGTGAGAGCTGTCAGTTATGACAGTCATTAAATGTAGGTGGCTTTTCTATCCAGAAGAAGAATATCCTTAGGGGATACGTTGTTTTGCAAAACAGAACTGCCAGTCAGCTAAGTAAAGCCTCTAGGAATTTGCCAGTCTTTGAATCTTACTTACTCCTGCCCACCATTAGAAATATCTTTGTTCCAAAACTCTATTTGACTTAGAGTTAGCATCTCTTCACTTAGTCATGCTGTTTCTCAGATAGTGAACACACTCTGTCTCTGGGAATATCTCCAAAGTTTTTCCAGCTTGGTACAATCTATGAGAGCTTACTCTCAACTGAAATAACATTCATTGAGACCTCCCAGTAGGACTTTTGTGGAGGTAGAGCTATTTCACTGTGAAATTCAGGACATCCTTGTGGCATTTTTTTTCTGTTGTGAAATCAGTGAGGCCTAAATGACTAAAATGAATGAAAGTTGGCATGAAAATAATTTGTTAAACATTTCTGACATGCAATGCACTAGGGATACAAACACAAAGGGGAAATAATCTCTGCCTTTAGAAAGTTCAAATTCTTATAGGAGTCAACAAAATATATGAGGGTATGGAAGCCAATGGAGTAAGTTTTGGTGTAGAAAGTCTCAAAGATGGTAAATAGAGTCATAAGTCAGTCAACTGAGATACATTTTACAGAAACAATGGTAGAATTGATTTGATTATGGTTCTCAGAATAAGAATTAGAAAGGAGTGTATCAGGAGAAGTTGTGGGGCAGAAAGAAAGAAGATGGCTACAGTATGTGAGCAGAGGACAGTGACAAATGTTTAACAGCTGGCTCTCTGGGGGAAAAAATGTACCCATACCACACTTTAAGTTTAATTTTCATTACCAATATTTTTTCTGATGCCATCAAATCTATATAATCAACAAAACAATAAATCAAGCCCTGATTTATATAAATATTCACATAGAAAATGTAACAATTGACTCTCCTATGCTAGTAGGAACTTGCTTCAGAACATCCCTGGATGTAAAGCAAAGTATGATTGGTCTGGGTAACTGACTATGTGGATTTGCAGTTCCCTTACTTACCAGTCAGGATAATGTGGTCCTAGTGCTGGAATTCTAATACTGAGTGGATTAATTGGAAAGGGGAAGGGGCAAAGATAGGATTCAGAGGGGGATGCCAGTAGGATCCATCTATACTGATATCCTTCAACTAGAAGTCAACATACTGAATTGTTAACATTTTAAACATTTGAAAGCACTTTATCTCAATCAGATATGATTCAGTTGCTGGTTGGCTGGTTATCATCTGACGCAGGGCTGGGGAACTTGCAGCCTCCAGGCCTTCTATGTGGTCTTCTAGGTCCTTGGGTGTTGCCTTTTGACTGAGTCAAACTTTTACCAAACAAATCCTTCTATTGAAGTAATTTGTTCTGTGAAGTTTGGATTCAAAGGGCAGTGCTTGAGGACCTAGAGGGCCAGATTTGGCCTGGAGACTACAGGTTCTTCACCCCTAATCTAATGGATACTAATACAGATAATGCTTCCAGGAACTCTATTTTTAATCCTTGTCTCTTCCTATGATGGGTACTGTGAACTTTCTCTAGTCACATCTTTTCTCTCAATCTTGATTTCTCCATATTTTAAATTTGTTGTGAAAAGTATTTAGTAAACTAACGTTTTTGTTATGAAAACACAAGCCAATATTATCAGTACTACATATAATTTAGGTTTTATGCAGTTCATACCAAACCCCTGTGAGCAGCGACAAAAGAGCACCTGAGGCAGGGAGAGTGGGGAGTATAGCACATGCTCAAATAAGTAATTCCAAGGCAAATTGAGGAAGGAGGGAGGATTGACTAGGTTAGGTCTCAGGAGAAAGAAAATCACTGGGGAGGCAATACCTGGAAAGAGCATAGGGATTCTGAGAGTTGGAGAGGAGAGGATTGCTTTCTAAGCTTGAGGGACATTTCCAATGTAGGGAGGTTGGGGTTGAAAAGTTCAAGAAACATCTCAGTATAGTTTGGTTGGAATGTAAAACTTGTGAAAGACTGCAATATTAAAAGAGACTGGAAAGGTGAGGGGAAGCCAGACCATAAAAGGCCTTAAATGTCAGGTTGAATAGTTTGTGGTATATTATCCTAGAGACGATAGGAACTGACCAAAAATTTCTGAGCAAAGGAGTCAGAACTGGGTTTTAGTAACAAAGTTCAGCAGCTATGTGGAAAATATACAGTTATCCATTCCACATCTTGGGGGTTAGGGACATGGTGCCCTTTTGATCTGGAAAAATCTGCATAACATTTTTTGGCCTTCCATATCAGAGAAGTCTGAATTTTTTCTTTTTCTTTTATGTGGCATCATACCTTATTGCAAAATTTGGGTTAAGTATTTGGTCATAAGCTATATTACACAATGTTAGAAATATATTTTGTGCATTTCTAATTTTCTAAACCTTCTCTGGATCATTAGCTGGCCTTCAAGTATCATCTGTAGCTTCTGAAAAACTCCCCAAAACTCTCATTTAATTTTTTTATGCCAATTCACAATATATTGAAACTGCAATGGAAAAGTCATGATGTGGAAGGGATAACTGTATTGGAGAAGTGAGAGACTAGAAGAAGGGAGCCCACTCAGGGAATTGCTAAAATGGTCTAGGTGAGAAATACTGAAGACTTCAACTTGGGTGTGCTGGATATGCCAATGAAAAGGAAGGACTAGATGAAAAAGGTGATATAGATGATTGAAAAAGGCTTGTCAACTACTTGAATGTGGGGAGTGAGGAAGTCAGAAGAGGCAAGGATGACTCTAAATGAATGTCTGGGTGAATGGGAAGATGATGGTGTCCTTGACAGAAGAAATGAGGAGAGAAAATTTGGAGGAATAAGTAACAGTCTTAAGAGAAAGATGATGCGTTTTAGACATGTTATCATCAAATGTTGAAAGTATATGTGATCGATAGCAATGTCCAGCAGAAAGATCACAATTCAGAATTCAAAATCTAAAAAATAGATTATGGTCTGATATGTAAATTTGGGAGATCTGAGTAGAGATGATGATTGAACCTGAGCAACTCTAATATATCAAGTTGTAAATGAAAGCTTTGACCAGTTAAATTCATTGTAGCTCATTAGAAAAAATCACATTTGAAGAAAGTTCTCAATGAGTACAGAACAATATAGATGAGATATAGTGAATTGGGCCTACTGAATCAATCTTAAATTTCACAGTCTCATAAATTTAACATGGCAAGAGGCTGAAAAAACATCTAGTTCCATCTGTTATTTTACAGTTGGGGAAATTGTCTCTGAGAGATGATATGAATTTGTCAAGTTCATATATGGAATAAGTAGCTGAACCAGGATTTTAACACAGTTCTTTTGACTGAATCCAGTACTCAGGCCTTCATTAATGCCATCCTCTGACTCATTCTACTTGGTTTGACAGCCTGAGAGATGTCTCCTGAGAAGTCCTGTCACCCCAGCAAGGGTGACAACTAAGAAGGAGGAACCAAGGCTTTTTCCAGTGCCAGTGCCAGGAGGTACAACTTTGATGATGCTAAGAACCTTACAGAACGGCTTCTATAAAATTAGCCTCACATTTACTGCTCAATCTGTCTTCATATGTAACTCTGCAATGGACTCCTTTCTGTGCTACCAGCATACAGTCATTGAAAAGCTGTCCAGCATCTAGCATTTTGTTCTCCTTGTTTCATACATGAGATACTCAGAAGACTCTTACCCAATAATGCAGAAGGCCAGATGGACTTCATTTCAGATTCTAGTCAGCATAGAGATGAGAACAAGCACATGGTCAAACAGTTCTACCAGAAGGTGAGGGTTCTCTGCTGGGGTCTCAGAAACTCAAGAAAAAAGGTCAAGCATGACCACTTGGGGACATACTGAAATGAGATACTGTTCATGAACTCTGAGGAAAAAATGAGACTTCCTCATGATGGAATTGGAAACTAAAGAAGTCAGGGACTAACTCCACTGCAAGAACATTTTGATGCCTTCTAGAATTTCCATGATCACTTCCTGGAAGATGAAGATTAGTTCACAAAGGCTGATGGTGACACTTACATCTTCCTTTACAATTTATAGTGGGTGATCTCCTGACACTGTTGAAGCCCACCTCATTTACTTTGTATTCAAGTCCAAGATGAAGTAGGGCTACATGCATGGGAGTGCAGGCTATCGGCTAAGCAAAGAGGTACTCAAGATGTTTGTGGAAACGTTGAAGACCAACAAATACTCTCTGCAGAAGAGGAGTTAGATGTTGGGAAGTACATGGAAGTGATCACATGGAATCTGTAGATTCCAGAGCTCCCACAAGCAAGATTTGTCATCCCTTTGTGCTGGAAATTCATTAAGGATTATCTGCCCAAGACATACAGGAATTGAAATTATAATTACTACCTGGTTACTATTCTGAACTCACTATTTCCTTCTATTATGTTGATTTTTTTGTATGAAGTAGAAAACCTTGTACAACCCTATGGTTCTTTAGACAGAAATTATCTTTTCTGCAGCCAAGCAAATGAGTATGGCCAACAAAAATGAAGATTCCAAAGTGAAATCAGGAAGTCACATAAGTGAAAACACTCACTTGTGGAAGCAAGATCAAAGTATTGCATTCATTGTGGAGGTTGAGAGAAGTGCAGAAAACCTTAGTAAATTATTCAACTCCCCTGGTAATTAGTTTCATTTTCTGTAAACTTAAGAGTTTTGGCTATATAGACTCTTTGGTCCCTTCCATATGATCCTATGATCATCTCTTATTTGTAAGTTCTGAAATGTAAGTCATCAAGTATAAGAAGGCCAAGATCTACTTATTCCATTAACTACTGGGGACAATATTGGCATTAAAGAAATTGGAATGTGTTTCATCAAAAATATTAGATCAATGGAAACAGCCAGTCTCTGAACTCATAAAGCATTCATTCTATCAGGGGAGGCAACATATACATAAATAAATACATACAGAATATATAAAAAGAAAGTACAAGGCAATTTTGATAAGGAAGATGTTAGGATCTAGTGGAATTGAGAAAGGCTTCACATAGAAAGTGCTTTTAGAGATATCTTAATAAAATAAAAGAGATTCAAAGTTTGACACCAATTAAATTAAAAAGGGAACTATTTTTTAATTTGTTAAATCTAAATATAACAATGGTCATCACAATATAAAAAGCAAGCCTCTAATCTTTCATCTAAGTGTGGAGCCTATTTGGGGCTTTTCACTGACTTTCTTCCCTACTCCAGGCAAGAATCACAAATGGCCTTGACTTAATAGCTTAAGCATATTATTGAGGGTAAAAGTCAATAGTGTTTCTGTTTTTATTATTATTTCTATACCTAAAAGAGTTGATGTTCCAGGAGCTAGATTTTCCTATTGACCATCTTTTCAGAAAATCCATTTTCAATGCTGCTTCATTTTGTCTAAATGTCTGGAAAGCATGCATGTTTCTGGGGGCTCTTTGTGACACTTTTATAGATTCTTCTTAAGTCTAATTTTAGTCACAACCTAAAGTTGAAAATAAATGTTTTAATTCCATCTTAAATGTTCATAATCTTATCTATGTTAGATACTTGAAGGTAGTATGGTATAATGAATAGAGAGCTGATCTTGGAGCCAGGAAGACCTGGGTTCAGACCTCCCTTTCAAAGTATGTTGGCTATATGATCCTGAGAAAGTCACTTAATTTTTCAGTGCCCCAGGCAACTCCCTAAAGACTATACAGTTGCCAATATATATTGGTAGAAGTTTTTCTTCCCCCTAAATAGGACTTCCCTATAGCAATAAATCACAGAATTACAGGCCTGTGACACATATATAAGTGTGTTTATATATATATATATATATATATATATATATACACATTTATGTGAATATACATATATTATATGTGTATATATAGTTGTATGTGATATTATTTGTTATATATTATATCAAGTACTATACATATATGCTATATAAACCCACATACACATATATACATGCACATACATATTTCTATGTGTATGCAAGATAGAGACTAGACCTCTGCGATAGGGAACTCCTAGGAGAGTAAACTATGGATTGTTCCTTATCCACTGTGTCAGACCACCAATACAGGCAAGATAATAAACAGTTAAAGATGATTAAACCATTCAATCTTAGGTTGTGCACAAGGAACCTTTAGGAAAAAAATGTTTGTCCTATTTGAAGCAACAATCAAATTGACACTTTTACTTCCTTGTCATTTGAATTTTACAAAATCTCAGTTATATATTATACTTCAACATGTATTACATATTACAGACATACACATACCCATACAAATATGTGTATGTATATATGCATATATAAATACATAGACACATACATACCCATGCATAGAACTTGGAGTAAGGAACATGCTTTTTCAGATCTAGGTACCAGGGATTTAGTGGATATCTGAACATCAAACAAAATAATTTGACTGCCTTTTTTTAACCATAATTCTCCCAAATATTATTATCCATAATCTTATCCTGTGCTTTATAGTACTGTCCCAAAAGCCATGTTGAGGCATTTTCTCTTGAACATACTTCAAAGTCAGAAAAGAAAATACAAGTTTTATTTCAACACAAACCACAGTACACAAAATGCACATTCCTGAGAAAAGTTTCTATTTTTTCTTTTTGGTTCCAATGCATACCTTGCTTTAACTCATACCCTGTGTTTGCTTGAATTTGGCCCTTCTGTTCAGAGAGCTCAGCATCTGGGCTTTTTATTCTTCTTAGTAAGCTGTATACTTCACTAAGGTCAGTGCTTAGTAACAATTTTCCAAAGAAAACAGACTTTGTTGCCATAACCTTCTTGTATAACCAAGTTCACTGAGCCCTGGAAGCATTTTTTAATTGTATTGAAACAGTGAAACCTCCTCTCGGTGACCACCCCAGGGACCAGGATAAATTGGTTGCCTCCATTAACTGATCTTTAAGCATCAAATTATAGCAGAAATGTTGGGGGGTAAATGATCACTTAAAACAGGCTGCCGGAGGTAGTAAAGTGCAGGTTTGCAGGTTAGACTATATTTAATAACTGCAAGGTCATTCCATGAAATCAGTCACAGGAAGCTGAGAGGAGTGGGTATCTTATTTCCATCCTTTGCCCTGATGGTTTGTGATGTCAGCAAAGCTTCAGAATGGAATGATTGCCTTAAAAAAATCATATCATCTCATTAACCAAAAGACAGATCAAAGAAATAAGCATATTGTCCAGCCATGGCACTGTAATTTAAAAGTACTTTGCAATGACTCTTATCCCAGGACCTCAAATTCTTTCTCTTAATTAATTTCATTCATTGAAACTGCTTTAAGGGCCAGAAATTTTTGTGGCTCCTTTATAGAGAAGTCAAGTTAAATACAATGAATTCTCAATTATCCATGCTAATGGAGGAGATCAGTGGTACAGATTACCCAAAATGTGGATAATCCAAAAAAGTCTCTTTATTGAGATTTGGAATGCATAGCATTGATTCTTTGTTTACTGTTAGTTCAAAGGTGTTGTAAGTGGAGAAAGGTACAGATTTATCTCTCTGCCACCATGTGGCTAGTAGAGACACACACTGAATTACCTGAAGGTGGAAAAGGCAGCCTAGAGTTAAAATGACCACTGTGAATTAAAGCCAAATGAATAAAAAAAGACATATGATAATACATACTCTTAGAGCAGGAATGTTCATGAGTTCAGGAAGAATGTTTTTTAGTTTCTCCATATGCCACATGGAGAAAATTAAAGGTTCTACTTTTAAAATTTTCTTTAGGTGAAATTAAGCTGACATTGAAAATAAGCATGAATCCAAACTTAAAGTGTTGTAAGATACAGTCTGTAGTTCTTAGAATTGAAGGGGCTCTATCCCCAATGTTTTTAAGATTAGCTCGTGAAAAACTAGGTAATCTAGGCATGACTGAGTTTAGAATTTCACAGAATATTTGCCTGGAGGTTTGACAGGTTTCTAGCAGTTGACAGGTGGAACATGGTTTAAGAGGTAGAGCAGGTGCTTGGGATTAGGTACACATGACCCTGACCCTTCCCTAGCTGCCATGGATCCATCCTAACATTTCTTCCAGAAACTCTCCTTAACTCACTAACACATATGTCTCTCAAATTCATCTCTTTATAACCATTATACTTCAGAATTTCAGTACTTCAAGAGGAATTATGGCAGAATAAATAGAGAGCTGGTCTCAGAATTTGGATTGGGTTCAAGCCCTGACTTTGTCATATACTGGCTGTGTGACCCTATCACTTAACCTCTCATTGTCCCTATGCAGCTCTCTAAGACTATATATTGCAGAAAAAGTATTGACCTGTATTGATTGAGGAAGTTTCTATATAGGGGCTCCCTATACCAGGAAAATTACAGGTCAAGTCATTAGAAAAAATTCAAGAAACCAACGTTTTTGGATATCAGTACTCCTGATATCAGAACTTCTACTAGTGTTGATGGCTACACATCCATACCTTTTAATCCTAGATGGCTCTTGTTTTTGTCCTCTCGTAACTTTTCCTTGGATGAAATAATTAGCTAAATAGCTAATGTATTAGGGGTCTACACTAACACTACTAATGAATTAATGGCCATTCCAATGAATAGAAATAATATTCCATATTCTAGAAGAGGAAACTTAGACTCTCCCAGACTTTTTCTACCATACCTTTGGGATCACTTCCAACTTCCCTCCCCACATCCCTTCTCCAGTTCTGTTTTTCACTTTCCTTTAGGTGTTGTTTTTCCCTCATTAGACTGTAAACTCCTTGAAAAAAAGGGACTGCCTTCCTACTTGTTTTTGTATTTCTATGACAGCACAGTGCCTAGCACAGAGTTAGCACTTAATAAATGCTTTTGATTTTGAATCATAGAGGTAAAGTGACTTGTTCATTATCATATAGCTTTTAAGTGTGTTTGGTAGGATGTATTCTTGGGTCATCTGACTCCAAGTCAATTCACTTTTCTACCTCTGTAAGTGTGAGGCAAAATAACTCATACCCTTGCTCTCAATTAGTCATGGTCACCTTCTGGAAATCTTAATCCATGTACATCAGGATAACAGCAAGGACCCGGGCACACAAAGGAGGGCCTGCTGTACAGGTTCTTAGATCTGCTTTTCTAAAAGGAAAGCTACTTTTGAGCTACTTTAATCAAACACATCTATCATTTACTTAGATCAGGGGAAAAAGTCAGCACCCTGAACTTCAGAGAAAATACAAATAGAAATTACAAGCAGAAAGGCCAACAGACCGGGCTTCCAGCTGTCTGATCATAGACAGTACATACATCGTTACCAAAGACAGAAGCACCGACATCTGGGTTTTCAAAGTTGGGGGCTCCTTAGTAGCCACCCAGAATCTCACCTGGTATACCAACCTTCTTACAAAAAATAGTCCCCAAATTAAACCTCACCTCAGAGTATAGATACACTTTTCAGAGCTGGAGGACACAACCCTCATGATCCAGAATCTCATTAGAAAGTAACAAAAGGTATTTGAGTCCTATTAATAGGCTGGGAAGGTTTTTAACTGTTTCTCCCACCCATCATTAACTTTATATTAACATTACAAGCAGCAGTAAGTATACCACAAAGAAGGGGGAATCTATCATGATGATATGGAGAATGGCGGAAAAAAATCTAACTAGTTGCCAAATCATTATTGCTAAACTTATATCATTGTGACTAATCTAAATTCTGCCAGTACTCTAAAATAAGAGTGTTGCTTTTCACCAGGGTCTATTTTCAGGTTAGACCTACTCAGTTGGGGATAGTAAATCATAATTCACCATTATCCAACATGAAAATGGTCTGTGGAAAACTCAGTGGCCCATTTGGTATGGCATTGTACCTCAAGTGCTGCAGTAGTCTTGAGTTGATCTGTGCCTGAAACTTAAAGTTCGTTAGGGTTGGAATTTACATCTATTGTGTGAGTTTACATAGCATGGTGAGTGTGTGTTTGTCTTTCATTGCTGAAGAAGACCATGCCATCAGAGAAATGATGACATGACTTGCACTTGACTTTGTTTTGAGTGAGGGAGGGTTGTACAGGTCACCAGCCTCACTTCTCCTCCAGAGTCATCTGGATCCAGTGACAGATATTCATCAGGATGACTGGAGATGACCCTGAAGGAGGAAACCGGGGTTAAGGTGACTTGCCCAAGGTCACACAACTAGTGTTACGTGTCTGAGGTGAAATTTGAACTCAGGTGCTCCTGACTCCTGCACTAGTACTCTATCCACTGCACCACCTAGCTGCCCCTGGCATCATGAGTAGAGGAGTCAGGAAGACTAGAGTCCAGGTTCTTCCTGCAGAGATACCTAGTAGGGATATGACCCTGATCAAGTCATATCAACTCTCAGTTCCCCTGGCAAATCTTAAAGATTCTGAGTTGCAGAGCGGTTGCTGATCTGTTTTGGCAGGTGTAGTTTCCTTTGCAGAAAAAAGAAAAAGAAAGATGGAAGAAGGACATCTTAAGGGATTCCTAAGGACCTAAGAAAAAGAGTCCTCATCTCTACTGTTTTGTGTATGTCAAGTAAGAAAATTGAAAATATAGCAGTCCAGCAAAAATATCGAATAAGAATCACAAAACATTGCAAATATTTTTCTTGGCCTGTTGACCTGTGAACAACATTTTATGTCAAGAATTATTTTTTCAGTGACTAAAACCATAATATTTTAGTCAACAATCTACTTAGAATTTTTTTAATGTGTTTAACCTTTGCCAGCCACCCTACAACCTGATGCAACATCAAAGAAATTCCTTTTGGGAATACTGGATAATCTGGTTTGTTAGGGAAGAGCTTTCATGTGTCATCATCATTATTCACAGACCTACAGTGAACACGTTTTGTAAGCAAAAAAGAAAAAAAAGAATAAAAAAAAAGATATGACAAAAATCCTCTTTAGCCAGCTTCTTAAAACTGATCCAAACAATGTTCAATTTTTATCTCCCATGACAAATCATGTGTCAAGGTGAATTTGGTTCCTGCCTCCATTGAATGAGCGTCTCAATTAGATGACAACTGAATGGTGTACACAAGCTGCTATAATTTATCAATGTATAAATAAAGGTCTTTAATCTCTCCTCTTTTCCTCCACAATCCTTCCATCTATCTCAGTCTTCAGAAAGGAGGTACCTCCTCATGAATACCTTTTGAGAACAAAGCTCCAGCCTTTTCATTGAAGGTAGAGGGGTGGCTTATTTATACATGCTTTTGTGTCAGGTAAACCAACATCTGGCTTATTCTTTCATTCATGTAATACTTTGATGCTTCCAACTGAATGTCACCATCAAACACTAAGATTACTGCAGGTGTTGACCTGATTGGTAGGGAATTTCATCTCAGCCGTGTAAGGCCACTTATTAGAAGAGGTAGAGTCCTTTGACATAACTAAAAAGCAATTGTTCAGACTTGATGCTTATTATCTTATGGATTTATAACGTGTTGTTGGTATCACCAAATGCCTTCTTATTTCTTTGACTCACTAATAAAGAAAATTAAAATATGATAACACCTCACTTTTTTCTGAATAATGAAGCTGTCAGCCCCATGTCTACATGATGTTTGTATATCATAAATTTTAAATTATAGCATCATGTAGTGGGTGGAGGGCCCACTCCTGGGGTCATAAAGATCTGAGTTTCAAGCCCTACCTTTTGCTGTTTGACCAGGAACAAGCCAATTAAATTCCTATTCTCTAGGCAAATTAAGAGCAGAAGCAGCAGAAGAGTTTCTAATTTGGGTTGTTGCAGGGTTTTTTTTACATAGACACTTCCATTTTGAGAAGAAATCATAGGTCCAGACCTAAATAAAATAGAAATCATGTATTTCAGCAGCTACCCTCTTAAATGCTTTTATTACTAATCATTGTCATTTGTAATTTAAAAAATTTTCTGTTAACATCTTTTATATATAATACTTTAAGATTTTTCAAAGTGCTTTACCAATATCATCTAATTTTATATTCACAACAACCTCAGGAGAGTGAGTGTTATTATTATCTACATTTTACAGATGAAGAAACTGAACCTGAGAGAGAGTAAGGGACATCCAGAGTCACACAGCAAGCAAGTGCTTGATGATAGTCTTTACACAGATCTTCCTAATTCCAAGTCCATTCTACAATCCATGCGATCACTCAGAGCCCTCTGCTATGCTTACTCATTTGTGCTGTAAATATTCCCTTTTTCCATCTGTCACTGGTTCTCTCTCTCTCTCTCTCTCTCTCTCTCTCTCTCTCTCTCTCTCTCTCTCTCTCTCTCTCTCTCTCTCTCTCTCTCTCCACTTGATCCCAATAATGGTGTATGTTCACCCTTGGTTGCTGAAGAAGACCATGCCATCAGAGAAATAATGACATGACTTGCACTTGACTTTGTTTTGAGTAAGGGAGGGCTGTGCAGATCACCAGCCTCACTTCTCCTCCAGAGTCATCTAAATCCAGTGACCAGATATTCATCAGGATGACTGGAGATGGCCCAGGATGAGGCAATTGGGGTTAAGTGACTTGCCCAAGGTCACACAGATAGTGAGTGTCAAGTGTCTGGGGTGAGATTTGAACTCAGGTCCTCCTGACTCCTGCACTGCTCTTTCCAAGCCTGGACCACTTTGCCCTGCCTTAAGTAACCTAGGGGTTGTCAGTTTCCAGGGCCTTGCCAAACTGAAACATACACTTGATTGACTTATCCAGCATAGCTCAGAGCTCCAGAGCTCAAGATCCAGACTCAGCCTCCTTGGCATCAGGAATTACAAATGTATACCTTCCTATAGCCATTTCCTCATCCTTTGTGTGGGAAAAATTATACCTGTACAATCCTCTTCTTACAAGATTGCTTACAAGATCAAATGAGATAAGGCATATAAAGTAATTTGTACCATAAAGTGTTGCATAAATGAGTTGTTACTATTGCCGACATCTAAATCTTAACCTTTAATTTCCTCTCTTGATGACCACATGTCGATACTGGGAAATACGTGAGGCATTTAAACAAGAAATGGACAAAAAAGTAAAGAAGGGATCACAACTTACACTTTACAAATCCATTATAATAAATATTTTGGTCATGTTGGGATTTTGTTACTTTGACTAATGCTTGCAATGAGTAAGTTACCAGTTAGAACTTGGAAATGTGTTATATACAGATTTCTGTTGCTATTTTAATAGTATGTCTTTTAATATGAATTTGTGGCTCATGTTTTCCTCAGTGCCCTTAATTTTGTATTTCTTCTATCCTTTACTGTTTTTATATTACCCTTTTGTGTTGCTGTTCAGTTGTTTCAGTTGTATAAACTTTCATGAACCCATTTGGAGTTTTCTTGGCAAAGAAACTATAGTGGTTTGCCCATTTCCTTCTTGAACTCATCTTACAGATGAGGAAACTGAGGCAGAGTTAAGTGACTTGCCCAGGGTCACCACAGCTAGTAGGTGTCTGAGGCCCAATTTGAATTCAGGCCTTCCTGATTCCAGGCCTGGTGTTTATCCACTGTGTCAATTACCTGCTGTTCATACTTTTGTGAACCGACCTAATTTCAGTAAATGTAACTACTCAGCTTATTGTCCTTCATAATTCAACTGCATCTGCTGCTTCTTTTCTATCCATTTGCTTCATCCACTCACCAAAGGAAGCATGTAAAACCTTGGACATGCCTCTTTCAGAAAGACTTAGAAGGGAACTGAAAACTCAAATATTTATATTGAACTGAACAATCTCCAGGTGTTTGAATTCTCCAAATGAATGTTTGATGTCCCTAGTGGCTCTTCTATGGAGCCACATTTGAGCCCATTTTGAATGATTTTAGGGATAGAAAAATACCAAAAGTAGTGAGCTTTCCTCAGTAGCAGGGGAGAAAAAGTCACATGTTAAAGTTTCAGATGATTGGAACTCTCATTAGATGCTTGCACAATTCCAGGAACAGCAAAAACCTGCGTATAATTACATAAGTAAGCCCAGAATTGGCTAGACCTCAGTGTGCTTTGGATTAATTGGAGACTAATAGACTGTTTGCCTGAGACAGTCACCTTGGGGAGATACTAAAAGTGCTAATGTTACACTGGGAAATGAAGGCCTGGCACCTTTATTTCATCAAAGAAATTGAAATTGAAAGCAGGGTTGGGAGTTTTTAGAAATACCAATAGAAGGTATATAGTGAGGTTTCTTGAGACTGGCAGAATATTCATCTTGAAACACAACAAGATGCTTGTTTATTTTTTATGCCATGGTCTAGTTTAGTGGACAGCCTGAATCAACTTACTCATTTTATTGAAAACTAGACAGGACTGTTAGGACTCTGCATCCTTAGATTATCGTTTTCAATAATCCAAATGAAACATACAGACTAACTTGTAAGAACGTAAGTTTCTTGAGGCCAGAGACTGTTAATCTTACTTTTTGTTTTTTGTATTCCTAGTGCGTAGCACAGTATCTTGCATACGATGGCATTTAATAAATGCTTATTGGTTTAGATTGGATTGAATTTACTATACCACAATAAGGGGATAGTTTGTCTTTAGGAAGAGAAAATATAGTGTAATGTATAGAGTGGAATCCAGAAGCCTTGAGTTCAAATCCCACCTCAAACATTTACTAGCCATGAGAAATGAAAAGTCATTTAAACTCTCTGGACTTCAGTTTCCTCATTTATAAAATGAGAGGCTTGAAATCACTGGTCCTTAGCTTCCTTTTCTGCCCTAAATCTAGGATTCTTTCATCACTGCCTTCATAAATACATTTTGATAAATAAAATATTTTAAAACACCAATGTTCTATATTTTTTCCTCCTTGTTAACTTCTCCTTGCAAACAATTAATGATTGTCGTTCCAACAGCAGAGACCCTTGACTTTTGTACCTAAGGAAATCTTAATAGAATATGCCAAAGGACTTCAGGAAACACTTAAAGTGACAGCAGCAACTGCAACAGTAATAAATGTTAGATAGCCATCTGTTAGGAAAAGCAAAACATCTGTATAAATACAGCCCCCAAGGCCCTTGTGATAGACAAAAGCTATTCTCTCATGAACAAGCTTTTGGATTCGAAAGGAGATTATTTCATTTGACTTGGAATAAGAAGGGAATTTGAGCATTTGAAAGATGTGGTATTAGCCATTGTTTCACATCTTAACAGCATGCCATATTGCATTAATGTCCACTGAATCTTCAGTAGGTTTACAAGTATGGTTGATGCACAGCACAGAATTCTTTTATACATTGTTGAAATGTTGAAAAATCTATTTTTTCCTACAAATGAATTCTTAGTTCTTCACAGGGGATACACTCATCCTTTAAATCATAGTGATCTTGTTGCAGCCTAAAGGAACCCATTTATAGGGCATTATAGCTATAGAACTCAAACGCTGATAATAAGATGCTCAGATCCAGACTTTGGTAGCATAAAGACATGTCTGAGAATTAAGACTACAATTGTCAAATATGAAACTTAAAGCATTTCCTTCCTTCAGAAGAATCTTGAGGTGGAAAAAGTTGAAATATTTAAATTTTTATTTAGTTTATTTTAGGTTCCATCAACTCAATAGTAGGATTTATGGATGCCATTGAAGGAATAAATTTTCAAAATGGTCTCTGCAGTTTAAATTGTTTAAAATTACTGTCATTATTTTCCTTTTCAACCTTTGCCTCTCAGGTGGAGTACTTGTTCAGGAAGCATATCTTTACTTTTTTGAAAGTTAATCAACCAACCACCAGCAATTATTAAGTGCTTATTGTGTCCCAGGTACTGTGAATACAAATCATCTCCCCCCTTACACCTTAACAAAAGAATTCTTGTCCTCAAGGAACTTACATTTTATTAGAGAGAACTTGTATGTGTATAAATATTTACAAAATAATTACAAAGTAAATTTTTTGGTGTGAGTACTAGTTCCTGGAGCTTTTGGGAAAGGCATCAGGGTAGCATTTGGTGTGAGCTTTGTTTTCTTTCCTCAGTGAAGTTAAGGTGAGAATTGCCCAGGGTAACATAGCTAATAAGTATCTGAGGAGAGATTTGAACTCAGGTCCTTCTGAATCTAGGGTCTGTTGCCTTATCCACTGCAGCATCTAAGAGCCCCTCCAGCTGAGCTTTGAAGGAAACGAAGGATTCTAAGAGGTAGAGGTGAGGAGAGTAAGCATGGCAGGAATAGAGGGCAGCTAGTGCAAAGACGTGATGACAGGAGAGGAAATGTCATTTTTGATAAGGATCTATATAGAGTTTGGCTGCCACTTAACTAAGTAGGTATTTGCTCATTCAACAAATATTGAATTCAATTAAATAAACATTTATTAAATACCTACTATGTGCCAGACACATTTATAACTCTTAGCATTATAAAAACAAATAAGAAAAAGAGACAGTCCCAGCCCAGCAGGAGCTTACAAGAAGCTGAAAAGGGAGGGAGTGGGGGAAAGAGAGTACACCAAGGGGTAACTGGTGATCCATGTCAAGTAAAGCTACTGATGGAAAATAAGGTTTTCTAGAACGTTGTGAACCCTCTACGAAGAAAGCTTTTGAGAGGTACTTTAGTGCTCAGTTCGCCAGTCAGAGGGGAGAGGAAACTGGCAGTAATTTGAGAAGATGCAGAGTTTCAAAACCCAAGTCTTTCTTTGTGGTGATGAAATTTCAGCTGATTTATCCAGAATGGAGGGTGTGTTTTTCTCTGGAGTCAAGAGAAGCTGATGGAAAATGCCTACTATGCTCGAGACACTGTACTAGGCACTGGAGATGCAAAAGTGAAAAACAGCTTAGTCTCTATGCCTAAGGAGTTTACAATCTACTCGTTTGTAGAGTACTAATTAACAGGAGATTGCAACCATGTGTGGAGCAGGCTGATAAATTTCTTTTGCATTTGTGAGTCTACTTTCACGAGCAAACTCCTGTCCTTAATGTTTTAAACTTTAACCCAGGATGGGACTATCTCTACAACCCAAGTTAGGCATATCGCCATGATGAGTTTCCAGGATCTGAAAGCTACTGCTGCTTCTAGTCCATGCTGTCCTCTTCTGCAACCCCAGAAGATCACTCTGCAGAGACCCCAGTAATGGTGTTCTGAGGCAGCCCTAGTCAGCCCAGCTCAAAGCTTAGCAACAAAAATGGTGACCAGTAACACAGAAGTGGGAAAGCATTGCTTTTTGTCTTGAAGAGTGTTTGTTGTGAAATAAAACACACTGGCTGTATGATCTGGATGAATCACTTCACCTTGGTCTGCCTCAGTTTCCTCATCTGCAAAATGAAGTGGAGAAGGAAATGAGAAACCCCTCCATTATCTTTGTCAAGAAAACCCAAAATGTGGTCAGGAACAGTCGGACAAGACTGAAACGACAGACTGACAATAATAAAGTCTAAATTTTATGTAGGCAGGGATTAGGATATTGTACTTACAAAAATGTGTCGGACCCTAAGTCGTCTGTCCGGAGGTTCCAGCTAGGTCAAGGGTCTTTGCTAGGATACATGATTTTCTGATAGCAACATGCTGAATTAAATGACACTGAGCAGACTAAACAGTTTCAGGAAAAGCTGACTAACCCAATCCAGTGTTGGCTTGCCCAGGAGAAGGGGGCCAGATCCTCAAGGGATCTCATGTACTCTGCATAAAGGACCACTGGAATTTTCATCTGAATGCTTTTTGTCTGCACCTCATTGCTGATTCTTTTTGTTTACTACCTAACTCAGTTTCGGACCCAGCCCTCCACTTGATCATTTGGGCAGAATCTGACCCTGAATGTTAAATTAATGGCAATCAATTAACCAGTTAATGAGCCCAATCAGTGAAGGTCACTTATGTATATTGCATGGGTAGGCTTGGTATTGCTCTAGCAACTTCCCCACCAAAGACTGAGGTTGGAGGATGAAATGGATGAACTCCATTTTAGAGGCACCACAAACAAGCTATGAACTCTCAGGTGTTATCTAGTCCGCATTATTTAGTTCTTGTCCCTAGAAGACACTCAATTTCAGTTCCTTGACTACCATGCATCCAGACCTAGGGGAGGATTTAAATGTCTGTTAATTTCTCCAATCCAGCAGAAATAGACTATTTATGAATCTACCTACCTACCTTCCTACTTACCTACCTCCTTATCAATCTGTCTGTCTGGAGGTTATCCCAATCCTATTCTAGAGATCTTAGAGGTCTTCACTTCACAAAGGGCAATCTTTTGTAGTCATTCTTATCACTCTAAGATTTTGCCTTCTGGAGAAATGATCTGGGAGTTTTAGTGCATTCAACTTGAGTTAACAGAGTGAGTGATAAGGCAACCAAAAATCTAAACCCAAACTTATATTACATTAAAAGCATAGTACACAGAGCAAGGTTCCATTGTTATCTTCCCTGGTCAGTTTATATCTGAAGTATTGGCTTCCATTTTGGCATGAAATTTTAGAAAGAACTTTGACAAGCTGACAGCATAGAGAGAATTGTGACCAGGATAGTGAGGAACCTTTGGATTATGCCATATAAGGACAATTTGAAAGAATGGGAGATGATTACCATGGAGGAAAAATTGAACTGGTATGAAACAGTTGACATCAAATATTTGAAAGGCAGCCTTGTGGAAGAAGATTGAGATTTACTCTGGTACTAGAGAGCAGAACAAGAAACAGTGGCAATGAGTGGAAGTTACAGAGGGGCAGATTTAGGTTTGATGGAAGGAAAAAGTTCCCAATAGTTAATGGACTGCCACAGGACATGAGTGGGTCCCCCTTCACTCATCATTTTCAAGGAGTGAGACTGGTCTTTACTAGGGATGTTGTCGAGGGGATTCTTGTACCAGTGTGGCTTCTGGGATAGATTTTATCCAAGTTCCAAATACAGAACTCAGGAATTCTTACAGACAAACTTTCATTGGGGCTTTACCTGCATTTTGATGTAATCATCATGCACCTCTTTCTAAATGCTCCCTTCTCTGTGAAGTTCAGGACTTTGCAGCGCTATAGATATGATTGAGTTCTTAATATCATCATCACCATTCATAACCAGGCCTACTTGGTCAACTCTGTGCTGTCTAGTCCTGTCTAATGGAGAAAGGCAGTAAGAAAGGGTTGAAAGAGAAGGACATTGAGGGTAGAGACATTAGTATGTATCAGAAAAGTGGACAAAAAGAAAATTCATATTTATATCATATATATCAATATATGTCATACTTTATATGATATATACAGCTGTTCAGTGGACACAGAGCCCTTGATTAAATTTGCTTGAAATTCATGAGTGAAGGTGCTCTTCTCTGCTTTCCCTATACCTTTCTCCTTTGTCCTTATCTGACTCACTCTAAGATCTTGGTTCTTTCTGTAACTGTCCTTTTGTGATTGTAAGTTTCCTTGAGAACAAGACTTGTAGGTAGTATATCCTTGGGGTGGATCCAGACTTTTTTTTTTCCATTGGTGTGGGAGACCACCATTGAAGATGCTCCTTTCAATGATGAAAACCAGCAACTCTTAGGTAATTTGGAGTTTTAAAGAGCTTCCTGGGAAATTGAGATTAACTGACCTGCCATGGGCACATGGTTACATATGACAAAGACAGGATTCAAGTACTTCCTAACTATAAGGCCAGAACTGAATCTACTGATCTATGAGATCTCTCACTCTGCATGTAGTAGGTATTTAATAAAGAGTTGTTGAATAAATGAATTAATAAGTAAACAAACACATAAATGAGATGCCTATCCCAAAACAATAATATAGGAACATAAAACTGGTCGTAGTATTTTACGAAATATCTAGTTGATGTTTTTCATTTGCAAGGAATGTTATGGTAGCTGTCCTCTATGATGACACTAGGCCCTAGCAGTTACTCACACTTTCCTCATCCCTATAAAAAGACGTGATTAAGTCACTGCTTGGTTTGCCAGCATTGTGACAAGAGAATCTTATTAGGCTGAAATCATATTAGATTGAAAGTGGCCCAAAGAGCCACTTCTAAGGAATATTACTTAATTCCAGATATGCATACATAAATTTGAAAGCGCAAGTTAGAACCTTCTAATGTGAAAGATGTAAAAGAAAATAACAAACTACTCAAATGCAACCACAAAATAGGAATTTACTTTGGGAAATCCACAAAAGAAATTTTAGCTTAATGAAAAAATTAAGATTACACTGGGCATTTTTCCATTGCTTATAGAACACCCAGTGCAGCACTTGAAGCATTTTCTTTCTTCCCATAACTAAGTTAAATACAGTAGAGTGTAATTTATAACATCTTGACTTTACAAATTAAAATCGCCTCTAATTAAAGAATTTTAACCAGCCATGGAAATAAAGAATGCTATATTTTCTAAAAACTAGTGATTATAACTTCTATCACTATTTCTACATAGAAAGGGAAAAGTTCTCCAAAGAACTATGATTTGGTAGAGAAGAAAGGAATTTGGTACAGGTGTTTCCTGTTAATAAATTAGAATAAACTTAGGGCCAGACTTGTGAAATGGCTTCCCTTGTCTAAAAAGCAAGGGTCTTACGTTTACTCTATTTTCCCAAAGGTGAACTGGAAAGTTATTTTCTTAAATAAACAACTGAATTTAATTGCATATACTCACATCTTTTCAGTGGCACCTTATTTTTTTTTTTTCAAATTGCCAGGTGGGACATTAAATTAATTGGGAGAGTTCAGGACTCAGGAAATTATCAGAATTTTCGATCAGCAGTAATTAATGAACACCTACTACTGTCCAACAGTTTCCCAGATACCATGGGAAATGGGGGACAACACCTGACGAAACATTGTGACTTCCATACTATCTGGAGAGACAAAGCTAACACACACATACAAGAAGTATGTAAATTGCATTGTTGCATTGCTGAAAGGCAGCCTGGTATAGTATTTAGAGAACTGGCTTTGAAACTACAAAGACCTGAGAATTAGTCATATCTCTGATACATGCTGGGCTGTATGACCCTGAACAAGTTATTGAAACCTTTGTTTTTCTAGGCAACTTGCTAAGACCTCAAGCTGTAGAGAAAAGAATTGTTCTACATGGGTAAAGGGAGCTCCTTCATCCAAGAATATCCCATCCCTACAGCAGGAAAACCAAAACAACCAGGCCCATTCCCTTTTCCTTATTATTATTGTTTCATTTTTTTAATGCTTATATTAATTAATAGATCAAGAGCTGCAAGGTACCTTAGAGAGTGCTCTGGACTGTGTCTGATTCAATCCTCTCCCCTGTTTATGTTATGTTAGATATTAGAATGAAATGAGACATTTATAGATTGCTCAACAGTTAGCAAAAGGAGGCTTCTTTGGCTAGCATAGGGAAAGATGGGAAGGGAAGACACTCCATGTTGATTTAGCTAGGTAAAGCCTTGAATTAGACTAATCAATCAATGGATTGCCATCATCACTTACCAGGCAAACACCAAATGGATTTTCTTGTGGCAGTATTTTTTACTTACTTGATCAAGAAGTGATAGCAACTAGGTGGTCCAGTGAATACAGTGCTGGAACTGGAGGCAGGAAGACCTGGGTTCAGATTCAGCCTCGGAAACTAATGGTATGAAGTTTGGCCAGTCTGTTCTCTACCTCAGTTTCATCATCTGTAAAATAGGAATAGTAACGCACCTACCTTCCAGGATTGTTATGAGGATAAAATGAGATAATATTTTAAAAAGTACTTTGCAAATTATCCAATTGTCATTCAGTATCTTGAACCTATAGTTTCTTGAACCAATCAAGTCTCCAGGGTGATCTCAATTACCTTTGAAGGAAAAAAGAAAAACCAGCTTAACTTCCTTGAGTCAGGAAGGATGTTAGGGTATCGCTTCCACATAGAGATCATTTAGTCCAATTCTTTAATTGAAAATGAAAACCAGGGACACTAAGTGATTTGCCCAACATTACCCAGACATTAAGCCTGAGGTTAAATTTGAACCCTGGTCCTTTGACTCCAAATCTAGCACTCTTTATATCTCACTGTGTTGGAGTTCAAATAGAAATATTACTAGGACAACTTAACATCCTATTACTCTTCTGTTTAATATTCATCAAATTATAGCACAGGTGGATAAAAATATTGATTTCTATAATTGAATGAAAACTTGAGTCACAAAATTGGCTTCCTGAATGCATTTTTGGAACAACTCTAATAGCAGGACAACAGGGATGTATGGGTATATGGCTTCCTATTCTCATATGGTTTTGATTATTTTTTCTACTAGATCTTATTTTGAAAGCTTTTCATTCCACATAGTTTGGAGATTCTGAGTACTTAGTAACTATGAAAATCACTGTTCTTAAATATTTTGGAATCAATGTTATATCAATGTGATGGCAGATAATCACTTTTCTTTACTCCAGTTCCCACACAATTTATTTGCTTAATTCTCAAGGGCATATTAGGATTGATTTTTACTTGGGGAGCTTGCTGTTTCTAAGTTTATGAAGAATAGGAAGCTTCTGACATATAATTCAGGCCACCTCATAGTGTCTTTCCAGAGCACAAGTTCTTAACCATTTTTGTGTCATAGAACCCTTCAACAACCTGATGAAGTCTGTGGCCCCCTTCTCATTAGGGGATGAATCTGCAGGGACAACAGAGATACAGGATGAGGGAAAATCCAGGGGGTGCTGGAGCCTGCTTGGAGGAACTTCCCACTGTTAAATTTTCAGTATGATTATTTTCACTTCAGAAATCTGCAAAGTCTCCAAATTAGGGCTGGATTTATTGTTTTATTGATTGCCTACATTTTAGAAAATGATAAAAAAAAGTTAATATTGCAGATTACATTTAAAAGTGTGTTGTGCATACCTTTTGTTTTTCCGGAGTTCCAGGTGTTAAACATTTACCTATATATCACTGGGGACATACACTCCAATGAATTACAGGAAAACACCAAACTACCACACTCACATACATGTACACTTACTTACTTTTGCCCTAAAGTTATTCCATTGCTTTCCATTTCAAGGGACATTTTGAGCAAATTTCCTAAAGACAGAAAGCTATCCCAGCCTAAGGCTCCTGAAAAAATATGGACCCTTTAAAAATAAGGCGCGATGCATACATAAAGTAAATGCAAGAACTAAGCAGAAATATAGGATGATGATACAAAAGAGGAAATCGGTGATGTCTGATGCAGCATCAAATGCATTATGCTTATAATAAATATTATAAATTCAGAAAAAAGAAGAGCACAGTAGTGAATCAATAATAATTTATCATGTGCCCACTGAGTCCTGGTCATTATATTAGGCACTGGAGATAGAAAGACAAAAAATTAAAACAATCTTTGCCCTCAAGGAATTTAAATTCCATTGGGGAACAATATGCACACACAAAGTAAAGAAAAACTATAGGGAATTGGAACCCTGATTTCACTGGTTTAGGGAGAGAACTCCCAGAAGAAACTAATCTCACCTCAGCAAGCTAATACCATCGCCATTGCCTCTCAAACTGAACATAAATCAAATGAACTTCGAAGGAAGGAAGGCATGCATTTAAAGGAATGTCTTCCTCCTTCTTCCTCCCCAACAATAGCCCTGCCTCTACCAACACCAAGATCAATGCAGTGGAGAATAATATTTGAAAATAGGATGAGGTTCAGAGATCAAATGAAATGTGGAAAGGATAACCAGTGGACCATTTTGTCTGGAATGTAGAGTTCACCAAGGGAAGGTCTGGAAAGGTAGGCTGATGCCATGACAACAAGGAAAAAGAAGACAAGAGAAACTCATGTCAGATGAGATGTAGTCAGCCATCAGCCCTACTTAATAGCTAGATTTTCTAAAAAGAATGACATCACAATTTGTTCTCTATGTGCAGCTCAATTCTAAACCCACTACAGTATTTTCTTGTTCTCAGCTTCTGTGGTTTTGGCTTGGCCTGCGTGAATATATCTTTATCTTCTCCCCAATTTGCTATTCTAGTGAAAAATCCAGTTCTACCATGTTTTTGTCCTAAATTTGATTGGCTTTGATTTGTAATCACTGATCATGTGCTTACCCAAGTAAGTAACAGTCCCTACAATTACTAATCAACACCATATCTCTGACCCCTTCACTATGACTTCATGACAAAACTACAACCAACATATTCTATCTGAAGACCTACTCCAGTCATCATATATCAGCACATTTCAGGCATAGTTCAGGGAAGGAAGAGAAAGTAGAACCAGAAAAATGGAACCAGAGAACTAGCAGTCTGAAAAGCAGAAGGAGAACCAAGGAAATAGAGCATCATAGAGTAAAGGGAGGCAAAACTTTAAACGATGAGAGACCAGTCAGAATTATTAGACAGAGATCATAAGGACAGAGAATAATCCTGTACTTTTACAAGAAAAAAAGTAATTGGTGACCTGGGTAGAATATACAGTGAGGGAGTTAACCACATTTTTTCAAAAGTTAATTTGACTATATAGTATAATGCTGTAAAAGTTAATTTGACTATATAGTATAATGCTGTATAATATTTTTATACTATTTCTATCTGACAATTTTTAAAAAAAAGCAAGAGAGAGCTAATGTGTCTAGCACTCTACCAAAGAGAGTAATTCCCCAGCACTTCAGAACATCTCCAAATATTTTATATTCATAAATGATCTTAATAATCTAGAGGTTATGAAGTCTTTTGAAACAAAGTATACTCATTTATGTATGTTTAAGTGCATGTTATTTGCATCTTTGTTTTTCAAATAAAATTTGTTCTGGAAAGGAAAAAGCCTCCCTGTGCCCTTTAAAATGAACCTTATCTTTTAACAAAGAAAAATAAGCAAATACATCTAATACGATGACATCTGACAGCATATACAACATTCTGCCTTAGTAGTCTATTGTCTCTCTGTCATGAGAAAGGAAGCGTATTTCATTATATGTTTTCTTTGAAAATCTATTTATTTATTTTTAGCTTTCAACATTTACTTCCATAAGTTTTAAATTTTCTCTACCTCCTTCTTCTCCCCGCTCCGCAAGATGACGTTCAATCCAATGTGGATTCTCTCTCTCTCTCTCTCTCTCTCTCTCTCTCTCTCTCTCTCTCTCTCTATATATATATATATATATATATATATATATATATATATATATATATATACATTCTTATTCAGCATATTTTCATATTGGTCATGTTGTATAGAAGAATTAGAATGAATGGGAGTAAACATGAGAAAGAAAGAACAAAACAAAACAAAAGGGAGTAAATAGCATGCTGCGATCTGCATTCAGACTCCACGTTTTCTTTCTCTGGTTGTGGATGACATTTTCCATCATAAGTCTTCTGGAGTTGTTTTGGGTCCTTGCATTGCTGAGAAGAGCCAAGTCTATCAAAGTCAGTCAACACACACTGTAACTGTTACTGATTCTACTCATTTCTCCCAGTATCAGTTCATGTAAATCTTTCCAGGTTTTTCGGAAGTATGCTAGCTCATCATTTCTTATAGCACAATAATATTCAATTATATTCATATACCACAACTTGTTCAGCCATCCCCCAATTGATGCAACTGCTAAATTTCCATTTCTTGATCACCACAAAAAGAGCTGCTATAAATAATTTTGTACATGTGGGTCCTTTCTCCATTTTTATGATTTTTTTGGAGGTACAGCCCTAGAAGTGGAATTCCTGGGTCAAAGGGTAGACATCTTTTTATAATCATTTGGGTATAGTTCCAAATTGCTCTCCAGAATGTTTGGATCAGTTCACAAATCCACCAACAATGCATTGGTGTTCCAATTTTTTCCACATCTCCAGTGTTTATAATTTTTCTGTCTTGTCATTTTCATTTTATGTTTTCTATGAACATCTTTTTTTTCTTTACCTTATTCAGAGTTCAACATTCTTTTCAATGATCTCTTCATTTATATCATGTATTCATTAAATATATAGTTCTTCTGGTTCTGCTTATTTCTTTCTGCATTATACCTCATCTTAATGCAAATCTTCCTATGTTCATCATATCCATTATTTATTAAGTGGAAAATTATATTCATGTAAAAGGGGAGTTGATTATAGTTTTCCACAACAAATTTGGTGAGCCCCTACTCAGTTTGGTGAGTTACACTTTATGGAACTTTGTTTGAAAAGCACTTCCCCTGAACACAGATATGTGCCTTGCTGAAAGGACATTGAAAATTTATTTGGTTGATTCCCCTGTCACTCTGGCTGCTTACAAAATTGTCAGTCATGTGATATCTTTGTGTAAAAAGATGCCTTACTCTATGGTCTATAAAAATGAAGTATGGAATAACTCAATCCTCTTTCTTTTTTCAGAGAAGCATATGGCAAATTGCCAATACCTGCTCAGATGTCATTAGAGTTTATAGACTTTGAGTTTCTGACTCGTGCTTGCATTTTTTATTTATTTTTCCTTTTCTGAACACAGATCAGAGATTAGAGGTCCCAAAAATGGATGCTTCTATGACTTGAGGGTTGACTTATGGGAAATTCTGAATCCTAGGGTTTCCAAGAGATTAACAGTGTCCCAGTTCAAGAGTTGAGCACTAGATTCCTAGAGGAAGATATCTTTAGTAGTGAGCTTCTTGGAGAAAGAATGTAGTTTCCAGCAGAGGATCTCGCTGCAGCTGAGAGACTAAAACCTTGCTGCTGAGGTGTTGGAAGAGATCTGGCCCTTGCCAACCTATTTTTGCTTTGAGTTGTTCAGGTGTTACAGGGCCAAGGTTAATGAGAAGAATTACTCAGGAGTTTCCTAAGGCATCTTTATCTTGAGAGAGGATGAAATTTAATGAGCTCTGTAGTTCTTTTTGTTTTTAGACACTGTTTGTGAGTTCTTTACATTTTAGGCATTCTCTCTGGTGGGTAAAATGCCCCATACCCAGGAACCATACTGTACATTTGTGTGGGTCCTGTTACCATATCCTGGGGAAACCTACATATAAGAAAAACTTCAGCTTTATTTTGGAGATTTCTTTTAAAAGAGACTATTTTGTATCCTCTTCACCAGTTTCTACAACGTTATTTTTGTTCTCCAGACTGACTACGTTATCTCGAGTTTCTATAATTATATGAAATCATAGTGGGAAGAAGAGGCTTCCTTTTTTTTTAACCTTTATTTGTACTTAGAAAGCTTTTAATAGTGCTTGTCCACTGCAAAGAATGCTAGCTTTTCTTTGTAGATGGCTTTGATCTTATTAAAGAAGGGTCAGACCTCTCTATCACTAAACTTTCAAGGGTTTTTAAAATAATTGAGCATTGTATTTTGTCAAAGATTTTTTTTGCATCAATCAAAATAATCATTTAAACTTTTTTGTTTAGATGATTATTTATGCTAACTGCTTTCCTGATGTTGAACCACCCTTCAGTTGCTACTATGAATTCAGCTTGATTATAGTGATTTCTTTCTATACCTATTGCTGCAGTACCTTAACATAACTTCCTTAAAATTTTTACAGCACTATTCAATAGTGAAATTTATTTATGACTCTTTTTTTGGTCTCTCACTATTTTGCTATTTAAAAGTTTGATGACTTCACAAATAAATTTATCTGGTTTTGTGATTCCCACCACCTCTTTATTTTCTAGCTTTTGGAAATTCATTTATGAATTGCTCAAATTACTTCCCCCCTGATACTGACTTCTTTAAGATCTCTTTCTTGTTTCCTTAATTTAGGTTTGTTGCATTTTGACAGATATATTATCCATTTCCTTTGAATTCTAAATTGTTCTGGCTTTTAATTGTGAACAGTATTTTTTGGTTAAAAAAATGTTTTTCTTTGAATTATATTCTCTCGTAAATCAATCTGGTTTTTTGTTTGTTTCAGCAAATTAATTTCTCTTTTTACCAGAAGTTAATGACTTAATAATTTTATAAATTCTTACAAAAATTGCTCTTAATTTTATCATCAATTCTATACTTTAAAAAAAATTCCTGTTTTCTCTAATTTTCAAGATATTTTCCTTTATGACAGAAATGAGCAATAGAACCCAAGATGTCCCAGCTCTCAGTAGTGGAGCTTGGGTAGAGTTAGCTATGTGATAAAAGATCTATAACTAGAAGGAATATTAGTGATAATTTAATCTAACTCTTCCATTTTGTAGATATGATTGCTGAGGGACTAGTGGTTGACTTTAAATAGCACAGTAGGTATTTGAATGTACTGTAATTGCTCAGATTACAAACCCAGCGTTCAGTTAGCTAAATGGTTCAGTGACTAGAGCACTGAACTAGGAGTCAGGAATTGATGATTTCAAATCTTCCTTCAGACATTCATTAGCTGTGTGACCCTGGACAAGTCACTTAAACCAGCCTGCCTCAGTTCCCCCAATTGTGAGGTTTGTAATAGCATTTATCCTCCAGAGTTATCATGAAAATCGAATGAGTTTTTAGTTCAATTCCTGGAACATAGTAGGTACTTATTAACTGTTTATCTCCTTCCTTCTTTTTACTCTACTACTTTGCCAACAATTTTCTGTTGCTTGTTGATTCTTCTGACATTGTGGTTTTCCAGAATTTGCAGGCCTATATATAGCATTAGTGGAAGTATATTGGAACTAAAAAGGTGATTTCCATATAGTTATATGATTTGCATATTTTATAGTAACATAATTCTTGAGAAAAATCCCTTTTTAAAAATACTAATATGCTCTCAGTGAAACATGGGAGAACTGCAATCTTCAAAGAATTAAGATTATGATGCATCCAAGAGCATAGAAAAGATGAATTCTATGTATAACTTGACTTCAATGTATCGGGAGTATTGATTGGGAATGTAAGAAAGTGCCATAAAAGTATCACTTAGTACATGTAGGTTGCGAAAAGGAGCTGAGAAATAAACAGTTCTTATACTGGTACTCAGCATATGCTTGAGGAAGTCTAGCATATTGGTTTAATTCTCTATGGAGAATTTATGGGAAGACATGAACTTGAGTCACTTGAGAGGAGAAGACATGAACCCCATAAATTCTGGACCCTCACTAACTTGGCTGACATTTGTATTGGTAATTTGCCAGTTTGGGCTTACCTTCTCTCATTCATTTAGATGTAAATCTCGGAAACCAGTTCAAGCCTAGGTATTCAGGAAATGCTCATGCTAAAAGATATAAACAAGGAGGGAAATTATAATAAATCATTTAATTGGCACAGGAATTAATAATTAAGGAACTCAAAATAATATAATTCACTTTACTAAATGTATAAAATAACCTTTCATTTCCTCTTTACCTCTTCCCTCTCATCATCCCAATCTGCTAGTATCTTGGAAACTAAACTCCAGAAATGTATTCCTTCAAAATATTTACATGGAAGGTGCAAACTCCCTCAGAAACACTGCTTGTGAAAAGCTTCTGTCCTCTATATGACCCATTATTCAAATTAGAGAAACTTGTTTTGCATGCATGCTTTAATGTGTCATATCAATGCAAGCTATTTTTGTCATTGTTGTAATTGTCATTGATAACCTAGCTGCTTCCAGTCTCCATTGTAAGCTCTGTGTTTGGCTTGGCTCAGATCATAGTTATTGCTTCAGGTAGTGAGTATTTCCATGCCTTTGGCCCTGATTCATCTCTACTCTTCTTAAGGTTGTGAGCTGGTAAGAAACTCCCATCAAACTTCCGTCTTCTTATGAAGAAAAAAAAGTCTTCCTTCAGCAGTTTCATCAAGAAGAATAAATGAGAAAGTGCCTCTTCAACTACTGCTGGGAATATTCTCCACTGCCCTGGCTGGAAAAAGGAAAGGGGGAAAAAAACTACCCATAGATCAAATATATGCTTTTAAGAGACACTGGCTATGTGTTGAAGAATTCTCTGAACATTTATGATTCATTTATGTTAAGTAGGGTCATCTAGTTAAATAGGACAGTATATGAAGCAGATGTACCTACCTCCCAAATGGTTTAAGGGAATTGTTTGTATTTTGTGATGTAAAAAAAATACAGTTATTGAATGAATTGCAGTATATATACATATATATGTGTGTGTACATTATATATGTGTGTGGGCATTATATATAAAACATATCTCCACAAATATATGTATGTATATGTACATATATGTATGTATGTATATATATATGTGTGTGTGTACATATATATATATCCTTTGGTTTCCATTTATACTTTGGGATAACTAAAATCACTTTAACTCATATTGAAACCCATTAAAGTAAAAAATCAAACTTTTAATATCCTGTTGATATGGTTTCTTTTTATCAAAATTTAGATTATCTATTCACTTCAAGAAAGGTAATGTAGTCTAAGGCAGTGAGTCAGTCTTAAACTGTGGGTTGTGACCCCATGTAGGGTCATGTAACTGAGTGTAGGGGTCACAAAAAAGTCTGGCAACAGTAAAAGGTTTATAAATGTGCAATGACCAATAAAATTAATTCAAAATCAAATGCATAGTGAATCTGAGGTGGTTTTGGCATTGCTTGTATTGAGTGACCACTTCAACCTTGGTTCTAAAAATACAATATTCATACTTTGCACTGCACATGCCATCATGTCACACAGTGCCAATGAGTACTGCCGGAAACACCTTGGGTTAGATTCGGGACTGTTGTCCGTTATGAATTGCAGTGGTTTTTTTTTGTTTGTTTTTTTGGTTTTTTTTTGCTGGACATACAAAGTTTCTTCTCTTACAAAAGTATAACAGTTTAATTATGGAAAATAATCAATATTTTCCTACCTTCATTGCTCAGCATGAAAGTATATCAAATTAGTATATCATTGGATTCTATTGTGTTAGAATGTTTGATTTTCGAAATTGCTATTATCTTCTTTTACAGAAACATAAGAGTTTAATTGAAACAAGTAAAAACAAAAGACTTAATAATATTTATCCACCATCACTACTATATGTATATGTAAGTGTGAATATCAATTTTTAAAATTAAAAACAAATAAGTATAATTTCATAAACTAAAGCGGATATTTATTTGAGAAATCATTAGCAATATTTATTTATATTTAAGGCAAAGCTATTTTTTAGTGAAGAATAATTGGCTAAATTTAAACAGAAGAGGTAAAAAAAAATACTGATACAATGTATCAGAGTCTTAACTACTAGGTTGTAATACACCTACATTGACAAGGAAAAGAAATATGTCAAGTCATGTTTGCAATATGAATTTATTTCTAATAATGACAATGATGTGGAAAAACCTCTTCGCTTAATTTGTAATGAAGTTTTGGATGCAAAGCTAGAACCAGCTCTTCTCTAAGCTCTAATATAAACAAAAGCCTTAAATAGATTTTTTGATCCTTTTGAAACTGGCTTCTTTCACCTGAAAAATGGGCATATTCCAATTTACCCTTTCTGATTCTAATACATCACCTTAGAAACTACAGAGGCATTAAAATTTTCCTTGTCAGCCCCTTTGTGTCTTGCTGCTTTTCAGGTTTAGTCACCTGACAAATGCAAGGGAGAGGGCTCCCTTACATATACTTCAATAGATATAGTTTTAGAAAATTCAGAATATAATCACAGGATTTTGATAGGACAGGACCTAATTAAAGATACCCCTACCTAATCCTTTTATGAGGTGTGATCACATCTGTAACTAAGTCAAAAAGGGAATCAGGAAATTTGCTAAGCAGACAATTTAATCATCCCTCTGGAGGTTTTAAATAATTACTTAAACCTTAAGAAGTACTTGTGAAAGAGATTCCTATAGAGAGAATAAGGCACACCTCTTTTCACCTGTCAGCCATGTTATACTAAAGTAGAACTACTAGATCAGTAGAAACAAACAAACAAACAAAAAAACCCAAAAATACTTTATCTAGTGGGGAGCAGAGCCACACAAAATCCACACAAAGACCTGGATTGAAGAAAAAAAGAAATCACTTCAGGTTGGAATGGGACTTCTGGCAGCAGTGAAGAGAGCCAGCTGTGAAAAGGAGCATACCTTAGAAACCACATTGAGTAATTGACCAGGCAGACATCCTGCAGCCAAGAGGAGCAACATAAGGAATCCATGGGGAAAGGAAGGACTTCCATACCCTGAAATACCAGAAATTTTGAGTTGCTTTTGCCACAGATGCATCCTACATTTGTGCCTTACTACCATTGAACTTTAAGTTTGAGTCCACTATTTCCATAGAATTCATGACTATTTGTAGGACAATACGTTCTAAATTTAAGAAATGTGGGGGAGATATATATTGCAGATATTTTTTTTCCTATTCATTCTTACTAAATACCTTTGCTAAGAGGCCAAATTATGTCTATTGGTTAATTGATAATGGGAAGTACACCAGGAGAGACGCTTGAAATGTCATATTTGGAATACAGAGAGGAGCAGCTATCCTCTGAGAAACTGATCAGCATGCACTGAGGAGGTACTATTTACACATCTACACACACACAAACAAACACATACATGCAAACAAACACATACATACACTCAACCTCATTGCTAGGCAATGGTGCGTCAGGCTTGGAAACAGGAAGACGAGTTCAAATCTAGTCTCAGACTCTTATCAGCTGTGTGATCCTAGACAAGTCATTTGTCTGTTCTCCTGTTTCTTTATCTATAAAAAGCAGGGAATAGCACATACCTCCCAGGGTTGTTTTGAGGATCAGATGTAAAGTATTTAGCTAGCACAGTGCCTGGCACACAATAAGCACTATATAAAAGTTCACCACCACCACCACTATCATCATCATCATCATTTCCTCCTCTTCTGAGCTAGAATGTCTAATAATTTTAGACAATTTTAGCTTGCTACTTTCAAGTAGCAAGTAGAATTATTACAAAGTATTTCTTTTGGCATATGCAACTGTTCAAAATCATATTTTTTGAAAACTTCTGAGAAAAAAAGGCTTCTTTGCCACTTCATACTTCCTAGCTGTCTGTAAACATTACATTACCCATCATTACAGATAGTTTCTTGACAACCATAAGCTGTCAAATGAACATCTCTTCATACTTCCTTAATGAAAGATTCTCACAAAGGTATATCAAGCTCCTTTTTTCTAAGGCTTTATTAACCACTAATTAATAACCCTGGATCCACAATTTCCCTAATTGTGGTAGAAAACGCTATGCTAGATATTTTGCTGAAAGGCTTTTTATAATTCAGTGCTGAACTAGGGTAAAAGAATTTCTGGAAATGTTTTCGTTCACCTTGAATGACACCTTTTTCATGTTGATATTTTCCTATTTCCATGCAGTTATTAGTATCGAAATAACAACAAGTCTCAGATAAACACACTGATGTTTTGTTTTAATTCAAAAAGTTAGAAGTATCTAAAGAATTTTATCATAGTCATATATCTTTAATATTTATATTAATTTTTCCCTAGGAAGTTTGTTTTGTTTCCAAATTTCCAAACTTCTAAGCACTTACTGTATTCAAAAGCATAGATTTGACTTAGATTTACTGTTAATTTATCCATCAATCTGTATTTATTTAGGGCCAGTTTATCATGTGCCTGGCACTGTAGTAAACCCCTGCTGACAAAGAAAAAAACAAAACTGTCTGCCCTCAAAAAGCTTACATTATAAGGAGGGAAGGGAAGCAGAGACGGAGAGAGAGAGAGAGAGAGAGAGAGAGAGAGAGAGAGAGAGAATACAACACACATACAAACATACATATATATATACACACACATATATATGTATATATATATCTATATAGATATATATAGATATATATATATATACATATATATTATAAGTCCTGGAGCCCTGGGAGTGATAATACCTCCTAGGTAATGGTCCTACTTCCAGATCAGCTTTCAAAGTCATCAGAAGAAGTAATTTCTACGCAAGAGTATAGCTTTCCCAACCAACCACAAATCAATTGGCACTCACAGGGCAGCCTCTCATCTTAACTTAATCAGTAGGGCACCTTGGAAGACAGATTAGAAATTGGGTTCAACTCCTACTTCAAATATTTACTACCCATGTGATCTTCAGCAAATCACTTTCTCTCACTTTCTCTCTTCTGTAAAATGATGCAATTAGACTGCGGAGCATCTAAAGTTCCTTGGATCTCTGAATTGCTGATCCTGTAATCTTCGAACTAACCCTAAACTGAATAGTCAGTTCTAAACTGAATAGATCCACTGGTTGCTAATTCTAATTGTTTATTTTAAATTAACCCCACTCATTGAGTGTCTACTACTATCTACATTTTTGTTTCCCTTAACAAAAGATTACTAGTCTGTATATTTGAATAAAGGATCAAAGGTCTTAAATGGAAAAACAGAAAACAGACCTTAAGTAGCTTTGAGGTCTCTAGAGAGTTTCTACATTCTTCAGCATTCATTACATACTGTGCACTGTCCCAAATGTCTTGCAGTCTAGTAGGGAATACAAATGTTGATTTAAATGATAAACTACAAGTTAATGTAAATAGTGACTCAGTGACAAATAATGGGGGTGAAAAGGAACTGAGTACCCAGAAGAATGAAGAAGGATTCAGAAAAGAAAAATCCATGCCTTTAGGGTCTTGTTTTGAATGAGAGAAGGTCATGCTCTGGAGGAGAGACTACACTAGGGGAATCTAATTAGGGAGGATGACAAGTGCCTAGACTAGAAAAAATTGTGAGCAATTAGATTTATGAGATGGCAAATATATTTGCTTGAGTATAGTAAAGAATCTGGGTCACATAGCAACTCAAAATTAAATTGGTGAAAGGCTTTGAAAGCCAAAGAGAGTAGTTTAATAGGTCAATTATTTCCAACTAAAACTTTTCCAAAATCTGCTCCCATTTACTCAAGGGATATCTCAAGGATCATTGGGCAATTTCTTAAAACTCCATTAATTTTAATTCACCTTGATCATACACAAACTGTTATATATATAATATATATTATAAATATGTATATGTTATAATATATATTATATGTATGTATAAATTCCACAAAGTTGTTTTAAGATACGTGTTGAAAAGATATTGCCAAATCAAATGAACAATTAGGTTGTAGCCAACTCTGAAAATGTACATTGCTTCTGTGGACAGTATGGGATAAAAATTTTTGTGAAGAAAAGACGTGGATATTTTATGGCGATTACCCATGTCTCTTGTCTATATGAATTTAAAAAAAAAAAAACAGTCAATGCAACAAAATAGAGGTCTTTAGTCCGGGCAAATGAGTTGCAACTAGGGGAGACACATAGCAAGTGCTGGGATACTCAAGGAGGGGCCTGGGAACAGGGTTTTTATATAGGGTGATAAAGAGAATGACTTAAGCTCCTGGTGAAAATGGTTAGATATCAGGCATTTTCACTACTTAAGCTGTTTTGTATAACAAACAAAAGTCCATAAAGTTTGTGGATCTGTGGAGGGAAAAGTTGGGGAGATTTACAAAATAATCAGAGATTGGAGTGACTAAATCTGGTCTGCCCCAGGTAATTCATTGGCCTGGAAATTGACCAGAGCTACTTCAGTCAGTTCTTAGTCAACTGCGTTTGTTTCTCTGAATCTATGTCTATTTCTAGGGATGCTTAATAAGGATGTTAAAATCAAAGTTGCCATTGTTTCACATCTTCCAACCCACACAATCTGGTCAGTTTCACCAGCACTTACTTTCTTCTTGAAGTAGATAATAGATCCAGTGAATCACTTTACTATCCCACTGTACCCCTCAACCCACCTCTGTTTCTCACTTCAGCATAACCTTAAGAAGAAAGGGGTTGTTATTCAAATGCATTTTGATACTCTAGTCCCTAGTCACATATTTTATTCCCACTGGCTTCATTTCTACCAGCATTTATTAATTATTCTACAAGAGAATTGTTAAATAACTACCATATGCAAGAAGACATTTTGCTAACAGTTTAAAGATACAAAAATTGCCATAGTTACTACCTTCAAGAAACCTCTACATGAAGATGCAGAATAAGATATGTGCGTAACTGAATATGTTACATGGTAGAATTTAGCAAGGACAAATGAGAGATCCAGAAAATGTGCTCTGAAAAATTTGGGAAGGAGATCATTTTCTCTTCATTGAATCAGGGCAGACTTTGTGGAAGAAGCAGTATGCAGTCTAGGAAAGGTATATAACTTGTGTAAATACAAGTGAACAAATGCTAGTAGTGTCATTTGACTGGAGCATGGAGTACCTGAAGGTGATAGGGTGATGGCAACCCCAAACCACATCAAATGGAAACATGGTGAAACAGCTGAATGGGGAGCATGAAGCCAGATCAGGGCAGGCCACTCATTCCAATCTAAAATGTTTGCATCTTAATTGATATGCATCAGAGAGTCACTCAAACTTTATTATTATTATTAATGATTTTTTTTTATCCAAGCATATTGCTAATGCAACGGATAGAGTATTGTGTTAGTATCAAGAAAACCGGAATTCAGATCCAGCCTCAGATATTTTCGTGCTAGATCACTCTAAGTCACTTAATTGATGTCTGCCTTAGGTTTTCTCAAATGTAAAATTTACATGATAATAGCACTGATCTTGCAGTGTTGTGGGGATTAATACTTTGCACAATGCCTGGCACATAGCAGGCATTTAATAAAGGTTTATTCCCTCCTCTCCTTTATTTGCTGCATATTGTAAAAATGAGCATATTGAATCATAAACATATTAAATTTCTTGAAGGTAATGATTCATTTTGAATTTATCAGAGCCAGAGATAAAGTCTATTAAGTTTCTAACTATGTCTATAATTTTTATTAATAGACAAAAGCAGGGGTTTTATTCTCTCATTTTCATAAAGCTGAGGAGGAAGCTTAGATACGTATGGCATGAACATTCATATATTCCATACAAAGGTCCTAGTGCTACATGACAAAGGATGATGATAGATAAAAAAATCTCAATTGACTTTTCAGTTCTCTTTTTCTCTGTTGCTATCTTTCTCTCTCCTTATATCTCTTTTCTCTCTCTGTTTCTTCCTTTCCCTCTCCTTTTTTTCTTTGTTTCCCTTGGATATTGCAAATATCAATAAACATGCAACACAGGAATAAGCCAGGAAAAAAAAAACCTGACTTCCAAGGAAAGCAAAGATTGTCAGTGTTTTCTAGTTGCCCATGTAATCACCATTAACTAAATTTTGGGGAAAATAACAGAAAAAACAGAATTAACAGAAAAAAGATTTATTTATAGAACTTACACAAACCTTATTAAAAGTAATGTATCTTCTCCTTGAATCATATTTACCATGGGGGATTATTTAATCAGAGGAGTGACATATTATCTGAGCTCACAAATATTTACAAAGCACTGTGTCTAAGACACTGAAGAGAGAAACAAACAAAATTGAGTTTGCCTTTAAGATTCTTGTAGTAAGAAACAATATTGTGGTATATAATAGTGATGGAGTACAATTGTGCTATAAAAAATCATGAGCTCAATGATCTTGGAAAAACATGGAAAGACATACAAAATTATGAAAAATGAAAGGAACAGAATCAAGAAAACACTGTATAAAGTAAAAGCAATATTGTTTTAAGAACAACTTTGAACACATGTTATTTTGACTATTATAAATACTCAAGTTAACTATAGAAGACATATGAAAAAAGATGCAATTTGCATCCAGAGGAAAATAAAAACTTGATAAAGTATGCATAGAATGATTATCTATCTATCTATCTATCTATCTATCTATCTATCTATCTATCTATCTATCTATCTCTGTCTATCTATCTATTTATTTATCTGTGTCTAATAGATGGGGGAAGGAGGGAAAAAAAGAAAGAAATTTTTATGATAATATTGTTTATATTTCAAAAGAATGGCAAGTTTTGTATAGTATGTTTTCAGTTTTATGTACAATTATCTTTTTTATTGTTCTATGTTGTGGAAATGTTTGCTTTATTCCATAAATTAAAAATAAAAGTTAATAATAATAAAAAGAAACAGTATAAAAGAGGCAGAGTCACCACAGTAGAGTATAGGCTGAGATCCAGGTGAACTCTTAACATTCCCCTCCAAACATATTTAAAATAATATTTCAAATCAAATTTTGGAACAATGAAGTCAACAAAAGGTCAGAGGGAGACCTTTTTCCAACCTCAAACAGTTTTGGACATCTGGAGAGGTCTGTAACAGTGGCGTGGGAAGAGGCCCAGAGTACAACAGGAACACCAGTAGTAGGCCTTGGGAGATGGCTGCAAAAGCAGTCGCACTGACGTCTTCGGGAGCTCTCAACCTAGAGACTGTAAGGGGAGTCAGATAACTGGTAACAAAGAGATTACAGGGACGCTTTATTGGTACTGGTTGCAACTGCAACGGATTAGCAATTGTGTTGCCCATATATAGTTCTTGGTCACAGTTCCAGGGTCAAGAGGAGCACTAGAAGTGTGACTGCAGGGGATTAGGAGCCTGTCCTGGGCAAAGATCAGAGAACAGTCCAGTGAGTAGCGATCACACCTCTCTCAGCTTAACACTAAATTGGAAGAGCCGAAAACTTGCAGAATCCCAGATCCAGCTCTGAAAATAGCAGCACAAAAAAGCCTGAAGCTTTGCACTGTGCCTCCCTACACCCAGGAGAGCAGAGCCCAACTTCAGTAAAGTTCAAAGAGAAGAAAAAAGGCTAGGAAAATGTGCAAACAACAACATCAAAAACTTTACCACAAAAAACTACTACAGTGTCAGGGAAAACCAAGACAAACTAAGAGGAAGATGACAATGCCAAAACAGCTACAATCAAAGTTTCAGAGAAAAATACTCATCGCACTGAAAACTGGCAAAAGTTTTTGGAAGAATTAAAGAAAACAATAAGAGTGGTAAAGGAAAAATATGGGAAAAGAAATGAATGTGATGCAAGAAAATTATAAAGAGAATTAACACCTTGATTAGGGTTGTCATAAGAGGTACCAAAAATACTGAAGAAAATAAACGCTGAAAGAACAGAATTTACCAAATGGTAAAAGAAAGAAAAATTCACTGAAAAGAACTTATTGAAACTCATTGAAAAGTAGAATTGAGCAAGTGAAAAACAATGATTTCATGAGACATCTAGAAATAATAAAACAAATTCAAAAGAATAAAAAAAGAAATTGTGAAATTTCTCATTTGAAAAAAAATTGACCTGGAAAATAGAAAAGTGACAATTTAATAACTATTGGACTACCCAAAAGTTATAATCAAAAAGCCTAGAATATATATATATATATATATATATATATATATATATATATATGTATGTATGTGTGTGTATACCCACATACATATATATGTGTGTATGTATGTACACATATAATTTTATTTTTAGTTTTCCCCAATTACATGTTAAAACAATTTTAACAGTTTTTTAAAGTTTTGATTTCCAAATTCTATCTCTCCCTCTCTCCCCTTTCCCCTCTCTCTAAGATGGTAAACAATTAATTGAGGTTATACATATACAATCATGTAAAACATTTTCACATTAGTCATTTTATACAAGAAGTTTTGAATACAAGAAAAAGAATGAAAGTGAAAAATATCACGCTTCATTCTGTATTCAAAACAATATCAGTTCTTTCTCTGGAAACTGATAGTGTACTTCAGCATTAGTCCTTTGGAATTGTCTTAGAATTGACCATTGTATTTCTGAGAATAGCTAGTCATTCTCAGTTCTTTATTGCACAATATTGCTGTACAATATTCTCCTGGTTCTGCTAGCTTTACTTTGCAACACTTTATGTAAACCTTTCTGAAATTATCCTGCTTGTCATTTCTTATAGCACAATAATATTCCATCACAACCATATACCACAGCTTGTTTAACTATTCCCCAGTTGATGGGCATCCTTTATTTTCCAATTCTTAGCCACCACAAAAGAGCTGCTATAAATATTTTGCCCAAATAGGTCCTTTTCCCATTTTTTTCTCTCTATAATAGCCCTTGCTTCCTTGTGGCCATAATCCCATTGGTAGTATAGTACTAGATAAGGTAAAATGAATAGAATGGTAAAATTATCCTTGCTCCCACAGAAATCACATTCTAATAGGGGGAAGCAAAGGAGATAGGAAAAGATGGTTCTTTGTGGTTAACATTAAGAGTATAAGATCAGTAAATCAGCTCTTTCTGGGGGGATTTCACATGCCCCCACCCCACCAGAGGCAAAGCAGGAACTTGAGCCTTTCACCTTAAATTATAGATTTTCTTTTTATTCCAAAATTGTTTTTCAAATGTCAAGATAGAAGACACAACATAAAATGAGTAATCATTCTCAGAGTCCTAGGGGAGGAACATCTGGGCCATATTTGCTAATGAAGATCATGTTTCTGTGTGGCCGCCAAACTGGTCTTCAACATGGACAATCTAGTAATTGTGGCTAGTCTGATGACTGCTACCACTAAATCAAGAATGTGGTGATCCACAGCAATTATTAGGAAAAATTACATGATTAGAATGATGATGACAGAATCTAATTATTTCACATGTTTAGGCCTAGGCTATGTAATAGTTCTTGGACTACACATTAATTTAGAAGAAGTCTAGGAAAAATAACACTGGAGGAGGTGTAACCAGTATAAAACCTGTGTGCTCTCCACTCAAGAGAGAATGTACTTAACTGATGCAAAGTGAAGTATGCAGAACCAAGAGGACAATTTATGCAGTAATAAGAAGAAAAATAACTTGACCAATCACAGTTCAATAGTACCAGTGATAAAATATGGCTATCCATTTTTTGACAGAGAGATGATAGACCCAAGGTGTATAATTAGACAGACTATTTGGATATAGATATTAGGTGGAATTGTTTTACTTTACTTGATTAATTCATTACAAGGATTGCATTTTCCCATTTTTATTGCAGGTAAAGTCTTTGGTTGGGGTAGCTTGTCACAGTGTTTATCAGCCCCCTCTCCCCAAAATGAAAAATAAAAGGAACAGTAGGAAAGCCACTGCACAATACACAAAGGGGGATAGTACGAAGTACAAAGGGCAACACAGATGAACCAGGCAGCTTTGAAAGTAAAGGCTTTATTTTTAAAGATGTATATAATTTATAATTATATTTATTTATAATTTTATAATTCATAATGCTCATTTGATGTTCTATCCTGTATGTGGAAATGTTCTCCATCTTTTTTAAACATCTCATTGAATTCAGAATTTTGATTTTCAAAGGGAATATAGCAGCATCTCATTTAGAACCCTTGTAGAAAATGATCATGAAGACATGGACCTAGAATGAAACAGATTGCATGCATTATGGTCTACACAATTGTTGCAAGTATCCACATTGATGAAATCTTAGAATTATCACAGGATCAAAATTTATTTAAATATAAATGCACAGAAAATAGTAAACTCCTGTTTCAATTGATTTCTATCAGAGCAACTTTTGTACTTGCTAACTTACCTGTCTTAACCATTAACCAAAAAAATTAAACTAGAAACTCTGAAATTAGTTATTTGATTGGAAGAGATATAAATACATAAAATGGCCTGAGTACAAAGTTCTTTCCAGAATTAAAGGATCAGATCCATACGCAAATTAGTTTATAAGGATTCAAACCGGATAAAGCCTCCTGGAGGATTACCCCCTACTAACTGAAAAATTTTTACAGAAGGAAATGTCCTAATATGGATCAACTTTTCATCACTCTTTTCTGTAATTACCATATTATAAATGATAAATCTTAAAAGATGACTCAAATTAGACTGTAAAAAATTTAGCATTACACACAAACACCACGCTATTCTCACTTTCAAAGACACCAAATAACTCTATGAGCAAGTGCCTGGTGACAGGGAAGGAAGCAAAAAACCCCCCAAAACAGATGAAATATAAATAATAAAACAAATAAAAAATTAAATGAAGAGAAGAAGAGTGTACAGAGTAAACCATTACATTGATATTTTTAATATATTGAGAAAAAATGAAAAAGAAACAAAATTAAAAGTTAAAAGAAATTATAAATAACTGGATATAATGAAACAAAAAAAAAATTCCAAAGAACATAAAACTAGGAAAAACAAAAAAGAAAAACTGTGATGAATATAAATAAAACATTATTTTTAACATTTGTTAAATACTCTAAGGCATCTGTTAGTGATTTTTAACAACAACAGAAGAGAGATCTGACAAAGGAACAAAAATAATGCTGATCTATTTAAAACCTCTTTCATGAAAGTTTCTGCTATTGCTTTATACATTTATTGTACCACAAATTAGGTAAGTAATCTGTTTTTATTGAGAGTTTAAAGCATATTATTGCATTAAATATAACTTTAAACATTTTATGGGAATAATTTTAAATGTTTTCTAAAAATGGCAGTACTTGTGACAGACAGGTCCAGATGGTTTGGTCACAAGGAACTGTGGGTAACTGATTCTTATGTTCCACGTCATAATTCTCATCAGTTTCTATGCCTCTCTCACCTGGGTGGGATAGGTAGAAGTGACTTTTAACAATGCTACTGTTCTGATTAAAGGCTATTATGAATTATTGTAGCTCATTGCTAAAACTTTCCCAATGACTGTTGGCAATATCAGACCCTATCTTGTGAGGGCTCCCTAATGACACAGATTTCAGAATTTTTCAGACTTTCACAGTCATTTGGCTTTTGGGCTTCTGCCTATAGTGACTGGACACAATGAAGTATAAAGACAGATTAAAATATCTGTACTTTGACCAATGAATGAAAAATAGAAGTAGAAAAAGTGTCTTTTGCTATTTTAAAAAATGAAGGTACTTAGAAACCCTTCAGATGGTTCAGCGAGGAAGTCATTAAGGAAAGGAAACATTAAATGTAATCATTGGCAATATTTCCTGAAACAAAAAATCTATTAAGTAGGTAATAGAATCCCTGCTTCCATAGACTCCATTTGAGTTAACAAAATTAGATTGCGATATGCTGACCAACAATATGCTGATCAACAATATGCTGATCAACTGCAATTCAGTCTGGGAAAGTTGTCAGGAAGTCAAGCAACCAGACAGATTTCTAGAAAAAGCCAGTCACTGTCGTTACCTTCCGCATGCTAGAAAAGTGTGGAAAGTACAGAATGTGAAACCTGATTGTCCTCTGGGGGTAGAATGACTATTCCGGCATGCAGTGCATTAGGGAGTGATATACTATGGCAAATAATATGAAACTAATCTCTAGAAATATAATTTTATTCTGATCAAAAATCTTATGGTTCTAATAACATTACTCTAGAAATTCTATGGTCATTCAGAGTTCTTCATTACTCATGAATATCCTGGTCTCCTCTGGTTCTCTCAGTAACAGAAATTTCCTATGTTCAAAAATTTAATAAGACAGGATTGTTCATCATTCATTTCTAAGGCCATGTAGGGGCCACTTTTCCAGTTTTGTTTTGAGCATTAAAGTTATCCTAATAAATTAATCCATATGGAGGGTGTATGCAAAGACAGATGTTGTGAGACAGAGGCCACAAATGGCATTATGCTCAATCACTCCCTAAGATGCCACATTGCCTTGAGACATTTTCCATTGTGCTGAATCTAAAGATTTAGTAATTGTCTAATCAGGACTTTGATGCTACGCAACTCTAATTATTGATTGAAAAGAAACTTTCGGGGAAAATGTTCATTATGTGTAACCCCTGTCTTTCAACATCATTCCAATAGTGTATTACTTTTCTCAAGGGTAGTATCTTTCAATATTGTCAACTAGTTAACCCCTTGATGGAAAATTTTTTCTCTTCTGTCAAGGAGTCGCACAAGCTTACTTGTTTAAGCCCACTGAAAGTGTTCTCATCCTCCTCAAGTTTTCTTAAAGTATGCTGCATGGATCTCACCTTTGCCCCCATCACAGTTCACTTTATGGAATACTTGTATGTATACATAGTCTTTCTCCTATAATAAAATGGGAGCTATTTGAGGAAAGGGATTGTCATTTTTATCTTTTTATCCCCAGAATCTAGCCCAGTTTCTTGCACATATTAATATTTTCAAGAAATGATTGGTAAATTGAATTAAATTACTGGATCATAAAATCATGAATTGGAAGTTAAGATGTACTTTAGAGGTCATTTGGTCCAACTCTTTCATTAAACATAGTAAGGGTATGCTGAGAGCAGCTCAAACTTGCAAATGTCAAGTATTAAATTTTCATCCTTAGCATTTATATCTCAGAAACTGGCAAAGGCAAATGTTACAAATCAGGGATGGATTTATTGTTTTGTTGATTATGCAGACTTAAGAAAGTGATTGAAAATGGCAACAATGCATATTAAACTTCAAAATGTGTCATGCTTATTGCAGAGAACTGGTCATTAAACATTTACCAGTACAATACTGTACAAATGGAAATTGAGGCCCAGAGAAGGTAAATGACTTACTAAGGGTCACATAGTTAGAAAGTATCTAACTTTCTTAGATTAGGACTAAGTTATCCTGATTCCAAATGCTGTAGTCTATCCATTATAATACATTGTCCAGAAATATAAAGAAAAATGAAACAGACTTGAATTGTAGAATTAGTTGAAAATTGTCAAGTAATTTAGGAAGATGTCAATAGCCAGATATCTGGGAGAGATAGGTCTCAAGAGTAGGATAGTAGTGGGAGAGAATTCAAACCACACTACAAGAAAAATTACTCAAGGTCCTAAAGAGGTTTACATTCAAAGTGAGAAGACTTAGGATGAAGGGTATGACAGCTATCTTCAAGTATGTGAATGGTTGTCACTTAGTACAACATTTCAGAGGGAAGAATTAAAAAAAAAAGTTACAGATAGTTTGACATCAACTCAACATAAGAAAATAAACTTCTTAGAAACTAGTGCTATCCCAAAATAGAATGAAGTAATGACTCTTATTGAGCAAAGTGGAATAAATCACTAGAATAGGAAACTGCCCATTGACTTGCTCAGCCAACTGAACCTCAAATAAGCTCTTCTCTGAGCTGATCCAATCTTAACCTGCTGTCAAAATGTCTTATTTAACAATGACTTTGCTCTTTTTTCAAAATTTCTTTCTCACAACTATCACTACCCTCACTATTACCATTGCTGCAGACTGTTACAGTGTGTTTAAGCTTTGTGTCCCAAGATCCAAAGAATCTTTGCAACATCCTTTTCCACTAATATTATCTTTAAAATTTCACTGCAATTTCAAATTGGGCCTCTGGAAAAGATTACTTGTGGTAACTCTTCTAACCTTGAGGTTCTGGGTCTATGGATATCATTGTTGATAAAGACAAACTTATCTTTCTTCATAGTTTGTTTAATGGAATTCCCATCTCTGCACTTAAGAAATATCTTATGTCATTTAGCAGTATACCATAAAGTCTTTGGTAAAATCTTATTCCATTATATTATTAGCTGTAGAAAATAATCATGTTTATTAATAGAGAACCTCAAGTAATAATTGCTATGCCTAGAAGAGATTATAGCACAAGGACAGAAGCTAATCCTATGAAATAGGGGATATATTTAGCAAGACTTTTCAGAACTTAATTTAAGCTAGATCTCATTCATTTTTGTTCCTATTGTAAGAAAGGATGAAAAATGAGTTTGATAAATTATGAATAATACAATATATCTAGACTGTATTAAGTTTTTCTATTCAGTTTTAATTCAATAATTATAAATCAAATTTTGTTTTTTAGAGGCATTGTGCATAAATAATGTCTATAGCAAAATATACCCCTTTCTCATATGAGGAGTATGAAAGGTTTCTTTTTATTTTAATGTTTTTATTTAATCATTCTTATTTTAATATTTATTTTTTATTTTTAACCAATGGAATAAAACAAGCATTTCCATATGACAATGAAATTATAAGTCAAAAGAGAACAAACCTTTAATTGGGGTCCGATTCATGAACTTACTCAAAAGGTTACATTTCATCCTGTATAGAAGTTTGTATGCTAAGTCAAACTCTGAATCCCACAAATTGACATGAGAGGCCTGAATTGGGGTGGAGCAGAAGTAACTGGAAAGATGAATACAGACATTAGATCATCATAAAGGTTGTACATGACCATGGAAAAAGTCATATATTGTCCAGAGATAAGCCAATTATATGGTGAGTAGAAACATACTCAAGCTGGACCATTTATAAGAGCCTGAGTGTTGTAGCTCCCCTGAGACTATTATTTCTTTGATAATATTGATGTAGATGACTGTGAAATGCCAGAAGCAGACAAATTGAGACGGCAGACTAGAAGCAAGGGAAGGGAGATGGGTCTGGAAAAAAGTGGGGAGATACAGAGAGGAAGAGAAAGACAGATACACACACACAGACATACACAGAGAAAGACATAGAGACAGAGAGATGGAGAAAGAGAGACAGAGACAGTGAGAAAAATGGAGACAGAGAGATAGTGAGACAGACGGGGGGAGAGAGAGAGACAGAGACAGAGACAGAGAGACAGAGAGAGGCAGAGAAAGACAGAGAGACAGAGAGAGAGAAAGACAGAGAGAGAGACAGAGAGAGAGCAACTGCTCTGAGCAATGCAATCATGCTCACCAAGGGGCAAATGCATGAAACCAGTAACAGTAAAAGAAATGCAGCAGGATACAACAGAAACAAAAATGAACACTGAAATAGGGAATTCAAGAAACTGGGAAATTTTGCTTCAGTCACTTGCCATGTGAGACATTTCATCACTGTCACTACTTTCGTGTGCCCACAGGCAACTCATTTAACCTCCGTAAGCCTCGTTTTCCACAATTGTAAAATGAAAGACTTGAACTAGGTGATCTATAAGATTCTTTCCAGTTCTAACCTATAATCTTAAATCTCCACGAACAGATATTGGACTTATTAACTGATGAACATCATCATCGACAACAAATGGGATCAACCCCTAATTATTTTCTACCATCACATCCACATATCCAAAACAGCCCTCTACAGTCGCATTCTGCCTTATCTTATTTCACAAAGGAGGATACTGAGCTCATATCCACTTCCTTTTCAGGTACCAGACAGAGAACAAGCAGATATCATAAGAACCGAAACCCTGTAGTGATGTTATGAGCACATACATACATACATGTACACACATAAATACATGTGTATATATATATATACATGTGCATATATATGCATACTTACACAATCTCTTTATATATGTACATATGTGTGTATATGCACACACATATTTTGTTGACTTCTACCTTTTTCCTTCAAAGATACAGACACTGTAGACATTTCATTTTTTCGCTTGACTAGCTGCAAAGAAAATAAGTGTGTCAATCAATACCCATCCAAGAACAAGTGGGTATTTGTCTACTTCACAAACACTATTTGTCCTAATTTGACATTGGCGGTTTATCTTCTAGGAGGGACTCAGGGCTGCAGCAGCATTACTAATGTGGGTCGAGTGAAGTGTGCTGGCAGAGTTCCGTTGAAAGTCATCCATAAGCTACTGGTCAAGCTAGGCCTGCTTTTAATTAGGGCTAACCAGACTTTTATGAATTTGCTGGTGGTCTATCATCTTGGGTCTAAACCCAGAAGGGACACAATAGCACATTACTTCATTGAACTAGTGCTGCATTCTGATAAGAATTCCATGCTCCCTGTGGTACCTTACCTATCTATGCCTTGCTAGTAGATAATGGGATGCTAGATGACTTAATGGATAGAATAATGAATTTGGAGTCAGGAAGTCCTGAGTTCATCTTGTTTCAGATACTTATTTGCTATCTAACCCTGGGAAAGTCATTCAGTCTCTTAGTCTGATTTCTCTTATCTATACCATGGGAATAATAATAGCACCCACCTCACAGCTGTAATGAGGATCCAATGAGATAAGATGTGTGATGTACTATGTAAGTGGTAGCTATCATAATCTTCATCGTCATCATCCACAGCAACAACATACCTTAGAGACCACATACTTAAACATGTCTGTTTTACAAAGGAGAAACTGAGGGCAACTGACAGACTCAAAGGTCTTTACCCTATATTAAGAGATACAATTTTAATGGTGAGCATTTGGAGCCTGGACCCTAAAGTCTGGACCCTGGGGCCAGGACAGCAGAAGTGCCCTATGTAGTGGCTAGTCAGTGGTGTGCAGGTAAAAGAAGAGCCAAGGATGAGAGAGAGAAAGTAAATACAAATATCTTATTACAAATATCTCATTTTATACTAAGTAGGGGCTAGCATTATCTCAACTTTACAGACGAGGAAACTGACTTACCTGAAGTGACACAGCTTATAAATGTCTGAGGTGGGATTTGAACTAAGCCCTTCCAGACTCCAGGTCCAGCACTCCAATACTCAATCTATGATTGCTTCAATGTCCATGTTTGCTCCAATAAGGCAGATTGAAATCCATGTTACTCAATCATGTGTGACTCTTGTCCACTATATCTTCTACAAATTTTCCTGGGATGGGGACGGTTGAACAGGGAGGAGTAGGAGATTTACTTAACCTGCTTAGAATTTTTCTTTTTATTTCTTGACATCATAATAAGCACAAGGTTATCCATCAATGTCTCGACGCATCTAGTAATTTGTATCCAGTCAATTTAATTAGAATCATAGGATAACAAATTTAGAGCTGAAAGGAAACTTGGTTTGTCTCCTTCAATCCTTTTATTTTACAGATTAAGAAACTAAGGTTGAGAGTTTAAACTACTTGCTCAAAGTAATGTATGGAATAGATGGTGGAACCAGGATAGTTCCTTTCCTTGGTATATTGATGATTTTGTTTTTGTAAAAAACACTTTTATTGGTATCTTCTGTTTCTTATATCATCATAATTATCTCAAGTATCTCTACCCCTCCTCCCAGAATACCATCCCACAAGATAAATAGATTTTGTAGTATTAGTAGAGAGGGAAATACAAATCAGCACAATGATCAATGCATTGAAAAATTCTAGAAAAAAAAAACATGCAATGTGTTGTATTTGTAATAACCAAGCTATTGACCATAGCTTGACAAGTAGCTTATGGATGACTTTCAATGGAACTCTGCCATTTCAATGGAACTCCTACCTTTACGAAGAGGTGAGTTAAGGCTGTCTTCTCATATTTCTTCATTTGAGAATTTCAATGTCTCTGTATTGATTACAAATATTTGTTACAACTTAGTAATGCTCTATTATGGTCATGTAGAACAATTTGTTTATCCATTCCCTAACTGATGTACATCTTCTTTGTTTCCAATTCTTAGCTATCACATATTTTGGTTTTTATGGTGGTTTTCTTCTTATCAATGAATTCTTTGGAGTATAAGTTCAATTCAAAGGCTATTGATATTTTAGTAACTTTGTTTACATAGTTCCAAATATTTTTCAAAAATGGTACTATTTCACAGTACTACGAATAATGTTTTAGTTGTTTGTGCCTGTTATTCCACAACTACTCCAACCTTAACTGGTCATTGTGTGAATCAACATTGTATGATTTCCCTCAATTTGCAGAGCATAAGATGAAATCTCAGGATTGTTTTAATTTACATTTCTCTTATTGATAGCAATTTGGAACATTATTTCTTGATTGTGAATACTTTTCAAATCTTTTTGAAAATTATTCATAATCTTTTCTTTTCGGAATGGCCATTAGTTTTATTTATGTTATACCAAATTCTTCTCAAAGAAATCTGATACAAATATTTTCCCTGTTCAACCACTTCTCTTTTTATTCTACATGCATTAATTTTGTCTGTGAAGAATTCTAGTAATCAAAGATATATACTTTATCCTTTGTAATTTTCTCTATTTCTTATTTGGTTATGAATACTTCTACTACCTTTAGTTAGAAGAGGCATATGATCTGTTTCTCTTCAAATTTTTAAAAAAAATATTATTATTATTATTACTAAAATTGCTTTTCCATTTAGAATATTTTATAGAATATGGTGTAAGGTATTGATATAAGCCTAATTTCTTTGAGATTACATTCCAGTTTTTCTTGGACCTTTCTCAATCAAATAAGGAACTTTTTCCTATGTAATTCACATTTTCTAGCTGACTAATTTTTCAATCGTTGGATAACATCCTCACTGTAATTTTCCTTCATAGTTCTTTTTTTGTGTGTATGTGATGTCCATCCTGCACTTCTCCATTGTTCTTTGTGTTATACTCATTTTTAATTTTTCGGAGTATTGTATCACATCTCTTAACTATTGATGCAATCAGCAGAAGGCTGATATTGAAAAGATTGGTCTGTTTCTGGTTGAAGTTTGGCAGCCTTTTAAAAATCTTATTTATTTTACTTTTAATTTATGGAAAAATAACAAATGTTTCTATAACACAGTGTAATTTAAAAAATATATTTGCATGTGAAACTACAATCTATTATGTACAACCTGCTATTACTTTTAAATATATAATAAAATTATCATGTACATTTCTTTTTTTCCTTTTTTCTTCCCTTCCTCACCTCCTGCCCTAGAGATGGCTATCATTAGACAAGTCTCTCTCTCTCTCTCTCTCTCTCTCTCTCTCTCTCTCTCTCTCTCTCTCTCTCTCTCTCTGTCTCTGTGTGTGTGTAAAATTATTCTCTAAATTCTCCTATTTATTATTTCTTTCTCTGAATGCAGATATGTTTTCCTTTATATGTCCTTTGTAGTTAACTTAGGTATTTATAATCCTCAAGTTACTTATTTGCTCAAAGTTGTTCTTAAAACAATATCGTAGTTACTATATTTAGTGTTCTCTTGGTTCTACTCATATAACTATTCATTATTTTATGCAAGTCTGTACGTTTTTCTAAGATCGAGATCATCATTTCTTATAGCAGAATGGTATTCCATCACAATCATATATCACAACTTGTTCAGCCATTCCCTAATTGATGGGAATCCTTGCAATTTCCAGTTCTTTGCCATCCCAAAGAGAGTTGCTATAAATATTTTAGAACATATCAATTCTTTTCCTTTTCCCCTAATCATGTTTCCAACTAGACCTCATAATTTTCTTGCTGGGTCAAAGGGTATATGCGGTTTAATATCTCTTTGTGCATAATTCCAGATTGATCTCCCAGTTTTTGCACACCCCCTCCAACATTTTTCTTTCAATCAATTTAGCCAATAAGATAAATGTAAAATGATATCTCAAAGTTGTTTTAATTTTCATTCATCTAACCAATAATCATTTAAAGCATTTTTGAGTCATTCCTCAATTGATAAATGGTCAGAGGACATGAAGGTAGTTTTACAATGAATTTGGCATCTTTAAAGGAGATTTCCAATTTCCTAAAGCCTTCTCCCCTGCTTCTGTATCTAGGTCTAATTCATTTTACATTTGCAATGTCTGCCAAAGATATGTATGTTTATGTAACACATGGATATACACATGTATGTATTATTTATAATCACACACACTATATATGTATATATATAGATACACATGCATATATATGTGAATATTAATGTACATATGTTTGTCAGTGTGTATATAAGAAAAGAAATAGAGCACAGAGATAAGTTGAGCTTTTGAGCTCTACATATTGTCTATATAACTACATATGACAATCTGGACATTTTTCTATCTTGGGGATACTTAAAACAAATTCTTTTGAATATCTATAATTTTTATCTGGGAGACTCTGAAACACTCTGGAATTTTATACAAGATTATCTAGCTGAAGGCTTTCATTACTCATGTATAACTCCTTTTCAGCTTGAACTCTACTGGATCTCTTCCAAGACAGGAGAAATATCTTGGATGATTTTACATATACCCATTTTATTCCTGATCTGATGTTAATAATTCGAAAGATGGTTATTAGGCCTTGGTGGGCAGTCACCATGGCAGGGAGTAAGAGCAGTTGTGCTGCCGCTGCAGCTGTCTCCACGGCCAACCTGAACGTGGTGAGGGAGACCATGGACGTTCTGCCTGGCATTTCAAGAACATTGAATACTGGCTTGGATATGGAAACACTCTCTATTTGTGTACATCTGTGTGAGCAAGGGATAAACCCAGAGGCCTTATCCTCTGTCACTAAAGAACTTCGCAAGGCCACAGAAGCACTAAAGGCTGCTAAAAATATGACAAGTTGGCCTCATGGAGGGATCTCTTGATGAAACGAGCATTGAGATCTAGAAGATTTGAAGAACAGATACTGGAATGAAACTACTTTTGACAGCAATGCAAAATTAACAAACCATAGCTTTATACATAGTGGAAAATAGCTTATTGAAATATTATCAGATAAGTGTTTAGTTCAATCTTTATTTTTTTTCCAATGGTTTTTCAACCATGATTTGTAATGGTTTACAAATAATATGCTGTTACTTATGTATTCTTTATTTATAGCTTTGAAAGCTTTAATTTTATAAAGTCTTTCAAATATCGCACATTTGTTGTGCCTAGTCAAAAGTATAGTGGAAACTATCAGCACTGGTGTAGTAGTTGTGACTTGATGACATTTCCATTATAAACTCTAATTTTGAAATATTTATGTATAATAACTTTATGGTTTTATTTTTCACTGGAAGTTGGAAGAATTTCAGAGATCCTTTGAGTATATCAGTTTTAATTTAAATCCACTGTGTATGTCAATTTTGTTTTGTGCAAAAGTATCTTAATTTCTTATAGTCTCTACTATTGTAGCTAAAAGACTTAGTTTTTTATTCACAATTTAGCTGACATTGAATAATGTGAACTAGATCACTTCTTTATTAAAAATAAAACTTTTGGAAACAGCTATTAGTTGCTGTTTGAATCATCTAAAGCTGAGAGTATTTTAGTTATGTGTTGCTTTTTAAGATTTATACTGTTATCATTCAAAGACTTCAGTAGCAATGTATTTATGATAAACTATGACCAACATGCAGAATCTCTTTTATTTAGTAAAAATAGTTTGGTTGCTAAATAAGAAATTATCAAATCAATTCATTGTATGAAAGTTCTTTTAAAGTTTAAATTTAACTCTTTTTTTAAGGAAAAAGGATTTCAAGTCATTTTACAAAGACTAAATAATATGGGCCAAATATCAAGAATGGTTAAACTGTGCCTTTTTTATAATCACTTTTATAATATTATTTGATCCTGATAGTTCTGCTTCTGAGTGGTACAGTAAAGAAATATTTTTACAAAGGACAGAGTGTAAAAATAAAGAATTAGTGTTACTGATTCTCTCTACATCATTACTTATTTTTTATGGCATGTTAATGTGCTTCTTAAAAAAGCTTCTGCTTCCTCCACTATTGTTTTTAAAACATAAGCATAATTTTTTTATCCTTTTATCATTCAAACACATGTGGAATTCAACGGGAAAATTTCTTGTGTATGGGAAGAATAAGTAGCCAAATCTGTTCTATAGTTTCTATAGTTGTCCAGAGAAGCGGGTGAAGGAGGTCAGGGAGTAATAATTTTCAATATCAAGGACATAAAAACTGCATGTTAATATTTTTAGACTCCTAACATCTATAGAAAATGAACTCTTTTGGTTTACTTTTATACAAAAAAAAATTTATATCTAGCTCTTAAGCCTGAAAATGAAAAGAAATTTAGTGCATTCAGTCTTATTTTTTTTCTTCTAATGTAACAGCTCAGATTCAGCTTTTATATTTATAATGTCATAAATTAAGTTATATGAGAAATGCAGGAAAACAATGTGGGAAGAGGTCTATGTTTACAGAGGGCTTCCCGAATGTTTTACATTTCTGAAAGGTAAATGTATTCTTTAATGCATATTCATACTCTTTCAAAGGATATTTAAGGAAATGAAACAAACAGTAACTGTAAAATTACAGTCTTGTGCATGTTATCACTGACAATAAAACTGAATAGTCTTGAAAAAAAAGAAAGATGCCTATTAAACAAACTATCTCTGTTAGAGCTTTCTGTTTTCCATTAGAAAGGGGGGGCCACTTCAATCCACAATTTCAAGCTATGAATGGCTACTTGGTTTGTATACCTTGCACACATAAGTATAATATCAGGTTCAAAAGTCCTCTTTTTATATAATAATGTTATGACTTTCTCTTTTTAGATGTGGACTATAATCTATATTTGAATTTGGAAAATTTTTGCAAGACAACAAAATCTAAGTCAATTAATTATGGATTTCATAAACTAAGTACTTTAAAAAAAAGTTCTTGGGGTTTAGAAATAATAGTCTTTGTTTCCACTGGTGGTATTATGAGCCATCATTCCATAGACTGGAAGGATATTAAGCATCAGAATTAAATAATGGATTAAGAATTGAACCTTTACTGAAATGCCTTTAAGAATTGTTCTTCCCTTTAAAAATGACATAACAAAACATTTGCTATGCATATGCTATAGGAGCAATGCTGAGATGTCAGCCTCAAAAGCTTAGCTTCAAGGTGCACTAAGCAGATTTCAATCATGGAAAGAATTTGAGACTTAAAAGAAACCAAAACAGACTGTTTTTGTCCCATGAAGGAGAGTCATCCATTTGCTTCGTGTGCTTTCAGATACTCTGGAAGTGTGTACTATCAAAGAGCTGGACAGATAAGAGTTGGAATTAAAGGACTTAGAAATCCACATCAAACCAAAGTCATTATTGATAGTTGCACCATAGTCCAGTGCGGGGGGAAAAAACAAATCTTGGATTAGAGGTCAGAAACCTGAGGTTTCTTTCCACCTTTACATTAATGAGCTATTTAGGGCAACAGTAGGTAGTTATTCGCATTACTAATCACAGTCAGGATATTTGGAGAGAGAACATTGAGCTTATTCTCTGATTACTGAAAAGAACTGTGGTTTGAGTCATGGTGGCTGTCCTTGAGAGTAACCACTAACAGTGAGTTCGGTAGCCTATAAAGATGACAAGAATATTCAGGGTGGTCATGCTGTAGCAACTGGCATCAAACTCAAATGGAAACGGAACACTGCAGCCTACACATTGACTTAGAAAGTTAAAAGTTAACATTATACTGTATTGTATTTTTACTTATTTTGTTAAGCATTTCTCAGTTACAGCTTAATCTGGTTCACTGCAGTTGGGAGTTTAGTAAGCATCTTTCAAGCATCAAGTGTGACACCTTTTTGCAGATATAGACCATCTTCCCACTTATTTACATTGGTAGTTGGAGTTGATCTGTCTCGTAACTTGAGTGGTGAATAATATTAGGAATCAATTAGGGACTTATCCTCTTAAATTATGTAGTCTGAAATGATTGTTGAAATGCTGTTGGAGTACATCTAGGCTAAATAAGTTTTGTTCTAGATAGAACACAAAGTAGGTTTGGGGGCAGATGGGCAGAGGCCTGGTTCAAAATTTAAGATACTGCATGCTATGGATTAAAGTTTTACTTCATGTGGATTGACCAGTGCTGTGTCCAGTTCTTTTTTTTTAATATAATGATCTTTGTAGCATTTTATCAATCTTCCTCTTAATTAAAAGGTATTCTTGGCATAACTGTTTGAAGGGAATTTGCGATTTCATATCACATTTCACCAAGAGAACTGATATTTGATAATTATTGCTTCACTGCATATGATCCAGGAGGACTGGATGAAAAAAACCTCATGAACTCATTCAGTCTTACTTTTAAATCAAAGCATCTTGCACAAACAGCTTTGATGGAGTCTTCCCAGGACCTTTTAAATATGTTCTATATGTTGTTAATGTCTGTTTGACATAGCAACATAGTAACTATGGATGTAATTTCATATCTAATAACAATTCTTGAAATTGCTTTAGGTAACCAAATGCTACACAAGTAAATTTATGGTGATATTAAATTTCTTCATTAATATTAACTGTCTCATAGCAGTGGTCAATGTTGGAAGTGTTGTATACAGAGAGAACTGAGAATTTGTCAAACCTTTCTGGAAAATAATTTGGAATTGTGCTAAATGATTAAAATATCCACATCATTTGACTCAGAGATTTCACTGCTAGGTATATTAAACAGTGAAAATGATAATAAAAATGTCCCATATATGTCCCAATGTAAAAATGTCCCATAAAAATGTACCATATAAAATATAGGAGGACATTTTGTAGCAGCAATGAATTGAGAAAAAATCACATGTCCATTGATTGGGAATGGGTAAACAAATCATGGGGTAAAAGTGTAATGAAATATTACTGCACAACAAAAACATAATAAATATGGTGAAGGCAAAGAAGAATGGGAAGACAGATGAAGTGATATAAATAAAAAAAATACATCATATTTTAAATATTTTCTAGAAGACTTTTGTTTTAGAATATTGCAATATTTGTCATGAGTTCTTCATGGATGTGAACTCTAAGAATGGCATTTTAATGAAAACATGTTGTGTTTTTGTTTCCATTTTTACTGGATCTGAGATTTCTTTAGTATCAGGAACTCTCAGGGAAGAAACATCTTCTGCCACTGTAGATCTGCACTTGATCTGAAAATCACTGTCTTATTGAGTCATAGTAAAGCACCTCAAACTTTGGGATACTACATAGCAATTCCAACTTAATATTCTTTGTAAATGCATGCTCTATACATTCATGCGTGGGAATCTTTATGAAGGATCACATATAGTAGTAACATTCTTTTATCAAAGTTCAGTGATTGAAAGTAATCATGGTTCTTGCTTTATTTCAAAGTTCAGGGAGATGAGAGAAACATCCAGATCATTGGAGAAGTCCATTCTACCTTAGGAAGTGATTTATTAGCAGTCAAGAGCAAAAATGAAAACATTGCAAAAGTGATGGCACAATTTATTCTATTTATTAATTCATTTTTATTTTATTTTTCATTCCAGATTCTCTCCTCTCTATCCCCCCCAACTATTGAGAAGGCAAGAAATATAAAACCTATCACAGATATGAAGTCATATAAAATAAATTTCCTTATTAGTCGTTTCAAAAAAATTAGAAAAAGAAAAAAATACTTTTCAGTCTTCACTCTGAGTCAATCTGTTCTCTATCTGGAAGCAGATGTTTGATTTTTATTTGATCTGTTTAGGATGCAAACCTAGTAACTATTGCTGGGCCAAAGCATAGAAAAAGTTTAACAGCTTTTTGGATGTAGTTACAAATTATTTTGTAGAACAGTTGGAATAGTTCACACATCCACAAACAGTGTATTAGTATGCCTATTTTCTCAAAATCCCTTTAGCATTTTTCGCTTTCTTTTTCTGTCTTTAGCGAGTCTGATGGATTTTAGTTTGCATTCCCCAAATTATTATTATAAATCTGAGAAAAGAGACATTTATCAGAGAAACTTGCTGCAAAGATTCACCCCCAGTTTTTTTCTTTTCTTCTAATCAGTAGCAGTACTGCTTTTGCTTAGGCAATCTATTTTACATAATCAAAATTATCTATTTTACCTCTGGTGGACTTATCTATCTCGTTTGGTCATAAATGTTTCCCTTATCCATATCTGACAGGTAATTCTTTTTTCCAAGGTCCCCTAATTTACTTATGATATCATCCTATATATCTAAATCATGTGCCCTTTTAAAGGTCTATGCCCAATTTCTCCCAGATTACTTGTCAGTTTTCCCAAAGTTTTTTTTTTTTCAAATCATAAATTTCTGTACCAATAGCTGGAATCTTTGAATTCATCCAACACTTAAGTTACTGTTCTCATTTGCTTCTGTAAATTGTATACTTACCTGTTTCACTTATCAACCATTCTATTTTTTATCTGTCATATTGTTGTAATGATTACAGCTTTATATATAGTTTGAAATCTGGTACTGCTAGGTTTTTTTACATCCCTTTCTAAAAAAATGTTTCCCTTAATATTCTTGACCATTTGTTCCTCCAGATGAATTTTGTTACTATTTTTTCAAGATTTATAATGAAATTCTTTGGTAACGTAATTGGTATGACACTGAATAAGTAAAATAATTTAGGTCATAATGTCATTTTTATTTTATTGGCTTGAACAAAAGATGAGAGATAAATTAATATTTCTCCAATTATTTAGACTGGTCTTTATTTGTATGAAGAATATTTTATTATTGTATTCACATAGTTTCTCTGTATGTGTGTTGGTAGGTAGACTCTTAAGAATTTGATACTGTTTGCAGATATTTTAAATGTAATTTTTCTTTCTATCTTTTCCCGCTGTATTTATTGGTAATATACAGAAATAATAATAATTTGTGTGAGTTTATTTTATATTCTACACCATTGTTAAAATTTTTAATTGCTTTGACTATTTTTTTGATTCTTTAGAGTTCTCTAAAGTGAATCATCATATCATATACAAAAAAATAACAATTTTATTTCCACATTGCCTATGCTTACTGCTTCGATTTCTTTTTTTTCTTATTGTCATAATAAACATTTCTAGTGCAATATTAAAAATAGTGGCGATAATGGATATCCTTGCTTTACCCACAGTCTTATCGGAAAGGTTTCTATTTTTACTCCGCTACAGAGAATGCTTGTTCTTGGTTATAGATGAATACTTTTCACTATTGTTGTTGCTAAGTGATTTTCTTTCTGGTCTTGTCCAACTTTCCATGACCCCAGTTGTTTTATTAATTTTGTTTTGTTTTGCAGAGATATTCGAATGGTTTTCCTTCTCCAGCTCATTTTCACGGATGAGAAACTGAGGTAAAGGATTTAAGTGACTTATCTAGGCTCACAAAGCTAATAAATATCTGAGGCTAGATTTAAACTCACAAAGATGACCCTTCCTGACTTCCAATACTCTATCCACTGAATTACACAGTTGCCCCAACTATTTATCATTTTAACAGTAGTTTCATTTATTCTTGCACTTTCTAGTGTTTTTAAGAATAGGTGCTGTGTTTTCACTAAAGATTTTTCTTCATCTATTGAGCTTATCTTTTGACTTTTGTAGTTTTTGTTTTTGTTTGGTCAATTATGTTTATTCTTTTCCTAACATTGAATGAAACCTGCTTTCCTGGTATAAATCTAGTCTATTTATGGTATAAGATCTTTGGGAAACATTTGCATCAATATTCATTAGAAAAATTGGTCTGTGGTTTACTTTCTCTTTTCTGACTCTATCTGATTTAGAAATCAAGACCATGTTTGTGTCATAGTAGGACTTTGTTATGACTCTTTTTTTTCTTAGCTTTTCCACCAATTCATGTCATATTGATTTAAATCATTCGAAGAATGCACTTGAAATTCCATTTGATCCTGTCTGGTCCCCTCTATATTGCCCCTCCCCCCAGTAGTTCATTTATGGCTTGTTCAACTTTGTTATAAATTTGTTGTAAAATTATTAAAGTATGCTTTCTTGTTCTGTTAATGTGGGTATTTTACACACACACAGACACACAAGATATTCCTCTATTTCATTTAAATTGTTACATTTGTTTGCATATAGTTGGGCAAAATATCTTCTAGTTAACACTTCTATTTCATTTTCATTGCTGATGAATTTAAGCTTTTCGTTTTTGACACCATTAAATTGTTTTTTTTAATTATTTTTAAAAGATTGTATTTTTATTATTTAGTTCAGTGGTTTCCTTATTTTCAGTTTTATTAATCTCTTCATTGATTCTCAATCTTTCCTTTTTGGTGTTTAACAGTTTTAGAATTCTTATATTTCTAGTTTTTATAGTTGCATGCCCAATTTGTGGGTCTGCTCTTTTTCTCTTTTATTAATGTAAGTGAACACTGTGAACACTACTTGCTCTGTATCCCACAAATATTGTTATGTGCATATTCAGTTTTTAAGGAGTTGTTTTCTCCAGTATTTTTGTACCTCTTTTATTAAGAAGATAATTCTCTTTTCATAATCTTCTTGCTTAATTCTCATTTGTTTTCCTAATTTATTCTTTGCCACTATTTGATCTTTTAATTCATTTATGCTCTTTTTTATCTCTTTCTTTGACTGTTGTAGGACTTACGTACTTGTGTCTTTCATTTGTTAGGCTTGTGTACAATCTCCATTTTATTTTTAGTCTTGGTATGTAGATACTTTCAAGTAATTGTCTTTCTCTCTGTATTCTTTTTCAGTTTGCTCATTTTTCCAACCTCTTCATTTTAAATTTTTTCTCAATTATATGTAAACTTTTCCTAAATATTCATTTTTTTTCAAATTCTGACTAAACTTTTCTCCTTCCCCATTCCTCCTTGAGAAGACAAGCAATTTGCTACTGATTATAATGTGGAATCATGCAGAAAATTTCCATATTAGCCATATAACAAAAGAAAATAGTTCAAAAAAATCCCACAAGAAATAGAAAGTTTAAAAGGTATGCTTTGATCTGCATTTAGAATACATCAGTTCTTTCTCTGGATGTGGATAGCATTTCCATCATGAGACAATTTGCAATTGTCTCTGATCATTGCAATGCTCAGAATAGCTAAGTCATTCACAGGTATTCATCACAAAATATTGTTGCTACTGTATATGATGTCCTTCTGGTTCCACTCCTTTCACTTTGCATCAATTTATATGTCTTCTCATAGTTTCCTGAAAGCATCATGCTTGTCATTTCTTATGGCGTAATAGTAATCTATCACAATCGTACACCACACTTTGTTCAGCAATTCCCCATTGATGAGCATCCTCTCAATTTCCAATTCTTTGTCACCACATGCACAAAAAGCTACTATAAATATTTTTGTATGTAAAGATCATTTTCCTTTTTCTTTGTTCTTTTTTTTTAAATTACAAACCTAGTAGTGGCATCACTGGGTAAAAGAGTCTGTATAATTTTATTGACCTTTGGGAATTGTTCCAAATTGCACCACAGAATGATTGGACCAGTTTATAATTCCACCAATATTTCATTAGTGTCCACATTTTTTCCCAATTCTCTTCCAGCCTTTATTGCTTTTTCTTTTATGTCAATCCAATAGTAAGGATTGTACCTCAGAGTTATCTTACTTTGTATTTATCTAATTCAATAATGATTTAGAACATGCTAATTTGGTTTTATTCTTTATTTTGAAATTGTTTTAGCCAGTGCATTGTCTATTTTCACAGATTTTTTTTCCATAAAACAGCTCCTAGTTTTATTTGTTAAAGGGTTTTTTTTTCAATTTTATTACTCTCTCCTTTAATTTTCAGGATTTTAAATTTGATGTGTAATTGGAGAACTTTAATTTGTTCTTTTCCAATTTTTTTCCAATTGTATGACCAAATTATTGATCTGCTTTTCCTTTATTTTATTGAAGTAAGCATTTAGAGATACAAATTATCCCCCAGTGACTGTTTTGGCTATATCCTGTAAATTTTGGTATATCGTCTCACTGATATCATTCTTTTTAGAGAAACTATTTCATTATTCCTATGATTTGTTCTTTGAATCACTCATTCTTTACATTAAATTATTTACTTTTCACTTCATTTTTAATCTATATTTCCATGGTTCATTGTTGAATATAATTTTTATTGCATTATAATCTGAAAAAGATGCATTTACGATTAATGATTTGTTACATTTGGTTGGGAGTTTTTGTGCCATACTATATGGTCAATTTTTGTGAAGGTGAGACAGCTGAAAAAAATGTTATATTCCATTTTATTTCCATTAAATTTTCTCCAGATGTCTAACTTATTTTCTAAAATTTCATTCATCTCCTTAACTTTTTTTATTTGTTTCTTGGCTAGGTTAATTTTGAAGTGAAGGAGTATAGTTAAAGCGTCTCCCATTAGTATAGTTTCACTATTATTTCCTCCTATAACTCATTTAATTTTTCCTTTAAGAATCTGGATGCTATAACATTTGGTGCCTATTTGTTTAGCATTGATATTACTTCATATCTTTGGTGCATTGTAGCATAGCATATTTTCCCTGCTTATTTCTTTTGATTTGATCTTTTTTCCTTTTTACTTTGTCTGGGATCATGATTGCTATCCTTGCTTTTATTTTTTTTTTAACTTAAGCTACATCATCATAGACTCTACTTCATTCCCTGAAATCTGCCATCTTGGCTCTGTCTCTCTCCAGCCTACTTTTTGACTTTGAGCTTTATATCGGTATTGAACTCTCCTCACTTTTGAGGGGATGTCTGGTCTGAACCTCTGTCTTTTATATCCTGCTATCACATCTCTGAATAAGTTTTCAATGTTTCTGAAGAGGTGGAATCCAGAGAGAGATCTGTCCTCTGCTCTTCTGGTCTATGATCTGCAAATTCCTGACCTGGTCTGGGACTATTAGTTTATGTGTAGTTGAGTTTCAATAGACTGCTGCTAGACCTATTCTAGCCCACTATGAGGTTCTGTAGGTCCAGAACTACTAAACTGCTGATCCCCCACCCCCTATGTCACCCTGAATTTTGGTTTCCTTGTCTGATTTATTCTAGTTCAGGCTTATGTGGGGGACTAAACATTAGAGCTGGATCCTTCCTCAGCTTTTGGGCTCAGCGTCACACGTTTCTGGATCTTATTCCTTGCTTCCTATACAAGTATGGTTCCTGCTCCTTCAGTACCTCAACCCAGACTATGACTGCTTTTCAACTGTGACCCCAAACTGGGTAATACATGACAGAGGTACTATGTGGTCCTCACCTCTGCTCCCAGTTCTAGTAAAGGGGTCCCTAGGATTTCTGTCTTTTTATGTGTTCAGTGTCCTTACCATTCCCAGGCACTGGATGACTTCTCACTGGTGCTGCTGCCTATTGTTGAACCGATGCTGTGGTATCCTCATGACCAGTCTCTACTCCAAGAACTGCAGAACTCTCTAACAATCTTCCTAGGCTGAAAAAATAACTTGCTGTCACTTTTTCTTAGCTTTACCATTAAGAATTCAGTTTGGCATGATTTCCAGGTTATTTTTTAGGCTGTTGTAAAGGAGCAAAGGCAAAATATCTACTTGTCTCTCTGCCATCTTGATTCAGTCATCACAATCCAATTTAGCTCATTTGACCTCAAAGGGATGCATATTAACATAATCATCAGAATCCTGAGAAATTAAGCTATATATATGATATCCTTTGTACACTAATGTAAGGTTGAAGAGAACACAGAATATACAGATGCTGAATTTTGAATAATCTTGAATTTAGAAGCATAAGCAGGCAGAAATATAGCCTTGCACAAGATAATGCAAAAAAACCTTATCCATTTCCATAACTAACAGAATGTTCTACAGAGCACAAGAAGGGACCTTCGAGACAATAATCCAATTTCTTCATTTTACACATTAGGAAGTTATAGTCTAGACATAAATTGCTCAAAGTGTCATAGCTACTTAGGTGAAAAAGGAGGGAACAGACCTCAGGTCTCCTGATTTGCCATGCTGAATTCTTTTATCATGATGCATCTTCTAGAAACACCACTAGTTTTCTAGACTTTTCTAAGTTTTTTAGTTTATTCATCTATCCTTGGAAGTTCCTGACTTCCTACAAGGATAATAAATCTTGAGAATGTTTTTTTTTAATTTATTTATTTAAATTCAACATTGATTTCCATAAAATTTTGAGTTCCAAATTTTTTTCCCCATTTCTCCCCTCCCCCAACCCCAAAACACTGAGCATTCTAATTATCCCTATCACCAATCTGCCCTTCCTTCTAACATCCCTCACTTCCCTTATCCCCATCTTCTTTTCTGTCCTGCAGGGCAAGATAAATTTCTATACCCCATTACCTGTATATCTTACTTCCTAGTTGTATGCAAGAAACTTTGAGTTCCTACTTCTCTCCCCACCAACCCCATTGGGAAGGTAAGCAATTCAATATAGGCCATATCTGTATAGTTTTGCAAATGATTTCCATAATAGTCTTCTTGTGTAAGACTAACTACATTTCCCTCCATCCTATTCTGCCCCCATTTCTTCTACTCTCTCTTTTGACCCTGTCCCTCCCCAAGAGTGTTGATTTCTAATTGCTCCCTCCTCCCATTGGTCTCCCTCCCATCATCCTCCCTACCCTGCTTATCCCCTTCTCCCGCACTTGCCTGTATTTTAAGATAGGTTTTCATACCAAAATGAGTGTGCATTTTATTCCTTCCTTTAGATGAATGTGATGAGAGTAAACTTCAAGTTTTTGTTTCCACCTCCTCCCTTTTTCCCTCCACTGGAAAGTCTTTAACTTGCCTCTTCTATGAGAGATAATTTGCCCCATTCCATTTCTCCCTTTCTCCTCCCAATATATTTCTCTCTCACCCCTTAATTTCATTTTTTAAAGATATAATCCCATCCTATTCAATTCAACCTGTAGTGTGTGTGTGTGTGTGTGTGTGTGTGTGTGTGTGTATAATCCCACCAACTACCCAGATATTGAAAAAAGATTCAGTAGTGCAAACATTTTCTTTCCATGTAAGAATGTAAGCAGTTCAACTTTAGTAAGTCCCTTATGATTTCTCTTTGCTATTTACCTTTTCATGCTTCTCTTGATTCTTGTGTTTAAAGTCAAATTTTCTTTTCAGCTCTGGTCTTTTCATCAAGAATGCTTGAAAGTCTTCAATTTCATTGAAAGACTATTTTTTTCCCCTGAAGTATTATACTCAGTTTTGCTGGGTAGGTGATTCTTGATTTTAGTCCTAGTTCCTTTGACTTCTGGAATATCCTATTCCACTCCCTTTGATCCCTTAATGTAGAAGCTGCTAGATCTTGTGTTATCCTGATTGTATTTCCACAATACTAGAGTTATTTCTTTCTAGTTCCTTTCAATATTTTCTCCTTGACCTAGGAACTCTGGAATTTGGCCACAATGTTCCTAGGAGTTTCTCTTTTTGCAACTCTTTCAGGAGGTGATCAGTGGATTCCTTCAACACTTATTTTGCTCCCTGGTTCTAGAATATCAGGGCAGTTTTAATTGATAATTTCATGAATGATGATGTCTAGGCTCTTTTTTTGATCATAGCTTTCATTTAGTCCCATAATTTTTATATTGCCTCTCCTGGATCTATTTTCCAGGTCAGTTGTTTTTCCCATGAGATATTTCACATTATCTTCCATTTTTTCATTCTTTGGTTTTGTTTGGTGATTTCTTGGGTTCTCATAAAGTCATTAGCCTCCATCTGTTCCATTCTCATTTTTAAAGAACTATTTTCTTCAGTGAGTTTTTGAGCCTCCTTTTCCATTTGGCTTATTCTGCTTTTTAAAGCATTCTTCTTATTAGTTTTTTGAATCTCTTTTGCCAATTGAGTCAGCCTATTTTTCAAGTGTTATTTTCTTCAGCATTTTTTGGATCTCCTTTAGCAAGGTGTTGACCTACTTTTAATGCTTTTCTTTCATTTCTCTTCCCAGTTTTTCCTCCACCTCTATTACTTGATTTTCAAAATCCTTTCTGAGCTCTTCCATGGCCTGAACCCACTGAATATTTATTTTGGATGTTTGAGTTACAGAAACCTTGACTTTTATGTCTTTCTTTAATGGTAAACATTGTTCTCCCTCATCAGAAAGGATGGGAGAGGATATCTGTTCACCAAGAAAGTAACCTTCTATGGTCTTATTTTTTTTCCCTTTTTTGGGCATTTTCTTGACCAGTTTCTTGACTTTTGGGTCCTTTGTCAAGAGTATACTCTGGGAATCTGTAAGATCTCAGTTCCTCCAAGGTGGCACAATCATGTGTTTACACTGGTCTGGGAACAAGAAGAGATTTTTGTGCACAGAATTTTAGCAGAATTTCCTCTTCACAACTACCTGGCCTCCAGTTCTGCCAAACTAGGACAAGGATAATAAATCTTGATTTGCAGTTAAACCCTATTGTCTAGTCCCATTGGGACCAATGATATTTGTTTTTGAGACAGCTGGTTAGGATTAGGGGTACAATTTATGTTCGTGGAATTGAGTAAAGCTAACTGGCTCAATCAGAGGTCAAGTCAATGACCTCAGTCTCATCACCATTTTCTTCCAACTGTTCTACCACCTGAGCTAATCAGTCAAAAGAGTCACTAAAGTATATGGCTGTCTAAAAAGTACTTTTTAAAAATTATTTGGACTAACACAAAAATTGATTTTATCATCAAAATTTGCACCAGCCTTTTCCTATTAACCAATGTTATGACATTTTATTTATCCTGCTATTTCAGGCCTAAAAATACCTTTTATTAGTAAGCTTATTACTTTCCACCAAATTGTCAGGTATCATTCAGAAACAAAAACTCAGTTTTTGCTGTAGGTCTTTCTTCTGAATTTTGCTTTTGACTAAGAAGTTGTTTATATATGAACCTGTGAGGAATTAAATGAAAAATGTTTATTTTTGATTTTGCTTTCACTTTTGCTCAGATCATAAAAGAATCATGTGACAAATCATTTCAATAACAAAGAACTGTACATAAAAATAAAGTCTGAAAAGTATTGTTCTTACCTGGATCTAGACTTAAATTTTCTCATCATCAACTACCTTACCTATAAAAAGAGAATAAGCATGGCACCTACCTCTCAGAATTCCTGAGAGACTCAAAGGAGATAATAGATGTGAAGCACTTTGCTGACTTTAAAGCATTATAAAAGTGTTAGTTATCATTCTTAGTAGCTTCTTTCTGTGTCGGTTGTGCCTTTCCACAGTGCCCAAGCTGAAGCAGCCACTATAGTGTCTTTCCCAGAATGCACTAATTAATAGTGTTTAAGCACTGAACGCATTCAGTAATAAAGGACTCATCCAAGAAAAACTAAAGAATGATTCTCCAATCATGATTTCTATGCCATTTAGAAGTATTGACTGCCCCTGGGGACTTTTAATAAATCAAAAGTCACAATTCCCTTAGGAGCTATTTTTGCTGATGCTTGGCTGAAAATTGGATGCAAATCATCCTGGAATAAAGTCAGTTACGCATATATACACACGTACATACATGCATACATACATACATACATACATATATATATATATATATATATATATATATATATATACATATTTCCTGTAGTCATTGTCTGCTGATCAATGTAGTTCATCTACTTGAATATTCCACCATGCATGTGCTTTGTATGTCCCATATAGGGGAGTTAGGAAGTGACAAACACTCAGCTAATACTCATAGAATGACTATGTTGCAGTCTCAATCAGTAGAACAAAAAGCAACGGCCCAAACATACAAGGAATGGCCATGTACCAAAGAATTACTCTGGAACAAAATGATTCCCCTAAAAAGAGCTTCCTGACTTCTCCTCCAACCCTCTTAAAAGAGGGTTTTTTTTAAAAACCCTCTTAAAAGAAAAAAAAATTAAAAAACAGTTTATCCTTTTTAATGGATCCTCTAATCATAAGTCGTTATAAACTATAGTTATCTGTGAATATAGCCTAACTCTTGATATACTGTAGCCTCCATGAGAGTGAGAACAAGTATCCTAGTGAAAGTCGTTTTTGTTTTGTTTTGTTTTTTTGTCTCAGCACTTAGCAAAATGCTGTGCATGGGAAATACTTAATATATATTTTCTATTGAAAAGAATATAATTTTAATTAGATCCAAAGTAGCACAGCTCTAAATACCTTCCAATAAATATATAAAGCAAGATTACTTCAGACCACATCAGTATTCCATTCCTTAAAAAAAATTAAATTCCTCAGCCAAATGACATCAAAATTTCAAAGACCATGAAGAATATATTTTTGTAAAAGCCTCAAAGGCCATTTAGAAAGGAACACAATGACTGAATGACTTAATGACAGCTTAAATAACACCACAAGAATATGGTATTTTTTTTAATCTCATAATTTCTCCCATTCAGTGCTGGATTCAGAAAACAGATAAGCTAAGGGATGTAATAGTGTTTCACAAAAATATAAAATTGTAGTATTGCAAAAGAAAAGCATTTTCAAAGAATGACTTCAAAAGCCTGAAAAAATCTGAAAAATCATGAGATAAATATGTGACTTTGCTGAATGTTTATCTTAAAGATACTGATATCCTGTCTGGAAAGCTAACCTTCAGATTTTTGCAGAAACTCACAGAAGACCTCCTTTTGCTCTTCAGATCATTTCTGTTTTCCTTTCAGTTGCCAAGAATAGCAGCTAACATGCTATGCATCATCATAATAAATAGATAAATTGCCCTTTGGAATGATATTCAGTGGGCATATTTCAAGATCCATTATGAAATCATTTCAAGTAATTTCAAAACCATAAACACTTCCTCACTTGTAAAATGCTTCAATGCTTGGGCAAAATACATTAAACATGTTGAAGTTCTTGTTTCTCCTCCATTCCTGGCTCCAAGAGAGATTAAGAAAGATGAGAATTAACGAAATTCAACATGGCTAGGGTGATATTCATCCTCTGGACCAGTTCAGTTTCATTAGATTAGGAGCATAATAACGCAGCCAGCAGAAGGGCTACAGACCTTAACCCAATAATCTTCAGTTACATCATATTTCACAGTCTTTCTCCAACTCCTCATATACGTATCCCATGTATGATTTTGTTACAGTCTTTGTCTAAATAGAGTCTGGCAATAATATACTGTCAATCTACTGCTTAAAAAAAATACTTTTTTGATTCCTGTGGTATACTATGAATAGGAATTTGTTCCAGAGTAAAAGGCCATAGAAAAATTATGAAATGCACATGTTTTCTGCACATATATCACAGTGGGTGGGGGAACACCCCATTTATGGATAACATGTACATCTTGGTATCTTTCCTCTTCAATAGAGCATTGGAATTTGACTATAAAGATATTGTCATGGGCCATGTCAACATAAAATGATATTAGGGAGACTGAGGAGCCCCCTGTGCCCCACCCCTCCAAACATTCTTAAAGCTCCTAGGACCCTTGGAATTCTATCACCATGGAATTTAAAATTTAGGCTTTGAATTTTCCATGATGGATGTAAGCAGGTGATAATTCCTTACTGTACTAGAAAGCACTCTGACATACACAAGGGGACCTGCTATCACAGGTTCTTTGTTCTGCTTTTTTAAAAGGAAACGCAACTTTTGAGGGATTAACCTCAAGCCCATACATATATCATTCACCTAGTTCAGAGAAAAAGTTAGTATTTCAAACTTCAGAGAAAATACAGAGAAATCAAAGATCAACAGACATGTTTTTCAACTGTCTGACCATAATCAATAGTGCAACTGTCTGATCATAGTTATCAGAGAGGGAAGCACCAACATCTGGATTTTCAAACTCCTTAGCAGCTTCCCAAAGTCTAGTCTAGCCAAACAAAACACTTCTGGTCAATAAACCCCAAAGTAAAACCTCAACTCAGAGTATTTATACCTTTTTTAGAGTCAGAAGGCATCAAAACCCTTGAGAACTGTGCCTCAAACAAAAGGTTTGGGCCTTCCTACAAATCTTCTTTAATCAAAATCCCCTTAATGGGAAGGCCCATTAATGAGTGGGGAAGATCTTTAATCACATTAAAATAAGTAACAATACAAATATATATACTGTTTCTAGTTAAAGAAACTCTTGCTTTTACACTTTACTCCTAGTAAAGACTCTTGGTTGATAAATACAAGATTCAATCAGAGGCACTTGACTGATAAAACAAAAACAGCAAAAGATCCCACTCTGCTTGCCATCACACAATGACTGACATTTGAGATATCCAGGTAATGAGCATTATCAATGATTTCCCCATCATTCTCATCAAACCAGTTTTGGTGTTTGTGAGTGTTCTGACCCAAATGAGCAAATGCACTGCTGTACATCAAATCTCTGAAAGTTGCCTGCTCCTTTTCTGCTCCACTGCTGCCAACTGTGTGGGCTCAAATTTTTCTCCAAGTTAACAACAAAACTGCTCACACTCAGAGAAGAGCTCTAATTTGTTGACATTAATTCCTCTAGTATTCATTTTGCCTTGGGGGTGGCACTTTTGATGAATGCAAATATTTAGCTTGGAAAGGATAAGTCTATGATCGGTCCAGCACTCTGCATCACATATTGCCTTTATGTCTTGTCTCTTTTCCTTACAATCACATAGTCTATTAGATGCCAATGTTTGCTCCAAGTGTGCATCCATGAAATTTTATTGCGTTTAGGTAAATGGAAAACAATGTTGGTGACGAGGTCATGCATGCACAAGTCTTCAGCAGTAAATGACCACTGCAGTTACTGTTGCCAGCTGCATTCCTCTCTAGGGCTCCCTGCCAAGTCTGGTAGTCTGAGCCTACTCTGGCATTAGTCACCCAGAATGATAAGCTTGTCTTCTTCTGGTACGTTGATGATAAGGGTCTCTATATCTTCATAAAATTTTTCTTTAACCTCATCAAGGTTCATCATGGGGGGTGGGGCATAAGCACTGATGATGGGGAAATCAAGAAGCTGCTAAATGAAAAAAACAAAACAAAATAAAACAGAACTCCACAGGATTTATCAGCAGGATAGTTCATCTATTTTTAAGAAGGCAGCATTTATTTCATCAAAAGTAAAGGACAAGGAGCACTGGTGTCCATGGGGTGAGCACTCAGCCCTGAGATTAAGTATTTGTGTGTGTCTGTCTGCGTGTGCATATGTGCCCACGTGGCCAGTGCCCTGGCCAGCGGCAGGGCGGGGAGCCAGAGATGAGCCTGCAGCACTGAAGCCTAGGCCCAGGCCTCACCACACCTCACCATACCTCACCATACCTCACCACGCTCCTTGTCCTGCACTGAGCCCTGCCCCTGCCCGGCCCCCAAGGCATGGCCCTGTGGAGCCTTGTAGCGCAGCAGATGCTGGAGAGGAAAAGGGATAAAAATTACTAACCTGATCTGTGCCTGACTGCCCTCCTAGTCAAGCTGGCTGGGCAACGAGAAGGACCTGACTGGAGGGGACTGTCCCCAGCGCTCAGAGTAGCTCCAGGGTTTCATCTTAGGCTGATGAAGCCCAGCTCAGGAAGAGTGGAGGAACCCTACATTGCCGAGTAAATCCCGTGGTCTATAGACAGCCTGGCCTTGTGTCTCCTGAAGCGTGATGCATGCAGTCTCTGGGGAGTGTTCCTAACTCCCTAGTGGGCAGCTTGGCCCTTGTAGTGAGAGCATTGCAACGTCCAGTCAAGAATGGCCCTTATGAATAAGCATAAAATCAAACACCAGCAATTGGACAGAATTTGCAAAAGTATCTGCCCCCAAATCATGAATGGCCCCCTGCACTCCCAGCCCCTGGTGGCCCTCCACAGTGGAGACTGCACCATGGAAATGCCCATTCTGAAAGACCTGGCCACGGTGGCTTTTTGTGACACACAATCAACGCGGGAGATCCACAAGAAGGTGTCAAATGAAGCTGTTGGAGTCATGATGTCCCACATGATCACCCTTACTTGGGAGGACCTGGAGAAATTCAAGGCCTTAAGGAATATCGTGCTCATAGGAAGAGGTTATGATAACAACGACATCAAGGTGGCCGGAGAGCTCGGGATGGCCGTGTGTAACATCCTCTCGGCAGCTGTGGAAGAGACGGCTGACTCCACCATCTGTCTCATCCTCAACCTATACGAGCAAAACATGTGGCTGTGCCAGGCCCTGCGGAAGGCTACACTGGTCCAGAGCATGGAGCCGGTCCAGAGCATGGAGCCGATCCACAGAGTGGCCTTGAGGACCCCGCACATCCATGGGGAGACTCTTGGTCTCAGTCATTGACTTTGGTTGCATCCAGTAGGCTGTCGTGCCAAGGCCTTTGGCTTCAGTGTCATATTCTACCACCCATACTTGAAGGATGGCATCGAGCAGTCAGTCCTTGGGCGTCCAGCGGATCTAGACCCTCCAGGACCTGTTCTACATGAGTGACTGTGTGTCCCTGCACTGTAACCTCAATGAACACAATCACCATCTAATCAATGACTTCACCATCAAGCAGATGAGACAAGGTATATTCCTGGTGAATGCAGCCCAAGGGGGGCTGGTGGATGAGAAGGCCCTGGCGCAAGCACTCAGAGAGGGCTGGATAGGAGGGGCAGCATGAATCGGAACCTTTTAGTTTTGCTTTGGGTCGACTGAAAGACGCACCAAATTTAATTTGTAGGCCGCACGCTGTGTGGTACAGTGAACAGGCATCACTGGAGATGAGAGAGGCAGCCTCAAATGAGATTCGCTTAGCAGTCACAGGGCCCATCCCAGACAGTTTAAGAAACTGCGTGAATAAGGAGTTCTTTGTCACCTCAGCTCCCTGGTCTGTAATACATCAACAGGCAATTCATACAGAGCTCAATGGTGCCACCTACAGATACCCGCCTGGCATAGTCAGTGTAACACCTGGAGGAATTCCTGAAACTATGGAAGGCATTATTCCAGGAGAAATTCCTTTTACTCATAATCTTCTAAGTGTGGCCCGTCCTTCCCAAACTCCCGCTCCTAACCAGCCCACAAAACATGGGGGCAATAGAGAGCACCCCAATGAGCAATAGCAGGAAAATTTAACGAAAATAATTATTTACATAAACTTGGGACCAAGAAACAGTAAACAATAAACAGAAACTAGGAGAAATGGAATCTGATGTAGAATTCACAATGTGGATTCTGGACACTGACTTTGCAATGTTAAACAAGAAGATCCAAAAGGGAGACAGATAAGAACCACTTGGAAGTCAACACCTCTGCTTACAAGTGCTGGAAAGCTAGGATGTGATAACATTAACCAACTTCTGTTATTGTGTATTAAGTTTTTTTCATCTGCTCATCAATCACAAGAATAAATAGATCCTTTCGCAATCCCTTGGGAATAGCAGGTCCTAGACATCTGCTTTTTAGATATTGCATCAAGAGATCCAACCATCTGATTATGAAGTTGCAGAGAGGAAACTTAATCATGGAACTCCAGCCTCTTCTGTCCATGTGTGGCTGATGACCTCTTTGGCTAAGAGGATAAACTATCACAAAGGTGAGAAGAAAATGGTTTTCCTACGTTAGACACTACAAAGCATAAGATACTGAAGACAGTCGAGTTTCCTGTAGACAGTGAAACCTCTTTCTCCCTCATCTGAACTATATACACACACCCTGAGTGGGCGACTGTAAGCTTATTAAAATGCAAAAAAAGAGAAAAAAGTATTAAATTTTACAACCTGTTTGTACTCAAATACATTTTCTCAGTTATTTTATTGAGTGGAAAGTCTTGAGCTAAAAAGAGTTCAAGAAAAATAATGTTGCATTTCCTTACATCTCAGGAAACACTTTTTATGTTAATTTGTCAGATTGTTTATGAACAAAACTCACTTTTTTTAGGTATTGATAAAAGTCTTCTTTTCTTCACCTGATATTTTATACAAGAACACTTCAAATGTACTATTAGATATGACTGATTTTAGCAAATTCTATTAGATTTGAACCAACTAAGTACATGTTATATTCATAGTCTTTTGTGAATCATCACCTTTTTGTTTTAAAAAGATGGCATGTTTTGAGGCTTTGTATAAGTATGTGCCTGTTTCTGTGACAAGAAATCTTGAAAACTGTCCCAAACAGAAAACCAAGAATGTCTATCAGCAAGGAATATGTTTTGTTTTAACGTTACCTATTCTTGTACTTGTTTATTACAAAGATGGACATTTAGCAATCAGTGCAGTTTTTTTAGTTATATTTTTATGCTATTTAATTATTTTTTGTTTTCAACATTCATTTCCACAAAATTTTGAATTCCAAATTTTCTCTCCATCTCTCCCCTCCACCACCCAAAAACACCAGGCATTTTGATTACCCCTGTCCCCAATCTGCCCTCCCTTCTATCACACTCCTCTCTTCCCTTATCCCCATCTTCTCCCTTTTCTTGTAGGGCAAAATAGATTTCTGTATCCCATTACCTGCATTTCTTATTACCCAGTTACATACAAAAACAAATCTCAACCTTCATTTCTAAAACTTTGAGTTGCAATTTCTCTCCCTTCCTCCCTCCCTACCTCCCTCCCTTCCCATACCGACTGAGAAGGCAAGCAGTTTAATATAAGCTATACATGTGTAGTTATGTAAAAGACTTCCATGATAATCATGTTGTGAAAGACTAACTCTATTTCCCTCCATCCTATCCTGCCCATTTATTCTATTCTCTCTTTTGATCTTGTCCCTCCCCAAACGTGTTTACTTCTAATTACTCCCTCCTCCCATATGCTCTCCCTTCTATCATTCCCCTCCCTTCTTCTTTCCTGTAGGGTAGGATAGATTTTCATACCAAATTGAGTGTGCAAGCTATTACTTCCTTAAGCCAAATGTGACGAGAGTAAGCTTCACTTTCTGCTTCTCACCTCCCCCCATTTTCCCATCCATTGAAAAAGCTTTTTCTTGCCTCTTTGATGAGAGATAATTTCCCCATTTCATTTCTCCCTTTCTCTTGCCAATGTATTCCTCTCATTGCTAAGTTTTATTTTTTTTAGACATCATCCCTTCCTATTCAACTCACTCTGCACCCTCTGTCTATCTATCTATCTATCTATATATCTATCTATCTATCTATCTATCTATCTATCTATCTATCTATCTATCTATATGTGTGTGTATAATCCCTCCAACTACCCAAATACTGAGAAAAGTTTCAAGAGTTACAGATATTATGTTTCCATGTAAGAATATAAACAGTTCAACTTTAGTAAGTCCCTTATGATTTTTCTCTCCTGTTTACCTTTTCATGCTTCTCTTGATTCTTCTGTTTGAAAGTCAAATTTTCTATTCAGTTTTGGTCTTTTCATCAAAAGCTTGAAAGTCATCTGTTTCATTGAATGATCATTTTTTTCCCCATGAAGAATTATATGCACTTTTGCTGAGTAGGTGATTCTTGGTTTTAATTGTAGATCCTTTGACTTCTGGAATGTCATTTCCAAGTCCTTCAATTCCTTATTGCAGAAGCTGCTAGATCTTGTGTTATTCTGATTGTATTTCCACAATACTCAAATTGTTTCTTTTTGGCTACTTGCAATATTTTCTCCTTGACGTGGGAAATCTGGAATTTGGTTGCAGTAGTTCTAGGAGTTTTTCTTTTCAGATCCCTTTCAGGAGGTGAGCAGTAGATTCTTTCAATGTAGATTTTGCCCTCTGTTTCTAGAATATCAGGGCAGTTTTCCTTGATGATTTCATGAAAGATGAGGTCTAGGCTCTTTTTTTGAACATGGCTTTCAGGTAGTCCCATAATTTTAAAATGATCTCTCCTGGATCTATTTTCCAGGTTAGTTGTTTTTTTTTTTTTTTCCCATGAGGTAGTTCATATTGTCTTCTATTTTTTAATGCTTTTGGGGTTTTGTGGTAATTTCTTGGTTTCTCATAAAGTCTTTAGCTTCCATCTACTCTGTTCTCTTCAGTGAGCTTTTGAACCTCCTTTTCCATTTAGCTAATTCTGCTTTTTAAAGCACTCTTCTCCTCATTAGCTTTTTGAACATCTTTTGTCATTTGACTTAGTCTATTTTTAAAGGTATTATTTTCTTTAGCATTTTTTGGATCTTCTTTAGCAAGCTGTTGACTTGCTTTTCATGATTTTCTTGAATTGCTCTCATTTCTCTTCCCAATTTTTCCTCCACCTCTCTAATTTGATTTTTGAAAGCCTTTTTGAACTTTTCCATAGCCTGAGACTTGCATTTTTTTTGGAGGTTTTGGATGCAGATGCCTTGACTTTTTAGTTTTCCTCTGATTGTGTGCATTGTTCTTTCTCATCTAAAAGGATGGAAGAAAATACCTTTTCACTAAGAAAGTAGCCTTCTATAGTCTTATTTTTTCCCCTTTTCTGGGCATTTTTCCAATCAGTTACTTGACTTTTGAGTCCTTTTTCAAGAGGAGGGTATACTCTGGGGACCTGTAAGTTCTCAGTTCTTCCAATGTGGCACAATCATGGGAGAGGAATTACTCTTCTTCTGGTCTGTGCTCTTATCTGTGACCAACCACAAGCCCTCTTTTATGCCCAGGATCTGCGAGTAGCATTCCCTGTCCAGAGCCTCCACCAGCTCCACCAGCCAGTGCTCCTCCCCACTCAAGGAGCGCCACTTAGGGCTGAGATCCAGATCAGCAGTTCAATTCCCCTAGGGTCTTTAGGCCAATGGCTCCAAAAATGGACACTGCTACCGCAGTTGTTGCTGCAAGTGGGACCAGACAACATTCCCTTCTCACACAGGTGAAAGAGCTTTCTCACTGACCTTTGAAGCTGTCTTTGGCATTTGTGGGTTGAGCAATCTGGGAACTATAGCTGCTGCCGGGGATTCTGCCCCCTGAGATCTGCTCCAGTCCTGTCCCTGTGCACTGCATGGCCAAAGCTGATCTGCAGTCTGCTCAGAGCCTTGTGCAATAGACTTTTCCTCTCAGTCTACTACACTGCCTTGGGCTGGAAATCTCTTTCACTCTGTTGTTTTATGGCTTTGGCTGCTCTCAAATTTGTTTAAAGTCATTTTTACTGGTATTTAATGGTCTATTGGGGAGAGCTTCTACATTCCTGTCCTTCTACTCCACCATCTTGACTTTGTCCCAGAACCTGTTCAGTGCAGTTTTCAATAAAAAGTGATAAAAAAGTAAAGTACAAGCAAAGTTTAGAGAGTTTCAGGATTCCTCCCTCAGCATGAAGGCTGATGAGATTCAATTTTATGCAGATAGTAACAATCCAAACTACTTTTAGGATTACCTGAAAGCTATTTATGGACCAAAAACCTATGATGCATCACAAATGCTCAGTGTTGATGGACCCACATTGATTAGTCATAAGCACATGATCCTAGAGAGGTGGACTGAACGTTTCCATAGTGTTCTCAATAGATCATCATCAATCAGTGCTGAGGCTATTGACAATTTACCTCAAGTTGAAGTAAATTCCTCCTTAACTAAACTTCCAACTGAATAAGAAGTTTTGAGTTCCATTAGGCTCCTTTCAAAGCACCTGGTGCTGATTCTATTCCTACTGAGATTTACAAGGTAGGGGCACCATTTCCTATACAAAAGCTAACTGAAATATTTCAGGTTATGGCAAGAGATTATCTTCCAGGAGTTCAAGGATGCCTCCATTGTCCACCCCTGTAAAGGTAAAACAAACAGATTGTCCTGTGACTATCACAGGGTGGTCTCTCTCTTAGTCATTGCTGGAAGATTCTTGAAGATTGTTATATACCTGAGTGCCAGTGTGGCTTCAGAAAGGGTTGAGGAACAGTCGATATGGTGTCTGAAAACTCCAGGAGAAATGCCAGGAACAGAACACAGGTCTGTGCACATTGCTTGCATATGTGACCAAGGCCTTTGACCAAAGCTTATGGAAAATTATGTCAAAATTTGGTTATCCTAAGAAGTTCATTAGTATTGTACATCATTTTCATGATGGAATATTTACCTGGGTTCTGGATAGTGGACAATGCTCTCATGCCTTCCCAGTCACCAATGGAGTGAAACAGGGCTGTGTGCTTGCTCCCATGCTTTTTAGCATGATACATTTAGCCATGTTATCAAATCCTTTCAAAAAAGGTTGAACATGGTATCAAGGTCAACTACCATACTGATGATAAACTCTTCAGTTTGAAAAGGCTACAAGCCAAGACCAAAGTGACAGCAGTTTTTGGTGCATGATTTTCTGTTTGCAGATGATTGTGTACTCAATGCAGCCTCTGAAGTGGAGATGCAACAAAGTATGGATCAATTCTCTGCTACATGTGCTAATTTTAGACTAATAATTAATGCCAGGAAAACATAGGTGCTCCATTATCACACAATCCATATGTGGAGCCATTAGTTAAAACAAATGGAGAAGTTTTGAATGCTGTGGATAAGTTCACTTACCTTGGTAGTGTACTTTCCAGGGATGTACATGTTGACAATGAGGTTGACACATGCATTGCCAGAGCTAACTCTGTGTTTGGGAGGTTTCAAAGAAAAGTTTAGGAGAGAAGAGGTATTAGACTGACTACCAAACTGACTTCATTGCTGTTTCCTGTGAAACATGGACAGTCTACCAGCACTATGCCGGGAAACTGAATCACTTCCATCTGAACTGTCTTAGGAAGATTCTGAGTATCACCTGGCAGGATAAGGTACTGGACACTGAAGTCCTTGCTTGAGCTGAACTGCCAAGGATTCAAACTATGTTTCAGAGAGTGTAATTCCAATGGGCTAACCATGTTGTTTTCAATTGTCAATAGCCAACATGAGGCTATTGACAATTTACCTCAAGTTGAAGTAAATTCCTCCTTAACTAAACTTCCAACTGAATAAGAAGTTTTGAGTTCCATTAGGCTCCTTTCAAAGCACCTGGTGCTGATTCTATTCCTACTGAGATTTACAAGGTAGGGGGACCATTTCCTATACAAAAGCTAACTGAAATATTTCAGGTTATGAAATGTATGTTTTCCAAAAAGACTATTTTATGGAGAATTCCCATGGGGCAGGTGATCACACGGTGTTCAGAAGAAGCAATATAAGGATACTCTCAAGGTCTGTCTCAAGAACTTTGGATTTTATTGCGTGACATGGGACACACTGACACAGCTTGGCATGCCCACATCAGAGAATGTGCTAGGCTTTGTGAGAAAAGCAGAATTGCAACAGCACAAAGGAACTTTAGGTTGGGCAAATTTAGAGTAACCACTCCAAATGTTCATATGGACTATCTTTGACCAATCTGTAGTAGAGCATTCTGAGCTCCTATTGGCCTGATCAGTCACAGTTGTACACATTGAAGCTTCACTTTGTCATAGTGATGTCATTTTGGTCCTCTTCAAAAACGAAAGACAACAACCAACCAACCAACCAATCAGTGATACATAGTCTCAGAAAAAGATATTGGCTGGTTATGGAGTGAGAATGACAGTCAAAAAGAGATCAAAAAGAACAAGAGGGAAGTCTGTGCTCTAGTGGCAGAGTGAATCCTTTATGGAGGAACTATGGGAAAACATGGATAAGAATCTAGCAGAAGAACAAACAGGGAGAATGTACAACCTGCTTGGTAGAGAGATTTCTTCCAAGGCTATGAATCTGCTTAATAATAAGGTTACATATTTGAGAGGGTATGTGAGATATGGTAGAAAAAGCCTAGGTCTTGAAGGTAGGTAAGACCCATATTTGACTCACATTTCTTACTTATTGTAAGAAGCACTTAAATTTTCTGAGTCTCACTTTCCTTATGTGTAAAATAATATCTATAATACATATATCCCAGAGTTGTTATGAGGATCAAATGGCCTAACACCTTATGAAAAATTCAACTAATATTAAATATGGCCACTACTTAGCATTTGAAGAGTATGAAGCTATAACTCCAATGTTTATAGATATAAATCACAGATCCTGCAAAATACAGTCAAATGCAAGCACTCCAGTAAGGATAACACAACAATAGAGTGAGTCATTTATGTGAATGAAAATTTTTTAAAGAGGTATATAGTTATAGTAACAAGAATTAAGGTATTGGGCAGAGGAGAGATGATACTGAGTAAATGCAAAGTAAAAAATAAACTAACTAGAAATCAAAGGGATGTCCATCAATTGGGAAATGGCTGAACAACTTGTGGTATATAGAATATTATTGTGCTATAAGAAATGGTAAGCAGGATGATTTCAGAAAAGAAAAGTCCTAGAAAGACTTACATGAACTAATGCAAAGTGAAGTGAGAAGAACCAGGAGAACAATATACATAGTAATATTATATGATGATCAACTGTGAATGACTTAGCTGTTCTTAGCAATGCAATGATCCAAGAAAAATCCAGAAAGATGCTATCCCCCTCCAAAAAAAATAACTGATAAAGAATCTGAATACATATTGAAACATACTTACTTTTACCTTCTTCATTATACTTTTTTATTTTTGGTCTACCTTTTCTTTTGCAACATGGCTAATATGTAAATGTTTTGCATGACTGCACATGTTGTTTATCTTTCTAGGGAGGAGCAAGAGGAGGGAAGGAGAGAATTTAGAATTCAAAATTTTGAAGAACAAATGATAAAAATGTTAGCTTACATGTAATTGAAGGAAAAAAAGAAACAAAAGAAACAAAAAAGAACTAGGTGGCTAGTTATCAAAGACAAATTTTATAAACTTTATTTTTTTTTGCCTAGATTGTATTTTCCTACTTATGGAAATTGTATTATAAATGAATTTATTTTTATTAGTTCCATCTCCCTTGCAATTCCTAATCCTGGTCTTCATCTTTATCATTACCTCCAATCTCCCACCCCTCAGTTCTTTCTTAGGTCATCATTCCTGGACCAGCCACACTCTCTTCTTTTCCCCATCTTGAACTGTTGTTGAACATATTTAACTCTTTCCTGTTCTTTTCCATCTAATCCCTTACCTTCTTATCCTTTCACCTGATATACATCTCCTTGGACTATTCCCAGTATCCACAGCCTTCAATCCTATTCATGTACTGCTGAAAAAAGATGGAGAAAATTAGAAGTCTATGTTGACTCTGTCCACTACAAATTTAGGTTGTACGATCTCAACTGGATTCTCACTGTGGCACATCATTGACTCACTATCCTACTGAGCACAGAAGCTTTTCCAAACCTTTTTATCCCTCTTTAAACCTCCCATGGCTGCCCTCAACCCCTCCTCTCCGAATCCTCAGATGAGAACAATGCCTCATTTTACTAAAAAAATATTGAGGCCATTTACTGAGAGATCCTTCTTCTCCCCTCCTCATCTCACGTAACTAAAATGCCTTCTGCTGCTTTCTCTTCCTTCATCCCTCTTTCATATAAAAAAATGTAGCCCTTTTTCCAAGGCAAATCCTTCTACATGTGCAAGTGATTGCATTATATCTAATCATCTCAAGCAGATTGTACCCGCTATAATACTTACTCCCATTTATTGTCAATTTCTCCCTATTACCTACTTTCCTGCTGCCTACAAATACACTCATGTCCCCACCATCTCAGGAAACCCTCAACTTAATCCATTTATCACTGCTAGCTATCATCCTATATTTCTTCTCCCCTTTTCTGGCTAAATTTGACAAAGCTATACACAATTGATGCCTTTCCTTCCTTTCTTCTCACTTCTTTCTTTACTCTTTAGTCTGGCTTCTGATCTCATCATTCCACTGAAATTGCTCTCTCCAGGGTTACCAATGATCTCTTAATCACCAAATCTAATGGCCTTTTCCCAGTCCACATCTTTCTTGACCTCTTTGCAACCTTTCATTCTATTGACCATACTCCTTCCCTTACTACTTTCTTCTCTCTAGGTTTTTATGATGCTACTCTAACCTGGTACTCTTCCTACCTATCTGATAGTATTCTTTCCTGGGTTTTCATCCAAGCCATATTGGTTAACCCTGAGTGCCCCCAAGGCTCTGTGTTGGGTCTGTCACTCTTTTTTTCTATATACCTTTCACTTGGTGATTTCACAGTTCCCCTGGATTTGGCTATCACCTCTATACAGATAACTCAGTTTTATTTATCCAATCCTATGCCTCTAATGACTTCCAGTTTCACATCTCCAATTGCCTTTTAGACATTTTAAAGTGGATATCTCATAGATATCTTAAACTCAACATGTCAAAAGCTGAACTCATTATCTTTCCACCCTGCCCCTCCCTTCCTAACTTCTCTATTACTGTGGAAGATTCTACCATCCTCCCTAAAGCCAGGTGTCATTCTCAACTCCTCACTCTTTGCCACACTTCCTCATATCTAATCAGTTGCCAATTCCTATTGTTTCTGACTTCAAATCTCCTGTCATAAGTGCCCCTGCTGTCCTCTGACACTGTCAGTACCCTTGTGCAGGCCCACATCACTTGCTTAGAATATTGCAATAGACTGTCAATTTGTCTGATGAGTCTCTTTCCACTTCAGCCCATCCTCCACACAGACGTCAAATTGATCTACCTGAGGTACAGTCTTACCATGTCATCTTCCAATTCAAACAATTCTGATGATTTCTTTTTTGTCTCCAGGATCAAATATAAAATAATCTTTTTGGTTTTGAAAATTTATAATAGGGCCACCTTATACACTCCCTCCCACCTTACACACTCCTTCCCATTTACTTTGCCATTCAGTGACAATCATCCCATCTCCCAATGCTAGGAATTATTTGCTGCACTCTCTGCCATTCCCCTATGCCTGGAACTCTCTCACTCCTCTGCCTTCTGGTTTATCTGGCTTCCTTCAATTATCAACTAAAGTCCCACTTTTTACAAGAAGACTTTCTGTATTCCTCATGGTACTAGTATGTTCCCTCTGTGGGTTAGTTCTAAGTAATGCAGTGTATATCTTGTATATATAGATATGCACACACATGTATATATATATGCATACGTACACATACACACTTATGTGCATATATAGATATACATACATACACATACGTGTGCATACTTGCTGTACATTGTCTCCCCATTAAGCTGTAAGCTCCTTGAGAATATGTATTTATCTTTTACCTTTCCTTGTATCCTTAGTGATTAGCATAGTGCCCAGCAGAGTAGATGTTTAAAAACAATTGTTGACTGACTGATTCTGAGGTAATGTCATCTGATCTCTTCTTTTCTAATATGCATTTTGTTCTTTCCTAAAATTTGCAGTGGTTTATGATTTGGGCTATAAGCTTTTAGGACCCCTGACAATGATCTCTACTTCCATTCATTCATATTTTGGTATAATTCAGGAGTAATGCTTTATGGTATTCTTTGTTTGGAATAGATTGGTTGAACAATAAATTCCATAAATTCTTAGCTACCCATTTATCTAACTAAGATAAACTTTTTTTCCCTGAGATTTTCTTAAAAGCAGAATGTTATCACTGAAAGAACATAGATCTATGGAGTAGGATAGCGAGGATTTATTTCTGTTTTCATCTCTAGCTCATTCTAAGGGGGTTGGCATTTCAAGTAACCATTTTTTCCCGTCAGATGGGGGAAATAATGCCTAGTGCCTCCCAGTGGATACATCGAAGATATCACATAAAACTGACAGATAAGATTTCAGAGAAATGTAAGAAACAAAAGAGGTTATCTTTCTACAGTTATTATGCTTGTGGGAGGTCCTTATGAAAAGTTTCACAAAAATGTTTGCTAGGTGAATTGAATATACCAGAAAATGGAAGCCTGATGCCTCAAAGAAAATGAGTTCTCTTGACAGTGGAAAACAGAGACAAAATGAGGTCCCATTTTTGCAGAATCTCAAAGTTGGAAGAGACTTCAGAAGGCATTCAATTCATCTTACCTGAACCAAGAATCCTTTAGCTTTTAATGAAGCAAATGGTCATTGAATATTTGTAGGAAGATCTCTAATGAGGGCTATTCAGCTGTTTACTGACAGTCTATTTCATCTTCACAAATCTATTTGGAAAGAAATATTTATGATATTCCATCAAATGCTTATCCAGCATTTGTGGGAAGATCTCTAATAAGAATTTATGGACTCCTTCCTAAGTCATTCTATTTAATTTGGGGACCACTCTAATTGGAAAGGAATATTTTCTTTTATATACTGAGTGAAAATTTGCCTCTGTAATTTGCACCCATTGTTACTAATTCTTTCTCTGTGACTAAAAACATTAACCTCGTAGTCATGAGTCCTTCAAAAATTTTAATACCATTAAGTTTTCCCTTCAAGTCTTCTCTTTTCTATTGGGATAAATATCCTCTTTCTAAAAAGTTACATTTTCACATGTTATGACTTCAAGGCCCGTCAAGATGCTGTTTGTCCTCTGGATTTTTATCAAATCACTGATGTTCTTTCCCATATTATGTTCCCCAGAATTGAACACCATAGTCTAACTGTGACCTGACCAGGACAGGGTCATAAATATATTACAGTAAGATTTTAAGATAAATGATTTTATGAAGAAAGAACTGAGACAGAGAATTGAAATAGCTTGTTCAAGACCACTTTGATAAGCAGTAGGTGGTAAAGGAGATATTTGAAATTTCAAGTAGCAGGGTCACCTGGAGTGGGCTTTGGCCACCAGAAGACTTTTTCTTTGGTTAAAGCAGGTCCGAGGTTCTCTCTCTCTAACCTAAGTGCTTTGGTTCTTATACCATAGAACCTCACTAAGGGCCATCACCTTTCTTCTGTATCTCTCTTAAATTATATTCACTCTTGTTTTTAGGTTGCGTGGTTGAGACCCTGCACATGCCGCGAAGCATGTAAAAAAGTGAATGGACATCAAAAAGCTTTTGCATTACCGAAAGAAGATCATATTAAAATCTATGCTTATGACTTTTAGATTAAACCCCAATAGCTCAATTTTATCTAACCTGAAATCTAGCCACTTTTATCCTGATTCTTTTCTTGATGTACTTTTACAACTTTAGTGTTAAAGATGAAAGAGATTTCAAAAGTGGGGATCAAAAAGAAATTTTATTGAAATAACTCAGTAGGACTGCTTTTCACACCAAATTTATTTATGGTGGACAACTTGTCATATCTTAGCCTTTCCCCAGCAGGTAGGAGAATGATAATTCTCAGTCATTCGCTATCAAAATAGATTCTATGTGCTGCTTTTTGAAGTTTCCAGTTTCTCATGACTCCAATAAACATATTTAAACATTTTATTCCCAATACTTTCCAAATTTAAAAAAGGTTTCTGCTGATTTATTCCAAAAGGGAGAGATGGGTTCTCTTGCACTTAATTGTTTGCCTCTTATCATCTAAAACTAGTGCATGAAAAATGACCATACAATCTCAAAAAATATAACCTCTTAAACTAGTTTCTTTAAAATTTGGGATAAAGTTTTCTCTTTGTCCTAAGAGAATGTTTCTTAATTTCCTTCCCCCTTCAAAGGATGGGACAACTTCTTAACAATAAAAAACCCTGAGCTGTAACCCATTGTTTTCATCACACCTGCAGAACCCCCAGGCTTTTAGGTTCAAGAGTTATTCCAGGACAAAATGGCCTGGTCAATCTCTTGATCCAGTGAACCTCTTCAGTTGTCTAGTATTTATCTTTGGAAGAGAAAAAAAAAGGAATCCTCTTAGAGGAGGTCTTAGTGCCTTTCTCTTTAAGGTGAAAAGAAAACCTCCTTGAGCCCCCTGCCTGCCCACAGTTCAGGCCTTGATTTGTGAGGCTCAGGTCTTGCACTAAATCAAAGTTGAATGCTTTATGCCTGTAAACCTTATTTCCACTTAGTGGGATTATAAAGACCACTGCATTAAGCAAACAAAAACATCAATTTAACATCAAACTAGACAGAACTGTAAATTAAGCATGCCCAAGATATGGAACTCATGGAACACCCATAAATCTAGAAGGAGTAAAATTTCAGTTGTGTTTGAGAGTAGATTTAGAAAACGGGGGAATCAGGGATTTAAACTTTCCCAAAACTTTTTTCTCTTTCATTTTCTCCCAAGTGGAAGCCTGAATTAAAACAAACAAACACAAAACAAAACAAAACCCCTCTTAAATAGAGTCACTATGGAATTTGTGGTGAGGTTAGCTGAGAAAGGAAGAATTAGAGGACAGTTCCTCTGAGTTTATCCAGATGTCAGGATTTAATGGAAACTTAGAAATCAGAAGCAACACCTCGGCTGTAAAGCTTCTCAGAATGCAGCCTAGGATAAATATGTGCACACTGCTTTCCAGAAGATATGGAACTGACATGTTTTCTGGTTAGAGAAAAATCCCTCAGAGTTTCTCAACTAATACAACATGGAACATTTCAGGCAACAGAGAAACCTGTTACCAATTATCCCTTTTGACCTACTATATCCTTGTGCTTCAAACAGAATCAGTCTATAACCCTCTTTTTAAAACATCCATTTATATCTTTATTTACAGAGAAAAGACCTCAATTCTGTCTTTACTTTCTGATCTTAGCATACATTGACTTCAGGGATTTGTACATGGAAGTCAAGAAAATACTATGTAATTTAAAAATGACCAATCTTGTGGTTTTATACCTTTTTTTCCCCTTTGGGTTTTGCCTTGTTGTACTCCTCCCTCTCCCCCCAAATCAAGTGATTTTCTCCTATCAGGCCAACAGTTTTGAACAGAATTCAAAGGATCCATGAATTCATCCATTTGGGGGCTCTTTCCCATCTTTGAAGAGTGTTAAACCAACCACATCTTAGTAGCTTGACTTGGTTGAGCTGTTACGGTCAAATAAAATATTACTTGTGCCTTATGATCAACTTAATTGATGATTAGCCTCTGCAGGATTAACTAAACTAGTCTTCTGCTGCACTGGCCCTGACCCTGAGGCCTTCCCAGTTTGGCAGCACCAGCAAGAATTCATGTTTAGCTCCAAGTCATCTCTACTTCCCAGCAAAGGAAGAGAAGAATGTTAATGGAGGGAAAGACAGATAAAAAAATGTGGGGCTTGTTGCTATGAGATTAAAAGAGAGAAATAAAAAAAGTTAAAAAGAAAAGATATTAAAAGAGAAGAAAAAAAGAAACAATAGGGAATAAAGCGTTAGGAAGAGAGCCACTGAACAAGGGCAGGTGTCCTAAACCTTTGCTGTGCCATGGGTTCCTTTGTCAATCTGATGAAATCTATGTACACCTCAGAGTAATGTTTTATGTGTATGTATGTGTATGCATATGCATATATGTATGCATATGCATATATATATTTATATATGCACTATATATAATAAAATATATGAAGTTACAAAGGAAACCAATTATATCGAAATAAAGGTCTATCTATCTGTCTGTCTGTCTGTCTATCTCCCATCCCAGTTGATAGATCCCATGAAATCTATGTTTGGGATATTTTGGACTACTAGGGACTAGGTACAAAATGGGAAAGCTTTGGTCAGAGAAGGCAGGATCAAGAGTCGAGATGGGTAGAGGGAAAGTATTTTCCTTAAATAAAACCAAAAACTAATAGCTTTCTAATCTCCAATGTGGAAAAATAATTTTTTTTCAAAACTGAGGAAATGTACAGAATCAATAATTTGAAATATTTTTTAAAAATTGCTTGAAGAGCCAAGGATGATGAGAACAAAGTCAGTTCTATTTTACAGATACCGACGGTAGACTCCACTAATGTCTAATTCCAGTATCTCTTCATGGCATAGATGATCCAGAATTCTTGAAGGTTAGACCAACACAAAGGTCCTTCCTACCAAGCTAGAAGGTGATTCACTCAGCCGAGAAAGTGACAAAAACATGAGCTTGGGCAGTCCTACCAATGAGTCACATTATGCTTTAGAAGTTCAACATGCCTCCTAAATGTATCAGCATGGTGGTCATCTTGAGTTAAATTTGTGCAGTTAGATGGATGGAAATAACCTCCTCTTACATACATATTGCACAATTCAGGACAGGAAAGCTACACAACGTTTTCCCATTAGTCAGGACCTTGCCAGCTCTTTCCCATGCCAATGTAATGCTGAAACAGATAAAGAATCTGTCAAGCAAGAATGGTAGAAAAAAATCTAGCTCTCTGTTTACTGGGATGCCTCTTCCTTTGGCTTTGGGCTTACATTGGAGAAGCTTCATTGGCTGGGGAAGCTTGATGTGAGACTTCAAAACAAACTGAAATCTATCACTTACCCCTTCATAGCTGTGCTGACCCTCTTTGTGATGGTACTCTTGAGGTACTCTCTGGGTCAATTAAAGTATTTGGCCTCAACTATCTCACAGCTTAATGCACAGCGATTGTTAATGGAACAGAAGGAATAAATTGGTCAAAGTACTGCCAGAAACTTGACATCAAAATTATAGATGGAAATTAAGACATTTTTCCCTCACATATAGGAATCTAAATATCTCTACTTGGTCACATAAAGATGAAAATACTTTAAAGAGAAAAAAAAACTAGATCTCCTCCACAATACCACAGAGGCATTCTTCTACTTAGATACTGACTTGCCTTGAAAAACTTGGGGTAGTCAATGAAGTGCTGTTGTTTTTAGCAGAAGTAAGAAACACTTCGAGGGTTATTTTAAATATTTCAACATTTGTTCTTGCTTTGGAATTTGCTTTAGCTTTAGCTGTCAGACAAACAACAGTTCCCTGTTTTCCTAGTTATATGCCACACGAAAATGGGGATGGGTTCAACTAAAACCAAAGAGGGCCAAACAAGTCAGCATCTATTTATACCACAGGTGCCCAACAGAAGGTCACCTCTGGGTCTTCAGAAGGGATATTGAAGTGACCAGAGAATCTCCGCATAGCACAGCCATCCCTAAAAGTCACCCAACAGTTGTTGCTGCTGCTACAGAAAATGACTCTTTCAGAGGGAGAGTTTCCAAAGATCACTCAGCAACATAATTTTGGATAAGATAGGCTTTACTAAAGGCAAGTTTAGATTCTACTGCCTTATTAGATTAATAGCAAGGCACTGCTGTTCAGTTGTTTTTAGTTGTATCTAACTCTGTGACGCCATTTGGGGCTTTCTTGGCAGATACTGGAATGGTTTGCCATTTTCTTCTCTGACTTAATTTTAAAGATGAGGTAGACAAGGCAAACAGGGTTAAGTGACTTGCTCAGGGTCCCACAGCCAGGAAGTATCTGAAGCCAGATTCGAACTCAGGATGACTCCAGGCCCAATACTCTCTCCATTGTGCCACCTAGCTGCCACAACAAAAGCTGGAAAGTCATTTAAGTTCTCTGAGCCTTGGTTGCCTCATCTGTAAAATAAGGACACTGAACTAGATGTCACTACCAGCTCTAAATCTGTGATCATATGACCCAATACTTCTATGAGTTTTTAGTTCTTGTAAGCATCAGCAGTTGCCATCAGCAAATCCATGTTTTGATTGTCCAGGACTCTATGAAGGGCCATTATAATTTCTATTCAGTAGTGACTGAAGGCTAAAAACAGAGTTCCAACAAATATGGGTCCCGTTGCCTAGTAGTTTCATTATTTGCTTTCCAATATAAACATTTACCTAGTGTTTAGGGCTGGAAGATCACAGCTCTAGAGACAACCACTACCACCACATCAAAAAAAAAATGAGAGAGGGAAACATAACTTTCAGTAACATTTGTGAAGTTTCTAATGCAATTGATCTGCCCTGGTTTGTTGTAACAAGGAAATCAGGAAGGAGTAGGAAAGAGAGTCTAGATATATGCATCGCTAGCAGCCTTTACCAAGCTGTTGAGCTACTACTCTTTGACCAAAGGTCACTCTCTAGAGGCACATTCAAGCTTATAGTTTCTGTGGGCTACTTTCTCACTTGCTCTTTGTGTTAATGAAGCCATTTAAGATAAGCCAGAAGCCAACAGCTGTCTATTTCTTTCAGATCACTTGACAAGGGAAATAAACATTTGCCCTTCTTCCCTTCCAAATGTCAGACAGGCTCAGCTAGTTATTTGGTTACTGTCCCATAGAGCAGTCTGTATTTTCCAGTGGTAAAAAGGTATTAATCCATCTGATAAAGGGTAGTTTAAAGAAGGTGAGCTAAGCCTTGGGTTCCTTCTCCTGTCAAGCTACATTTTCTTTAACCTTTGAAATGTTCCAGGATCCTCCTTCAGACCTGTCAAAGATAATTCTGAAATCACATCAGAGAGTTCAGATTAATTAACCTTTAATAATATTATCAGTGGACATTAAGCTGACTTGAAAAGGAGGCCTGCTGTGGTGACTTTGCATGCTTTTTACTATCTAGATTTTTCTGTAGATAGTTTGCCAGAGTGAAGATCCATTATTGTTATTTGCATACTATTAATACAGATATGTACCCAAGTGAAAGAAAATAAAGTAACAGATGTGGAACTGATTATTTTTTTTTTAAATTTCACATGCGAATTATAGTAAATATGCTATCAGGTGGCTGACTTATTAATAAAGAAGCAATCAATATTATGTGAAAAAATGAATTATTCTATTGTTTCTGGAAATAACAATTTTTCCACTCATGCATAAATTCCAAATGAGATATGACATGCTTAATGAGAATGAAAAGTTTTTTTCTTTGAAGCCTAATGCTATGTACAGACCAAAAATTCATCTGCAACTAATGCAATTTTCTCAGTGAGTTATACAATTTTAAATCTCTCCTAGATAAATTCCCAGTACCATCAGTTCTGGTAGATTTTCAGTCTACATAATGAATCTCTCTCCAAGACACAAAAAATATAATTGTATTGCCTCTGCCTTCTGGTAGAGGATATTGACTGATAGTAAGAGGAGCACATTTTGAATTATACAAATTTAACTAGAATCTGTCTACTATGACGATATGGAAAAGAACTAGTTTATGAGCCACAATAATATCCTATCAGTGGATCCTTTGCATCTCCCTTATACTGAAAACTCCTTGGTGGCTGAGGCTGAAATTAAAAATAAAAATATAAACAGAAACATGCTCTCAAAGCTTGAGACTTTGTTTATCTTTCTGCCTAAAGTTTCCGTTCCATCTTCTTTTCAATGAAACATTCTTATGCGTTATAGAAAATAATGCCAAAGCAAAATGACGTAAACAAATGTGTCATTAGTGAATTCTGTTAATGTTGTTTGCTTATTCCCTCTGTGAAACTAGCAATAATGTATCATTTTAGGATTTGTAAATGTCAAGGTCATCAATAATAATAAGGGATAATCTAAAATTTCAGTCGAAATGATAACATCTGCAACTATCCCCCTTCAGATTTTATTGACTTAATTTTTTTGGAATGTAAAAACTTTCTTTAAGGCTCACTTTTTGTGCGTGAATATTTAATGACCTAGGAAACCTTTAGATAAGAAATTACAGCTGCATTTGAAGATACAAATCATCTTTCAAAGATATCTGTCTTTTGAAATGTATGTGCGTGTGTGCGCGCGCGTGTGTGTGTGTGTGTGTGTAGTGGGGGAGCTTATTCTATAAGGAAAAGTGTCTACTACTTCAGATAAAGGAGATAAAAGAGAAGTCATCAAAAGCACAGCCAGGAACTGCTATTATCAAAGATAAATAAGATTTGAGTGTTCATTTTATTAAGGTTCTCCAGAAAAGGGGATTTTTGGCTAAATGGAATTGCTACAAGTAAAACTAGTAAAAGATATATATTTTGGGCACACTTTTGCTTGTGTTGAATTGCTAAAACAGAATTCTATACCCATACTGTTGGCAACCTTGCCTGGAGATAGAGTTCATTGCTAGAGTCAGAGACTAGAATTCCACAAGCAAATAAGGGATTTGTGAGATCACTAACATATGTATAATCCAGAAAACTCTCATAGGTCACAACTGGACCCATGTGTAAGTCTTTGATATAAAAGTAAACTACTATGTGAGAATATCAACCAATAAGAGGTGAAATATACTTATTATACTAAGCAGTAGATAACTATCATCCTCCTTTCATATATACTCTGTTTCTGTCTTTGTCTCTGTGTCTTTGTTTCTGTCTCTACATATATATGTAATTACATATCTCTATATGTATATATATATATACATAGATACATACACATGGATGATAGGTAGATGGTAGATAGATAGATAGATAGATAGATGGATAGATTTAAAAGATTTCAAGGGACATTATAGCTGGTAGAGAGAAGGTATAGAGAAGCAGATTTTAGCTTAATATTAGGAAGTACTTCCCAATAACTAGAATATGCTGTCTCAGGAGCAGTGAGTTGCCCATCACTAGAGATTTTCAGCATTCACTTTTCTTAAAATTTTGGGTATCGAATTCTCTCCCTATCTCTAATCCTTCTCTTACCAATAGAGAAAGAAAACAGTATAATACCTATTGGTCATGCAAAACATATTTCTATTTTTTATTGCTTTAAAATGTTTAGTTTTTTTTAACACTCTTTTTTAAAAAATCACCAGATATTCTTAAACAGTTAATGAGAGAGTCCCTGCCAAAGATTTTCTCATGGGTAGTCCCGTTCAAGTACAGACTGGAGTTTTCTTCAAACTCACTGGTTCAACAACCTAGGGAAATCATGATGCTTTCAGGGACATTTCTTGAAGTAAATTCCTGTTTCCACATACATACTTCTTTTCTTCAAAGAATAATGATCCAAATGCTTAGAGAAAATATCATTACTTTAATACATTTCATTCTGGTGTTCTGTTGACTGTAGACAAATGACTTCATTGAGTTAGGGTGCTTTATTTCAGTGTGTGGATATATTTACATACTTTAGTTGAAACTCATACTGTACAGGCTCCCTTTTTAAAAATCATCTATCACTAAACACTGAATCAAAAGCAACACGTGCCTACAATGAAGAAGGCAGACTTCTTTGACCTTTGTCCTTATCAGCAATCAAGGAAAGATCTGCTGTTATTATTGCACCAGTAGAGAATTCAAAAACTGTCATTGAGACAGTGTGGCAAAAGAACTTTGCTACCCACCTCAGAATTTCTTTGTGGTGTGATCAGAGGCAAATTATTTCAACTCTGAAACTAAATTTCTTCATTTGTAAAATGGGATAGCAACACTTGTAGTAGCACTAGTTGATAGGATTATTAAAAGGAAAAGATAGGAGGAAAAGTACCTTCTGTTTGAAATAGTGTGAGAGGCCTATTTACCCTTATTCCATCCACACATGGGACAAGGAGACTAGGGATATAGAATACTGAAGACACTGGCAGATGTAGATTAGAGGTAGTGTGGAGTAATGGGTTGAAAACTGGAAAAATAATCAGGAAAACCTAGCTTCAGTTCTCCCTTATTAACTGTGACCTTTCTAAGTCATTTAACCTCTCATTTCCAAAATGAGAGAATTGGAATAGAGGGCAGCTGAGGTCCCTCTGAGCTACAAATCCATGAAGTTATGGCACAATGATCCGTTTTGTTGAACTCTCATTTTCCTCTTTTTAAAGAAATTCTTTAATTCCATGATGGATGACTTTATGGGTGAAGGGATTAATACATATTAGGGAATGAGGATGATAGAAAAACAAGTATATCAACAAGTTAAAAAGAAAAAAAACTGTAATCAGAGTTCAGGATAAAAAAGTTTATTGGGAGGGGCAAGAGACTTTAAAAAGAGAAAGAAAAAATTATCTTGAACTGAGGTTTTGTTTGTTTATTCCTTCCTCTAATTCTTAGCTGTATACTTGTTATATACCCTTAGGAAAATGTAACCTCCTTATGGTTGGGGGTCATTTTTAATTTTGATCCTAGTGTCCCTAGTAAAGCACAGTGATGTGCACAGGGTGGAGTATTAATGAATGCTTACTGGATTGAATCACAAACTTCTAAGTATAATAAAATGTGAGCTATGATGATGATAATGATGCAGAGTTAAGTTCTTACTATGAAAATAAACTCCCTTGTGAAGAGTAAACTATGCTTGGAAGCATTTGGTCCTAAGAGTTGCCTAATGTTCTCAAAGAAGTGTTAATTGGTTTCTTGGTGAACTGGGAAGGAGATAAATCCTTTTCCATAGGTCTTAAATATCCTTGATGTCCTCACCTTAAAATCTAAAGCATTATCTCTTCACTTCCTCATGATAATCCTGTTGGGAGAACCATGTTTATGCAGGGAAAGGTGGTGAAGGGAAGCGTTAGAGAACTTGAGAGGCCTTTTCATCAGATGACTGCCAATATGGAATTCCATGAGATGGAACACCCGCTGAAAACCAGGGGATTGAAGGACTCAATGATTTACCAAGACACAGGCTTCAGCAGAAGAAAATACTTAGGCTAATGAATTGAGATGGCTGCATTACTATGTTATAAATCAGTCAGGAAGTTCAGATGACATTATAAACCACAGCAATATTGCTTTTGTGGTTTACAATACCATCATGAGCCCAAGTTGATTTTTAGGGTAAAAATCATTCCTAGCCATCCAGAGCTATTTATAATATAGAAGGCATGATGTTTTTGTTGTTATTATAGCTCAAGTTTTCAGTATTAAGACAGTGGTTTCCAAGAGCCGCTTAAGGAAGGAAAGCCTTGTATTTGAATGGGAGGCTTGCATGAGCTCGAGGCCTGTCTGACAGATTTCTGCACTCTTGTTTTTCAAAATGTCAAGTTAACTTTACTACAGCTTGATTCAGTAGTTCTGGTCTCCTTTTTACCCTGTCTACTTTAGTACTATCCTTTCCATAGAAAATGCTTTGGAACAGGATGCAGGATTTCCACGAACAAAGCAGCATCTGTTTCTCTAAATGAAAGAAAAGAAGACAATTTGGAAAAGGAATATTTTCCTCTGATTTTATGGTAGCTTCCCCCGTTTTGTTTTTTTACAGAATAGTTATTCTAGCAGCCAAATATTTTATAATTAAGTATTACAAGGATCTCTATAGTATATAGTATAGTATAGTCTCAACAGCGTATGTACACCCAACACTGATATAGATTCCAAACCATGAATGACTTAGTGGAATATACACATACATGCACACATATACATACATGTATATAATGTATATTTATGTGTATACATATCTATATATGTATATATTGTGTAAACATATTTTTATATATACATTTATATGCACATATATGTCCTCCATGCATCTATATGCACACATGTGTGTGAATATATGTACATACATATATAGTTTTAAGATTTGTAAAGTGCTTCGCATACATTATCTTACTTGATTCTCAAAATACCCCTGTGAGGAAGTATTATTAACACCATTTCACAGTTGAGAAAGCTGAGGCAGAGAAGTTAAGTAACATGCCTACCATCACCCAGCTATTAAGCATCTGATGTAGGATTCTGCCTGATGCTATATCTAGTCCTATACAATATACTCATTCATTATAGGGTTTGTCAGAGTTCTTATACTTGAAAGTTGCTTTATCCTTTAGTCAAACAACTAAGCCTGTCCAATTTCACTTACCAGCCTGATGACAGAGAGTCAGCCCAGCACCTGGGCTTCAAAAATTTCTCATCTCCTTGCATTCCACTGGCTTTAGCATTCAATGACCCAACACTATCTCCATGCCATGATAAATCATTGGAGGAATAACCATTCAGAATATTAGGGATTTATCCAACCCTAACTTAAATTTAATATCCTTTAGCCAGAAATGATAAGCAACTTCAGGTGATGCGTTTCATGTTCCATGTAGAGTGAGCTTCAGTTAATGTCAATATCCAACCTATCCCTGAAAAAGGAAAGAAAAAAAATCCATGATTTCATATATTGACGATTAATTTAAGATTCTACACCCAAATTTAATTTATCCATTCTTAAATTTGTTACTATAAAAGAACTAAACTGTTCCCCATGTTACTTACTAAATTTTCAGTAAGTAAGATTTAGCCGGAAGAAAGCATGAAAATAAATTAGGTTCAAAGGTCCTTAGTGAAAGAGATGGATTTGTTTAATTCACTCTCCCAAGAAATTTTCTGAGCACATAACAAATATAAGACACTAGTAGCTTGTAAGTTTCTTAAAAATAGATTGAAAAGATTGAAAGAGATGGATTTGTGTAATTCATTCTCCTAAAAACTTACTGAGCACATAACAAATATAAGACACTACTAGCTTGTAAGTTTTTTAAAAATAGATTATTTTATTTTTTGTATTTGTATCCCCAGAAATAGCATAGTGTTGGGGCCATGATAGGTTTTTTAAAATAATTATTTGCTAATAATTAACACCGAAGAGCAGCTCTTAACCTCTTTTGGCAGTCTGGTGAAGACTGTGGGCTCTTTCTCAGAATAATGTTGTTAAATGTACATAATAAAATATATAGTATTATCCCAAAGGAAACAATTGTATTGAAATAGTATGTGTATACATACACGTATGCATTATGTGTGTATGTTAGGTGTAAAGTTTAAATACACATGCATTCATTGATGTTATTGCTGGTCAGTCATTTCAGTTATATCCAACTCCTCATGACCCCATTTGGGATTTTCTTGGCAAAGATACTGGAATGGTTTGTCATTTCCTTCTCCAGGTCATTTTACAAATGAGGAAAATAAGGCAAATAGAATTAAGTGACATGCCCAGGGTCACAAAGTTAAGTGTCTGAAACCAGATTTAAACTCAGTACTTCCTGACTCCATTTCTGGTGCTCCATCCACTGCACCACCTGGTTGCCTACACACATATACACATACATAAAAAAAGTTCACAGACCCTGGGAATTAAGCATCAATTCTGCCTCCAAGGATTTCATCATCTAAATGGGAAGGCAAAATATAGGTAACTATAAGAGAGGGTAGTTTTTGATAAATCTTAGGGAAGCATGACTCTATAGGAATTGAGAGGAAACAGATCATTTCTAGGTAGAAAGATCAGGTAAAGAGAAGGTGACTTTTGAGCTGAGTACTAAAAGATAGCCAAGATTTCAATGACCTCATTATCACCTTTCTTATTGCTTCATAGATTTCAATGACCTCACTATCACCTTTCTTATTGCTTCATAGATTTCAATGACCTCACTATCACCTTTCTTATTGCTTCATAGACAGGGTTCAAGAGCATTCTCAAAGAGCTAAGTCCATCTGGTAAATGGCCTGAATAATCATATCATTTTGTAGTTTACAATCCAAACCAGCTCGAATGTCAAAAGTCCATACAAACTTTGAAAATCTTCTGAAAGCACGTCAGTGTGACCTAATCCACGAGTAGTAGCAGATATTTACTGACAGGGAATCTGGAACCCAGAGAAATTCAGGTAACTTATCAAAGTCACACAGTCTTGTAGGGAGGGAGAAATTGAACTCAGGAGTTTTAAACTGCAATAAAACACACTAAGTTATTGCTGCGGCCAGTCCACTCATCCCAAACCCTTGAGGATCAGCCTTGGATTATTTATATTTTTAAAGCAGGTTCTGTAATAAGGAGGGAACTTTTTATGGGACTTCCCCTTGTGCATTACATTCAGGCTTCTGCATTTCTGTTATATATCCATTTTATCAAAACAATGTAGTTTATTTCCAAAACTTTTACTAAGAATGTTTAGATTAGATAGGTCACTAAATCGAAATGTACCTGACTATATGTGTCTTCAATTTAACAAGATAAGCATTTACCTCCTCATGGCATTTTTAATTATCAAAGTCATATCTTGAAAATGATCATTATTCTTTGTGCTAATGACTTTAAGATGCACATACTACTACTCCTGTAATTAGATTTCAAAGAACAGAAGCTATCACACTCCCCATTTATGTGAATATATTGTATGCATATGCACACATTTGTACATAGATATATATGTATATATATATATATAGGCAGGTCATTTATATACATCTAGATGAGTATAGATAGAGGTATATAATGTAGAAGCATGAAATACATACATATATGTATATATGAAACACAAAGATATTTACAGTATTTATAGACATGCATATATACTCACATGTATATGTGCACATATGTATGTATATATAGATAGATGTGAATATATTCATACACTACATATATGTCATACACATGTATCTATACTGTATAGGTACATATTCATATTAACTTTGTGTGTATATACACACATTTATTAGAATAAAATTCCATCTTTTAAATACCAACATTCTATCTTGTGGCTATGTGCAAAAAGATACAGAAAGAAATATTTTCCAAAGAATTAAAAATTATTATCAAATAGAGGGCAATGGAATGGTGCATGGTTGGATGTGAATGGGTTACTATTATATATAACTAATGAGGAGATTTGAGGAACAAGATTAAAAGATTCATCAAGTAATTTTATGATAGGAGGAGAAGACAGCCTAGTCACATGGCAAAGTTGAAGGATGGTAAGAGGATAGTCAGAATTTTCCACTCTAATTAAAATGTCAAAAGTTAGGCCCCCCATTATTTGGATACCCTGTAGTTAATTTTTGAGAGAATCAAACTCTAGATGGGCAAGCACAGATTGATTAAGATCCTATATCACTCATATTGGGAGCTCCCAAACTTATAATATCATTATCATAGCTCTATTTAAGTATTTGAGGATAAATAGATAGATAGATAGATAGATAGATAGATAGATAGATGATAGATAGATAGATAGATAGATGGCTAGCCCATTAAACAAACTTCCTAGCCACTAATCACAAATCATGTCACTTCCACATTCTGACCTTTATGGACTTTTCTTTCACACTAGAATTTTGGACTCTGTTCCTGGAATTACCCAGGGCTCTGATGAGGAAGCTTTTGTCTTATCTTCCCTAGAACCAGGCTTCTGTCTTACTTATAATCAGACTTGAGCTACAAATTTTGTTACCTCAGATGTATTCTACTCCACCCCTATTTCTAAACTCCCCTTTTCTGTTGCCTACCCCATTAGAGTACAAGTTCCCCAAGGGCAAGCATTCTCTAACTTGTGTTTCTATCCCTAGTGCTTAACACCATTCTGATACATAGTAGGTAATTAATAGACATTTATTTATATATCTACGTAGATTTTAGAAGTAGATATTAAGTTGAACTAAAGGGATTCTTTAGGTCCCTTCAGGAACTAAATCTATGATCCAAAGCTCATGTCACCATGTATATAATTGAGTTGTAAGTAGATTAGATGTTATTGGCAAGAGCTTGGGCAATGATCTATAAGCAGTCAACCATCAGAAGTTGGGCATTGCCCAAATTTAGCCACCAGCTATGTTCAATCTTCCGGAGGGGATGAAGAGGGGGGAATAAACTTAACTAAATCCTAGTAAGATGCCTTAAGGTATTCCCAGACACTCAGCACCTTGCAGACAGGCTCACAAAATCATTGCCTATATGCCTTCCAGTCTTGGCCCACAATGCTGAAATCTGATAACACTGTCCATTAATGTATTCAAAGAGAATATATTAATGAGATGATAGGGTAAGGCGGTGGTGGGGAGAGAACTGTCATATCATATTAGAGAAAAGGGCTTGTGTAGCTCTTAACACATGACTATGAGAATTACTTGCTTGCTCCAGCCTCCCTGTCAACAAATGCAACCCACCAGCAAAGTTTCTTATTTTAAAGGAGGAAGTGTATCTTTCAAAGGATGCCTAAGGTAGGTAAATAGCTCATAGAGAGATAGAAACATCTATAGATATATCTATCTATGCAATCTGTACAGATCCATCTGTAAGATAAAACCAGTGCCTCCTTTCCACTGAATTTCTAGACTCAAAATATAAACAATAACAATAATGTAGAACTTCTTGTGTGATAAAGCCAATGGAACTGTAGAAAACTTTCAAAGTTGCAACTTCTCAAAATATTCTTTTGTGTTTTGATGATATCTTCTGTGTCTAATTTGGTTGCCACAGAAAAAATCATTCTTCTAAGGAAAAAGATAGCAAAGTGATAGTTTAATTTTCTATTATTTAGTTCTAGAATAATTTCTCTATTAAAAAAGCATTAACTGTTTTGTGGAGACAAAAAGTTGTATTTAAAATCCATATTACAAAGTCTATAATTTCTACTTCCTGTGTACTCCTCGTGCTGCCTAGCAAAATGATGGGCATGTAGTAGATACTTTAAAAAATACTCATTGAATTGTATTAAAATTTACGATTACCAAGCCCACATTACAGGACTGAATCTTATTTCCTACTCCTGCACTCATGAGCACTCACAGAGTCACCCAATACCCTTCCCCCAAATTCTGGGTCTAGTCTGCCAAAACAGGCACAAGTTTCAGTTTTGTTCTTGGAATTCATCTGTTCTATAAAGCGCAATTCTAGTTTGAGGTTCTGCCATTGTCAGTGCTTGGTTGCATGCATGATGATACTCTTGCTTTGAGTCGTTTTTAGGCTTAATCTCTATATTAGATTCTATTTATAAAAACCAAAATATTTGCCTACTTATAAAAGCTTCCCATAAATTGTAGCATTATAAGGAGTAGTATGAAGTACACTTTGGAACTATCCATTTTAGACAGGCAGATGAAAGTCTGTGCGGTACAATTTCAGTGCCTAGGTCCGTCTGCCACCAGCCATTTGTCGAAGGAGATGTCTGTTTCTCGTCAGCTAGCAATAGGAAACACAGCAGGATTTAGGAGCTGCTGAAGTACCAAAAGAAAAGGGAATCCCACACGCTATCCATGTCAGGTCATTTATGTGATCCAGGCTCTCCCATCCTTTGTATCTGGTAAATAAACACTCTCCATACTGTTTAGCGTCAGATAATACCTACCTTGCTAACCCAGGAAAAGTCCATTATAGCTAAGGAGGGGAGTCTGAAGCACCAAGGAACACACTTATAAGAGAAACTATCTTTAAAGATACATTCATTCTCGAGCTACTTCATTTTACTTGTTGAAACAGCATCTATGAATTAAAGTAACAGACCAAATCAAAACTCACCTAATAGCAAACTATTCTATTAATTAGTTAAAACTTCAGCTAAAAGTATTGGGGGGGAAGAGGGTGAATGAGCCAAACAATTGCCTCAGTTGTCTAATTTAGTATTATCTATTTCAGTATTTGATCCTTTTGGAAATAATATCAGTCTATACTTTAACATATGGATGATATTGATGGAGAGATAGATAGGAAAATGTAAGGATAGACAGAAATATATCGAAAAATATGATTTAGGAGAAAGAAATAGGAGAAACCAAAGACATAGATTTCACAGAAGAAGATAAAAATCTTCATTTATGCAACTACAAACAATTGTTTACAGAAATAAAGACAGATCATTTATATATAATACATATATATATATAATCTAAATGATTATAGAAAATATTAATTGTGCATGACTAGGAAGATTCAATATAGTAAAAGTGACAATACCACATAAATTATTTTACTTGGCTAATGTTATGTCAATCAAATGACCGAAGGACTACTTTATACAACTAAAAATAATAACAAATTCTATATGGAAGGAAAAAATGTATAATCTCAAGAGAAATAATGCTATATAATACATGTATATATGTCATGAATGCCATTGATATGAAGTTAGCAGCTGAACATAACAAGCACCAATTAATATCACAAGGAGTGAAACTGATATATTTTAATAAATAAAAAGACAGAGTCAGTTATTTGTGCATAGTCAAACTATCAACTTGCCAGAAGTAAGAAAAGAATTTATTATAAAAAAGAGGAAAAATAATGAAAAAATATAATTTTAAATTTTAGAAACAAGAAAGAATGGCAGTAAAGAGAACAAAGATGGGAAAAGCAATCAGATTACAGCCAGAATATAAAGGGTGATTCAAACGTCTTAGTGCCACTTTCTATTATTAAATAGAAATTTTATAATTGCATTAAGACTTCTGGAATAGCCTGTATAGAGGAGATCCAAGCTGAAGATAATAGAACTGTGAAAGCATGATGAAACAATTTATGAGGGGAAAATGACAAAGTCATGGGGGAGGGAGAGAATCTAGAACCTTATTAATAATACCTAGAAAGAATGATTTAGAGAATATCAATAGCTACTGACTTCACATCTATAGAAAATCATCATGAGGTACACAAATGGAGGGCATACTCATTGAAGATATTAGTAGGGAAAAAGCAAGTCTTCAAAAGTGACAATTAAAATTATTTATCATAATGAGATATCTAGAGAAGGTATGATCCCACTGTGATTGCTCCTTGCTGATTATGAAAAAGAAGTTTGGCCTTTCCATCTATACAGGAGAAGAACAAATAAGCAAAGACTGTCTGTTGCCCAGATTTCAATATGCATCAGAATGATAACCCTGCAGAGCTTGTCCAACACCATGTAAACCTGGGACATATTGTCCTAGGACTTGAGCCCTAGGTTAAAAGGAGAAAGTAAGCTCCATTGCTTTTGGGAAATTGCAGAACTCAAGATATCATATCATCCAAGGCTCATAATTTCAAAATAAACATTTTTTTCAGTATTTTCATATGGCAGTGAAATCTGGGACATCATTGCCTCCAAAAAAACTAAGGAAGATTAGCAAAAAGTGGGCCACTGGGTCACATGTATAGTGGGTAGAAGAAGATTGTAATATATAACAAATAAGGATGTATAGGAATAAAGGATTCCATTAAGAAGTTGTATGACAGAAAGAGAGAAGAGATAGTCATATGAAAACTTTTATAGGTTACTTAGTGTCATTAAAGAGCTTTGCAAGTGGCTATATGACTGGTGGTCAGCCATATTGCTCCACCGGTGCTTTCCTGATGCTATGTGACAATAAGGAAACGCTTCCGGACTTTAGGTGGAACACCTGAGGAAAAGTTTTGGGGGGACATGGACAAGAGTCATGTAGGATAGAAAGAAATGAATGGTTTTGTGATCTACACTTTTAGAAGGAAATCTGTAATTGCTAAGATAAACAGATTCGTTAGATGGGCGTATCAGATAATCTCACTTGTCTCCTAAGGAACCTGTACGCAAGCCAAGAAGCAATAGTTTGAACTAAACCTGGAACAACTAATTTGTGTAAGATTGGAAAAAGAAGTAGAACAAAGCTGTATTGTTATCTTATTTGTTTAACTTATATACAGAGTACATCATGCAAAATTCCAAGCTGGAAGAATCAAATGCCTGAATTAAGGTTGCCAGGAGGGAAAAATATTAACAATCTCAAATATGCATAACATCTCATAATAATCTCAGATATGGTAACATTCTGATGGCAGAATGTAAAGAAAGATTAAGAAGCTTTTTGATGAAGCTGAAAAGAGGAGAGTGTAAAAGCTGAGTTAAAGTTTAATATCAAAAAACAAAACAAAACACAAAATCTTGGCAACTGGTCCCATCATTTCCTGGAAAACAGAGGGAGAAGAAATGGATGCAGTGTCAGATTTTACATTCTTGGGTTCAAAGATCACTGAGGATGGTGACAAAAGTCATGAAATCAAAAGACACTTGCTCTCTAGAAGGAAAGCTCTGAGAAATCTGGACAGCATACTAAAAACAGAGACAGGACCTTGCCAGCAAATGTCCATATAGTCAAAGCTATTTTTTTCCAGTAGCAAAGTATGGCTGTAAGAGTTGAATGATGAGGAAAGCTGAGTGCTGCAAAGTTGATGCTTTCAAGTTATGATGCTGGAGAAGGTTTTTGAGAGTCTCTTGGAAACAAGGAGGTCAAATCAGTCAATACTTAAGTACATTGACTCAGGCTATTCACTGGAAGGTCAAATATTTATTGAAGGTTAAGCTTAAACACTTTGACTGCACAACTGGAAGACAGGACTTACTGGAACAGACCCTAACGTTTGGAAAGATTAAAAGGAAAAAGAAAAGGGAACAGTGGGGGATGAGATGGATAGATAGTGTCATGGAAACAATGAACATGAATTTGGACAAACTTTGAGAGGTAGTACAAGATAGAAGGGTTTGCCATGTTATGGTCTATGGGGGTCATGAAGAGTCAGGCATTGTTGAATGACTGAAAAAAAAGATATCTTTTAAAATTGAATTTCTTTAGTTTTGATAGATCAACTTTATGTCATTTGACATATAGTTTGGCATCTGAAAATGATTCTATCCCCATTAATTGAGTTGTCTAAAATATTTTGAGGTCTATATTTTAGAATAACAATTTTCCTATCAGCCTGTGAAAAAGAGAGAACATCTTATGTAGAATTCTAGTTGTGAAGGCATGTCTTGCCCCATATTTGGCAGGGGAACAACTTTTATAGTCTTTATTGATGGTTGCATATTTTTGACCACTTCCTTGCCTAACATACATTATTCCAGTCTTCTCTAATTTTGGGGGGAAATGATTTGATCCTGGATTTCCATTATAATCTCTTTCCATAAAAGGTCCACATGATTCAGCTAAATGTCTGATGCTCCTTTGTTGACATATTTTGACTGAGGTCATGTAGATAGCACTTATATAATGACCTTTTGATCCACCTTTGAGTCTTAGCTACTTCATAGGTTCAGTTAGGAAATAAACTACTTTCTTTGACATTTATTAAATCCAAGTATGTGTACTTGTTCTCAGCTTTTTTACTATTGCTTGACAAAGTGATGTCTGCTTGTTTCAAAATGTTTCTGTAATCTTTTGATCTACTTGTCATGTGTTCTAAAAATGTCGATCAATTTTCTTCTTCCTTTTTTGGTGAAGAAGTGTTAATCTTTCAATAGTTAACTCAGGATAATGGTACTGAATAGTACTAATATTGCATGCTTTTTTTTTGTTAGGGTATTTTTATAATCTGCTGAGATCCATTTTATAATTCTTAAAGTGTACATTAAGAGTAGTATTGCATTAAACACAGAATGATACTGAATGTGCTGATTGATTTACACGTATTCCATCCATTCTTTTTAAAAATATATTTTATTTTTAGTTTTTGAACAAAACAAGCATTTCCATAACATAGTATAATAAAAATATGATTGCACATGAAACCACATATCTATTAAATACAACCTGCTATGCCTTTTAAATATATAATAAAGTCAGAATGTGATTTTTTTCCTTTTATTCCTTCACCCTGCCCTAGAGATGACTATCATTAGACACAAGTATGTGTAGGTGTGTGTGTAATCATTCTATACATACTTCTATTTATCAGGTCTTCCTTTGAATGCAGTTTGTGTCATCCTTCATATGTCCTTTGTGGGGATGTATAATCCTCAAAATTGTTTATTTACTCAAAGTTGCTCTTTAAACAATTTTGGTATTATTATATTCAATGTTTTCTTGGTCCTCGTTTCATTGCTCATTATTTTGTGCAATTTTATCCATGTTTTTCTAAAATCATTGAGATAATATATCTCATTGAGAAAATATATACAGCACAGTAGTATTCTACCACAATCGTTTATCACAGCTTGTTTATTCACTCCCCAATTGATGGGCATTCCTGCAATCTGCTATAAATACTTTAGAAAATATAGGTTCTTTTTCCCTAACCATCTTTGGAAACAGACCCAGTAGTCTAGTAGTATTGCTGGGTCAAAAGGTATAGACAGTTTATAACTTTTTGGATATAATTTCAAGATTGCTCCCCAAAATGGCAAACGATATTTTAATATAACTAGAGACAGATTCTATGAGATGAAGGAGATATTTGATGTCCTTTTTTCAGTTCAATCATACAGTTTTTTTATGTAAAAATCATGTGATTAATGGACGTTTTGGTTTGACTTAACTAGTTTGGAAGTCATGCTCAATTCCATTTAAGAGAGATGATGATGAATAATGGTTGGTGAGAACCATAATGGACTTAAATTAAACTGTGTTCTTGAAAAATGTTATGTTTTGTATCAATTACTCTAATTATTATATTAGAGGCATTTTTAAAATAGAGAGCTATCTTCCATGTAAACGTAAAGCACTCTAGTGACATAACTATAGTTTGATCTATTTTAACAATCTGAAGTGCGTAAATAAGCCATAAATGTGAAACTGAGTCAAAGGCTTTATGAAAACAACCACGGCAACAAAAATTTCTCAGGACTTTTGGTCTCTATGTTCCCTAAATGTCCAACAAAACTTAAGAACAGCATTATTAATAGATGTTACCTTCCTAAATACTTCACTGAATATAAAATAAGAACAATAATAATTAATAATATCAAACTTTTAATGATCATATATCACAGTGTCATAGATTTATAATAGGAAGGCATTGTAGAGGTCATCAAGCGCAACCTTCTCATTTAGGGATAGAAAACCTAAGGGACATAGAAGTTAAGTGACTTATTCAAGTTCACACAATGGCTAAATAAATATTTGAAGAGTGATTTGAACCCCTAGTTTTCATGACTCTAAAGTCTGTCAGTGGATAGAATACATTCTTCTCTACCTACTGTACTTCCTTCTCTCTGAGTTGCTCTTTTACAGCCATGAGAAATTTTGGCACAATCTTCTTGTACCTTAGACAATACGTTGTTTTCTTGCAATCATCAATAATATGTTTTAATGAAGTAAGCAACGATTCTTCCTATAAAGTACAAATACTTATAATTGGTCTGCCTCTAACGCTTATTAACTCTGTGTCCCTGATGAGTCACTTGACTTCTTGCAGCACCCTGACTCATCCATGATGAACTGCTGGCACAAGTTCTTAGATCTACTTTTCTAAGGAAAAAAGCTTTAAAGGGGATCAACAATCTTCTTTAATTACATTCACCAACAGAGAAAGTACAAGCAGAGAAATAAAGACCAACAGACAGAACTTCAAACTGTCTGACCATAAACAATGTATACATCACAGATCAATGGACAGATCCAACTGTCTGACCATTGTATACTTAGCAGAGAGAAGTACCAGCATCTGGGTTTTCAAAATGCGGGGGGGGGGGGGGGGGGGGGGGAAGGAGGGGAGTGGGGGACTCCTTAATGTCTTCCCAGAGTCTCATTGGGCACAGGAACCTTTTTCCAAAGAGTGAGCCCCCAAGCAAAATCTCACCTCAGAGTATATATACTTTTCAGAGCAGGAGGGCATCATGACTCTCCTGACCTAGTACCTCATTAACAATTAACACAAAGTGTGGGCCTTCCTATAAAACAAGCCTCTCCTAATCAAGCTTCCCTTAATGGACTTCACCTGAGGCTTATTAATGAGCTGGGAGGGGAAGATCTGTAACTAGCCTCTCCTAATCAAGCAACTCTCATTAACATTACACTTCTCTACAGCAACCTTGGATCCATTTATAAACTCATAAATGAACTGTGTCTGCAATGTAGAATGGAGCCCTTGGTTGATGTCGTTCCCTCCAAACCCCCCAGGTACTGTGACCTTACTAAAAGATTGGCAATCAACAAGTATCAATCAATCATCAAGTGTTCATTTGACTGTCTACTATGAACCAGACACTGAACTAGATTCTGGGGATGTAGAAACAAAAAAATGCCTTTAAGACACATGTATGTAAGAGAAGGATACTACACAAAACTATACAAAATAAACACAAGGTATTTTTTATGTTGGAGGAGATTAGAAGAGGGGAGGATCAGGGAAGACTTCACATAGAAGAGTGTGCTTCCCCAAAGTCTTGAAGGTAACCAGGGGTCCTATGAGGCAGAGGTAAGGGAACCATATATGTTGCAGGTGATATAACTTGAAGGATAATAGAATTTATTATATAGAGACTAAGTTAGAAGCCTAAATTAGTATGCTGCATTTGAAAGTCAGAGAACCAGAGTCTAAATACAAGTTCTATTAATTACTAATGGACCTTGGTCAAGTGCCTTACTTTACTTCTTCGTCTTTCTTTGCTTTATCTTTAAAATGAAAAAAGTTGCTTCCTGACAGTGAGGTAATGGACTAAATATGCAGAATGAGACACATATTTGGATTTGGCCGGTTTAAGAATTTATTTTGCTTGACCATGCATATTTGTTGCAGATTTTTTTTCTTTTTCTTTGTTTCTCTAAGGAGTAGAAGAGGCATAGGAGGGAGAGAAAATAAATGTTTATTAATTGAAAAAAAGAAAACAAAATTAAGAGATTGGAATAAGTAACCTCCAAGGTCCCTTTTAGTTCCAAATCAATGCTCCTGTGTCCAGGTTTAATTTAAACCAGTCTTCTGCTTGTGTTCTTGATATTGTTTGAACATAAACAAAGCACTTCCCAAACCTGTCATAACTAAAGTACTGAAAAAGCTACAGTGTCACCACTTTCATAATTCCATGAAAAGCCACAAACAGCCCAAGAGCACATGGACAAAAACTCAATTCTCTGAAGTGTTTCTTTTTTAATGCTGTGATATGTAATCATAATAAATGCCATTAAATCCTTGAAAACCAAAGACGGAACAAGTGCATCTCATTGGGGTGATACTATGAAAGTTGAGCTGTATGGTTGTTTTTTTTTTTCTTTTTGGTCTCTCCACACTGACTTTGAAAGAATACTAATAGATACTGTTACTTCCAAAGCAGACAGCTTATGTACAATGCCATCATCCTTTTTTTTTAATTTAACATTTTATTTTTCCCAATCACTCATAAAAACAAGCTTGACATTCTTTTTTCAAATTTTGAGTTTCAAATTCTTTCTCCTCCTTCCCCACTCATTGAGAAGGCAAGCAATTTGATACAGGTAATACATATGTAGTCATGCAAAACACATTTCAATATAAATCATACTGTGAAAGAAAACACAAAAACAAAAGAAAGATGAAAATCAAGAAGTGTCTAATTACCTTTCAGCCTCCACCAATTCTTTCTTTGGAAACGATAACAGCTTTCATCATAAGTCCTTCAGAATTGTCTTGGATCATTGTGTTGCTGGTAATAGCTAAGTTATTTGGAGTAGATTTTCATACAATATTGTTGTTACTGTGCACAATGTTCTTCTGGTTCTGCTTATTTCACTTCGTATCAGTTCATGTAAGTATTTACAGGTTTTTTCTGAGAGCATCCTCCTTGTCATTTCTTATAGCACAATAGCATTCCAACACAATCATACACAACTTGTTCAGTCATTCTCCAACTGATTGACATCCCCCTAATTTCCAATCCTTTGCCACCATTGAGATGCTATGAATATTTTTATACATATAGGTCCTTTTCCTTCTTGTTTTTTACCTTCATACATTCTAATGTTATTGTGCCTACCTAGTAGTTAAACCTGAGTATTGTACAGCACTGAGGAAAAAGTTGTTGCAAATTACTTTATTTTTAGTAGTATTTTATTTTTCACAATTCTATGTCAAGATGATTTTTAGCATTTGTTTTTACAAAATTCTGAGCTCCATATTTTTCTCCTTCTATCCTCCCCCTCCCCTCTTCTGAAAATGGTGGACAATGTGATGTAGATTATGCATGTGCTATCATGTACAACATATTTGCATATTAGTCACAGCTGTGAAAGCATTTTCCTTTGTGAGTCTTTTAAACTTGTCTTGGATCATTGATGATTTCATAGTTGATCATCACAAAATGTTGCTAATACTACGCACAATATTCTCCTGATTATGTTCATTTCACTTTGCATCAGTTCAAACTTATCTTTCCAGATTTTTTTTCTGAAATTTACCTGTTCATCATTTCTTATTGCACAATAGGATTCTATTGCATTCATACGTAACAGCTTGTTCAGCCATTCCTCAACTGATGGGTATCCCCTCAATTTCTGATATTTTTGCTACCATGAAAAGGGATGCTATAAATATTTTTGCATATGTAGGTTCTTTTCTCTTTCTATGATTTACTTGGGATACAGACTTTGTAGTAGTATTGCTAGGTCATAGGGTATGCACAGTTTTATAGCACTTTGGGCATAGTTCTATATTGCTCTCCAGAATGGTTGGATCAGCTTACAACTTCACCATCAATGCATTAATGTCACAATTTTCCCACATTCTCTCCATTTATCATTTTGCCCTTTTTTTGTATTAGCCAATCCAATACATGTGAAGTAGTGCCTCAGTTGTTTTAATTTGCATTTCTCTAATCAAAAGTGATTTAGAGCATTTCTTCATATGCATATAGATAGCTTTGATTTCTTCATCTAAAAATTGCCTATGTATATCAACTAAAGAATAGCTTATATTCTTATAAATTTGACTCAATTTTCTACATTATTTGAGAAATGAGATCTTTATCAGAGATGCTTGCTATAAAGATTGCTTCTCAGCTTTCTTTGCTTTGGTTGTGTTTGGCCAAAAGCTTTTAAATTTAATGTAACTAAAATTATCTATTTTACATTTCATTATGCCATCTCTTGTTCAGTCAATAACCTATAAGTCACTTAACTTCCCCTTTAAGAATCTGGATGCTATGCCACTTGGTGTATATATGGTTAACATTGATATTACTTCATTGTCTATCATAACTTTTAGCAAGATGCAGTTTCCTTCCTTATCTCTTTAATTGGGTCTATTTCTCCTTTTGCTTGTCTGAGATCAGGATTTCGACCCCTGCTTTTTTGTTTTGTTTTTACTTCAACTGAAGTATAATTCCCCCTTCCCTTTACTCTGTGTGTCTCTCTATTTTAAGTGTGTTTCTTATAAATAACATATTATTCTGTTTTTTTGATCCACTCTGCTATCTGCTTCTGTTTTACAAGACTTCATCCCAATTACATTCACAGTTATGTTTATTAACTGTGTATTTCCCTCCATCCTATTCTTTCTCCTGTTTATCCTCTCTTTCTTTTCACCCTATCCTTCCTCAATAGTGTTTTGCTATTCTCTACCACCTCCCCGAGTCTGCCTTCCCATCTGTCAGTCTTCCCACCCCTTTACTTAATCTCCTCCCTTCCTACTTTCCTCTAGGTAAGATACACTTCTTTATTCAACTTACTGTGTGTATTTTCCCCTCCTTGAGCCAATATCGGTGAGAGTGAGGTTCAAGTGATACCTGTCACCTACCCTCCTATCTTTCCCTCCACTTTAATAGGCTTTTCATGCCTTTCCACGTGAAAGAATTTACTCCATTCTCCAGTTCCCTTCCTTTTGCATCCAGTATACTCCTCTTTCTCATCTCTTAATTATTTTTTTATATCATTCCCTCAGATTCACTTTATACCCATACCCTCTGTCTATACATATTCCTTCTAGCTGTACTATTAGTGGTACAATTTTTAAGAATTAAAAGTATCATCTTCCCATGTAAATAATTCTGCTCCATTAGATCTCTTATGCTTTCTTTTCTCTTTTTTTTCTTTTTGGGTCTTGATACTGGAGATTAAAGTTTTTGTTCAATTCTAGTCTTCTCCTTATAAAACTTTGAAATACTTCTATTTCTTTGAATGGTCATTTTTTCCTTTGAAGTATTATGCTTATTTTCACCAGATAGGTGATTCTTGATTGTAGTCCTAGCTCCCTTGCCTTTCAGAATATCATGTTCCATGACCTCCAATTCTTTATGTAGCAGCTACTAAGTTTTGTGTAATCCTGATTGTTGGTCCCTGATATTTGAACTGTTGCTTTCAGGTCATTTGCACTAATTTTTTCCTTGACCTGATAGTTCTATAATTTTTCTATAGTGTTCTTTGGAGTTTTTATTTTGGGATCTGTTTCTTGAGGTGATTGGTGGATTCTTTTTTTAAAATTAAATTATTTTATTTGTTTTCAGTGTTCGACAATCACTTCCATATATCTTAGATATTTTTTTCCATCCCTCCCTCTCATTCCCCCGTCCCTTCCCACTCCCTCATGGAAGAGCTCAAAAAAAATTCTCTTGCTTCACTCTCATTTCTTTTCCCAATTTTTCTTCTACCTCTCTAATGTGATATGTAAGCTTTTTTTTGAGCTCTTCCATGAGTTCTTTTTGGACTTGAGACCACTTCTTTAGGGTTTTCTTTAGGTTTTACCCACAGGTGTTTTGCCATTGTTGTCTTCTTCTGAGTTTGTGTCTTGCTTTTCCACACCATCGTAATAACTTTCTATGGTCAGATTCTTTTTTGTTGTTTTTTGCTCATCTTTTTTGGCCTTTCTAACTTCTTTTAAATTTGAGCTCTTCTCCCACAGTGGAAGAGGCACTGTCTCAGGTTTCTTGTTCCAGGGACTGCAGTCACTGGTTGTTTACCTGGGGCTGCACTGATGTTGCTCTGATGCCTATGGGGAACTTCATGTCCAGTGCTGTACTGAGGAGGTATGGTGGAGTATGGCTGGCACTGCTGAAAGTTTTAGGGGTCTAGAAGCTTATCTGATGCTAAACCAGGATCCTAGCGCTGGTATCTGATATGTGCTAAAGCCAGTGAGGTGTTTTTGTGTTTCCCCAGGGTTACATTGAAGCACATGGAAATTTGGCTGCTGGAGATTGCCTGTTTGCATGAGGCTATGCTGAAGCACATGGAAGTTATTGAGCTGGAGCTTGTCTATTCCCCTGACTATGCTGAGGTCCATGGGGGGCCCTGATGTTGACATTTGCCCCACACTGGGGCTTAAGCTCCCCTGCTGGTTCACTGTGGTGAGGCTTACTGCTGGCTTGCTGGGACATTTTGTGTCATTCACTGCATCTCCCCCTTACCCTAATGAAACAGATCTTTCCTACAATCTTCCAAGTTTCTTGTGCTAAACAATTGCTTCATTTTATTTTTTTACTGGTTCTGCTGGTCTAGGATTTGTTTTGGAGTGATATGATTTTGGTTATTTCAAGGTGAATATGAGAGAACTATGATAATTTACTGCTTACTCTGTGATCTTCCTGCTAGTTGTTTTAAAAGAGATTAGCATTTTATATTTGTGTAAGATTTTTTTCAGCTTATCATTACACCCATAAATCTCCATTAAAGTTCTATGCCTTACTGGAGATGACTCTGGGTTCTATACCATAGAGTGTAAAAGTGCTATCAAGTTCCACTAAGCTTAACAGCCTTGAAGATCAAGCCAGATGGTATACTATTTGACAATAATGATATATCTGCCATCCAAGAAATAACTGGACTGAATTTGGAGAAGTTCTTCTTCTCTCAATCAAGTGAGCCACCATTTAGTGCCTATTGTGTAGCAGGCATTGTGTTAAGTGCCTACATAAATGCCTATGTTTCTCTAATCCTGAAAAATGTCTCTCATTTGATCCTTTCCTTTCCATTATCATCTTATATCTATTCTTTGAAAAGCCATCTAAAATAAGTGTCTCCATTTTCCCCTCTTCTTACTGGCTTCTTATCCCCTTTATAATCCAACTTCACACTTTATCATTCCACCAAACCCTCTCCCCTAAGTTAATAATGATCTTTCAGAAGTCAAATCCAATGGCCTTTCCTCAATCCTGTTTCTTTCAGACTTCTCTACAACCTTTGACACTATGGATCACAATCTCTTCCTTGATACTTGTTTTTCTCTGTTATTGGGACATTATTCTGTCCTGGTTCTCTTTCTCAGTCTCTTTTTTTTGGATCCTCACCCAGAGCACATCCTCTAAGCATAGGTGTTTCACAGGGTTCTGTCCTGGATCTTCTCTTCTTCCTCTACTTCTTCCTCCTTCCTTCCTTTAATAATCTCATGAGTTCATATGGATTTTATTACCCTCTTTATCCTAGCTGTTCTCAAATCTGCCTATTGTGGCCCAACCTCTCTGTTGATCTCCAGTCACACATCCCTAACTGCTTTTCAAATATCTCAAGCTGGATATTCAATATTCATCTTAAAACAATGTGTCTAAAACTGAATTTATTACCTTCCCTCCTTAATCCAAAACCTTCCCTCAAAACACCTCCATACTCTCCTAGCTTACCTATTAACATTGAGGGCAATGCTATACACCCAGACCCTCAGGCTTACTACCTAGGAGTCATTCTGGACTCTACTATATCTCATTTCATATATCCAATCTCTTGCCAAGGTCTGTCAATTTCACCTTCATCCTCTCCTGAATATGCCTTTTTTTCTCTCCTCTGACACTGTCATCACCCAAGTACAGGCCCTCATCATCTCAAGCCTGGATGATTTCTACAGCCTTCTGGTGAGTCTACCTTTCAGACACCAAAATCATTACCCTAAAGCACAGGTGGGACCTAGTCACACACACACACATACATACACACACTCACACACACACATACATACATACACACACTCACACACACACACACACACATCCAAAGGCAGAATTATTGCCATGTGAGCCCTTCCACTGGACTCTAAGTTCAGTCCCAAAGCTCATTCCTTGATTCTTAATACCCAGGCAAGATTTCAACTCTCAGATTTTCATGACTCTCTCTCCTGGCCTTTGAATCTCTCAGGGTCATCTTCTACTTTCAGCATCTAGAGCATAAAATAATAAACAAAAATAAAATCTAAGGAAGACCCATTTATATATATAATCTTAGAGGTGAAGGCCTGACAGCCCTTCTCTTTAAAGCATAACCTCTAACTGAATGTCATACCATCAGAGCATAGCTAAAGACAAAAAAAATGAGAAAAGGTAAAAAGGAAATTACCAGACTGAAAAAGACTTTTTTAATGCCTCCAAAGCCAATCAATGAGTCTCCCCTTCATGATACAGTTTCACCATTCAGAATCAGACACAGAATGTCCATGCAAGTTCTATTTCCTCCAAAAATTTCCCTTATACGTAATCACAATTTTTCCAGGAGAAGTTCACTAGCCTGTTCCATGTGGAAAGAAGTTATCCTAAAAAGCCAATGGCATATACACTTTTATGAACTATTCAGGTTGGCCATCAGGGGATAGATTGCTTAGGCCACAGCACGCATTAAAGTAAAGAGGGATAGGGATTTTTATCAGTGGAGGGTGGATCCAAAATGAAAAAATTGCAGATTCTTAAAGGATTAAGTTAAAGGATGCTTAATTTTCTCACCCCATTTTTGAACTTTCCTAATCCTTTTCACTGAACTCAGAAAGTTACACAAGATCTGGGCAAATAACCAGGTCCTACATCAACCAAGAAGAGCTTTGAGGCAAATTCTACCTCTAGAGGCATGAGAAATCTTGAAATTAATTAACATTTTACTATCATTTGCCATGTTGGAACATAGCCCACAGTCCTACTCAGAAAATCTGGCCACTTCAATAACAAGGCAAGCTGTTTCAAAAGAACCCTTTCCAGCTTCATGAATCAAATTTGTCATATTGTTTGATGGACAGAGGAAATAATACAATTCACTGGCATTGGCACCAGTCCTCAGAAGGAAAGAAATTGTCCTGATTAGTTACATTCATTTGTAGGCCAAATATCATTAACATTCACTGTAACTATTTTTGAGTGGCAATCAATGAATGGAAGGGCTGCAAGCAAACTTAAAAATAATCTAATCCAAACTCTGCCTTTCACTGATGAAGAAATTTAGGCCTCAAGATGTTAAATGACAAACTCAAGTTCATACAGCCTAGTTAGTGACAGTGCAAGGAAAGAGAAGCCTTTGGACAGTATTTCTACTACTGACATTAGCTAGCATGGGCCTTCTGGATAAACTTAGATATTTTTCTTCACTGTTGTAAGCAAAACACATGAGCCTCCCCGCATCATCAAAAACCATACCTTGGATTTTATTTCAAGCCATAAAAACACATGTGAAAAAAATCAGTAGCAGTTTGACTTTCAGTGTGATATGTAGAAGTTCATCAGAACTCTTTTGAAATGTGGACACTGTGGTCACTAAAAAGGAGCTCAACTCAGTGGCAGATGTCTGACACCCCCACAGGTCCCGCTATGTAGAAATACCCTAGATGAACTTGTTTTCCGTGAAAAGGCTAATAATTCAAACAAAGCATTAGCAAAGAAAGAATTCTATGGATGTCCAAGAACCCATTGGAATATTTTACAACTTTGGAGAGTTCCCCAAAAGCCCACAGGTCTGAAATATTATGCAAAATTGTACTTCAGTTTGCCTTCCAAGTATTTTCTTTTCTGGACCTACTGAAGGTCGTTCCCACCAGAGCTCATCAGGATGAAGTAAAAAAAAAAAGAAAAGAAAAGATGAAAATTAAATACATAGAGCAGCTGAGAGAAACATGATATGGTGTGAAGTTAAAAGTCCTTAGTTAAAGTAGTCAAAAGATGTGAACAAAAGGTTCCAGAAGTAATTCAAATGAATATTTGAAAGAATGCATCAAATCACTTACAATAATAGAAGTTCAAAGATAAATAATCCTGAAGTTTCACCTCACACTCCCAAAATTAGCAAAGATGATAAACTATGAAAACAGTCGATGTAGGAGGGGATGTGGAAAGACAGGCACACTAGCAAACTGTTGATTGAAGTGTAAATCAGTATAACTATTTTAGAAAGAAATTTGCAATTGGGATTATGCAAATAAAGTGAATAAAATGGCCATATTCTTTGATCCAAATATTCCACTAGTGGGTTCACAGCCCTAAGAAAGTTACTGATAAGAAAAAAAAAACCATATACACCAAAATATTTAAAGAAGCACTTTTTTGGTATCAAAAAATTAGAAATAAAGAAGATGTCCTCAACTAGGGAATGACTAATTCAAGCATGCAAGAGATTATTACTATGGTGAAGGGAAAGACAAATTAGATGACTACAGAGAGGCATGAAAAGATTTACATGATCTGACACAAGGGAAATTAACCAGAGCTAGAAAAACAAACTATACAGTGACTATAACCTTCCAAATGGAAAGAACAACCACAAAATAATTAAAAGTGAATGCTCTGAAGTTGCAATGAATAAGTAGGATCCCCCAAAAGTAGGAGATTCGTAGGTATAGTGCATGGTTTATATTTTCAGACTTTTTCAGTATATTGATTAGTTTTTCTGATATTTTCTCTCTTCCTCATTTCTTTAAAATATTATTTGTAATATGAGAGAAATAAATTTTTAGAAGGGAAAAGAGGAGTGAAATTTGAAGAAATTCTGGAGATTTAAAAAAGACAAAAGATATCAACAAAAGTTTATTTTGCAAAAGACCTATATTCAATCCCATTTCTGTCACTTACTAGCTGTGTGATCCTGAGCAAGTCACTTCTTTCTCTGAGTCTTAATTTCTTCAGATTCTAAAATAAAAAGGTTTATAAGGACCGAGGTATGCTTGTAAATATTTAAATACCAGCTGGCAGGAAGGGAGGGAGGGATATATATGTAAAATGTACTTTTAAGTTTAAACTATACTTTTTTTTTTTACATTTTCTCCATCACTTTCAACAAAATAACAATTTAAGCCCTAATTTATAGCTTTTCACTATTTCTAAGGAAAAAAATGCTCACACTGAAAATTTGAATGATCATTTTTTTCCTTGAGTTTATCTCTTTGAAGACCTATGGACAAAGTAACTTACGTCTGTAGAACTGGCACAGCTTCATATTCCAAAACAGAAAAGAATACAGGACTAGAATATTTTGCAGCTATGTTTCCCAGAACAATAGGGAGTGTGGACATCTCTATTCTCATCTATTGTAGTAGCCATCTAAAGCACAGTTCTGACTATGTCATCCCCTGCTCAGTCAACGCCAGTGGATCCTTATTATCCCTAAGAAAAATATAAATGCTTCTCTGTTTAGCAAAAATCATTTGGTCCCTTCCTTTTGTTTACCTTCTTTCACTTTACTTCCTCTTCATGTACTTTGTGAGTCAGACATCCTCACTCACTTATTATCTTTCACACATGGCAGTCCATGTCCCCACTTACATCTACGCCTGGAAGTTCTCCATCCCTGAAACATGCCTCCCTGCTTTACTGTCTCTTAGAATCTCTGGTTTCTTTCAAGATTAGGATCAGATTTCACCTTCTGCAGGAGGACTTTCTTGGTCTCTCTAGTCATCTGTACCTTTTATTCTATGGATTCCCTTGTATCTCATTTGCATGTATGTTGTATAAACTTATATGTGAACATGACCTCCTCTCCTTTAGAATGTAAACTATTTGAAGGCAGAGATTGTTTCACCTTTGTCTTTGTGTTCCCAGTGCTAAGCACAGTACCTGGAACACAGTAGGCACTTAATTATGTTTGATGATGGACAAATTGATTATTGGAAATAGAGAACTGGCCTCCCAGTCAAGATTCTCCTGGATCAAGTCTTGCCACTATTATATACTTACTCTGTGACCCAGGGGCAAAGCTATTTGGTGTCTCTGTCTGTTTGGCTTTAAGTACCATCTCCATATTCTAAGGCTCTAAATGGCAAAGCAGATGTTTATTGGCACTGGTATGGGGAGTTTCCTCATTGAAAAAGTTCCCTCCTATGCCAATGAAATTGGAGGTCTGGTTAAAAAGGCAAACAAAATAGAATAATCCAGTAGCAAGAGCTCCAGGGCTATCAGATTTTTCCTGTTTTTTCCCTCCAAATACTACATACACACACACACACGCATAAATATGTGTATATATACATATATATATATATGCATACACATACATATGCATATATATAAAATACACACAAGTACTGAACAATCTGTATACAAAAATAACTAGGATGATCTCTTCTTTATTCAGATCTTGCATGATTTCTCTAATTTGTTTCTCTTTCTTCTGCCAATTATCTTGTAGCATATAAACCTGGCATAGTGGATAAGATGATGGACTTGGCATTAGGAAGACTTGAATTCAAATAGTGCCTCTGATACTTTCTAGCTGGATGTGCATACAGAATAGCAATGTGAATGAGGAATTTCCCTTGGATTTCATGAGCAATAGGCTGATTGGGTCTGGGCCGATGGAAGCAGTTCCCTCACAATTTCTGCTCTAATATGAGGGTTAGCTGAGGAAGAGAAAGGAACTAAACAGGAAATGAGTTTGATTTACTATTTTTAGTAGCTTTACTAAAAAGTTAGGGATGAGAAAGAATTGGCACTTTACAAGGACATGAAGTTTAGAAGTTGTCCATGGATTTAATTTCCATTACTTTCTTTCTTGAGAACAAGATGTCAAGATTTGACTACCAGTAGTGAACTAGACATTTTATTCTACAAAATGACATACTGCCAAAGAAGCTTATTTTAGGAAATTATACCTCTCCATGCAATGCATATCTTAGAAATCATGAGGTAATCAGGTTAAGTATATTTTCCAGTGATGATTGTTAAACCCTTGTCTGAGTTTTCAAAGCAAAACATAACCATTCAATTCCTCTCCTATAGATTTTTTAAAATAGGAGAAATTATCATTGATCTGAGATGGTTTATTTAAGTATAGTTTTCCCTGAGGACACAAAGAGGAATAGATTAAACTTCCTCCCAAGTTCTCTGTTATGTTCTTTAATTCTCTGCTGTGTCTTTTTCCACTGCTTACAAACTGGTTCCAGTCTCCTAAATTCTAACAAATAAAACAAAAGCCCCCACTTGAACTTGTCATGCTTTCAAGCTATCGTACTATATCTCTCCTCAGACTGCTCTCTTAAAGGTCAGCAGTGACTTCTTACTTGCGAAATCTGATGACTTTTTCTTTGGAATTACGCTTGACCTTCCTGCAGTAGTTGACACTATTGAGTGCCCTTCCTTTCTGGGGATGCTTTCTCTTTCATTGACTTCTGGGACATCACTCCTTCTTGTTCTCTTCTGAACTTTTTGAGAGCTCTTTTTTGGAAATCTTCCTTCACTGACTCACATTCCTATGTGTTCTTTCTCTCTATTTCTTAGAAAACTCATCTATTCCCATCATATCAGTGATCACATTATCACATCTTTGTAAATGCTTTCCAAAAGTTGGTGGAGAGAAAGCTACAGTTGGAATCAGAATTCATGAGTTCAAATCCTGGTGCTTTCATTTGTAACCAGTGTAAAGCTGGGCAAATTATTTAACTTCTTGCATCTCAGTTTTATCTGCAATTGGAGATGGTTTGAAATATTGTTGAGAAATATAGGATGACAGTTAATAGTAGGCTAGTAGAGTTAATGAGGGAAAGGTTGAAGATTTGAGAGATATGATGATGGATGGCGAAATCTGCTGGAGAAAATTGGAGAGGATGAGAGAAAGTACATATATCAAGAGGTTGGCCTCAGCAAGGACGATATCTACCTTATCATCAGACAGAAGAGAGAGTGAGGTGGGATGACATCAAGGAGTTTTGAGATGAAGAAGACGGAGTTCACATCAAACACTTTTAATTTTCTCTTTAATTTTATTTTCTCTTCAATTTTTTACTGTGACTTGTAATGCAAAGACTAATGTAATTCTCAGCTTGACAGAGAGGTGGGAGAGCTATAGGAGGTTTGATTAGTTAAGAATAGGTTTAGAATAGCTTCTGTAGTGAGTGAAATGAGAAATCAATTAGGGAGGAACAAAAGTTCTGCCTTGTTGCGCATTGGGTAACATGAATTTGTAATTTACCCAGTCAGCACAGTTATTAGACTTCCTTCAACTTTGTTTAATGGCTCATGAGGAGGAAAGAAGGTAGATGGAAGGAGCAATGCAAGGCTAAAGTCTGGCAAGAGACGAGTTGATAAGACAGGGGAGGAAAGGAGATGAGGAAAGATGACAGTTTAGATTTGAAATATTTATTGAGTAGAAACTAGAGCAGGAAAGTGAAGTCAAAGAAGAAAATATTAAGGGAATTGGATGTCTCACTGAGGATGAAGAGTAAATTTAGGAGGAGGATGGGATATAGGCAATTTTGGAATAGGTGGAATGATAGAGGATTTAAAATAAGGATTGTCAGAGATTATCATTAGAGAAATGGAGCAATTGTGAATAATGGTGAGGTCTAATGTGTGATTACCACTATGTCTTACTAAAGTAGAATGCAGCAATAGGTCAAATTAAGGAAGTTGAAGGATTGGGATATTAGAAAGTTTAAGAGACTATGTTTCCTAGTATAAGAAGTGGGGGAAAAAGGAAGAGGATGATGCAGGAACTGAACTACTGGATAAAGAAGAGAGTTCATCTTAATATAGGTGCCATAATTTGGTTTTGGCAGAAATTTTTAAATGAATGGACTTTGATGGAGGAAAGGTTGCTATTACTTAGCTGAATTATCCCACTTTATTTTCATCCCAACAGGCCCCAAAAGACCTAAACAGCTTGGGAAAGTAAGACTTACCACAGGCACAGCCTTTCTTTGGACTAAATTGGAGAAATCTCAATTTTACCATGTTTGGAAATGACAGCTGAACACAGCCAGAAAGCTCTTCAGTGCATAACTAAAACACTCAGGTTGCCAGGAAAATTGCTTTCCAAAAGAATAATTATTAGGACAACAAAATCAAGTAAATAAGAAATATAAAAGACATGACAAGTCATCTGATCTCTTATGCATTTGGGATCACTCCCTTCTATGGAGATCTCAGTGTTACATCAGGATGAGTTTTCAATCCTCGAAGTGATGTAAATTCTATCACATCCCTTGGGAGGCTATTGTGCAAGGGGTCTCTTCTCAGTGTTTTTCCCTTATACAATAAAAATCTGAAAGTTCTCTCCCTTTCCTTTATGTCATCTCTCCTAGGTTCACTTTATTCCCCAAACTTTGCTAGCAATACTTGGACCTTTATTAGTTTTGTAGATTTAAAATACTTACTGACCCATTCTTGATATGGTAATTGCTATTCTGCAAATGGATCTTCTCTGGTTCTTCCATAGTTTCTTAAGCCAAAAATCTCTCAGTCCCACTGATTACTTGTTGCTCTATTTTCCATATGTTGATGTTGCCTAGTACCAAGTTCCCTAAATGCAAAAACCAAAGTTCAAGGAAAATGCCAATTTAGGGAAAATGGATGGGAAGTCAATTTCTGGTATAGCAAATTCTGAGGGTCATTTTAAGTTCTTTTGGTGTGTTTGAATTTTGTTGAACCAAATATTGCTTAAAACATTGGATATTGGGTGGAGCTTAGCCATCTTTGAGTTTATCAAGTATCAAGGAAGGACCTTAGTGAAGATTTAACCTTCAATTCCATAGCCACAACTAGCCTCTTTTCTTCTGTCAGCTCAAGACAATTTCCATCTCAGGGCATTGTCAAACATTTTATATTTGACTTTCCCAAATTCTTTCCTTTTATAGTGTTCTCGTACAATATGCTGACAGTAACTCTTAAAACTTAATTTGATGTTAAGACCAATCTCACTCTGAAATTAGTGTGTTCATTTTGTTGCCAGAATGGTAAATTTTTCTTTTTTTTTAAAGCCCTTATTTTCTTGATACTTTTTGTTTTTACATTAGGTTTATTTCTTCAGATTCTTTATATTCATTTTTCTTATGATAAAATAATATTTCCATTCATGTATTGGAATTGTTTTGCTGTCCCCTAGTCATAAAACTCAACTTCACGTCCAGTTTTTTGCTGTACACACACACACACACACACACACACATAAATACTACTATGTATATTCTGTTATGTATCTGGCACTACCTTATATCTATCTCTGATTCCTTTAGAGTTTATGCTAAGTGGTGTGATTTCTAAGATATTTTAGTCACTTTTTTTCTAGTGTATTATCACATTGCTTTCCAGAATGTTTGGATCAATTCAGTGCCCTGCCAACAAGGATCTATCTAGTATGTATGTTTTTCCCAATTCCCAGGCTAGAATTGTTTGAAGGTTTTCCAGAGAGTGGCTAAACTATACCTATATTAATATGTGAGTTACATAATATAGGTATTATAGGGTAATAATTGTTATGATATGTAAGCTAATGTATAAGCAACTGTTTCCATACAAATAGTAACCAAAAATTCTTCAACAGATCATTCTCTTAAGGAGGAAAAAAATCTTCCAAAATATTCACAGAGTGAAATTGCTTAGCAATTGTTGTTGGATTTTTCTTCTTATTATTGATATTTTTATGACTATTGTGAAGATAAACATCTTTCTAATCTAGGCTGATTAGTGGCAACATGCTGTTGTGGATAGTGTGCTATATTTGATGTCAAGAAAATCTGAGTTCAAATTCCAGATTATCTGTTGCTGTTCCCTAGTCATAAAATTCAACTTCACATCCAGTTCTTTGCTGTACACACATACACACACACAAATACTACTATATGTATTCTGTTATGTATCTGGCACTACATTATATCTATCTCTGATTCCTTTAGAGTTTATGCTAAGTGGTGCTGTGTGATTCAGGCTCTCAGTCTCAGTCTTCTGGTCTATAAAATCAAGATAATGCTATCTGTTGTATTTGTCTCCTAAAGTGGTTACAGGATGACATATGCAAGTCATTTCAAAGTATGACTCAAAGTGGGAAAGCGATTTTCCAATTCTAATGCACTAGTAGTTATTAATGCTATTTCAGAACTAATGCATGTAAATTGATGAGATTTTAGTGGACTATTGTTGTAGGTTGATTTATATTCATTTTCTATCCTATTTGGTTTCTGAGCCACTTCCATCTTAGTATTATCAAAAACTCTTTTTTCACATCTTGAGTACCATTAAATAAGACTAGACCAATTCTCGACCCTTGTGGCTACCTGTTATAAGACTTTTTCAAGTAGATTGCTTGCCATCTTTTTTTTGTTTGTTTGTTTTCTCTCTCTTAGCCTGTTTCCAATCCATGTGATTTTGTTCATATCCAAGACAATTAGAACTAATTTTGCAAGTAAAAGTTCATGACACACTGTTTCAAATGGTCCACTGGAGTCCAAATAAATGACGTTTGCTATATCCCCTTCATCCCCTAATTTTGTAATTCTATTAAAAAAATTGAGATGCTAGTTTGGCCTAGTTTGCTGGTTAAGAACCCATGTTGCTTATGGCTCAAGATTCCATTGTTTTCTAAATGGTTGCAGATTGTTTCTCAATATTGGTCCTGTTATTGCGTTCTGCATTGATATATTTGAGTGTAAATGTATTGTTTGCATGATGTTGTTCATGTTTACTAACTACGGAAATTCTTGAAGTAAACTTGAATGCAAGTGATTCTCTTCCCCTTTGTGAAATATGAATATAGTATTTGTTTGGATAGTACTATTTGGAGGATGTTTTACCTTTCTATCATTCCTCTAAGATTTTTGATTAAAATGAATATGACAGTTGATGAGCCTGTCAATGAATTTCCTTTGTATATTATAACTGTTGGTGTTCAATTATAACCAGACTAATTCATAGGCTCATAGATTTAGTTGGAAAGGACCTTAAAGTCATTGAGTCCAACACCCTCATTTAAGTAATGAGAAAATTGAGGCACAGTAATGAAGTGAATTACCTAGGGTCAAATAGGTGGTATGTTATGGGAGTAAGGATTTGAACACATGGCTTTCTTTCTCAAAGTTCAGTGCTGTATCCACTACTCTGTGATGCCTATAAATAAGGAAAAGACTAATTCAGTTACAGAATATTGTTAAAGAAATAAAAATTTATTACTTTAAAGTATTTCTTCTTTGAAACCTAATTTAAATGAATGAACCTTTCAGACTAAGATTCCAGGTTCGTGCTTAAAATCCTTAAGTACAGTTGTATCTAAAGTGCTGAAAACTGTGTTATTTGCAGCAGACAAATACTCCCTCTTGAATTCAATTTTTTTACCCATTTATTTGTCATTTTACAAGTTTTTCAAACAGTAAAAATTTCATCAAAAAGACTTCCCTTGAAGCCTCATCTCATCACAGAGGTTAACCTGGTCATAGAGTCTGGCAACATTCTTCAAGCTAGAAAGACTTTTAAGGATGTATTCATGATTGCTGCTTGAGGCCTGCTCTGAGCCTTATAATTTAATGATCTTTTTTCCTTTGTATCTACCGAAACAGACAAAATATTAAATGACATTCAGATATGTGTTTCCTCTTTTTAATGCTGCAGTAGTGATAGAAGAATGGGTATGTGGGGATAAAGCAGAAACTAGGAAAGACGGTGCTAAGAGTCACACATTAAGTTAATCATTGATAATTCTAATGTCTTTTCATCACTTGTCTCCCTCCGCTTAAAGTAACTGACAAGATTAATAGGATTCTAGACTCTTGTACCTCAAGCAAGTGAGAATGCTTCTCTATTGCATCATTCAACTACAAGCTTTAAGTATGGGGAAAAAATCCCATGATCTGTTTAGATGCATTTGAAAACCATTGGATGAGCTATAGTATCATTGCACTGAAAGTATGTTCAGATTGTTTGAAGAAACTGGGTGACTCCTTGGTGGTTCTCTGTAAAATGTCAAATCAGTTTGAATCTCAGGAATTCAAGTACCTGCCAGAAAACAGGAAGCTTCCAGCCAAGTCCCTGAAAAAAATCATCTTCCTTTGACTGGGCACCTTGTACCCTCCATCTCCTGCTGGACAGTATGGCTCCTAAGGGAAAGCCTTATGGGCCCTGGCATGGGATCTTCCATCTGTTGCAGAATTACTTTCCCCTGTGCAAGGAGTTTGCACTTCTTGCAGCCATCTGATCTCAAGCTTCAGGTGCAAAACCTTTCTCTGATCAGGTGAATTGTGTATTTTTTTTCTCCTTATAGAAAGCATATTTCCTAAGTGAAGGTGGCAAGGAGCCAGGCCATGTGCTCCAGGGTGAATTTTCCCTGCACTGGGAGTCTACCACATGCTGCTCTTCTCTGATGTTCAATCTCAGGAGAGAAGTGTTACACCTTCTGCTAAAGAGGCTCCTTGCCAGTTCCATCACCTTAATGTACACTGTTTTCCATGAAGGAAGGTAGATGGGACCTGGCCAGCTGCCTTTGATCTACTACAAAGCAATGACTTCCATTTTTGTTAGCATAAGTGCCTCCTTTTGCCAGCCTGATATCTCAACTGAGATGTGGAAAACCTCTGGTGGAAAGAGGAGCAATCTTCCCTTTGACCTCAGGCCTTTTATATCCTGTTGTTGTTCCAATCCTTTGAGGAAAGAAGAATAATGGTGATGGAGGGCAGGAATTTATTCTTCTGTTAGACAGGTTCAACTTCTATTTCCTGTTGTTCCTTTTTCTATCTGATATCTAGCCTTCCAGTGAAAGAGGAGTAGTAAAACAAGACCTCCTATCTGATAATGTGTCTCCCATCTTATCTTGAACTTGCCTTCAGTCCAACCTTCTTGGGAAAAGGAGGATCACTTTCCACTCAATGCTAAAATTTTCACACCCTACCCAGCCCAATGATTCTGAATACCTGTATATCACAATCCAAAACCCATTTCCCAGCCCCTCCACTCAATTCCTTATATTCATCCCTCTCAATGGTCCTATACCAAATTTCCAAACAAATGTCACTCACCCCTTCCATTTTGCCTCTGGCACCCTATTCCATGGACGATAAGCTTCCCTTTTTCCTAAACCTGTTTCTCTTCCACTCCTATCCACTGGCTATTGCTGAAAGCTGACTCCTTTCAATTACACAGCCTCCATGACCATCCTTTCCAGTACTGACTGAATTTTCACTAATTCCCCTCAGTCACTGGATGAGTCAAAGAAGTCCAATTATTCTTTCCTCCCTATTGCTACTTCTAGTTTCTTTCTACCCCCATCACTCAGTAAACTCTTTTCCTTTGAGAGTTATGCTAGTTATACTTACCACCCAATCAAAATCCTAGTAGCTGTTGTCTATAGACACGTGGATCACTCCACTTCTTTCCTTAATGAATTTGGTACATGGCTCACAATTTTTTCCACCTTTCCAACTCTTACCTTCTTACTAGCAGAATCCAACATACATACTGAATTTCCCTAAAACACCCTAACTACTCAATTTCTCAATGTACTCACTTGCTATGCACTATTTCCCTTTCTTACCTCAGTCACACACAGTACTAATACTCTTGACCTTAATATCTCCCGCAATATACCACCGCCATATTCAAGAATTTCAAAAATTCCCTTATCTGAACATAATAGGTTGAATCTTATAGCTGTCTACCTTTACTATACCCTACTTTTCATCGGTACCATGATCCCTATTCCATATACCCCCTGTTCCCAAACTCTTAGTTGAGAACCTTTCTTCATATTTTACAGAAAAAATGAATCCATTTTCCTTGAGCTCCTTCTTTTCGCCTCTTCCTCATCTCACATCATGCAAATGCTTTCTCTCACTGTTTCCTTCCTCACCCCTGTCTCACCTGATGAGGTAGGTGCCTTTACACCTACAGGATTAAATAGAAATCTTCTGTTTGCATTCAAAACCCTTCATAACATACCCTCCCCATGGCCAATCCCCCTCCCTCTACCACATATACATTTCCAATATTGTTACACCTTATTCTTTGCTATGTATTCTTTGATTCAGTGACACTGGCCTCCTGGCTGTTTTTCAAACAAGACCTTCCATCTCTAAGCCTTGGGCATTTTCTCTGGCTGTCTCCCATGCCTGGAATGTTCTTCTCATCTCCATCTACTGACCTTCCTTACTACCTTTAAGTCCCAGCTAAAATTCCATCTTCTATAGGAAGCCTTTTCCAAGTCCACTTAATTCTAGCTTCTTATCTTTTTTAATTATTTCATATTTATCTTTTACATATTTTGTTTTTACATATCCATGTGCATATTGTCTCCCCACTAGCTTGTGAGTTCCTTGAGGGTAGGGACAACTTTTTGCTTTTTTTTTTTAAATCCCCAATACTTAACACAGTGCGCAATACTTAGTACACACTTAATAACACTAAGTGTTTATTGACTGTCTGACTTTGTAAATCAGGAGGAAGAAGCACTGTAGACTCAGCTTTAGCTTCAGTCTCTTCCACCTCTTCCTTTGGTTTGAAGAGAACATTTGGTTTGAAGGAAAAAATGAACTTTTCCTTTCAATCCTAGCAATGTCCCTGTATAATGGGAAGCAAAGTAGGATCTTTTGTTGTTTTCTGGATTGAGTTTTAGTCAGTCATGTTCCTTTGGTTGAGTCTTGCCTTTGACTGAATAAAAAACCTTTGATTGAATCAAGAGTCTTTGATTGGAAACAGAGTATATATATATATATATATTATATATATATATAATATATATATAGTATATACATATATATATATACATATATACACATATATAGATAAATAGATATACACATATATAGATAAATAGATATAGATATAGATATATTGTTGGTGCTACCTCTGTTAGTCTATGTTGATTTCTTAGACAGAAGTCCTGTCTGTTGGTCTGTGTTAATTTCTCAGAAAGAAGCCCTATCTGTTGGTTTTATGAGTGAACTGAGCTGAAAAGCCATGGAAGGAGGCTTAGTTAAGCCGTGTTTTAGAGCTGTTAAAGAGCATTGAGATGATGGTATTGGTAATGTGTATAAATATTGTTATAACCCTGTTAAGCTTTGCTTTCCTCGAAACAGAAGCTTCAGGCAGAAGCCCCTGAAGCCTACTTTGAAGCAGAAGCAGGAAGAGTTTGGAGTGGAACAGTCCCCATGAGCTGAGACAAGGAACCGGAGCAGAGAGCTGCTTGTGTATGAACACAGGCAAGAGCTGGGAGTGGTCAGCCCATGAAGGAGAAGGCATGGGGTTTGGAAGTCAGCCTCAAGTTAAGATGAGAAAGGACTTTACTTGGACACTGTGTATTGATTAAGGAGGTGCTTCTTACAGTGACCTAGAGGTGGATGATGTGGTATTTTCTGCTGCCCCTTAAGGATGTATCATGCTAGGGAAGGCCCTAGACTGTGAACTCATTACTTTGAGGATGCAATGACATATGCTATACAACATATGACATACTGAATGTTATGAGATACATATATGTATTAGATGATATGTTTTCCTTAAGGATGTTGCTATGAATGTTATACTTTATTGGACAATGTTTAGTTTATTACTGAGTAGAGAGTTCATTATACTATGTGATTAGACATTAATATTATTTACAGCAGCAGTCCTCAGTTGTGCTGCCATGATTGACGTTACACCATGGTACAGCAATAGTTGCTATCAGCAACGACATCTGGAGCCAAGGATAGATTGGGCAGCTAGGTGGGGGCAGTGGATAGAGTGCTGGGCCTGAAATCAGAAAGATCTGAGTTCAAATCCAGTCTCAGACACTTACTAGCTATGTGCTCTTGGGCAAGTGACTAGAGTTCTATTTGTCTCAGTTTTCTCATATGGAAAAGGAAATGGCAAACCACTGTAATATCTTTGCCAACAAAACTCCAACTGGAGTCATGAAGAGTAGGACAAGATTGAAACAACTAAAGAATAGCAATAAAATAGATTGGATACCATAAGGAAAGCCAGATTTAAGACTTTGTAAAGAGCTGCAGAAAAGCTACACTATGCTCAAGGAAGCAATCTTGAAAATTTCAGCAAAAAGGATCTCTAGGCACTGTGTTACTTCTTTGTCACATGTGCTTTCTAACCTTGAGGTCATTTTCTGTTTGACTTTATAGATTGTCGTATTTTCATGTATATTTTGTTTCAATTATATAACCTTAGAAAATGCCTTTTCCAAATTAAAGGTTGACTAACTATGGTCAAAGGACCACATTTGGCCAAACACATTTTTTTGGAATTTCTTGAAAGCTAAGAAAGTTTGTTTGTGTTTTTTTTTTAATTTTAGGTATAATAAAAAACTTCTAAAATATTTTTAAAATTTTCTTAGCTTATGTGTTATACAAAAACAAGTGGCAGACTAGGATTGGCCTTTAGTTTGGCCTTCTAGTTATAGTTTGTTGTTCTCTGTCCTAAAAGGTTAACATGACAAATAATTGATATTAATTAATAATTGTCAGAGGAAATACACTGATAGGGTGTAATGAGCCACTTTCCCCAGGAACGTACTAGGAAGATATCCCAAAAATCCCTTGAGATTACCCCATAGAACCACAAACAGAAGATGTAATAGTTACTTTCTGGAGACCTAATATGTGAAGCATGGATTGGGAGAGTACCTCCAAAGTATTAGCTACATTTTTGTAATGACCAGCAAGTTAATATACTCTACAAATACCAGAATACCATCTATGTTGACATTCTTGTGATAAATGAAAACAAACCCGTAAATATTAAAAAAAGTTGAAGTTAAGTGGAAAGATTATTTCTTCTTAGAGGTTTCCTCAGAGGCAAATAAAAATTTTTTCCAAATGAGATCATCCTATATCTAAGAAGAAATATGATTTCATGGGTCAACAGGAGCAAAGCAAGGTTGGATGATCAAGTGCTCCATGAAATCATGTTTCTCCTTAGTTATAGGAAGATCTAATTGATGTGAGAGTGTCTTGTACTAGTACAGATTGCAACTCTTTTATGTATTTTTATCTTGTTAAATTCTTATTCATTTTGTCCCATATATCCTCTATGAAGGATGGATTAAACATATCAGAAGTGTCCTTCTAGTTTATTAACATTCTCTGGGGACCAGGTCAGCACATCATCCATCCACTCTTCCTGACTTTCCTTACATGAATGGTCCATCTCCTTTTCAGAATATACATTCTGAATTATCTTCTTTCTGATTCTAAGGCTATAAATTATGGAAAAGCAGTCTCAGACCAATAACAATTCAAAGGTCAATGGGAATAGAGAGGACATAAATAAGCTGCATATTATCAATTATGACATGAGAAATAGTGCAAAAGATAATATTGTTAATATTTATAACTAGAAAAGAAGGTACATAAGACTTAAAACAAGATTAGGAGCTGTCATATGAACAGCTTATAAGATAAGATACCAAACAAACTAGGAGAAGGTATTTCTTGCCAACTTGAACATAGTGTTTTTTTTAATAATGCAGACCAAAATTATATGGGATGAGAAAGGATGAGAAGTTTCAATCTCTACTTTTAAAAGTAGAATCAATATTAGTAAAGTCAGAAATCTATTTTACTGTCATAATTTTTGCAAATCTTTTCCTTTTTTCTTGTGTATAGTCTTTCTATTTTTATCCTAAAGCATCTTTCTACATAAACATTTATAGATGAGTTAATAACCTAGCTCAGTGTTGAGTCTGGCAACTATCTCATTATGTCTGGCAAATTAATCAAAGGCTAAAAACTAAAGGAACTTTATAAATTCTTTGGATGTCCTGGCAGCAATTAATTTATATTGATTTAAGTTCTAGATAAAATAATGACAAATCAATGTCATTTCTGGTGTTGATTTCCCCTTATTTAAAATTCTCAGTAACCTATTTAAATCTGAGTAATTATTTTAAAATTTTGAACTCAACAGGTATAATAAATAAAATGGAAATGTACATATACATAGTATAATAGAAGGGCCTTGTAAATGATATTGTAGAATAAGCATCACTTGCTTATCCTTTAAATACACAATAGATTTAATATGTAACTTACAAAGCCATCCTACTTGTCCAAAATTCTGTCATTTTGTACATAAAAATATTTTAATAATCTACTTCTACTTTGGGGGTTAAATCTTAATTGTGCGTCATTTGAATCACATACACAGAAAGGAGATCCATGCTGGAGGTGATACAAATGTAAGATCATTAAGCATTACCTGATTTACAAGGTATTTTTAAATTTTTTTTATTTTAAGTTTTCAACACTCATTTCCACAAACTTTTGAGCTTCAAATTTTCTCCCCATCTCTCCCCTTCCCCCACCTCAATCATCTTGCATTCTGATTGCTCCTTCTATCACTGTACCCTCCCTACTAACACCCCTCCCTTCCCTTATCCCTATCTTCTCTCTTGTCCTATAGGGCAAGATAAATTTCTATACACGATTGCCTGTATTCCTTATTTCCCAGTTGTATGCAAAAACAATTCTCAACACTCATTCCTAAAATTTTGAGTTTTAACTTCTCTTCCATCCTTCCCCTTACCCACCCCCATTGAGAAGGCAAACAATTCAATATAGACTATATATGTGTAGTTTCACAAATAACTGCCATAACAGTCATGTTTTGTAAGACTAACTACATTTCCCTCCATCCTATCCTGCCCCCCATTTCTTATATTCTCTCTTTTGACTTTCTCCCTCCCCAAGAGTGTTACTTCTAATTGTTCCCTCATCCCATTTGCCCTGCTTTCCATCATCCCCCCATGCTGCTTATCTCTTTCTCCCCTACTTTCATATAGTGTAAGATAGATTTTCATACCAAATTGAGTGTTCATGTTATTCCTTCCTTATGCTAAATGTGATGAGAGTAAGCTTCACTTTTTCCCTCTCACCTCCCAACTTTTCTCCTCTATTGGAAAAGCTTTTTCTTGCTCCTTCTAAGAGAGATGATTTGTTCCATTCCTCTCTCACCCCTTAATTTTATTTTTTTAGATATCATCCCTTCCTATTCAACTCACCCTGTGCTCTCTGTCTCTGTCTGTCTCTCAGTGTGTGTGTGTGTGTGTGTGTGTGTGTGTGTGTGTGTGTGTAATTCCTCTAACTACCCAGATACTGAGAAAAGTTTCAAGAGTTACAAGTATCATATTTCCATGTAGGAATGTAAACAGTTCAACTTTAGTAAGTCCCTTGTGATTTTTCTCTCCTGTTTACCATTTCATGCTTTTTTTGATTCTCATATTTGAAAGCCAAATTTTCTTTTCAGCTCTGATCTTTTCATCAAGAATATTTGAAAGTCCTCTATATCATTGAAAGACCATTTTTCCCCTAAAGTATTGTACTTATTTTTACTGGGTAGGTGATTCTTGGTTTTAATTCTAGTTTCTTTGACTTCCAGAATGCTGTATTCTAAGCCCTTTGATCCCTCAATGTAGAAGCTGCTACACATTGTGTTATCCTGATTGTATTTCCACAATATTGGAATTGTTTCTTTCTAGCTGCTTGTAATATTTTCTCCTTGACCTGGGAACTCTGGAATTTTACTACAATATTCCTAGAAGTTTCTCTTTTTCAGTCTTTTTCAGGTGGTGTTCAATGGATTCTTTCAATATTTATTTTGCTCTCTGGTTCTAGAATATCAGGGCAGTTTTCCTTGATAATTTCATGAAAGATGATTTCTAGACTCTGTTTCTGGTCATGGCTTTCAAATAGTCCCATAATTTTTAAATTGTCTCTCCTGGATCTATTTTCCAGGTCAGTTGTTTTTCCAATTAGATATTTCACATTGTCTGCTATTTTTTCATTCTTTTGGTTTTGTTTTGTAATTTCTTAGTTTCTCATAGTCATTAGCTTCCATCTACTCCATTCTAATTTTTAAAGAACTATTTTGTTCAGTGAACTTTTGAACCTCCTTTTCCCTTTCGCTAATTCTGCTTTTTAAAGCATTCTTCTCCTCATTGGCTTTTTGAACCGCTTTCATCAGTTGAGTTAGCCTATTTTTAAAGGTATTGTTTCCTTCAGCATTTTTTTGGGTCTTCTTTAGCAAGCTGTTGACTTGATTTTCATGATTTTATTGCATTGTTCTCATTTCTCTTCCCAATTTTCCCTTGACCTAGCTTACTTGATTTTCAAAATCCTTTTTGAGCTCTTCCATAGCCTGGGACCATTGCATATTTATTTTGGAAGTTTTGGTTGCAGACTTGTATGTCTTCCCCTGATGGTAAACATTATTGTTCCTCATTCTAAAGGATGGGAGAGAATACCTGTTCACCAAGAAAGTAACCTTCTATAGTCTTATTTTTTCCCCATTTTTGGACATTTTTCCCAACCAGCTGCTTGACTTTTGGGTCTTTTGTCAAGAGTAGGGTATACTCTGGGGACCTGTGATTTCTCAGTTCCTCCAAGGTGGCAGAATCAAGGGAGAAGAGTTTCCTCCCTGTCCTGGCTCATGACTGAGATTCAAATCAGCTGCTGAATTCCCCCAGGGGCCTTATGCTGAGTGCTCCAACAATGGAACAATGCATGCTGGCTGCTGCCTGTTGTGGCCAAGATCAGCCACTGCTGCTGCTGCTGCCTCCACTGCCCCAGTCTGGGGTCAGAGTTAGGAGAGGAGCCTGCTCCCTTGTCACAGAAGTAAAAAGCCCTGTCACTGACCTTTGAAGCTGCCCTTGGTGCCTGTGGGCTGAGGGATCCGTGAACCTCTGCTACTTGGGAATCCATCCCAGAGGCCTGCTCTTCCAGATGCCTCGTGGTCCAAGCTGGCCTGGGCTGTGCTCTGTGTCCAGTCCAACGGATCCCTCCTGCTGGCCCTCCAGGAAACCCAGGACTGGAAATCTCCTCCACTCCATTGTTCTGTGGCTTCAGCTGCTCCAGAATCCATTGAGAGTCTTTCTTCAGAGGAATTTTATGGGCTGTGGGGGAAGAGCTAGAGTATGTGCATCTTTCTGCTCCACCATCTTGGCTCTGCCCTATTCTATGATATGGATTATAAACAAAAATGTAATTCAATACAAGAAGTTCTTTCACAGCAAGGTATCTTCCATTCATACATCGCAATTATTCAGGATTTTATGGAAACTACAATAGAAATAGCTCTGTTCAATAACCATCTGATAACATGTATATTCCCTCAAAATATTTACCATTGTGATGGAGACCAGGGTAAATTTAAAGTAAATAAAGGATCCCGTGAAAATGGTGAGGTCTCCAAATGGGAGCATTTGGAGATGACAATGATTGCTCTGAGTCTCAGGATATTGCAGGACCTCTTGGAAAAGAGATACAGTTGCTCAAAATAATTTGGCCTGTGCATTTCCAGGAAATGCATTTGACTATGAAAGAAACTGAATTTTGAATGTCATTGTCTAATTTTCTTTATACATATGAATATATAAAGAATTTTAGAGAGCTTATCCAAAAGTATCTATTTCTGTGACAGACGAGAGAAATGAGCACTGAGCTGAGACCAAATATGAAAAAGAGAAGAAGAGTAGACAAAGTTGCTTTGAAAAAAGTATGAAACATTTTTGCTGAATCCAAGCAAAGGCCTGGATTCAAACTTTTTACAAGTGTTGCTGTATAGCTACAAGATCTGAAACACCAAGACTGACAAAGAGCTAAAGATGAACATCGCATGAAGATCAGCGGAAAAATGCTTGTGTCATGCTACTGCAATGTATAATCAATAAAGAACTTTAAAGGAGCATAGGAAGAAATAGTACTATCAAAAAAATGAAGAGAAGGTGGGTGGGTAATGACACAAGAGCATGGGATGACTAGAGGTAGCCTCACAATGTGGGGAGAAAGTGAAAAAGGCCTCCAAGATGTTGAATGTATTTTCATGTGGCAAAATTTTGGGAAGACCTCTATGGAGTCATACAAGATGGAATGGCATGGATTGAGATCATCATCATTGAAAAGTACTCCCAAATCAATGAGATTTGGATTATGGATACATTATGATATTGTGTAAAAAATGGCTATTTCTTTACTTTAAAATTTTTTTATTTATTTATTTTTAGTTTTCAACATTCATTTCCACAAAATTTTGAGTTCAAAATTTTCTCCCCATCTCTTCCCTCCCCCCCACCCCAAGACACCATGCATTCTGATTACCCCTTCCCCAATTTGCCCTCCCTACTATCATACCCTTCCCTTCCCTTAGCCCCATTTTCTCTCTTTTCTTGTAGGGTAAGATAGATTTCTGTATCCCATTCCATGTATTTCTTATTACTCACTTGGGTGCAAAAACAAATCTCAACGTTCATTCCTAAAACTTTGAGTTCCAACTTCTCTCCCTTTCTCCTTCTCCACCCATCCATTGAGAAGGCAGGCAATTCAATACAGGCTATATATGAGTAGTTTTGCAAAAGATGTCTGTAATAGTCATGTTGTGTGAGACTAACTATATTTCCCTCCATCCTACCCTGTCCCCCATTTATTCTATTCTCTCTTTTGACCATGTCCCTCCCCAAAGTGTTTACTTCTAATTACTCTCTCCTCCCATTTGTCCTCGCTTCTATCATCTTCCCACACCCCACTTATCCCCTTCTCCTCTACTTTCCTGCAGTGTAAGAAAGATTTTCATACCAAATTGCGTGCATGTTATTCGCTCCTTAAGCCAAATGTGATGAGAGTAAGCTTCACTTTTCCCCTCTCACCACTCCCCTTTTCCCCTCCACTGAAAAAGCCTTTTCTTGCCTCTTTTGTGAGAGATAATTTGCCCCATTCAATTTCTCCCTTTCTCCTTCTAATATATTCTTCTCTCACCCTTTAATTTTATTTTTTTAGATATCATCCCTTCCTATTCAACTCATCCTGTGCCCTCTGTCTATATATATATATATATAAAATTCCTCTAACTACCCTAATACTGAGAAAAGTCTCAAGAGTTATAAACATTATCTTTCCATGTAAGAATGTAAACAGTTCAACTTTAGTAGGTCTCCTATGATTTCTCTTTCCAGTTTACCTTTCCATGCTTCTCTTGATTCTTGTGATGGAAAGTCAAATTTTCTATTCAGCTCTGGTTTTTTCATCAAGAATATTTGAAAGTTTTCTATTTCATTGAATGATCATTTTTCTCCTGAAATATTATACTCAATTTTGCTGGGTAGGTGATTCTTGATTTTAATCCTAGTTCCTTTGACTTCTGGAATATCATATTTCAAGCTCTTCAATTTCTTAATGTAGAAGCTGCTAGATCTTGTATTATCCTGATTGTATTTCCACAATATGTGAATTGTTTCTTTCTGGCTGCTTTCTATATTTTCTCCTTGACCTGGGAACTCTAGAATTTGACTACAATATGCCTAGGAGTTTTTCTCTTCAGAACTCTTTCAGGAGGTGACTAGTGGATTCTTTCAATATTTACTTTACCCTCTGGTTCTAGAATATCAGGGCATTTTTCTTGATAATTTCATGAAAGATGATTTGTAAACTCTTTCCTGGACCATGCCTTTCAGGTAGTCCCAGAATTTTTCAATTGTCTCTCCTGGATCTATTTTCCAGGTCAATTGTTTTTCCAATGAGATATTTCACTATGTCTTCTATTTTTTCATTCCTTTGGTTTTGTTTTATAATTTCTTGATGTTTCATGTAGTCATTAGCTTCCATCTGTTCCATTCTAATCTTTAAGGAATTATTTTCTTCGGGAAACTTTTGGACCTTCTTGTCCCTCTGGCCAATTCTGCTTTTGAAGGCATTCTTCTCTTGAATGACTTTTAGGATCTCTTTTGTCATTTGGATTAGTTTATTTTTTACAGTGTCACTTTCTTCAGCATTTTTTGAGTCTCCTTTAGTAAGCAGGTGATTCATTTTTCATAATTTTCTTGTATCACTCTCATTTCTCTTACTAATTTTTGGTCTGCTTCTCTTACTTGATTTTCAATATCCTTTTTGAGCTCTTCCATGACCTGAAACCAATTCATATTTTCTTGGAGGCCTTTGATGGAGGAGTTTTGACTTTGTTGTCTTCTTTTTGCTTGTTTTGGTCTTCCTTGTCCCCAAAGTAAGATTCTATTGTCTGATTCTTTTTCCAGTTTTTGCTCACTTTTCCAGTCATTTATTTGACTTCTGAGCTCTTTGTCAAGGTAGTTCTCTGCTTCCAGTGTGGGTTAGGGGGTGTACTCAGTCACTTCATTCTCCCCACAATATATGGTACCAGAGCTCCAGAAATAGTGGTTACATCTTCCCCTGCTGCTGCTGTGGCTGCTACTGGTTCCTCTACCCCCTCCCCCTTCAGCTTCCCTGGGGCTTAGCAAGGACCACTCCACTGGTCCCACAGACTTTTCCCACTGACCTTCCAATTTATCCTCAGCTTTTTGGGGTCATGAAGTCTAGAAATCACCACAGGTGTGAGATATTCAGTGTCCCCAAGGTCTGCTCAGGTCCTATCTATGCCAGCATGGCCCACACTGGACTGTGCTCTGGTCCCAGCCTGGCATGATAAACACTTCCCAGGGACTTTTCAGGATGTCTTGGACTGGAGATTTGCTTCATCTGTCATTCTGTGTGTTATGCAGCTCCAGAATTTGTTTAGAGCCATTTTTTGCAGATATTTGGCTGGGCTTGGGGGCAGCACTCTAGAAAGTGTGTGCTGTTTCTCCATCTTGGCTCTGCCTCCCAAAATGTTTATTTCTTTACAAGCTAAGTTTTTTTGTTTTCATTTTCAACATCTACATGGAGCACATGCATTTGAATATTGCTTATCTTTTAATTCACCAAATAATAATTAACTCACATTCTATCTTTCACCATTTTTAAAAGGAAAGTTCATTTACACACTTCTTCATCTATAGTATTCACTTTATAAGCATTGTGCATTGTGATTAGAGGGTTTTGCTTTTGAGCATCCAGTATTTCAACATATTTCAAATTCCAAGGTATCTTTTAGTTGTGAGGGGACCAGTTACTTTAAAGTCCAAAGAAATTCATGTGCACTTCTCCCTACCTGATTCCTTTGGGTGGTGAAGGGTACAAGGAAGCTCTCTAAGAAAGGGGGAACAAGTTGTTTGATTTTTTTCAATCAAATAGCTAATTTCTGGAAAATTCTGTGAAACTGTAAATGAGAAACAGTGAGAAACTCTAGTGAACTCAAATACTTCTGCCTGTAACCAACTGAGGTTTAATAGTGAAACCACAGATATAAAAATGAAAATGGTATTTCAAATGAAAAAAAAATTCTAACACTGTATAACTGAAAAGGTTGCAATTCCTGTAAGAGTATGCTTACTGACAGTGTGTTTATTTCTTTCATTCTCAGTTTTAATGAAAAAAATATACAAAAACAAATGCTCCAAATCTCAACCAGTCTTTGCCATGCAAATTTTTTAGGTTTTAATGATTTAAACTGCTGTCATTAGCATGGTTATTTTCTGCACCTTTTATCTTTCTGTTTCCCTAAAGTCTCTCTCTCTCTCTCTCTCTCTCTCTCTCTCTCTCTCTCTCTCTCTCTCTCTCTCTCTCTCTCTCTCTCTCTCTCTTTCTGTCTCTCTCTCTCTGTCTCTGTCTCTGTCTCTCTGTCTCTGTCTCTGTCTCTCTTTGTCTCTCTGTCTCTGTCTCTGTCTCCTCTCTCTCTCTCTTTCTCTCTCTTTCCCTTTCTCTCTGTCTCTTTTTTGCATGCAAAAGCACATCAAGGGATCATATATAGCCCAGTGAAAATTGAAATATTATTCTTGGCACTAGATTGGTTAAGATTTCACATTCATTGTATGCTAAATACATTTTAAAATTAAAAATTACATATTATTTTCTAAGAAAAATTTGGAAATTGTTCACCAATAAGAATCTTTAAGGTTAGATCAGTGATGCTAGGTAGATACAGTATCAAGATCATGAGAAGGGCCACTTAACATCTCAAATCATTATACTTAAGGACACCTCCCACCAAGTATACATTTTTTGGTTAGAAAATCAATTTTTGTAAAAAAAAATACAACAATTCTAAATCTATAATTTGCCACCTTCATGAAAGCCCAATCCCTCCCCATGAAGGTGATCTTCCCATTTTGAAATTTCTCTTAGTCTGTTGCCTAGGTCTCTCTTTTACTTCACCTTTCTCTTTCTATCAAGGTTCTTTGTATGTATGACTTAACATGCATACAAGATTGTAAACTCCTTGAGGTCAAAAACTCCCCATTTTCATCTTTGTATCACTAGCACTTGGTACTGTGCCTTACTCTTGAGGAATGTTTAATGAATTGAATTCAGTCCTTAGAAAAGACTTATCTATTGAAATAATGCTATCTCTTTGATATCAAAGCATAAGAAATAGGAATTAATGATAGTGTGGTGTAATGGCAAGAATCATGAGCTTGGATTCATAAGACCTGACTTTGAATTCTGACTTTTCCCTAATTGTGTGACAATGAGGTCACAGAGATAGTGCTCACCCATATTGGGAAAGTGAAATACCTCTTCTGGAAGTTACCACACTAATAAAATCAAAAGTCCAGTCTCTATTCCTAAAATAGGAGTCATAGAATCCTGGACTTGGGGTCAGATCTTAACTTAGAGCTCAAATATTCATTTTTTCTTCTAGTCTTGAATCAGTCTGTATTTATTACTTAACTCACCAATGGGTTTGAGATCTCTTGGTTACCCTCAACCTGGTTTGGCCTGTCTGTGAAAATGGTTTACCGAGGTGGGGCCACTGCACATGCTACAGCTTCTTGGAGCTATAGGTGAGAGTTAGGTGGAACAGGTGGACCCCAAAAGTGGAAAGAGTCCCAAAGAAGGCTCAGCAGGCATCACACGCAAGGTACTGGTCCTCCCTGAACACATTCTACACCCCAAAGGGTGTCTACCCCAAGCATATGAAGACTTCATCTGGTAGAATGCACGTATGAGAACAATTTGTTCCAACGGCCATGAAGGCAGATAAAGCAGGCAATGTGGATCACTTAGAGCTTGGTTAGATACTGAAGTCGCCAAGGTCATCCACTGCATCCTGAGCCATTGCCAGCTGTCTTGACCCTGTCCTGCCACTGGACTATGATGACTCAGGAGGAAAGAGTGAGGCTGACAACTTTGTGCAACTCTGTCTCACTTAAATCCAATTTACACACAAGTCAAAAGACATCACTCATATACATTGACAGTGAGGTTGATGCACACATTGCCAGAGCTAGCTCAGTGTTTTGGGAGGCTCCAAAGAAAGGTTTAGGGGAGAAGAGATATTAGACTGACTAATAAAATGAAGGTCTTCAGAGCCATTGTGTTGACATCATTGTTATATCTTGTGAAACACAGACAGTCTACCAGCACCATGCCAGGAAACTGAATCGCTTCCACGTGAACTGTCTTAGGAAGATACTGAGGATCACCTGTCAGGATAAGGTACCAGACACTGAAGTCCTATCTCGAGCTGAACTGCCAAATATTCAAACTATGCTTCCAAGAATGCAACTCCAAAGGGCTGGCCACATTGTTTGAATATAAAATGTATGCTTACAAAAAGACTATTTTATGGAGAACTTGCAAGGGGCAGGCGATCACATGGTGGCCAGAAGAAATGATACAAAGACACTCTGAAGGTCTCTCTCAAGAACTTTGGATTTGACTGTTCAAAATTGGTGACACTGGCACAGGACAACTCAGCATGGCATACGCACATAAGAAACGGTGCTGTGCTCTTTGAGCAAAACAGAATTTTTTTTTTAGTTAAATTTATTTATTTAACTTTTTACATTCATTTTCACAAAATTTTGGGTTCCAAATTTTCTCCCCATTTGTCCCCTCCCCCCACCCCAATACACTGAGCATTCCAATTTCCCCTATCACCAATGTGCCCTCTCTTCTATTATCCTTCCCTTCCCTTGTCCCCATCTTCTCTTTTGTCCTGTAGGGCCAGATAACTTTCTATTCCCCATTACTTGTATTTCTTATTTCCTAGTAGAAAGAACAATACTCAACAGTTGTTCCTAAAACTTTGAGTTCCAACTTCTCCCCATCCCCCCCACCCATTCCTTTTGGGAAGGCAGGCAATTCAACATAGGCCATATCTGTGTAACTTTGCAAATGACTTCCATAATACTCATGTTGTGTAAGACTAACTATTTTTCCCTCCATCCTATCCTGCCCCCCATTGCTTCTATTCTCTCTTTTGATCCTGTCCATCCCCAAGAGTGTTGATTTCAAATTGCTCCCTCCTCCCATTGCTCTCCCTTCCATCATCCCCCCTACCCTGCTTATCCCCTTCTCCCCCATTTTCCTGTATTGTAAGATAGGTTTTCATACCAAAATGAGTATGCATTTTATTCCTTCCTCTAGTCGAATGTGATGAGAGCAAACGTCATGTTTTTCTCTTACCTTCCTTCCTTTTCCCTGCACTAAAAAGTCTCCTACCTGCCTCTTCTATGAGAGATAATTTGCTCCATTCCATTTCTCCCTCTCTCCTCCCAATACATTTCTCTCACACTGCTTAACTTCATTTTTTAAAGATATGATTCCATCCTATTCAATTCACTCTGTGTTCTCTGTGTATGTGTGTGCATGTGTGTGTGTGTGTGTATATGTGTGTGTGTGTGTGTGTGTGTGTAATCCCACCAACTACCCAGATACTGAAAAGTTTCAAGTTACAAATATTGTCTTTCCATGTAGGAATGTAAACAGTTCAACTTTAACAAGTCCCTTATGACTTCTCTTTCTTTACCTTTTCATGCTTCTCATCATTCTTGTGTTTGAAAGTCAAATTTTCTTTTCAGCTCTGGTCTTTTCATCAAGAATGCTTGAAAGTCCTCTATTTCATTGAAAGACAGTTTTTCCCCTGAAGTATTATTCTCAGTTTTGCTGGGTAGGTGATTCTTGGTTTAAGTCCTAGTTCCTTTGACTTCTGGAATATCCTATTCCACACCCTTTGATCCCTTAATGTAGAAGCTGCTAGATCTTGTGTTATCCTGATTGTATTTTCACAATACTTGAATTGTTTCTTTCTAGCTGCTTGCAATATTTTCTCCTTGACCTGGAAACTCTGGAACTTGGCCACAATGTTCCTAGGAGTTTCTCTTTTTGCAACTCTTTCAGGTGCTGATTGGTGGATTCCTTGAATACTGATTTTGCCCTCTTGTTCTAGAATATGAAGGCAGTTTTCCTTGATAATTTCATGAAAGATGATGTCTAGGCTCTTTTTTTGATCATGGCTTTCAGGTAGTCCCATAATTTTTAAATTGTCTCTCCTGAATCTATTTTCCAGGTCAGTTGCTTTTCCAATGAGATATTTCACATTCTCTTCCATTTTTTCATTCTTTTGGCTTTGTTTGGTGATTTCTTGGGTTCTCAGAAAGTCACTAGCCTCCATCTGTTCCATTCTCATTTTTAAAGAACTATTTTCTTCAGTGAGTTTGTGAACCTCCTTATCCATTTGGTTAATTCTGCTTTTTAAAGCATTCTTCTGATTGGCTTTTTGAACCTCTTTTGCCAGTTGAGTGAGCCTATTTGTCAAGGTGTTTTCTTCAGCATTTTTTTGGGTCTCCTTTAGCAAACTGTTGACCTGCTTGTCATGATTTTCTTGCATCACTCTCATTTCTCTACCCATTTTTTCCTCCACCTCTCTAACTTGATTTTCAACATCCTTTTTGAGCTCTTCCATGGCCTGAGCCCATTGAGTACTTCTTTTGGATGTTTGGGACACAGAAGCCTTAACTTCTATGTCTTTCCTTGATGGTAAGCATTGTTCATCGTCATCTGAAAGGATGGGAGGAGATATCTGTTCACCAAGAAAGTACCCTTCTATGGTCTTATTTTTTTCCCTTTTCTGGGCATTTTCTCAGCCAATTACTTGACTTTTGAGATACCTCTCCACCCCCACCTTGCCTCCAGATCTGCCCAGCTAGTGCTTGGGGTCTGAGATTCAAGTGCTGCTTCCCAGTCTCAGACTTTCAGCGGGGGTGGGGCTGCTATTCAATGTGAGATTAAATTCAGGTGCTCAGGTGGGGACAGGGCTGCTATTTAGTGTTAGATTAAGTTCAGCTGCTGGGGTGGGGGCAGGGCTTCCTCACAGGGCTCAGTTCCCTCAGGAGGTTTATGTGGAGACCTTCAGCAATGGATCTGAGCTCCTTCCTTCTTTGGGAGCTCCTGTCCTCTGCTACCTCTTCTGCTGCCTCCCGAGGGGTCCTGAGTTATGGAGACACCCAGCTCCCCTCTCAGCCAGCCAAACAGCCTCTCTCACTAACCTTTGGTGTCTGTGGGTGGATGGACCTGTGCGGTTGCTGGAGATTCCATCCCTGAAGCCTGCTCGGATCTGCTCCTCTCAGTGCCGTGCGGCCAAGGCAAGTCTGGGCTGTGCTCTGGGTCTGGTTCACAGTAGACCTTTGCTGTTGGTTTTTCAGGTCTCTCTGGAACAGAAATCCCCTCCACTCCATTGCTGTGTGGCTTCCACTGCTCCAGAATTTGTTGAGAGTCCTTCTTTACAGGTATTTTATGGGTTGTGGGTTAAGAGCTAGCATATGTGAATCTTTTGACTCAGCCATCTTGGCTCCTTCTCTCACAAAGCAGAATTGACACAGCACAAAGTAAAGGCAAGGTGTGCAAATTTGGGATATCCACCCCAAATATTCAAAGTGACTATCTGTACCCAACTTGTGGTAGACCATTCCGAGCTCGCATTGGTTTGATCAGCCACAGTCAGACACACTGAAATTTCACTTTACAGTAGTGATGTCATTTTGGTCCTCTTCAAAGATGAAAGACAACAGCCATTTATTACCTATCCCAAAATGTGGTTGCAAGGAAACTGTTCTATGAACTCTAAGGTATTATATGAATCTGAGTTATTACTATCATTCCCCTAAAGTTATGTTCTAAGTTTTCATTTTGTTGAAATGATGTTCCTGAGTTTATGAAGTCTTTGCCGGTGTATTGCCAAACTTTGATATGTTCTATCTAGAGGAAACATATAGGTGAAGTGATGTCATATGCTTGTATATGACAATCAATCTAGCTAAGTCCTGATAAACTCATCACCAAGTTGGAAGCAGTTTCCTTCCCTAATATAAGACATTTTAATGACCACAAGCAAAGTACATTTTTCATGAGTCTTCTCAAGTTGTTCAGCTGCTGTACTTTGCATAGATGAAAAGATCACCCACAAATCTAAACTCCTTAAAAAAAACTTAAGCCTTATTGCTATCCTTCAACAAAATCCTACCATAATGCCTCATTATGGCATGGAGATAACTCTTATCTTCTAGAAAGTCAACAGAACACCATCTGTAGCAGATCCAACCAATCTGAAAATACCTAGAGATAGGTCAAATAAATCTTAAGTCTTGGACCAGAAAATCAAATTGTCCAAGTGGGCTTTTCAACAGAAGTTGAACTACTTAGAGTTGAAGCTTATAGTCCCAAAGAGTAACTTAATCAGAGTCATAGAGTGAGGAACTGTGGTCTGCATCAATTAAGAAAGTGCCTACACTAATGAAATTACAGATGCTTAAAATGTTTTTTTATTAAAAATGTCAAGATTCTTTCCCCCAATATTATATACAATGAAATATCCAGTCACATTGTTGAGTTACAAACATCTGCCTATATGCTCCCTCAAATCTCAAAACCAGAAAGTTCTCATTATTAGCTTCCCTAATTATATTACTTTGACCTTAAGAAAAACAAAATACTAAGTTGTGGTTAGGAAAATCATTGAGCAATACCATAACAAAATGGGATTCTAAAGGGAAAAATATGTTACCATTAGGGAGTATTTAAGGAAGTTTGACATTGAAAGAATGCTAATGGAAAATTTCCTTTGTTTTCCACCTTTAATGTAAGAGCTCTAGGGAAAGTATCATGAAGATCAAAATTAATATTTTTAAAAAGATGACTTTTAATTTTGAGCAAACATCAGCTACAGGGAATGAAATAGTCAAATAAAGAAATCATTTAGGGAAAAACTTCTATTCTAAAGTTGAAAGCCATGTTTCTCCCAAATATGGGTAATGCCTCTTTTCCTTGAAATTATACTCTCTTGAGTCTTGGGCTAACGGAGATATCTCCTTCTGGGATGTGATGATATTTCCTTTTACATGCAGTTGTTTTGATCATTCTGAACACCTTTTTGAATAGTCATCAATGGTGTGAGAAAAGAGCAACTAAGAAAAACTTACCCTGTAAACAAATTATGGCAGAAAGAATGGACTATTTAGCCAACATAATCCAAGGTTGTTTTCAATTGATATTTAATGAAATATATAGAGACTGATATATTTCATTAATTGAGCACCTTTTCAAAATTCATTCACACATGTGGCAGAATCATTATATCTCCTCTAAATGTGACTTGATCCTATAACTCAAATCAGAGGAGAAAGGAAAAAGTCACAGAAGGTGGTAATGATGTGATGTTTTCATGGTAATAACAAGAATATCATAGAATCATAGATAATTCCTTTTTTTCCATTTATATGTGAATCATCATCTTTTCTTGTTGTACCTAGAAAAATGACTACAAAGAATTTCAGATGAATTTTGAGAAAAGAGTTAATAAAGATGCTTGTTTTCATTTTAGCTTGTTACAACAAGTCATTCTTCAGACCATTAAGATGCTACTTTAAGCCAACAACAGTAGGCAAAACACAATTTTCTCATGGTGTATAACTGCCAAAATTTATGCTTAAATTACTATTGATTGTTATTTCTCTTTGGCTCATTTTCAGACTTACCAGAAAATTCTGTAATTGACAAGATGAAAATTTCCACTATTTTATCCCAGATAAATGATTTCTCTATCGGTTTCTTTTGCTGGTCTTCCCTATGCACTTTATGTCTTAACACATCTCTACATGCCAGTTTATGCAGAAACAGTTCTAATTGCTGGACACTTATACACAAAGACCAAATCTCAGGATTCCAAATGTGGTTTAGTATATAGAATGAGAAAGAAATAGAATGAGAAATATCTCAAAGTTTGACTGACCTATATATAAGCTAATAAAAGACTTCTCTCCATGAGTATTCTTAAGCACTTGATCAAATGTTTTGTTTTGCTTTGTTTTCCCTTTCTTCCTAAGTCTGTACCACTTTGCCTGATACATGATAATCACTTAATAAACTGTTGTTGACTGCTTAGTTGCTTGTCTACTCAATATACAAGGATGATGAAAAAAATGCAAAACAATAAAAAATCCTAACAATGATATCATAGACTGCAGTCTTAAACCATTGAGGTGAGGCAGAAGAGTAAATGATTTCATCCTTCCATTCTGAAGATGTGTTATAGGGCTAAGATAATAGAACAATATTTTTTTACTTAACTCAGTGATTTTATTCTTTAAATTCCATAGTTTCCCAAAATGAGGAGAGGGAAAGTGGGAGAAAGAAAAAGAAAGAAAGAAAAAGGGAGAAAGGGAGAGAGAGAGAGAGAGAAAGGGAGAGAGAGAGAGAGAGAGAGAGAGAGAGAGAGAGAGAGAGAGAGAGAGAGAGAGAGAGAGAGAGTCAGAGACTGGACTATAAGCATAAAAAAGACTAAATAGAGTCCAAAACGAAGAAAGTTCTCCCAGAAGAAAGAAAAATGAAAACAGATGCAGTGTCATCCTCCATTATGTTAGCTCGTGCATGGTTCTTGCTAAAGAACAGACATTCAATCTGCTTTAAATTATTTGTCACTTGGCTCCTTTATATTTCCATGCCCTATTTTGCATTTTGCTCACTACTCATTGTGTTACACAATCTACATTCTGTAAAAAAAATAATGCTAATATATACTCTTACTAGGAATGGAAGAACATATGTAGCCAAGTTTAGAACCCTCTCAAACCTTGATATTTCAAACTTTGGAACCAAATTTGAACATTTTAGGGTTCGAGTTCATTTGCTTTTGGTCCAGCTGAATGTAAAACTCCAAAGAACAGGAATTTAAAGGCTTATAAAAAAGATCCAAAGAGCTTCTTGCACATCAAATAGCACTTAAGACAGAACATTTTGATGAGTTTAGTGTAAATGAATCAGAAGCATATGGATTAAATTTACCTTAAAATACTCCTGGGTTTAAGAATTAAGAGAAAATGTGCTTGGCAAAACACATTTGGGGTTTTGCCTAACCCAGAACATTGGAAAAGTAGTTCAAGATGTTTGACCAACCCAAAACACGGCTGGGTTCACCCATCCCTAATCCTTGTCAGTAATCGCAATGGACAGGCAGAGACATATTGCATTTGAGGTGCATAACTCAACTTCAGGTTTTTATCATTTTAATCCTAAGGGAATAGATTATTGAGAGTTCCTGACTTTAATGCTTTGAGGACCTATGATGTCATCGTTGTTAGTACTCCTTCTACAGATACACATTCTGACCCCTTCCCTATATCAGTAGAGATCTTCATGAGTTGCTATTGCTGAAAAAAAAAAAAATCAACACCTAATGGTGAGCTATATTGAATTTCTCTCACCTGGTACTCAGAAGACCTATAAGCAGTCTGTTATTGCTCCAGATTGTGCTGACCTGTCTGAGTTGATATTTCCCTGGAACAACTTTGAGGAACCTGAAGGTCCTGCCGCTATACTCTACTGGCATATGAGAGTGATTCTTTAGTGAAGGCAATAGCTCCTTTGCACTTTAGGCGTTCATTCTATGCTTCTATTACCCAGAAAGTGAATTCTATGCTTTCCTATAAAGTCTGTGGTGCTATTGCTAGGACTGAGTTCATACAATCCCAAGGAGGCATCTCTTGCCTACCAGAACAGGTTAAAGGATTCATAATAGTAACAACAGTAACAATTTATATATTAAAAAAAGCACTTGAGAGTCTGTGAAGCACTTGTCAAATACTATCCCACTCTATTGCCACAACCTGGGTGGTGCGACTTTTATTTTTGCATTTTATTCTGAGGAGGAACCTGAGACTCAGACAAGTTCAGTGATTTGATCAAAACCAAGCAGCTACTGAGAATCTAGAAAGGATTTTAACTCAGGGATTTCTTACTCCAAGTTCAGTGTTCTATATGCCACTTCATTCTCACATATTTTATTCATTTGATTAAAGAAGTTATCCATTTTTCTTCTAGTAATTTTCATTTCCACGATTCACAAAAAACTTAATAAAAAGAACTCAGGATTTCAGAAGAAACCAGTTGTCCTCTACTGAATTTTGTGCATCCTTATCATCCTCTTTCCAAAATGATCTTTTTCCTTCTTACATCACAGGTAAGTATTATGCACAAGTAAGTTATTCAACAAAGAACTTTCCAACTATTCCAACTAGTAACATTCAGGGGAATGCTGTCTATCATTTTGCATCTGAGTATAGTGAAAATATACTGCATTGTAAGAAGCAATTAATATAAAAAATGAAATATGAGTCAATAATCACAAGATATAGTGGATGAAGAGCAAAAATAAGAATCAAGAAGCCTTGAATTCAAACCCTACATCAGACACAAGTTTTATGACTCTAGGCAATTTAGTCTCTCTGGGCCTCAGTTTCCTCATTGGTAATAGGATTTTGAACTCAATGATTTCTAGGTTCAACTTAAGATCTTAATTAATTGGTTCTAAGAATTAGATGAATTAATGGAAAGGGAAATAAGCAGAACCAGGAAAATAATATTTACAATATAAGTGAAAAGAATAACACCAGAATATTGAAATGGAATGTTATTTTACTACAATGAAAAAAAAAACATGCTCTCCTCCTTCTTGAGAGAGGGGACTGTGGGTGAGGGGCATTGCATATATATATATATATATAATCATATATATATATATAATCATATATATTCAGACTTGTTTTTTTTTATTCTTCATTATAAGAAATGGTTTTCTGAGGAGGGAAGAGAAGAGGCATATACCTGGGAAAAAAGTGATATAAACCCCCAAATATACTAATAAAAATTTAAATACTCTCAAAAATGATTATATATGTGTATATGCATTTATATACATATAAATGAATATATGTATGTGTATTTGTGTGTATCTACATACATACATGCATGCATGCATACAACACTGCACATAGACATCTACACTATAGCTAACTCATTATTTGTGAAGAAGGAAAGGAGAGTGAAAAGATGAACACCACTTTGTTTATAAGCTTCCTCCTTTCCTCTATCTTGTTGACAAGTAACCAAGGTCTGACACAGATCATTGCCTCATACTGAAATAAACAAACTCCTATGACTTGATGGCTTAAGGGATTTTAAATTACAGAGTGGGATATCCATATTAAAAATCAAATGAAACTCAATCTCACCATTCAGGAAAACTAGTGACTTCCATGTAGACTGTATATTAAAGGATTCTATTTGAAATGTCATGGAAAAAGTGGTGGGTGTGACAGGTGGTCTTTGACTATAGATGGTCTCTTAGGCTTCACTATACCTTGAATGAACAAATAGCTCACTAGTGTTTCAATGTGTTTAGCCTAGGGAAAGAAAAAAGAGAGTAGGATAATTCAATTGTTATCCTCAAGTATTTGAAGGGTTATAACACAGAGGATAACGACCAGCTGTTCTCCATTTCTGTAAAGCAAAAGAAAATGGGTGAGGAAATCTGTGGAACCTTCCTTTTCTGGAGATTTTAAAGAAAAGGCTAGACATTTTTGGCTTGGTACCACCTTGTAAATAGCCAAAGGCCTAGTTACTTCCTGGAAAAGAAGAAACATGAGATACTGGCATATAAGGGATGAATTCTGGTCTATTTGACTAGGTAAAAGCAAAGAGTTTATTGGTAAGGGCAAAAAGCAGGACAGTAACACCCTACTTGACCAGATGAAAATCAGTCTTCTGGCAAACTTCTACTTTCTGAAGCATTATTTCAAATGGGCAGTAAGAAAAAAAAAGGCTCCAGATCTGAAACAGGTCCTACATTTACTTATAACTCCTCAGACTCACTGACTTGGAATGAATATATAATTGCTATTATGTATTGTTTTCAATTTTGTAGTCAAGACAAGATCAGAAGGAACAATTGAAGGAAAGAGCTTTTAGATACGGAATGAGAAGGGACTATTAATAGCCTTCTATTTATAGAAGTGATTGCTAGCAGGAAAAGAAGGAAAATGAGGAATTGAATATAGATCTGTATTATTATGTGGTACAGTAATGACTATTCATAATGACTGTATTGAGTCATCAAGAAAAGATCAAATTCAATTTTATATTTTCTTTGAGCAAATAAGGATATATAAAATACATGTGTGCCAAATTTTACATCAATTTTATTTTTCAAAGAATAATTTAATTTAAGACTGAATGTTGGACCTGATGGCAAAAGAAATAGAAACACTGATTGGGCCAGTCTCAGTATGGGACTTTGACCCACATAGTCTTTGTACCCTATCATGGCAGGAGGCTGAGGCCGAGGATGGGGAGGTGGGATAAGTCTGTGTAACATGGAAGAGGGGAAAAACTGAAAAAAAAAATGAGGATTCCCAAAGAAGAGAATACAAGAAAAAAGTATAAAGACCAAAAGGAGATCAGGAGTGATTACATAAATTAATATCCAGACCATAGGGAGGTAAATAACAAAGTAGATAATAAAGACAAAAAGAAGAATGTGTAAAAGCTCAAAAAAACCCCATATAATTCCATATAATTATACTATGAAGGAAAATGAAACAAATCAAAAAGCAATCCTATGGACTCCCCAGAGATTTTGGGACAACAGAAAAATTCCAAAATGGTTCAAAAAGAAAATAAACTTCCTTTTTAAAATTTAGAAATTAACAGGGAAAGTAGGGCTATCAACAGAGAATTGTAAAAGATGAACAAATAAATGAAGTTGAATACATGATGAAGAATTGGTCTAAAGAAGAAGAAAATGTGTGAGAGAATGACAGATTTGGAACACAAAGACATTGAAGAGGAAGGAAATTTGGCAGAAAAGAAAAAAAAGGATAAGAATAGAAGAAAACATGAGTTCTATGAACTTGAAAAGTGTGTGCAAAGAAATAATGTGAAGATCACAATCCCAGAAGTACATGACAAGCTCTTAAACTGACCTTAACCACCCCATGTATCCAATGAATTGTTAAATATGGTCATTTTCAATGCCACAAATTCTCTTGTAGACATTGCTTCTCTCACGCAATCAGCACCCTAGAACAAGTTGTTCAAGCCTGCATCACTCTTTCAATTGGATAATTGCAATCATCCCTCAATTTATTTAATTCCAGCTTCAAGTTGTTCCCTTTTTCTAACCAATCTTTCTCACAGCTATCAGAGTGATTTTTTCCCCTAAAACATGGTCTGAGTATGTCAGCCCTTACTTGCTAAACCCCAAGGATTACTTATTACTTCTTGAGTTAAATATAAACTCTAACATTTACACATCTTTATGGCAACATCCTACATCTCTTCCTTTATCACAATAACTAGCTTCCATATAGTCTATAGTACATACCAATTTTCCCTTCTTGTTATTTTGCATACATTAAACTTCATATCCTCTCTGTCCCCTATCCCTAGAATAATCTCCTCTTGTCACCTCTACATCTTTTCATCCCTTGTTCCTTTAAAGACAGTTCAAGTACTAATGCATGAGGCCTATGCTTTCCACCTTCTAGCTAATAGCACCTTTCCCCAAAAGTGACTTTGCATTTGCTTTGTATCTATGTTGTCTACACCTACATATGGGAATATACTATCTTCCATTAGAATATATGCTTCTTGAGGGCATAGACTGCTTTCCTTTTGTCTTATTTAATGTCAGCCCCAAGCTCAGAGACTGGTAAAGTAGTAAGAATTTAATAAATGCCTCTTATTGGTTGACAAATATGGTCCTCGTATCTAAATGAAGAATAAAGCAAAGAAAGAGAACTAAATAAAAGTGGGTGTGAAATATTTTAAACGAAACTTTGGCAAAAAATACAATAGCAACACACAAATCAAAATTAGTCATTCTAACCAAATTGGACTTAACAATAATAACTCAAAATTATAAAAAATAATTAACATTATTAATCATATTTAAAACACACTAAAATAATTCTCAAAGCAAAGCCCATGATTGTATTTACAGGCATATAATTGTTATTGACAAAATACGCATTTTATGTATTTTAAAAATACTTTAAAAGAACAGGCATATAAGATAATTTTATTGTAATAAAATAATATAACTAAAATCAAAGGCTAACTTATTTATAGCAAGGAGACAGAAGCAAATAAGGCAGCTTCTTTACTCCTGATACAATTACAGAAGTACTAATACTAGTATTAAAAAAAACACTAATTCTAGCATTAGAATAAGAAATAATATATGGGATAAGAAGAGAAATGAATCAAAGATAAATATAGGCAAAGAGACAAAATAATCTCTGTTGATGAACCAATATATTACTTAGAAAATGGTATGGAATCAGTAAAGAAACTGAGACAACAGCATAAATAAAGTAGCAGGATACAAAATAAATCAATAAAAATTGATGAGAATTTTACTAAGCAATAAAGAATAAAGGAGGAAATAATAGAAAAGGAAGTCTCATTTTTAAATAACTACGAAATACACACAATATATAGAAGTCAAGCTATTAAGGCCTGGATTATACAAACATAATTACAGAATAATGCATAACTAGAGGACTAAACAGTACTAATTTGGAGGATTTGTCCAAACATTAAAATATTAATTTACACTGATCTATTAGTTTATTAAAGTATAAAGGGATGGATACTTTAAATAACTAGACAAAAAAGGCAAAATTTTTTCAAAGGAAAAAATATTCTAGATTTTAAAGAAAATACTTATCTAGATTAGAAATAGAAGTGGAATAACACTATCAGACCTCAAAGTATATTATAAATCAATAAATATCAAAACTCTTTTGTAGAAATTAAAAAAAACAGAGATCATAAAATCATAAATGTAAAACTGGAAGAGACTTTAGAAATCGTCTCATCTAACCCTCTCATCGAACAGATTAGGTAACTGAGGCGGAGAGAAGCTAAGTAACTTAATTAAAATCACATAGATAGTAAATGGCAAATCCAGGGTTTAAACCTAGTTCATTTGATTTAAAATTCCATGTTCTTTGTACTTCGTACTTTGTAAAACTTAATAAGACAGATTGGATAAGGAAGAAGCAAAACCAATCAAACTCATTAAGTCTGCATTCAATAAACACAAGATAATAAGATATGTGAGAAAAGACTTTCCATTTGATGTGATCTTCTGGAAAAAAATAGATATGTTTGCTAAAAAATAGGTTTAGAACAACATCTTACATTATATATTAAAGTAACTCAAAATAGGCACCCTGAATACTAATAGTTGGCACTATAAAAAAATTAGAAGAGAACTATGGTATGTATCTTTCACATCAAGGTTAGGGCCTGAGTTCTTTTTTTAAAAAAATTATTTGTTTTATTTTTCAGTTCTTAACATTCACTTCCACAAGAATTTGAATTCAAAATTTTAATCCCATTTCTCCCCACCTCCCAACTCAGGACAGCATGCACACCATCCTCCCCTTCCTCCAGTCTGTCTTCCTTTATATTATCCACACTTCTTCCATCCCCCTTTCCCTCTATTTTCCTGTAAGGAAAAATAGATTTCTATACATCATTGCCTGTATAGCTTAATTTCCAGTTGCATGCTAGAACAAATTTTAACATTCATTCTTAAGGCTTTGAGTTCCATACTCTCTTGCTCCCTCCCCTCCCACCCTCATTGAGAAAATAAGTATTTCAATATGGGTCATATATGTGTAACAATGTAAAGCATTTTCATAATAGTTATGTTGAAAAAGACTGACCATATTTCCCTCTGTCCTATACTGCCTTTATGTATTCCATTCTATTCCTTGACCTGTCCTCCCACAATAATGTTTGCTTCTGATTATCCCTTTCCCCAATTTGCTGTCCCATCTACTATCTTCCCTCTCTTATCCCCTTTCCCCTTGCCTTCCTGCAGGGCAAAATAGATTTCTATATCCAATTAAGTGTGCATAATTCCCTTCTTAAGCCAAATCCCATGACAGTAAGGCTCAATTATTTCCTTTCATCTCCCCTTTTCCCACTCCATTGTAAAAGCTCTTTCTTTCCTCTTACATGTGAAATGATTTGCAACATTCTACCTCTCCCTTTCTCTTACTCTTAGTACATTTCATTCAACAGCAAATTGCATTTTTTTAGGAGTTCTCTCTTCATATTCAACTCACCCTGTGCCCTCTATGTATGCATGTATATATCTATATCTATCTATCTATCATCTCTCTATCTATCTCTCTATCTATCTATCTATCTATCTATCTATATGTATAGAAAGGGAAAGAGATATAGATATACACATATGTGTGTATATCTCTCTATATATATAGACAGCTAGATATGCATACACATACCCATATATCCATGTACATATACATACCTACACATATATAATACACATACATACATACCCATACAAACCTACATATGTGTATTACCTCTAACTACCCTGATACAAAAAAAAAAAGTCTCATGAGTTTCAAACAACATCTTTTCATGTAGGAATGTCAATAGATCAATTTTAATGAGTTCCTTAAGGCTTCTCTTTCCAGTTTAACTTTTCATATTTCTCTTGATTCTTATATTTAAAAGTCAAATTTTCCATTCAGCTCTAGTTTTTTCAACAAGAATGCTTGGACGTCCTCTATTTGATTGAATGACCATTTTTTCCCCTGAAGTATTATACTCAGCTTTTCTGGGCAAGTGATTCTTGGTTTTAACTCTATCTTCTTTCACCTCTGGAATATCAAATTCCAAGCCCTTTAATCCCTTAGTGTAGATGCAGCTTAATCCTGTGTTATCCTGATTGTATTTCCACAATGCTTGAATTATTTCTTTCTGGCTGCTTATAATATTTTCTCCTTGACCTGGGAACTCTGGAATTTGACCACAATATTCCTAGGAGTTTTCCTTTTTGGATTTCTTTCAGGAGGTGATCAATGAATTCTTTCCATTTCTATTTTGATATCTGGTTCTAGAGTATCAGGGCAGTATTTCTTGATACTTTCTTGGAAGATGATGTCTAGGCCCCTTTTTTAAAAAAATTTTCAGGTAGACCAATAATTTTTAAATTATCTTTCCTGAATCTTTTTTCCAGGTCAGTTGTTTTTCCAGTGAGATATTTCACATTGTCTTCCATTTTTCATTCTTTTGATTTTATTTTATAATTTCTTGATTTCTCATAAACTCAGCTGCTATCTGGACCATTCTAATTTTTAAAGAACTATTTTCTATAGTGAGCTTTTGAAAGTCCTTTTCCATTTGGCCAATTCTGCTTTTTAAAGCATTTTTCTCTTCATTGGCGTTTTGGACCTCTTTGCCATTTTGGTTAGTCTATTTTTATTTTGGTTAGTCTATTTTTATTTATTTTTATTTAATTTTTTAATTATTAAATTTTTTACATTCATTTTCACAAAATTTTGGGTTCCAAATTTTCTCCCCATTTGTCCCCTCCTCCCACCCCAATACCCTGAGCATTCTAATTTCCCCTATCACCAATGTGCCCTCTCTTCTATCATCCCTCCCTTCCCTTGACCCCGTCTTCTCTTTGTCCCGTAGGGCCAGATAACTTTGTATTCCCCATTACCTGTATTTCTAATTTCCTAGTAGAAACAACAATACTCAACAGTTGTTCCTAAAACTTTGAGTTCCAAATTCTCCCCATCCCTCCCTCCCCACCCATTCCCTTTGGGAAAGCAGGCAATTCAATATGGGCCATATCTCTGTAGTTTTGCAAATGACTTCGATAATAGTCATGTTGTGTAAGACTAACTCTATTTCCCTCCATCCTATCCTGCCCCCCATGGGTTCTATTCTCTCTTTTGATCCTGTCCCTCCCCGAGTGTTGATTTCAAATTGCTCCCTCCTTCCATTGTCCTTCCTTCCATCATCCCCCCCACCCTGCTTATCTCCTTGTCCCCCACTTTCGTGTATTGTAGATAGGTTTTCATACCAAAATGAGTGTGCATTTTATTCCTTCCTTTAGTTGAATGTGATGAGAGTAAGCTTCATGGTTTTCTCTCAGCCCTCCTCTTTTTCCATCCACTAAAATGTCTCCTACTTGCCTCTTCTATGAGAGATAATTGACCCCATTCCATTTGACTCTCTCTCCTTCCACTACATTTCTCTCTCACCATTTACCTTAATTTCTTTTAAGGTATGATCCCATCCTATTCAATTCACTCTGTGTTCTCTGTCTCTGTGTGTGCGTGCATGTGTGTATGTATGTGTGCGTACACACGTGTACATGTGTGTGTGTGTATGTGTGTGTGTGGTCCCACCAACTACCCAGATACTGAAAAGTTTCAAGAGTTACAAATATTGTCTTTCCATGTACGAATGTAAACAGTTCAACTTTGGTAAGTCCCTTATGATTTCTCTTTGCTGTTTACTTTTTCATGCTTCTTCTCATTCTTGTGTTTGAAAGTCACATTTTCTTTTCAGCTCTGGTCTTTTCATCAAAAATGCTTGAAAGTCCTCTATTTCATTGAAAGACCATTTTTTCCCCTGAAGTATTATTCTCAGTTTTGCTGGATAGGTGATGGTTTTAGTCCTAGTTCCTTTGACTTGTGGAATATCCTATTCCACACCCTTCAATCCCTTAATGTAGAAGCTGTTAGATCTTGTGTTATCCTGATTGTATTTCCACAATACTGGAATTGTTTCTTTCTAGCTGCTTGCAACCTTTCCTCCTTGACCTGGGAATTCTGGAAGTTGGCCACAATGTTCCTAGGAGTTTCTTTTTTTGGATCTCTTTTAGGACTTCCTCCCAAGGAGGCCTGAGTTATGGAAACACCCCGCTTCCCTCTCGCCCAGCCCAGAAGGCTCTCTCACTGACCTTTGGTGTCTGTGGGTGGATGGACATGTGCGACCACTGGAGATTCCATCCCTGAAGCCTGCTCGGATCTGCTCCTCTCAGGGCCGTGTGGCCAAGGCAGGGCTGGGCTCCACTCTGGGTCTGGTGCACAATGGACCTTTGGGGTCGGTTTTTCAGGGCTCTCTGGAACAGAAATTTCCTCCACTCTGTTGTTGTGTGGCTTTCACTGCTCCAGAATTTGTTGGGAGTTCTTTTCATAGGTAATTTATGGGCTGTGGGTTCAGAGCTAGCATATGTGAATCTTTCTACTCCACCATCTTGGCTCCTCCCCAAGCTAGTCTATTTTTAAAGGTGTTATATTCTTGAACATTTGGGGTCTCCTTTAGCAAACTGTTGACTTGCTTTTCATGATTTTCTTGCATCACTCTCATTTCTCTTCCCAATTATTCCTCCACCTTTCTTACTTGATTTTCAAAATATATTTTCAGCTCTTGCATGGTCTGAGACCATTGTATATTTTTTGGAAGGTTTTGAATGTAGAAGCCTTGATTTTGATGTCTTCCTCTGAAAAAAATAATGCTTTGTTTTTCCTCATCTGAAAGGATGGAAGAAAATACCTTTTCACCAAGAAAGTAACCTTCTATAGTCTTATTTTTTTCCCCTTGTTGGGGCATTTTCCCAGCCAGTTACTTGAATTTTGAGTCCTTTGTCAAGTGAAGGGTATACTCTAGGGATCTGCAAATTCTAGATTCCTCCAAGGTGGCGTAATCAAGGGAGAGGAGTTTACTCCTCTCTTGGACTGTGCTCTGGTCTGGGAGCAACCACAAGTACTCTTTTCTGCCAAGGATCTGAGAGTAAATTTCCCTCTCTACAACCACTATCAGCTCCACCATGCCAGTGCCAATCCTCTTCCTCACCTTGGGACTGCTACTCAGAATTGATATCCAGATCAGCTACTCGATTCCCCCAGGGTCTTTAGGCCAAGTGCTCCAAAAGTGGATGCTGCTGTGTTGACTGTGGACGCCCTGTGGCCAGGGCTGGCCTAGACCCATGCCCTCCTCTCACCTAGGTGAAAAGAGCTTTCTTACTGAAATTTGAAGGTCTCTTTGGCATTCTTGGGTTGAGAAATCTGGGAACCGTCATTGCTACCCATGCATCCATGCCCTGAAACCTGCTCCAGTCCTGTTCCTGCAATGCCATGGTGAAGGAGCTATGAGTTGGGTGTGTTAGACATTTTCTATTGTCCTTCCAAGCTGTCGGGCTGGACATCTCTTTCATTCTGTTGTTTTGTGGCTTATGTTGCTCTAGAATTTGTTTAGTTGTTTTTATATGTATTTTATGGGCTATCAGGGGATGAATTCTTAAGCAAACAAGGGATAAAAGTAGTAAAAAAGGAAAAACATCTATATTTTTAATTACATGATATTGAAATATTTTTTGCATGATTAAAAACAATGTAACTAGAGCAAGAAAGGAAGCTGTCCATTAGGGACAAAATATCTTTGCATCTTTATCTCTGAGAGAGACCTGATGATGAAAAAAATCACAAACTATGAATACTTAGTCACATGAAAGACACAAACAAAAGTAACTGATAAATATAAAAGAACATAATTAGTAGAACAAAGTTACCATACTATTTTCCTTAATTTGCCTTTACTAATTAACATTTTTTTGAGATTTCATTTTTTATTTTCCCCAAATTACATGTAAAAGCAATTTAGCATGATTTAAAATAAATTAATTCCAATTCTTTCTCTCTGTCCCTTTCTTCCCTATTTCTTGAGAAAGCATATTTGCAGTCATCAAAACATAGTTCCACATTAATTAAGATTTGGAAAACACCCACCCAAAAATATAATGATAAAGTAAAAGGAAGTATGTTTCAGTCTTCATTCAGATTCTATCAGTTTCTTTTTCTGTTAGTAGATCACCATAAATCTTTTGAAACTGTCTTGGATCATTGTGTTGCTGAGAATAGCTAAATGATTCACAATTGATCATCATACACTATTGCTGTTACTTTGTACATTGTTCTCCTGGTTCTGCTCATTTCGTTTATAGTCAGTTCATGTGAGTTTTTCTAGGTTTTTCTGAGAGTATCTTGCTTATTGTTTCTTATATCACAATAGCACTCCCTCACAATCATATAACAAAATTTATTTAGACATTTCCCATTTGGTGGGCATGTCTTCAATTTCCAATTTTTTGCCACTACAAAAAGAACAGGTATAAATATTTTTATGCTATAGTTTCATTTCCTTTTCAAAATTTCTTTGGGATGCAGACCTCGTAGTTGCATTGCTGAGTCAAAGTGTATGAATAATTTTATATATTTTTGGGTATAGTTCCAAGTGTTTCTCTAGAATGATTGAATCACCAACAGTGATTCAATTTTCTTACACTCTCTCCATCATTTGTCATTTTCTGTTTTTGTCATGTTAGCCAAACTGATAGGTATGGGGTAGATGCTTAGAGTTGTTTTAATTTGCATTTCTCTAAGGAATAATGATTTAGAACAATTTTTATATGACTAAATAACTTTGATTACTTTATCTGAAAACTGCCAGTTCTTATCACTTGATCATTTATCAACTAGGGAATGACTTATATTCTTAAAAATTTAACTCAGTTCCTTACATTCTTAAGAAATGAGGCCTTTATCAGAGCAACTTGCTGTAAATTTTTTTCGTACATGCTTATTGACTATGTATTTCTCTCCATCCTATTTCCCCATTTTATTCTACCCTTTCTCTTTCACCCAGTCACTCCTCAGAAGTGTTTTACATCTGACTACCTCTTTCCTCAATCTGCCTTTCTTTCTATAAGCTTTCCCCCTCTTCTTATCTGCTCCCCTTCTCCTATTCTGTAGGGTAAAATAAATTTCTGTACCAAAATCTGAGCCAATTCTGATGAGAGTAAGGTTCAAGCATACCTGCCAGTCTCCCCATTTTGTCCTCTTCTTTAACAGACCTTTCTCAGCCATTTTTATGAGAGATAATTTATCTTATTCCACCTGTACCTCCCCCTCCTTCTAGTGCATTATTCTTTCTTTCCTCTTATTTTTTTAGTTATCCCATCACCACAAACTCATGCTCATGACCTCTGTCTATGTACATATGTATACTCCAATGAACTGCCTTATTAGTAATAAAATTCTTAAGAGTTACAAATACTCTCTTCTCATGTAGGATTGTAATCAGTGTACTTTTATTGAATTTCTTATGATTTCTCTTTCTTGTTTATCTTTTTATGCTGCTCTTGTATTTGAAAATTAAACCTCCTGTTAAGCTATAGTCTTTTTATCAGCAATGCTTCAAAGTCCTCTACCTCATTAAATATTGATATATTCTTTTTACCCTTGAGCTCAGTTTTGTTGGGTAGATGATTCATGTTTGTGAGTGTAGCTCCTTTCTAAACCCTCAGATCTTTTAACATAGAAGACACTATGTCTTTTTTTATCCTACCTGTGACTCCATGATATTTGAATATTTTTGTTTTGGCTGCTTGCAATATTTTCTCCTTTATCTAGGAGTTCTAGAATTTGATTAGAGTATTTCTAAGAGTTTTAATTTTGAGATCTCTTTCAAAAGGTGATTGGGGAATTTTTCAACTTCTATTTTACCTTCTGGGTCTGGAATATGAGGGCAGTTTTCTTTGAAAATTTCCTGAAAGATGATATCTAGAATCTTTTTGGATCATGACTTTCAGGCAATCAAATAATTCTTAAATTATCTATTCTCAACTTAATTTTCCAGGTCAGTTTTTTTCCAGTGAGAACTTTCAGATTTTATTCTATTTTTCCTTCTTTTGATTTTGTTTCTTTGTTTCTTGATGTCTCATGAAATCATTAGCTTCTAATTTTTTAAGGATTATTTTCTTCAGTGAGCTTTTGTACTTCCTTTTCCATTTGGCTAATTCTACTTTTTCAGCGAATTGTTGTGTATCTGTTTTACATTTTATCAGTTCCGCCTTTTGAGAAGTTGTTCTCTTTAGCATATTTTTCTGTCTCTTTAAACTTTTAGTTCTTTTCTTTTTATTAAAAGGTTTTATTTCCTTTGGTATTTTTTGGGCCTCTTTTACCAAGTTGTTGACTTTTCCCCATGATTTTCTTCTAACCCTCATTTCTTTCTGCAATTTTCTTCTAATTCTTGTATTTGATTTTTTAAAATATGTAATTTATTTATTTTTCAGTTATCAATGTTTAGTCTCACAAGAATTTGAATTCCAAATGCTGTTCCCATCTCTCCCCCATTTCCACTCCAGGACAGCATGCACCCCATCCACCCCTTCCTCCAGTCTGTCTTCCCTTCTATCATTTTCCCTTCTTTTACCCCCTTCTTGTCTATTTTCCTGTAGAGAAAAATAGATATCTAAACTCCATTTCCTGTACATCGTATTTCCCTGTTGGACACTAAAACAACTTTTAACATTCATTCTTAAAGCTGTGAGTTCCATATTCTCTCCTTTAATCTTTCTCCAACCACCCTCACTGAGAAAACAAGCAATTCTATACAGCTCATACATGTGTAACCATGCAAAACACTTCCACAATAGTTATATTACCAAAGACTAACCACATTTCCCTACATCCTATCTTGCCCTTCATTTATTCCATTATCTCCCTTGACCTGTCCCCCCACAATAGGTTTTGCTCCTAATTATCTCTTTCCACATTTTTGCTGTTCTTTCTATTATATATCCTCTCCTATCCCCTTTCCCCCCTGCCTTCCTGCAGAGTAAATATATTATCATATCCAATTGAGTGTTATTCCTTCCTTAAGCTAAACCCCATGAAAATAAGGCTCACTTACTTCCTTTCATCTATCCCCTCTTCCACTTCATTATAAAAACTCTTTATTGCCTCTTTTATGTGAGATTATTTGTTAAATTCTACCTCTCCCTTTCTCTTACTCTTAGTACATTCCACTCAAAAGTAAATTTTATTTTTTTAGATATTCTCCCTTCATATTCAGTTCACTCTGTGCCCTCTGTTTATGTGTTTGTGTGTATGTGTGTATATGCACACACATTCACATACAACCACACATATACTCATGTACATATACATACCTACACGTATATAATATACATATGCATGTACACCCATGCACACCATTTATACATGACCCATTTTTCAAGATTTTCTTGCATCACTCTCATTTCTCTTCCCAACTTTCCCTCCATCTCTCTTACTTTACTTTCAAAATCCTTTTTGAGCTCTTCCATGGCCTGAGACCATTATATACCTTTTTGGGAAGCTTTGGGTGTAGAAGCCTTGACTTTGCTGTCTTCCTCCGATTGTATGCTTTGCTCTTCCTCATCTGAAAGGATGGAAGAAAATACATTTTCACCAAGAAAGTAACCTTATACATCTTATTTTTCACCTCCTTGGTCATTTTCCCAGCCAATTACTTGACTTTTCAGTCCTTTGTCAAGTGGAAGGTATACTGCCCCAGGTTTCAGAGGTTTTGTGCGACTATCTCTTGGGATCTGTAAGTTTTCACTTCCTCCAATGTGTCAAAGTAGAGTTGTTCGCTCCTCTTCTATCCTGTGCTCTGGTCTATGAGCAACCAAAAGCACTCTTTTTCCTCCCTGAAGCTGCAAGTAAAATTCCCCCTCCACAGCCACCACCAGCTCTCCCACTCCAGCACTCCTCCTCACCCTAGGATTGCCACTCAAGACTGAGATCCAGACCAACAACTTGAATCCCCCAGGGTCTGTAGGCTGAGAGCTCCAGGAGTGGATGCTCCTGGAACAGTGGCTGCAGTCATCCTGTGACTGGGGCTGAGCCCAGACCACACTCTCTTTTCGCCCAAGTGAAAGAGCTTTCTCACTGACCTTTGAAGCTGTTTTGGGGGTTTGTGGGTTGTAAAATCTGGAAACTACAGCAGCTGCCCCCATTCCGTGCCCTGATGTCTGCACTAGTCCTATCTGTGCTGGTGCCATCCACACTGGGTTGTGCTCCATTTCGAGCCTGGTGCAATAGTCTTTTTCCCATGGGCCTTCCATGCTGTCTTGGGCTGTAAATCTGTTTCACTCTGTCATTTTGTATCTTCTGCTGCTTTAGAATTTGTTTAAAGTAATTTTTATAGGTATTTTAAGGACTTTGGGGGGAGAGTTAGAGCAGGTCTGTGGTTCTACTCTGCCATCTAGGTTTTGTCCCACTTGCATTTGATTTTTATAATTTTTTGAGGTTTTCCAGGAATTCTTTTTGGCCCTGAGGCTGATTTAAATTTTTCCTTGAAGATAGTGGTTTTGACATTGGTGTCTTCTTCTGCATCTGTGTTTTCAATCTTCTTTGTCACCACAGCAACTTTCTGTGGTCAGGTTCTTTTGTGTTTGCTCATTTTTCTATCCTATTTCTTGATCTTTGATTTTACGTTAAATTTGGGCTTTGCTCCAGGAATGGAGGGGGAATTTTCCCAAACTTCAGTTTTTTTGTATAGCTACTTTTAGAGATAATTCTATGAGTCTTCCAGGGTAGTATAATTTAAAGAGAGTTGTTTTAATCCTCTCCTGGTCTCTGCTCTGATCTGTGAATGACCACACAAACTCTTTTCTGCGCTGGAACTGCAACCACAATTCCTACACCCCTTTGACTATAAGCCCTAATTGCTATAGCCCCTTCTTGCCATTGGCATGTAAATCAGAGCAGTGATCTGGATCTTAATATGAACAATGCAACAAGGTCCTGTAACCAGTGCCAACTAAGGAACTCCTGAAATTTCCTTCCGAGTAGCTGTGAAACCTCCTTACTGACTATAAGGTGAGACCTCCAAAAGCCTTTGCTACAAATTCAGTCAAGTTCAAGGTCTACTGTCAGATTATGAGGTGTTAGCCATGCTGGATTTCACTCCACTTTCACCACAATGTGATAGAACTTTAATTTTCACCTTATAAGTTGTCTTGTGCTGGAAAATTTTTCACCCTATCCTTTGTGGATTCTGCTGCTCCAGAATTTGTTTTAATGCCTTATTTGAAAGTTGTTTGGATGAGAATTTGAGAAAACTAGGAAGAGTCACTGCTTTATCTCTATCATTTTGGTTCTGCCTATTAATTAATGCTTAAAATATTTTATCTTCTTATATGAAAATATCTCTTTTTCAGATCAACAAATGTCTCTACATTTTTGTCTGAGATTTGCTATTTCTTTCCATGTTAGAGCCTTGACAAGTTGCCTGAGGCCCTTATAGATTCAATGTCACACAGTCATTATGTTTCAGAGGTAGGACTAGGACTCAGGTCATTTTAATTCCTAGTTTTGTTCCTCTATGCCTCTGGTTCTATATACTACCTCTGTATTTCATGTTACTGGTTTATAAACAAAATGTTTAGTACTTGTTTAGGAAATTGAAGTATGAGGCTATAATTTTCATCTTAAACAGATTTCGAAACAGATCACCCACTTAATGTTCTCCAAGCAACTGATGCTTGGGAGCACAATTTGATAGGATACTAAGTGTGTGATAACATTTTTAAGCAAGTGTTAGAAAAACTTAGATAAGAATAATTACATATACCAAAAAAGTAACTAAAATGTTGAGACTGGCATACCATTTTAGGATATTTTCCATCAAAAAAGGCTAATATAAAAATTGTTGTTGATGGTTGAAAGGATTAAGTTGTGTGTTATTTGTTTTAAATCACTCACTTAGAAAACTTTTATTCCTCAAAAGTACTGGAAGATTGATTTGTTCCTATATAAATGACCAAAACCATCCATTCATTTAGTCATTCTCTCATTAGCTTACTCATTTACTTATTCATTCACTCATTCATTCATTTACTGATTCAATGAAAATGTATTTCATTACACAAAACAAAAGAAATACAGTTTTGGACTGAAGTTCAAAAGCTTAGCTGAATGAATAAGGGTTGGGTAGAAGGAAGGAAGAAAGGGAAGGAAAGAAGGAAATACAGAAGGAAGGAAAGCACTGAAGAAACAATGTTTATGAACATTATTATTGAAAGGGATACCAAGTATTTGGTGTGAAACTATGGATATAGAAATACAAAACATGAAATAGTCTCTGTCCTTAAGGAGCCTGCATTCTAATGGTAGAGATAAGATATATATAGAGTTGTGACCAGAAGAGGGAATTTTTGTCTGGCACAAAATATAATCCAAAAATACAACAAAAGAATATATCAACATACCAAAGATTCTGAGGCTTTCATACTATTTTAGCATGCTTTTGATCAAAAATGGCTAAAATAAAATTTGTTATTGAAGCCGAAAAGAATTAAGCTGTCATTATTTTTTTCCATCACTTACTTGAAATACTTTATTCCTCAAAAGTGCCTGAAGAATGAGATGTTGTTACGATTTGGCTAAAATCATCCATTCATTTAGTCATTCATTCTTTAATCCATTCATTTACTTATTCATACACTCATTTATTATATGACTCAATAAAATATGTTTTATTAAACTAAAACAAAAGTAATTAAAGATGATTCTTGGATTGAAGTTTAAAGCCTTTTTGAATGAATGTATGAAAGAAGGAAGGAAAGAAGCATGGAAGGAAGGAATCAAATAGTATTCACTAACATTACTAATAAATGAACTTCATATCTACTTAATGCTAAGTTATGACACATAAAAGGTGAAATAGTCTCTATTCTTAGGGAACTTACATTCTAATGTCAGAGAAAATACATATGGGGAGTGGTGGCCAGGGAAGGGAATTTTTGTCTGAGACTTCATGGAATGGTGAATTGATCTCTAGGACAGCGAATTAGCCTGCCCTCTGCAAAGGCAATTACACTATTGACAAGAGGTGGAAAGTGGAGACAGTGGTTGGTTGTGCACTATGTTGAATAGATGGCAAGATGTCCTGGACAGATGACTAAATGGTATGTGAGTCATGGTCAGGTCTGGGGTTTGACAGATGTAGTGCACTAGGTAAATTTGTACTCAGAATTTGAAATGCAAAAAATATATATAAATATATATATATTACAATATATAAATATACATAAAACATAAAATAAAGTAAAAGCAAGGGTATACAAATGTATATTAAAATTGACATAAGTACTACATATCAAACATTGACTCACAAAATTTGCACAAGATACTGTGGTGCTTGGGGAGATAGTGTTTAAGTAGGACATGACTCTTGGATGCTCCAGTCTAATAGGGATAAAAAACACCAACACAGATAACTATAATTCTTAATGTTACATTATCAGCTCATTAGAAAATAAAGAGCTATGTGGAATCTGAAGCAAGAGACATATACCAATAAGGAAAGCATCCTGAAGAGGGCAGTGCTTCAGATGGGTTTTAAAATGATCACTAAAGGTCAAAGGGAGAATACAAGAGTGCAAGTACTCAAGTTATAGGGAACAAAAACATGGAATTATGAGAAAACTTTCAGTGGATCAAAGGAGTTTCAACTTTGACTGATTCATAGGTATGCATGAATAGTATTAATAAAAGGCAGGGAAAGTAGGTAATAGTAGTAGTAGCAGGAAGGGGAGGTAGTAAGACTAGCAGTAGGTAGTTGAGAAACCTGAATTCTAGATAAAGAAGTTTGAAATTTATTCAGAAGGAAATAAAGCCACCAGGTATTTTGGAAAAGAATATATGATCAGATCTACATGGAATGGAATATGAAACAAAATAGGAATATGAAAAAGAAATTGCAGAAGATATAAAAGGAAGATGGGCCTGTAAAGAGGTCATTCAAATGGGCTAAGTATGATGAAATGAGTCCTTGACCAGAATGGTGGAATTGAAATTTAGAAGAGGATACCAAAATGGGATATGTAAGAAAGGATGGGAAAAGTTAACTGGAAAAAAGGTCTTTGAATAAAATATATCTGATAAAGAGTTTCATATCCAAGATATATTGACACCAAAGAGAAATATACTAGACTACAATCTTTTCTCCAATAGAAATATGGTCAAAGGATACAAGCCAATAGTTCTCTAGAGAAAAATTTTAAACTACTAACAGCCATATGGAAGAAGGTTCCAAACTGCTACTAATAAAAGAAATCCAAATCGTAGAACTACCTTTAGAAAATAGTCAAATATGACAATAGATGGAAATCATTAAGGTTGGAGGGATTATGGAAAGATAGGCATATAAATGCATTATTGCTGGAACTTTGAATTGATAGCACCATTCTAGGAACTGAATTGCAAGTATATAAATAAAACCGTGGCATTTTAAGTTAATACGTAAAGATATTTCTGATATCAGAGGGGAGAGTAGGCTCTTGGGAAAGAATGAGCTTATTTTGGAGCATGTGGAGCTAGTAAGTTGAAGATGTCCTAAAGAAAGAGATGTAGATCTTACAGAGGCAGAGCCAAGATGGCGGAGTGAGAGCAACAACTCACCTAAGCTCTTAGGCAAACTCCTTTGGATACCTCTTAAAGGAGAATCTGACCAAACTTTGTAGGTATGGAATCCAGTGGGAGACAGACTGTGGCAGATTCTCAGCCCAGGGTAGACTGGAAGGTCTATGGAAAGGATCTGTTCCACGGGGGTGAGCCCACAGCACACAGCATGTCCAGCTCAGCAAGTGGAAGAGTCCTGGGAACCAGAGACAGCAGCAGGAGGAACTGGCAGAGCAGCAGTCAAGGGAGACCAGCAAAAACAAAGGAGTAGCAGCTGCAGAGCACCAGATATCAGCACAGGAGCTCCTGAGACTTTCAGCCTGCAGATTAAACATCAGTAAGTCACCTACTTGAACTTCCAGGAACCAGGATGGCAGAATGATCAGTAAATGCTCTCTCCTCCCCCTTTGATGACCTTGAAGGAACCATAAAATATTTCCTCAGAAAAATCCTGGATTAACGAGGAACAGCAGAAGGGGCAAATAGTCTCATAACACCTGAGGCTAGGAAAATAGCTAAGGGGGATTCCTCCTACTGTGGCAGAGGCAAACTGGAAGGACAGAGGACCCAGAGTGGAGAAAACTCTCACTAGGACCCAGGCAAACCTCAGCACCAGGAGCCCCAGGAGGGGTGGGAACATGCATTAGCATCTAGGCATGCCTCAGCACTCCAGGAGAAACGGGAAGACAATAGGGCAGCTGGGATCACCATCCCCTGAGCTTGCCTTTGCCTCAGTTCAGTTGAGGAGGTCTCCTGTGACAAGACCACCCCTCTCCCACACTTAACAAGCTAACCCAAGGGCTGATCAGGGAAACACAAAACAAAAACCGACTCTTAGCTTTTTTCACACCAGTCAGCTCAACACCAAGTTCTGCAGTTTCTAACTGAGAGAACCAGAAGCCACAACACACAATCATCATCATGAACAAAAAAAAAAAAAAAAGCAAAATAAGCATGAAAAAACCATAAAATGTTTCAATGGGGATAAGAACCAAAATATAAATACCAAAGAGGTCAGTACTTAGACTGTGCTTCCATCTGAAACTTCAGAAGGGACTATGAACTGCTTGCATGAACAAACAGCTCTCCTGGAACAGATGAAGAAGGAACAGAAGAAAAGCTGGCCAATGATTTTAAAATTATAAAAAAAGAATTCACTGATGAGAACATCTCTTTGAAAAGGAAAATTGAACAAATGGAAAAGGAAGTACAAAAATTAACTGGAGAAAATAACTCTCTGAAAGGAACAGTTGGTCAAATGGAAAAGGAAACACAAAACCTAACTGAGAAAATTGGACAAACAGAAAAGGAAGTACAAAAATTAACTGGAGAAAATAACTCCTTAAAAGGAAAAACTGGACAAATGGAAAAGGAGATCCAAAGGTTAACTGAAGAAAACAATTTGATAAAGATTAGAATTGGGCAGGTAGAAACTAATGACTCAATGAGACAGCAAGAATCAGTCAAACAAAATATAAAGAATGAAAAGATAGAAGAAAATGTAAAATATATAATTGGAAAAACAATTGACCTGGAAAATATATTCAGGAGAGAAAATTTAAGAATTATTGGCCTGTCAGAAAGTCATGATGAAAAAAAAGATCTCAACAATATCTTCCAAGAAATCATCAAGGAAAACTGCCCAGGAGTGCTAGATCCAGAGAGCAAAATAATCATCAAAAGAATCCACCATTCATCTCCCAAAAGGGATCCCAAACTCAAAACCCCAAGAAATATCATTGCCAAAATCAAGAACTATCAAGTAAAGGAGAAAATACTACAGGCAGCCAGAAAGAAACAATTCAAATATCAAGGAGCTACAGTCAGGATCACACAGGACCTTGAAACTTCTACATTAAAAGATCAAAGGAACTGGAATCCAATATTCCGTAAAGCAAAGGAGTTGGGACTACAACCAAGGAAAAACTACCCAGCAAAGTTCAGCATAACATTTCAGGCAAGGAGATGGTCATTCAATGAAGTAAGGGATTTCCAGACCTTCCTGACAGAAAGGCCAGAACTTAATAGACAATTCGATCTTCAAATGCAGGTCTCAAGAGAAGCATAAAAAGGGTAAACAGGGGGGAAAAAACTTGTTACTCAGTTGCAAACTGTTTACCTCCCTATAAGGGAAGATGAAACCTGTTAATCTTGAGAATTGTGCATCTATTATGAAATATAAAAGGGATATATATAGAGGGAATGGATATAAAGTAAATGAAGACAATGCCATCAGAGAAATGATGACATGACATGCACTTGACTTTGTTTTGAGTGAGGGAGGGCTGTGCAGGTCACCAACCTCACTTCTCCTCCAGAGCCATCTGAATCCAGTGACCTGATATTCATCAGGATGACTGGAGATGACTCAGGATGCACTGGGATACCTTGGTCTCTTTAGGCCAAAATCTATGCAGGTACTCACTTAGGGTGAGGTAATGCCCATTCATTTAATAGGCCTATTTAAGAAGTAACCAGGGCATGGCCCCTTTAATGAGGCAAAGAAAGACAGCAGGCTGAGAGGAAAAGAGCAATAGTTATTGTTGATAATCACTCTTTAACCAAGAGGGTCCAGAACAGAGCCACTAGGCAGAGGGCAGGGCCTCATGGTGTCTGAGCTTCACAGTGCAGGAGGTTTAACATTCAGAGAAGGGAATGGAAGGGAAACTAGCCAGTAAAACTCAAGTCAACTGGGCATCTTTTGGCCATCCAAATTTACCTTTCTTAGGAGAGGAGAAGGAAGGGAAGGAGGAGACAGATAGGAGAGGAGGAGCTGAGTTTTCTCACAGGGTTGTGTTCATTCTTCATTGCTGAAGAAGACCATATCATCAGAGATATGATGGAATGACTTACATTTGACTTTGTTTTCAATGAAGGAGGGTTGAGGAAGGTCATTAGTCTTACCTCTCTTCCAGGGTCATCTGAATCCAGTGAACAGGTACTCATCAGGATGACTGGAGATAACCCAGGATGCACTGGGAGACATTGGTGTAGATTTGGTTACAGAAGGAGGACATTAGAGGTCATCTTATCCAAAATCTTCATTTTTCAGATGAGCAAACTATAGCATAGAGAGGATAACTGACTTGCCCAAGGTCTAACTAGTAAAGTAAGTGTTTGTGTGTGTATGTGTGTGTGTGTGTATGTGTGTAGACAGAGTACACAGGGTGAGCTATATGAAGGGAGGATACCTAAAAAATAAAATTAAGTGTTCACAGGAATGTGCTGGGAAAAAGAGAAAGGGAGGGGGCAAAGACAAATGGCAGACAGAAAGCAGGAAGCCACCTGTGCTCATCCAAAAATTGCCTTAGATATCTCTAAGAAGTGAATCTGAACAAATTTTACAGTGGCAGATTCCACTGGGAGACAGAGTGTGGCAGATATCCAGCCCAGGACAGCCTGAAAGATTGATGGGAATAATCTTTTCAAAGTTTTTATCTCATTTCTCATGGAGAATCTTTCAAATTTTTAATGGTCTTTCAGGAGATGATCAGTCAGTTCTTTAAATTTCTATTTTATTCTCTGGTTTTAGAATGTTAGGGCTGTTTTCCTTAATAATTTCTTGAAAGATGTTGTCTAGGCTCTTTTGTTATCATGGCTTTCAGGTAGACCAATTATTTGTAAATTATCCCTCTTGGATATATTTTCGAGGTCAGTTGTTTTTCCAATGAGATATTTCAGAGTATCTGCTATTTTTTTTCATTCTTTTGGTTCTGTTTTACAATTTCTTGATTCCTCATAAAATCATCAGTTTTCATTTGCTCTAATTTTCAAGGAATTATTTTCTTCAGGGAACTTTTGAACCTCCTTTTCAATTTGGCCAATTCTGCTTTTTTTTAAAAAGGCATTCTTCTCTTCATGGATTTTTTGGACTTCTTTTTGCCATTTGGGTTAGTCTATTTTTAAAGCTGTTATTTTCTTCTCCTTTTTTTGGGTCCCTTTTTTCCTTTTGGTCTCCTTAAGCATATTTTTGGGTCTCCTTTAGCAAGCTGTTGACTTGTTCTTCATGATTTTCTTGCATCCTTCTCATTTCTTTTCTCATTTTTTCTCTACTTCTCTTATTTGATTTTCAAAATTCTTTTTGAACTCTTACATGACCTGAGACAATTTCATATTTTTCTTGGAGGCTTTGGATGTAGGAGCCTTGACCTTGCTGTCTTCTTCTAGTAATATGCTTTGTTCTTTCTCCAGTTGTATGCTTTGATCTTCTCATTGTAAGAAAATACCTTACCAACAAGAAAATAACCTTCTATAATCTTATTTTTCCCCATTTTCCCATTTCCCCAGCCAATTACTTGACCTCTGAACTTGTTAAGTGGAGGGTGCATTGTCCCCAAATTCAAGGGGCTTTGTGTAGCTACTTTCAGAGACATCTCCTCCAAAGTGGTATGATCAAAACAGTACTATTTATTCCTCTCCTGGCCTGCGCTCAGATCTGTGAGCAAGCACAAGCACTCCCTCTCCACATCTGCCACCAGCTTCACCATGCCAGTGCTCTTCTTTGCCCCCGGCCTGCCACCCAGGATTTTGACGTGGATCAGCTGCTCCATTTTCCCACCATCTGTGGGCTGAGAGCTCCAGAAGCAGCTGCTCTGCAGCAGCAACTGCCACCACATTGGGGCTGAGGCTGGGGCCAGACCATGTCGCTGTTTCGCCCAGGTAAGAGAGATTTCCCACTGACCTTTGAAACTGTTTTTGGCATTTGTGGGTTGAGAACTCTGGAAACCAAAAAACAGTGATTCAGTGCCCTGAGGCCCACTCCATTCCTGTCTGTGCCAGCATAGCTCATGCTGGGCTGTATTCCACTCTGAGCCTGGTGCAATAGACTTCTCTTGTTGACCTTCCAGATTGTCTGGGTCTGGAAATCTGTTTCACTCTGTCATTTTGTGGCTTCTGCTACTCTAGAATTTGTTCAGGTGTTTTGAGGGGTTTGAGTGAAGAGCTTAGGCACATCCCTGCTTCTACTCTGCCCAAAGTTCTTAATCTTACAGATAGAGTAATTCAAAGAAAGCATGAAATCTAAGATGTGACCATATTGGTATTTTGCTAAAGTGGGTTGGAGAAAGTGGTAATAGGAGTTAAGGGTTTAATGGGTTAGACTGCTAGACGAATCAACCATATGAGGACAGAAGACCCCAAGAATGGTGCTGCAGAATGAGAGAACAGAGGAAGGTCTTGGCGAACATCCAGCTTCTAATATTACTAAAAAAGTGGGCAATGATCTTGCTAGAGAACAACAAAAATGGGAAGACAGTGTTTAAAATGAACTGGATATAAAGAGGAAAGACCATTATGGGACAGTGAAAGTAGGGTGAACTGGAAGCCACAATTGGGAGACAGAAATAGTTCTGCTCCTCTTTCTATACCTGTGAGTTTGTGAGAGCAGGAGACAAAGAATGAGAGGAGTGGTCAGCAATGGAGACCATCTCAGTGAATATACTTTCCCAAGAAAGATCCAAGGTTTGGTTAAAAGATGCGAGAAGAAGGCATTTTGGTTGGAAAGTTCGAGACTGATTTCATGGACAATAAAGTGGGAGTTCCAAAGAGAATGGTGGGATGAGATTACAATGAAGTAGGGGCAATTATAAGAGCAGTGCAGGTTCAGAAGAGCAATATAAATATGACCCTTATATTTTAGGGGATAAGACTAGGTGGCCAAAGGTAGGGATCAATGCAACAGGACCTAGATTGCTAAGGTATTGCCCGAAAGAACTAAATTGAGAGAGTATTTGCAGAGACACCCCAGGGTTCCTAAGATTTTGTTTTCCAAACTTAACGAATGTCTGAAAAATAAGCTTAGGTGTGATAGTGGAGCAGTAGTATTAGAGAAATTAGAGGTCCAAGGAGATCTCTGTGATAAGCAACATACAAACTACTTGAAAATTTGTATAGTATACACCCCCCTCCCTCCTCCAACACACACATGCTACACTGATGGAACATAAGGAGCTGGGACAGGGTATCAGGCATTAGTGAGGATGAAATCTTCTGGCAAGGTCTTTCATCCTCCGTCGCTGAAATCCATTTGGATCTCTGCACTTGAGTTTGCTCTTGCAAAGGAATTTGTTGCAAAGGAATCCGTTTACCGAGTAATGACACAGCTTCAAAGACATCTTTCTACAGCTGTTTTATAATAGCTCAATCCCAGTGGAAGTGGGTTTGGGGATAGGGTGGGGGGATAGGGTAAGGATCCAACAATTTGGAAATTGCACTGGGAGTGCATAAAAATGGCGTTTAATTTGCAATAAGCTTGTGGACTGAGGTCTGTTGCTGAACTTGTCTTGGTTTCTCCATCTTAGAAAAGCTGAAAATTAGAGACAAAGCTTAACCTAGATTGTTTTTTGCTAAAGATTGTTTTTCTGCACAAATAAAAATAAATACAAAATATAGAGATAAATTAGTATTCATAATTTCTAAAAACTTTATGGACTTCTCATCCAGAGTTCAACTGAGGTGATATTTATTTGCCAAAAATTGGTGAGCCGGCTTGATTGACTATGTCAGGCACAATTCAAAACATGCTTCCATAAATTTCTTTAGGGAATTCTCACATAGATGTGATATAAGCCCTCCTCTCTTTGTCTGAGGATGAACGAATAGTGGGGAGGGAAGGAGAGAAAGTGAGGAAGTAGTGCTGAGGTTGTACCACTGAAATGAAGCAGAATGGTGACAAGAGATGGAAACTGGAGAAAATATGGAGAATCAGAAAAAGGACAATACAAAGGAAGGAGAAACAGAGACAAAAAGCAAGCAAATGTAGAATATGGTAAGAAGGGGCAAGAGAAGGGTACCCTTCTCTCCTCTTTTTCTTGCTATATGTTACTAGTTGTTTACAGGTTGTTTTAGAGATCAGGTGCAAACTAAATCAAACCATCTCACCTCTCTATTTATAGAGAGAAGTTAATCTGTGTTTTTCACTGTTCCCTAAATAAGACATGAAACACTACAGTGGAATGTGTATTAGGCTAGAAGTCAGAATGCCTGATTCCAGTCTCATTTATGACTCTAGATAATTGTCTTTTTTCCATGACATTTAACTCCTCCAGAGCATCAGTATATTTGACTCTAAATTCTGATTCCAGATGGCTGTCTGCTTTGAGTTAATCAAGCCACATTTAAAAAGTAGGTTGTATATAACCTGTATTTTAAACACTGGAATTTTAGAGCTAGAAAAGACTTAACAGGTCATCAATTCCATTGGTCCCCAATCTCAAGTTACTACTTGACTTGAGTTATCACAGTCCTGTGGTATAGTTGAAAAGGAATTTTGGAAAATCTGAAGGAGAGAACTGAATATAACTACCTAGTGATGTATCCTTTGGCACCTTACAGAGTAAGACTACTTCTCCAGGAGGTTGACAAATTCTAGTTCTGATACCTAATATACTTCCCATTTTCAAGCAAAAGGTTACATAGAATCCCAACTGAATTAGATTAGTAATTAAGGGAGCTGTTGGGCCAATTGTACTACTGTTTCTTTCTAAAGTAAAGCACCATGACTTATGTCCAGTGGGTAGGAAAAGGCAAATAAGAGGATGGGAGCAAACTCAGAGAACCATTGAGATAGAGAGCCTCTTGCTAAGGGAGAAAAACCTGGAAAATAGATCCAGAAGACACAATCCAAAAATTGTGGGACTACCTGAAAACCATGACCAAAAACAGAGCCTAGACATCATCTTTCATGAAATTATCAAGGAAAACTTCTCTGATATTCTGGAACCAAGGGGCAAAATAAATACTGAAAGAATCCACAGATCACCTCCTAAAAGAGATCCAAAAAGAGAAACTCTTAGGAACTTTGTGGCCAAATTCCAGAGTTCCCTGGACAAGGAGGAAATATTCCAAGCAGCTAGAGAAAAACAATTCTAGTACTGTGCAAATACAATCAGGATAACACAAGATCTAGCAGCTTCTACATTAAGGGATCAAAGGGTGTGCAATATGAGGTTGCTATTGGCCAGCATTTGGAGAAGTCTCCTTGCCATGGAAAAAAGACAACAAAGATATTTCTAAGAGAATTATTGATGCTTGCTTTGTGTATGTCTGTGTTCTGGGTATTCTTTTCACAGGAGGGAAAAGCTTGCTTAAGTCCCAAGTCATTTTTTTTATATACTTTTAAAATCATTGGCCAATTTTTCTTCTATTTCCTTCTTCAGCTGTTCCAGGAGAGCTGTTTGTGCATGCGAGAAGTTCATAGTCCCTTCTGAAGTTTCAGATGGAAGTACAGTCTCACTACTGACCTCTTTGGTATTTGTATTTTGGTCCTTGTCCCCATAGAAAGATTCTATGACTTTTTTACTGCTTCTTCTGCTTTTTCTTGTTCATGGTGGGGATTGTGTGTTGTGCCTTCTGGTTAGAAGCTACAGAACTTGGTGTTGAGCTGACTTGTGTGAAAAGCCTAAAAACAAGTATCTTTTTACTTTTTGTTTTGTTTTTCCCCAATCTGCCCTGGGGTTAGCTTGTTAAATGTAGGGGAAGAGTGGTCTGGTCATGGGAGATCTCCTCAGCTGAACTGAGGCTCTTCTCCTGGTGCTGAGGCTTGCCTGGGTCCTAGTGGGAGTTTCCTCCACCCTGGGTCCTCTGCCCTTCCAGTTTGCCTCTGCCACAGTAGGAGGAATCCCCCTTAGCTATTTTCCTAGCCTCAGGTGTTATGAGACTATTTGCCTCCTCTGCTGTTTTTTGTTGATCCAGGATTTTGCTGGGGAAATATTTTATGGTTCTTTCAATGCAGTTTTCCTTGACAATTTCATGAAGGATGACGTCTAGGATCTTTTTTTGATCATGGCTTTCAGGTAGTCCCATAATTTTTGAATTGTCTCTCCTGGATCTATTTTCCAGGTCAGTTGTTTTTCCCATGAGATATTTCACATTATTTTCCATTTTTTCATTCTTTTGGTTTTGTTTTGTGATTTCTTTGTTTCTAGTACAGTCATTAGCCTCCATCTCTTCCATTCTAATTTTTAAAGAACTATTTTCTTCAGTGAGCTTGAGAACCTTCGGTTCCATTTGGCTAATTCTGCTTTTTAAGGCATTCTTCTCCTCATTGGCTTTTTGAACCTCTTTTTGCCAATTGAGTTAGCCTGTTTTTAAAGGTGTTATTTTCTTCAGCATTTTTTTAGGTCTCCTTTAGCTAGGTGTTGACCTGCTTTTCATGATTTTCTTGCATCTCATTTCTCTTTCCAGTTTTTCCTCAACCTTTCTAACTTGATTTTCTTCTTTTGAATTTTTTAAATTTTATTATTTTTTCTTTTAATGTTCTACAATCACTTCCTTAAAAAATCAAGATTTTTATCCCCCCCACACCTTCCCTCACCACCCCCCCTCCCTCCCTGCAACAGCATAAAATTCTGTATAGGTTCTACATATGCTTTCCTATTGAGCATATTTTCACTATAGTCATGCTAAGTAGTCGCACTAAAATAAATGGAAGGGTGGAGCCAAGATGGCGGAGTAGAAGGACGCACGTTTACGAGCTCCGAAACCAAAGCCCATAGAATTAATGTAAAAAGAGACCCCCATAACTTCTGGGTCAATACAAGGTGTGCAGAAACAGAGTGGAAGAGATTTCCGTTCCAGGGAGCCCTGGAGACCCGTCCCCAGGGTCCGTTGCACCCCGGAAAGCGGACCCCACCCCCAGTGCTGCCCTGGCCGCAGCCCCAGAGAAGCTGATCCGAGCATGCTTCAGAGACGGAAGCTCCAGCAGCCAGGAAAGTCCCTCCGCCCAGAGAAGCTACAGGTCAGTGAGAGAGAAGGCCGGGCTAGAGGAGGGGAGCGGAGCGTCTCCGTGACTCGGGCCCCCTCGGAAGGAAGCAGCGGCGGCAGAGACGGGGGCAGGAAGCGGCGGAGGCAGAGGTGTGGGCGGTGGCTGAGGCGGCAGCGGCCCAGGACTCAGGAATCCCCCAGCAGCAGGCAGGATCTTCATTACAGAAGGTTTCTGCATAAAGCCTGAGGGAGCTGAGCCTGGGAGATGGCCCTGCCCCCACCCCACTCTATTACTGAAGGCCTCTCCATAAAGCCCCTGAGGGAACTGAGCCTGGGAGGTGGGCCCCCCACCCCGCCCCCACCGGCTCCATTCCCGAAAGTCTCTGCATAAAGCCCCTGAGGGAACTGAGCCTGGGAGGCGGCCATGCCTCCACCCCAGCGCCAGAACTAAAGCTTGCCGCGGAAAGCCCATTTAAATCTCAGAGGCCAAGCACTAGCTGGGCGGATCCAGGCAGGGGTGGAAAGGAATCTCAGAAGTCAAGTAACTAGCTGGGAAAATGCCTAGAAAAGGGAAGAAAAATAAGACTATAGAGAGTTTTTTCCAACAAATGCAAATGATCCCGACCTTTGGATCTGATGATGAGGACATATCCTTGCCATCAGGGAAAGACGTGGAGGGTGGGGCCTCAGTACCCCAGACTAAAATAAATGGGAAAAATCATATAACAAAGCAAAACATAATACACTGAAACCTACACACACACACAACATGATCTGCTACATTCTGCGAATGAATTCCATATTTCTTTCTCTGTGTGGAAAGCATTTTGCCTTAGAAAACTGTCATTGGGATTTTTTTTTTCCATTAAGTTCTTGTGTTATTACAAAGTTCCAAGTCTACCAGAAAAAACTCTCACACACTGTGGTCATTGCTGTGCACAAAGTTCTCCTGGTTCTGCTCCTTTTGCTCAGCATCAGATCATATAAGTCCTTCCAGGCCTTCCTGAAGTCTTCTTGTTCATCATTCATTTCTTATGGCGCAATAGTACTCCATTACATTCATATACCATAATTTATTAAGCCATTCCCCAATAGATGGGCATTCCCTTGATTTCCAGTTCTTGGCTACCACAAAGAGTGCTGCTATAAATATTTTTGTACATGTGGGACCTTTTCCCATTTTTATAATCTCTTGGGGATACAGTCCTAGTAGCGACATTGCTGGGTCAAAGGCTATGCACATTTTTGTAACCCTTTGGGCATAGTTCCAAACCATTCTCCAGAATGGTTGCATGAGCTCACAGCTCCACCAACAATGAATCAGCGTTCCAACTCTCCCACATCCTCTCCAGCATTTATCATTTTCTTGTTCTGTCATGTTTGCCAATCTCATAGGTGTGATGTGGTACCTCACAGTTGTTTTGATTTGCATCTCTCTAATCAGTAGTGATTTAGAGCACTTTTTCATATGATTATAGATATCTTTAATTTCTTCCCCTGAAAATTGCCTGTTCATATCCTTTGACCATTTATCAATTGGGGAATGACTTGTATGGTTATATATTTGAGTTAGTTCTCTATATATTCTAGAAATGAAGCCTTTATCCCCGAGCTTAGCCATAAAAATTTTTCCTAATTTACTGCATCCCTCCGAATTTTGGATGCATTGAGTTTGGTTGTGCAAAAACTTTTCAGTTTAAAATAATCAAAATTATCCATCTTGCATTTCATAATGCTTTCTGTTGTTTCTTTAGAAAAAAATTCTTCCCCTCTCCATAAATCTGATAAATACACTATTCCTTGCTTCCCCAGTTTATTCATGGTATCAATCTTTATACCTAAATCATGTACCCATTTGGACTTTATTCTTGTGTACAGTGTCAGGCATGGGTCTATCCCTAATTTCTGCCACACAGTTAATCAGTTTTCCCAGCAATTTTTGTCAAACAGTGAGCTCTTATCCCAGAAGTTGGGGTCTTTGGGTTTGTCAAACAGGAAGTTGCTATATTCCTTGCCTACTGTGTCTTGAGTGCCAAGTATATTCCATTTGTCTACCCCTCTGTTTCTTAGCCAATACCAAGTGGTTTTGATAATTGCTGCTTTATAATACAATTTGAGGTCTGGTAGCGCTAGGCCACCTTCCCAAGCATTTCTTTTCATTAGTCCCTTTGAAATTCTGGACCTTTTGTTTTTCCAAATGAATTTTCATATTATTTTATCCAGCTCCAGAAAATAATTATCAGATAGTTTAATTGGTATGGCACTAAATAAGTAAATTAATTTAGGTAGAATTGTCATTTTTATTATATTAGCTCGGCCTACCCATGAACAACTGATGTTTTTCCACTTACTTAAATCTGACTTTATTTGTGCAAAAAGTGTCTTGTAATTGTGTTCATATAATCCCTGGGTTTGTTTTGGCAGGTAAACTCCTAAGTATTTTATAGTGTCTACTCCAGCTTTAAATGGAATTTCTCTTTCTATCTCTTGCTGTTGGACTTTGTTGCTAATATATAGGAATGCAGAAGATTCGTTCGGGTTTATTTTGTAACCTGCAACTTTGCCAAAGTTGTTTATTATTTCAAGTAGTTTTTTACTTGTATCTCTGGGATTCTCTAAGTATACCATCATATCATCTGCAAAGAGTGATAACTTAGTTTCTTCTTTGGCTATTTTTATTCCTTCAATTTCTTTATCTTGTCTAATTGCTACCGCTAGCATTTCTAGTACCATATTGAATAATAGTGGTGATAATGGGCATCCTTGTTTCACCCCCGACCTTATTGGAAATACATCTAGCTTATCCCCATTGCATATAATGCTTGCTGAAGGTTTTAGGTAGGTACTGCTTATTATTTTATGGAAAGTTCCCTTTATTCCTATATTCTCCAGCGTTTTTAATAGGAATGGGTGTTGTATTTTGTTGAAAGCTTTTTCTGCATCTATTGAGATAATCATGTGGTTTTTGTTAGTTTTGTTGTTGATATGATCAATAATGCTAATAGTTTTCCTAATATTGAACCAGCTCTGCAGTCCTGGTATGAAACCTACCTGATCATAATGTATTATTCTCTTGACAAGATGCTGTATTCGTTTTTCTAAAATCTTGTTTATAATTTTTGCACCTATATTCATTAGAGAAATTGGTCTATAATTTTCTTTCTCTGTTTTGTCTCTCCCTGGTTTGGGTATCAAAACCATATTGGTATCATAGAAAGAATTTGGGAGGACTCCTTCTTCCCCAATTTTCTCAAATAGTCTATATAGTATTGGAATTAACTTCTTTAAAGGTTTGATAGAATTCACTTGTGAATCCATCTGGTCCTGGAGATTTTTTTCCTAGGGAGTTCATTGATGGCTTGTTCAATTTCTTTTTATGAGATGGGGTTGTTTAAGTATTCGACTTCCTCTTCTGTTAATCTGGGCAATTTGTATTTTTTAAAATATTCATCCATCTCATTTAGATTATCGAATTTGTGGGCATAAAGTTGGGCAAACTAATTTCTAATTATTGTTTTAATTTCCTCCTCATTAGAGGTGAGTTCACCCCTTTCATTTTTAATATTAGTAATTTGTTTTTCTTCTTTCTTTTTTTAAATCAAAATGACCAAAGGTTTATCAATTTTATTAGTTTTTTTCATAAAACCAACTATTGGTTTTATTTATTGATTCAACAGTTTTCTTAATTTCAATTTTATTAATCTCTCCTTTGGTTTTCAGTATTTCTAATTTGGTATTTCCTTGGGGATTTTCAATTTGTTCTTTTTCTAGTTTTTTCAGCTGCAAGCCCAAGTCATTCATCGCCTCTTTCTCTATTTTATTTATGTAGGCATTCATAGATATAAAACTTCCCCTAAGAAGTGCTTTTGCAGTATCCCATAAGATTTGGTAGGTTGTCTCATTATTGTCATTCTCTTGAATGAAGTTGTTGATTGTTTCTATGATTTCTTCTTTAACCCATTCCTTCTTTAGGATTAAATTATTTAGTTTCCAATTGATATTTGCTTTATCTTTCCATGGCCTTTTATTACATATAATTTTTATTGCATTATGATCTGAGAAGGATGCATTGATTATCTCTGCCTTTCTGCACTGGATTGTGAGATTTTTATGTCCTAGTACATGGTCAGTTTTTGTAAATGTTCCATGTACTGCTGAGAAAAAGGTATATTCCTTTCTATTCCTATTCAATTTTCTCCAAAGATCTATCATATCTACCTTATCTAGAGTTTTATTTACCTCCTTAACCTCTTTCTTCTTTATTTTGAGGTTAGATTTATCAAATTCAGAAAGAGGGAGGTTTAGGTCCCCCACTAGCATAGTTTTGCTGTCAATTTCTTCCTTCAACTCCCCCAACCTCTCCTCTAAGAATCTGGATGCTATACCACTTGGAACATACATGTTTAGTAATGATATTGCTTCATTGTCTATGGTGCCTTTCAGCAGGATATAGTTTCCATCCTTATCCCTTTTGATTAGATCTATTTCTGCTTTTGCTTTGTCTGAGATTAGGATTGCTACTCCTGCCTTTCTTATGTCAGCTGAAGCATAATATATTCTGCTCCATCCTTTGACCTTTATCCTATGTGTATCCCCCCATTTCAGATGTGCTTCTTGTAAGCAGCATATTGTTGGATTATGGCTTTTAATCCATTCTGCTATCCGTCCCCGTTTTATGGGAGAATTCATTCCATTCACATTCACAGTTATGATTACAATCTGTGTATTTCCCTCCATCTTCTTTCCCACCATTTGGGCTTTTAGCTCTGCTGTCTCCCTTCCCCTCCTAAATAGTACCACCTCCTCCTGCTGTCTTCCCCTCCTTCTTTTAGCCCCCCCTCCCTTTCATTCCCCTTTGCTTTTATTGCTTCTTCCCTCCCTTTTAGCCTCCTTCCCCTTTCTTCCCCCTTCCTCTCCTACTGCTTATAGAACTAGTTAGGATTATCTACTTAAGTTTATTGTTCCCTTCTTTAAACAAATCCGATGAGAGTACTTCTCACACAATGCTCATCTCCCTCCCCTCTTTCCCTCTACTATGATTTTGTACTTCTTCTTGTGATGTAATTTGCCATTTTTTACTTCCTCCTTTTCACACCTCCTTTTACAATCCTTTCTCATACTTAAATCATATTTTTTATCATGATATCATGTACATTATACTCGTTCCCCCTATGCATATCCCTTTTATATTTCTTAATAGCCGCACAGATCTCAAGATTAACAGGTATCATCTACCCTCGTAGGGAGATAAACAATTTGTCCTGAGGAACAAGTTGTTTCTCCCCCCACCCTCTGTTTACCTTTTTATGATTCTCTTGAGACCTGCATTTGAAGATCAAATTGTCTATTAAGTTCTGGCGTTCTGGTCAGGAAGCTCTGGAAATCCCTTACTTCATTGAATGACTTTCTCCTTTCCTGAAATGTTATGCTGAACTTTGCTGGGTAGTTGATCCTTGGTTGTAGTCCCAACTCCTTTGTCTTGCGGAATATTGGGTTCCAATTCTTTCGATCTTTTAATGTAGAAGCTGCAAGGTCCTGTGTAATCCTGACTGTAGCTCCTTGATATTTAAATTGTTTCTTTCTGGCTGCTTGTAATATTTTCTCCTTCACTTGATAGCTCTGGAATTTGGCAACTATATTTCTTGGGGTTTTGAGTTTGGGATCCCTTTCAGGAGGGAACGGTGGATTCTTTCGATGACAATTTTGCCCTCTGAATCTAGGACTTCTGGTGAGTTTTCCTTGATGATTTCCTGGAATATATTGTCCAGGCTCTTTTCTCCATCATGGGTTTCTGGCAGGCCAATAATTCTTAAATTTTCTCTTCTGGATCTATTTTCCAGGTCAGTTGTTTTTCCAATGAGATATTTTACATTTTCTTCTATCTTTTCATTCTTTAGATTTTGTTTGACTGATTCTTGCTGTCTCATTGAGTCATTGGTTTCTACTTGCCCAATTCTAATCTTTATCAAATTGTTTTCTTCAGTTAACTTTTGCATCTCCTTTTCCATTTGCCCAATTTTTCCTTTTAGGAAGCAATTTTCTCCAGTTAATTTTTGTACTTCCTTTTCCATTTGCCCTTTTAGGAAGTTATTTTCTCCAGTTAATTTTTGAACTTCTTTTTCCTTTTGTTCAATTTTCCTCTTCAAAGAGATGTTCTCATCAGTGAATTCTTTCTTAATAATTTTAAGATCATTGGCCAGTTTATCTTCCATTTCCTTCTTCAGCTGTTCCAGGAGAGCTGCTTGTGCTTGTGAGCAGTTCATAGTCCCTTCTGAAGTTTCACATGGAAGTACAGTCTCAGCTGTGACCTCTTTGGGGTTTGTGTTTTAGTCCTTATCCCCATAGACAGATTCTATGGTTCTTTCGGTCCTCTGCTTTTTCCTGTTCATGATGTTGACTGAGTGTTGTGGCTCCTGGTTCTTTCAGTCCAAAGCTAGAGAACTTTTTGCTGAGCTGATGTGTGAAAAAGCTAAAAGCAGGTTTTTGTTTGGTGTGTCCCTGATCAGCCCTGGGTTTAGCTTACTAAGTGTGGGGGAGGGGTAGTCTGGTCACAGGAGATCTTCTCAGCTGAACTGAGGCAAAGGCGAGCTCAGGGGCTGGTAATCCCAGCTGCCCTATTGTCTTTCTGATTCCTCTGGACAGCTGAGGCATGCCTAGATGCTAATGCGTGTTCCCACCCCTCTTGGGGCTCCTCTCCTGGCAATGAGGCTTGCCTGGTTTCTAGTGCGAATTTTCTCTTCCCTGGGTCCTCTGTCCTTCCGGTTTGCCTCTGCTACCGTAGGAGGAATCCCCCTTAGCTATTTTCCTCGTCTCAGGTGTTATGAGACTATTGGTCTCCTTCTGCTGTTTCTACTGATCTGGGATTTTTCTGGGAAAATATTTTATGGTTCTTTCACGGTCATCAAGGGGGGAGGAGAGAGCATTTACTGATCACTTCACCATCCTGGCTCCCAGAAGTTCAAGTAGGTGACTTACTGAAGTTTGCTCTTCGGGCTGAAGGTCTCAGGAGCTGCTGTGCTGTTATCTGGCGCTTGGTGGCTCTCACTGACTCGGTTCGGCTTGTCTCCCACCCTGGGTGCCACTCCTCTGGTTCCGGCCATCACTCAGGTTTCTTGGGTCTCTTCTGCTCCCCTGTGCTGGCTGCACTGTGCTGTGTGCTATGGGCTCACCCCCATGGAACAGATCCTTCCCGTGGACCTTCCAGTCCAACCTGAGCTTGAATCCATCAAAATCTGTCTCCCACTGGATTCCGCACTTCCAAAATTTGGTCAGATTCTCTTTTCAGAGGTACCTGGAGGAGTTTGTCTGAGATCTTAGGTGAGTTGTTGCTCTCACTCCGCCATCTTGGCTCCGCCTCTAACTTGATTTTCAAAATCCTTTTTGAGCTCTTCCATGGCCTGAGCCCATTGAATATTCATTTTGGATGTTTGGGATACAGAAACCTTGACTTCTATGTCTTTCCCTGATGGTAAGCATTGTTCTTCCTCTTCTGAAAGGATGGGAGGAGATATCTGTTCACCAAGAAAGTAACCTTCTATGGGCTTATATTTTTCCCTTTTTTGGGCTTTTCCCAACCAGTTACTTGATTATTGGGTCTTTTTTCAAGAGTAGGGTATACTCTGGGAATCTGTAAGATCTCAGTTCCTCCAAGATGGCAAAATCAAGAGTGTATACTGGTCTTGTAGCAGGAAGAGATTTTTGTGCCCAGAATCTTAGCAGAGTTTCCTCTCCACAGCCACCTGGCCTCCAGTTCCACCAAACCAGCACTGGGGGCTGAGATTCAGATAAGGTGCATGGGCAAGGCCGCCATACAGTGTGAGAAAAGTCAGTTCCCTCAAGGCCTCTACCCAGGGTTGAGGTAATAATCAGCTCCAACAATGGATGCAGGCTGCTGTAGGGGCTGCTGTGGGAATTGCTGCTGCATGTACAATGTGGCCTCTGTGGCCACTGCCTAAGCCTGGAGCTATGGGAAGGCCCTTTTCCCTTCCAGGCCAGCTGAAAAATCCCTGTCACTGACTTTTGGTGCCTGTGAGTTGAGAGATCTGTAAACTGCTGCTATTATGACTGTGGATTTGCTGGTACTGTGATTGGAGATTCTGCTCCCAAAGTGTCCTCCTCACAGAGCTGTTCTGTGTGTCCAAGGTTGGGCTGGGCTCCACTTGGCATCTGGTGTAACAGACATTTCCCTGGGCCTTTCAGGTCACTCTGGGCTGGAAATCTCCTCCACTCTGTTGTTCTCCACTTCTTCTGCTCCAGAATTTGTTGAGAGTCCCTTTCTACATGTATTTTATGGGCTATGTGGGGAGAGCCTGCATATGTGTGTCTTTCTACTCTGCCATCTTAGCTATACCCCCGGAACTCAAAGTTTTAGAAACAACTGTTGAGTATTATTCCTGCATACAACTGGAAAACAAAAAATACAGGTACATGGGGAATAAAAATTTATCTTGCCCCAAAATACAAAAGAGAAGATAGGGATAAGGGAAAGGAAGGATGTTAGAAGGGAGGGCAGATTGGTAGTAGGGGTAAGTAGAATGCTCAGCACTTTGGGATGGGGGGAGGGAAGAGATGGGGCAAAAATCTGGAACTGAAAATTTTGTGCAAATGAATGTTCAAAACTTAAAATAAATAAATTAAAAAAATAAAAAATAATAAAATTGTGTGAATATTTAATAAACAGATTGATGATTGACAAGGTCCAGAGATTGCTTTATAGAAATCTAAGACTGCAAAACTAATGTGATGGTATTTAATTGTGAAAAATGCAAAAATCTTACACTTTGGATCAAGATATCAACACTACAAATACAATATGGAGGAGGCATGATTAGAAAGCAGTGTGAAAAACATTTAAGAGAATTGGGGGGGTGGAACCAAGATGGTGGACAAGAAAGACACATGCCGGTTCCCCCCATAGCCCATAAAATGCCTGTAGAGAGGGACCCTGCACAAATTTTGGAGCAGCAGAAGAGGAGAACAGAGTGGAGGAGATTTCCAGCCCACAGTGACCTGAAAGGCCCAAGGAAATATCAGTTGCGCTGGACATGGGAGCCTAGCGCTGAGCCCAGCAAAGCTTTGGCCAGGGCACGACAAGACTCTGGGAGGATGACACCTTGGGGGTGGAATCTCCAGTTGCAGTAGTGGGTCCTCAGATCCCTCAGCCCGTGGGCACCAAAGATCAGTGACAGAATTTTATCAGGGGGCCAGGAAGGGAGAAGGGCCTTCCCATAGCTCCGGCAGCAGGCAGAAGACACAGAGCCAGCACAGCAGCCAGTATGGAAGCTCCATTGTTGGAGCATAAAACCCCTGGGGGCACTGAAGAGCTGAGTCTTACATCAGCCCCAGGGTGGAGGCCCTGGCTGAACTAGTCTTTGTCTCAAACTGAATGGTGGCCCTGCCCATCCAGCTTGTCTGAAAATAAGCCCCAAGTGCTGACTTTATTGGAACTGGAGGCCAAGTGGCTATGGAGAGGTATCTGTTAAGATTCTGAGCACAAAAATCCTTCTTTGTGTCCAGACCAGTAGACCCTTGATTGTGCCACCTTGGAGGAACGGAGATCTCACAAATTTCCAGAGTATACCCTACTTTTGACAAAGGACCCAAAAGTCAAGTAACTGGTTGGGAAAATGCCCAAAAAAGGGGAAAAAAAATAAGACCATAGAAGGTTACTTTCTTGGTGAACAGATATCTCCTCCCATCCTTTCTGATGAGGAAGAACAATGCCTACCATCAGGGAAAGACACAGAAGTCAAGGCTTCTGTATCCCAAACATCCAAAATGAATATTCAATGGGCTCAGGCCATGGAAGAGCTCAAAAAGGATTTTGAAAATCAAGTTAGACAGGTGGAGGAAAAACTGGGAAGAGAAATGAGAGAGATGCAAGAAAAACATGAAAAGCAGGTCAACACCTTGCTAAAGGAGACCTAAAAGAAATGCTGAAGAAAATAACACCTTTAAAAATAGGCTCACTAAATTGGCAAAAGAGGTTCAAAAAGCCAATGAGGAGAAGAATGCTTTCAAAAGCAGAGTTAGTCAAATGGAAAGGGAGGTGCAAAAGCTCACTGAAGAAAATAGTTCTTTCAAAATTAGAATGGAACAGATGGAGGCTAATGACTTTATGAGAAACCAAGAAATCACAAAACAAAACTAAAAGAATGAAAAAAATGGAACATAATGTGAAATATCTCATTGGAAAAACAACTGACCTGGAAAATAGATCCAGGAGAGACAATTTTAAAATTATGGGATTACCTGAAAGCCATGATCAAAAAAAAGAGCCTAGACATCATCTTTCATGAAATTATCAAGGAAAACTGCTCTGATATTCTAAAACCAGAGGGCAAAGTAAGTATTGAAAGAATCCACAGATCACCTCCTGAAAGAGATTCAAAATGAGAAACTCCTAGGAACATTGTGGCCAAATTCCAGAGTTCCCTGGTCAAGGAGAAAATATTGCAAGCAGGTAGAAAGAAACAATTCAAGTATTGTGGAAATACAATCAGGATAACACAAGATCTAACAGCTTCTACAAAATGGGATGGAAGGGCACAGAATATAATATTCCAGAAGTCAAAGGAACTAGGACTAAAACCAAGAATTACCTACAGCGAATCACCTACAGAATCAGCAAAACTGAGTATACTACTTCGGGGGAAAGACTGGTCTTTCAATGACATAGAGAACTTTCAAGCATTCTTGATGAAAAGACCAGAGCTGAAAAGAAAATTTGACCTTCAAACACAAGAATGAAGAGAAGCATGAGAAGGTAAACAGCAATGAGAAGTCATAAGGGACTTACTAAAGTTGAAATGTTTACATTCCTACATGGAAAGACAATATTTGTAACTCTTGAAACTTTTCAGTATCTGGGTAGTTGATGTGATTACACACACACACACACACACATGCAGAGCACAGAGTGAATTGAATAGGATGGGATCATATCTTGAAAAATGAAATTAAGTAGTGAGAGAGAAATATATTGGGAGGAGAAAGGGAGAAATGGAATGGGGCAAATTATCTCTCATAAAAGAGGCAAGCAAAAGATTTTTCAGTGGAGGGAAAAAGAGGGGAGGTGAGAGAAAAACATGAAGCTTACTCTCATCACATTCAACTAAAGGAAGGAATAAATTGCACACTCCTTTTGGTATGACAACCTATCTTACAATACAGGAAAGTGGGGGAGAAGGGGATAAGCAGGGTGGGGGCAATGATGGAAGGGAGGGCAGTGGGAGGAGGGAGCAATATGAAGTCAACACTCTTGGGGAGGGACAGAAAACAAAGAGAGAATGGAAGCAATGGGGGGCAGGATAGGATGGAGGGAAATATAGTTAGTCCTACACAACACAGCTATTAAGGAAGTCATTTCCAAAGGTATACATATATGGCCTATATGGAATTGCCTGCCTTCCCAAAAGGAATGCCTGGGGAGGGCGGGATGGGGAGAAATTGAAAGTCAAAGTTGTAGGAACAATTGTCAAGTATTGTTCTTACTACTAGGAAATGAGAAATACAGGTAATGGGGTATAGAAAGTTATCTGGCCCTAGAGGACAAAAGAGAAGATGGGGATAGGGGAAGGGGGGGATGTTAGAAGAGAGGGCAGATTGGTGATAGGGGCAATTAGAGTGCTTGGTGTTTTGGGGTGAGGGGAGGGGAGAAATGGGGAGAAAATTTGGAACCCAAAATTCTGTGAAAATGAATGTTAAAAGTTAAATAAATACATTAAAAGACCATTTAAAAATTTCTTAGTTGACTGCAAACTCATTAGTGCAATATCATGGTGAAAAAAGATATATGATCTTAAGCTTCACTAAGGAAATTTAATGTCCAGAAATGGGCAATGATAATCCCAATTTATTTTGCTCTCAGCACATCTGGTCTATCATGTTCAATTCTCAGCACCACATTTAGGAAATATATTGAGAAACTGTAAAGCATGCAGAAGAAACATTCTGTATAGTGAAGGACTTCTAGAATAATGATGTGATAATATTAATCAAAGAAACTGGAGATGTTAACTTAAGTAAAAGAATAAATAAATTGAACAATCATTTTTGATATGTTGATTAGAAAGGCGCTGGTGATATAAAGACAGAAATGAAGTAGTGCTTGCTTTTAAGAAACATATCCTATTATGGGAGAAGTTTCCCTATATTAGGGTATGCAAAATATATTTAAAATAAAAGCAAGGTGAATTTTCTGCACAGAAAACACTATCAGCTAGGAGGAAGACATCGGGAAAGGCTTAGTGAATGTGCATGAGCTGAGTCTTTATGATGCCCAGGCATTCTAAGTGGTAGAAATGAGGAGAGAGAGTGCATTCCAGGCATGGGAGATAAGCTGTGCAAAAACACAGAAACGGGAGTTGGAGTGGCAGGCATGAGCAAAGTACAGAAAGAGGACTAGCTTGGCTAGGAGAAATAATGAATAACAAGGCTGGAAAACTGAAGTTGAGGCTGGTTGTAAGGAACTTTAAATGCCAAATAAAAGAGTTTATGGGGAATTTAATAGGGACATGACACGGTCATACCACTGCAAAGAAAATCCCTGGCCGCACTGGAGGAAGGTTGAGGCAGGAAGATCAATTGGAAGACTATTGAAAGGGTCTAAGTGAAATATAATGAGGGCCTGCAGTGGTGGAGGGGAGAGACTTGGGATTAGCAAGAAGGAGATAAATAGATTTGGAGTTAGAATCAAGACTGGTAAATGATTAGATAAGTGGAGAGAGAGTGAAAAGAAGAGGATAAAACCATGTCATGAACTTGAGTGATTGAAAAGGTAGTGCTAATCTCAACCTTCAATTTTTTTTTGTCGTTTGTAAAACGTTTCCAAATAGGGAAATTTGGAAGAGGAATTTGAGGGAGAAAATAATGAGTTATGCTTTACATGAGTTGGGTTTAATATGACTATGAATATACCATTTGAAGTGTCTGGTAGTTAGTGATGTGGTATTAAAGGTCATGAGGAAAAATCAGGCTGGAAATATAGATCCAGGAATCATCTGCTTATGAGCATAGTTGAAACCGTGGGAGCTGATGAGGATATCAAATTCAAGGAATTTAGAGAAGAGATCCCAAGACAGAGCTTTGGGAATATACCAACATGTATTACATAGATGATATTTTGGCAAAGGAGGAGCCAGGGAAATTAGAAAATAAAGAGAAATGTTTCACAAGAATTCAGAGAGGAGAGAATAGTCAACACTGAAATTCTTAAAGAATGTCCCCTTGTTTCTGTCTTTCTATCTGTCTGTCTGTCTGTCTCTCTCTCAAATGTTTCAGGAGGTAATTTTTACCCTTATAAAATGATTAAAGAGTAGATTAAAAAACAAATAAGCTATTAGAACTCTCTGTATTCATCCTGCATATCATAAAAGCAAATTTTGAAACATCTCTTCAGTTTTAATTCATTACGTCTAATTCCTGCTGTTGAACTTAAAATAACTATTGAAAGATCGCAAATATGCCAAAGCATGTTGGTCTTTCTCCTCCCACCATTAGGTCCATAACATTCATTGTAGTTTACAGCATCCTTTCAATCTTTCCTTTTGCTTGATGTTACACCAAATTATAAATACCTTAAAAATCATTTTAGGTAAACACAAATCTACTAACAGAAAACAAATAGTATCTGGCAAAGTCTGTGTGCCAAATAAGGAACACATTGCAAGGATGGCTAAAGCAGAGGTTTGGGAATGAATTAAGAGCATTTGTAGGCATGTGGAGAAAGATTTTACTTCACTGAAGGTCTTTCCCAGGAATGGTATTTCAAAATCAAAATAAATGCTTCTTGGACCCTTCATTACTATGAAAAAGTAAGTTCCCTTAGCAAATCATGCCAAGGAGCCTGGCACAAAGTATATTCCTTTACAATCCTTTCAATATCAGAATTAATTCCAGGCCACCAGAAATGCTTTCTATCCAATGCTTTCATGTAATTAATTCCCAGATGTGCAGCATATAATGTGGCCAAAAGAACATGACCACTGCCTTCTGGAATAGCAGTGTGATTTCCCTATAAAAGGCATGCTTTGTGGAGAGATAATTCATTTCAAGTCTTATGAATAGCTTGACTTCCTCACATAGTTTCTCTATTAACTACCCCTCAACACCCAGTTTGACGCAAGGTAGTATAGGATACTGGAGAGTTAGTAATGTGATTGAATTACTCTGAATTGATCTTGCAACATCAACATTTTCATTTCATCCATCACCATCCTAATTCAGCTGTCTCTCATTTAGGAGGCATCAGAAAAAGAAATGAAGTTCTCCTCATGGATGTGGCTCATCAAGAAGGAATAGAGGTGGGACTAAACCTTTACACACCTGCTTCAAAGCCTTTAGTATCTTTCAGCAATCCTAATTTGACAAATTTTGAGAAAATTTTCATTTGAGTTTGAATTCTTTTCTTAGATATGCTTGTTACTCAGCCTTTGTTAACTTTTACTGTGACCTGAGGTTTTTGAGTCTGCCTGCCTCCATAAGTTTTTCTAACATGTTAATAACTTTATTTTTGTAACTCCAAGTCAAGGATCCTTAACCTTTTTTTTTAAAGTCATGGATCCATTTGGAAGTTTGGTAAATCCTTCTCAGAATAAAGTTTCTAAATATATAATATATATAGACTTACAAAGGAAATCAATCATATTGAAATATAGTTATAAAAATACATATTTTATAAACAAACTCAGAGATGTCAGGTTAAGAACTGCTCATGTAGATCTCCTACTAGACTTAATATTTTGTGCTCTAGGAACTGATATTTTCCTATACATATTAATGATGCCTAGCTTCTGCCCCTTCTTAGATCCTAAATGTACTTCTGCAGACCGATCCCAAAATCTAGTTTTTAACATTTCTTCCTAAGAAGAGTAAGGGAAAGATCCAAGTTGTAATAGGTCACCAGTTTGGCTTCCTAATCAGAACCTATATGGAATAAAAAAAGTAGAAATATCCTGCCAGAGCAGATAACTTGAGCCATCAGCATTCGAGATCATTCTTTTATACTTTTAGATATATAGTCATGAGAAGAGAGTAAAAATTATAGTGTCATGTTTAGGTTAACAGAAGTAAAAGTGTATTCTGATATGACACCTACAAGGGGATCATGGTCTTTAGTGTAAAGGCATGGTTATAGAGGTAACTTTAAGACTTGTGCTAACAGCAAGGGCTTCTTGATAAACTTGTACATACATAAACCCAGTCTCCAGGTCACAGTACTTTTAAGTAGGAATCAGTTCATGTCCTTGTGATAGCTGGCACTTTCATAGAATTGCTGGATGAAAAAGTTTGAAGAAATCTTAGAAGCTATCTATCTACTTCAACCTTTAGTAGGATAGAAATCCACTCTTCCTTCCTGGTTTCGGTTGCTCATTTCTTCTATCCTTGACAAGTGGCCAACCAGATTTTTTTGGAGATCTCCATTAAATGAGACTTTCATATCTCCAGACCTCCTCAGGATCCATAATCTTTGAATATTAAGGAACATCAAGAACAGGCAGAAGAAACCAAGAAAGGAAAAGGGAAAGAGATGGATGGCATTTTTTTGTTGGCTTATTTAAAAAAAATTCAAGTAAAAATATTTTTAATTGAACAATTTCATCCCTTCAAACTGAATAGCTTTTTATATAAGCAGGAAAAACAAATGTCTTAATAGAGAGCTACAGAATTCAACAAAACAAATACTCCTATTGGCCATGTATGAAAATGTATGTACTTTTTCAATTTGAAGTATTTATTCATTTTCAAATATTAATTTATTTATGGGAGACAGGTTTATTATCTCTGACAAGAGGTGTGTGGAGTGTATCATTTCCATTCTTTTGAACTCATGATTTATGATTGTTTTGATCAGAGTTCTAAAGTGGTTTAAAATGTTTTTCTCTATATTGTTATTAGCATCATATAAATTGTTCAAGTTCTATTCATTTCACTTTTCATCAGTTCATAAAAGTTTTGCCAATTTTCTATGAAATTGTCCATTTCATCATTTCTTATGGCACAATAATATTCCATTACTTTTACATGCCACAATTCATTTAGCCATTTCCCAATAGGATGACAACCCTTTAGTTTCTGGATTTCAACTACTACAAAAAAAACTACTTTAAATATTATTATACAAGCAGATTCTTTTCCTCTTTCTTTGATTTCTTTGAAGTATAAGCCGCATAGTGGTATAGTTGGGTCAAATGGCATGCACGATTTCAACTCTTTGAGCAAAGCTCAAAATTGCTTTCCAGAGTAGCTGGACCAGTTCATAATTGAACTAATGGCATACTTATGTATTTATTTCCAATATACCTACCAGTATTTTTCTCTGTTGCCATTTTTTTCCACAATCTGATAAGTCTGAGGTAGAACCTCAAAGTTGCTTCAATTTAAATTTCTGTATGAACTACTTGGAACATTACTTTTTCACATGATTTTTGGTATCTTAGATGGCTTCTTTTGAAACTGCCTGTTAATATATGTCCATATGTGTGTGTGTGTGTGTGTGTGTGTGTATATATATACTTATAATAAATTATATATATACTTATGATAAATTATATATATATATATAATATAGAGAGCCAAATGATAGAAATAAATATCTCATATAACTCAAAATGACTTTTAATCTCCTAAATTTTAATCAGCTACTTATCTTGGAAATAAGACCTTGAACTGTGAAACCTTATCCCTTAATCTATATCCCTTATAATTTTTACTACATTAGATTTTTAGTGCAAAATATATTTTTAAATTTTATATCATTTTGTGTAATCCTCTTTCTTGCTTACTTAAAGTTCTTGCCATATGCACACATATTAAAGGCATTTTCTTCCTTTCTCCTTTAATTTATGATATGACCTTTTTTCAAGGTCATGTACATATTTGGAGCTTACACACTGTACATTGTGAGGCATTAGTCTAAACCTAATTTCTGCCAGGTTGCTGTCCAGTTTACTCAAGAGTTTCTCCTCAAATTTCCTCAGGTGTTTAGGCTTATTAAACATTATGCTATTGTGTCTTTTGCTTTTGTAGATAGTGTATCTAAGATGTTACACTGATCAGTCTATCCTTTTTAATTAATAACTTTTTTAAAAAAATAAGTTTTGTAATGTCTTAGGTTTCTAACATCACCATAGTTCTCCCCAGTGTCCTTATTCCCCTCCCTCTGAAGAGCTATTCCATTTACTTAATAGTACTTTTAAAGAGGAAAAATAATATAATAACTAATTAAGAAATAGAACCAGCCCAAAAACATGTGCAATATGTAACACTTGTAAACATTCCATATTCACAAAGGGATGGGTGAGAATTATCTTCTTTTATATCTTCATTCAAGTCATACTTGATTTTAATAATTTTGTTATGTTCACTTTTGATTTGTTGGTATGTGATTGTTTCTTCCTTTGAAATTGTTATAGTTTTCTTGGCTCTGCATACTTCATTCTGTGTCAGTTAATGCAAATTTTCCAAGCTTCTCTATATTCATCATATCTATCATTGCTTACAGCATGTATTACTTACAGCATGTAATATTTCATTACATTTATGTCCAAGAATGAATTTAACCATTCACTAACTGATGGGAATTTACTTTGTTTCTTTGTTAATGGTAAAAGAGGTACAGCAACTTACTGAAGAAAAAACCTCTTTAAAAATTAGAATTGGTCAAGTGAAAGAGTTTAGACATCATAGTTCTGAAAATTATAAAAGAAAATTGCCTAGATGTAAAAATAGAAACTGAAAGAATCCACTAATGACGTGCTGAATGAGATCCCAAAATGAAAACTCCCAAATATATTATACCCAAATTCCAAAGCTCCCAGGTCAATGAGATAATATTGCAAGAAGCCAGAAAGAAAAAAAAAATACCATGGAGACACACATTGTTGAATCCTGAATTTAGGATCAGCTACCATCATCAAGAAGCAGAGGGCTTTGGATACAATATTCCAGAAGGCAAAGGAGCTAGGATCACAACCAAAAATAACCAACTCAGCAAAATTGAGTATAATTCCATAGGAGTAAATGATCATTTACCATTCGAAGGATTTTCAGATATTCTTGATGAAAACAGAGCAAATAGAAAATGTTACATTTAAATGCAATATTTAATAAAGTCATAAAAAGATAAACATAAGAGAGAATTCATCAAAAACTTAATTAATTTGAACTGTTTATCTTCCCAAGTGAAAAGATGATGCATGTAACACCCAAAACCTTTATCATCATTAGGGCAGCTGGAAGATATCAACTTAGAGAACATGTTTGTGAATCTCTTATGTTGGGATGATCACAAAAGGAAGGAGGAGAAACAGAGATGTGCTGGGAGAAATAGGAAGAAAGAAAAATGGAGAAAATTATCTCACATATAAGAGGTGGTAGGAGAAAAGTCAGAATGATTGGCAATGACCTGGGAAGCAATGGACAGACGTGGCACTGGGCCAAGCTCTAAGTGCTCTGCAGCACTTGCTTCAACTGTTTTCATGGCTGTTGGAACAAAAATTGTTCTTATCCACCCATTTTATGTATACACATACACATATCTATACATACATAGAGATCTCTTTCTATATACACATATATGTATGTATATGTATGTATGTACATGGGTGTATGTGTGCATATCTACACACATAGAAATATATGCATGTGTATATATGTATACTCATACATGTATATATTTATATACATATGTAGTGCAGGTTAAAATTAGTAAATTAAATAATCTAATATTAAAAAATAAGTGGGCTAGAGAACAGAAATAATCAGTCATTTCATTAAGGATAACAATAATGATGACACAGCACACCAAAATTTGGGGGATGCAGCCAAGGCAGAACTTAGGAGAATTCCCTTTCCACTGTGGCCGCAAGCTTTGGCGTGCTAGTACTCCTCCTCACCCTGGGACTGCCACCCAGGACCTGGATCCAAGTATGGGCAAAACAGAGTTCTTCTCCAGTGTTAGAAAAGAGGCCCTTGTAATTTCCTTCCGACTTGTTGCTTGAACCCTTTACCATCTGTAGGCTGAGAACTCTGGGAGCAGCCCCTGCTACCACTGATTCAGACCTGCTCTGGGTTTGGCAGGACCCAGTCTGTGCTGGTGTGGCCTGTGCTGGACTGTGCTCCTCTCACCCTGGTGCAACAGACCTTTCCTGCTGACCTTCTTGTCTAGAACTGGAAAATCATTTCATTCTGCTATTATAGAATTTGTTTAGAGTCATTATTGAAAGGTATTTGAAGGGGTTTGAGGGAGAGTTCGGGTAAGTCCCTGACTTTGCTACATTGAGTCTACCTCAATGGAATCAATTTGTAAAACCAAGAGCTGGTTTTATGTGTGGGGAAGGGGGGGAGGCGGAGAGAGCTAATTTTATTTTTTTGAAAAAAGAAAGAAAACCAATTTAATAATATCACAAATGAAAAGGCTACTGGAGAATTCTGGGAAGATGGTAGAGTAGGTCAAAAATTTCAAGGGTCTCCAGATTTCCTTCACAGACAAAATTTCTAGTCAATGAACATACAGCAGTCAAAATTAAGGGGTAAAGCAGTTGTCCTCCTAAGATAACTTGAGAGGCCCTCAGAAAAGTCAGGACCTCCAGGGACTGAAGTTTGGCTTGGGTAACAAGTACGTACTCCAGGCTAACTCCATTGAATCAACAAATAGTAGGCCTTGAAGGAAGTTCCTTTGGGAAAGAGACTAGGTCTCAACAAATTTCACATCATTTCACCTCACTCCCATCCTCAGGAACTTTCACCTCATGAAGTTTTACCTTACAAAGAATGCTGACAGCTGAGTGTAAAATGACTGAAGAACTCACCCCAACCCCATTATTTCCAGAAGCCTGGCCTAGTGATGCTAAACAGAAGTGCTCCTGGCTATGGTTGTGGACAGAGAGGAGTGAGCGAGCCCCTGGATAGTGCAGTATCACAGAGAGTGAGAAAAATTTCAGATCAGTGTACCTGGGGTCCCTAACCATGATTTAGGCAAGGATAGGAATTCCTGAGTTTGCTATAGGCAAGCATTTGGAGAAGTCTTCTTGCCATGGAAAAAAGACAACAAAGATATTTCTAAGAGAATTATTGATGCTTGCTTTGTGTATGTCTGTGTTCTGGGTATTCTTTTCACAGGAGGGAAAAGCTTGCTTAAGTCCCAAGTCATTTTTTTTTATATACTTTTAAAATCATTGGCCAATTTTTCTTCTATTTCCTTCTTCAGCTGTTCCAGGAGAGCTGTTTGTGCATGCAAGAAGTTCATAGTCCCTTCTGAAGTTTCAGATGGAAGTACAGTCTCACTACTGACCTCTTTGGTATTTGTATTTTGGTCCTTGTCCCCATAGAAAGATTCTATGACTTTTTTACTGCTTCTTCTGCTTTTTCTTGTTCATGGTGGGGATTGTGTGTTGTGCCTTCTGGTTAGAAGCTACAGAACTTGGTGTTGAGCTGACTTGTGTGAAAAGCCTAAAAACAAGTATCTTTTTACTTTTTGTTTTGTTTTTCCCCAATCTGCCCTGGGGTTAGCTTGTTAAATGTAGGGGAAGAGTGGTCTGGTCATGGGAGATCTCCTCAGCTGAACTGAGGCTCTTCTCCTGGTGCTGAGGCTTGTCTGGGTCCTAGTGGGAGTTTCCTCCACCCTGGGTCCTCTGCCCTTCCAGTTTGCCTCTGCCACAGTAGGAGGAATCCCCCTTAGCTATTTTCCTAGCCTCAGGTGTTATGAGACTATTTGCCCCCTCTGCTGTTTTTTGTTGATCCAGGATTTTTCTGGGGAAATATTTTATGGTCTTTTCAAGGTCATCAAGGGGCAAGGAGAGAGCATTTACCGATCACTCTGCCATCCTGGTTCCTGGAAGTTCAAGTAGGTGACTTACCGATGTTTAATTTGAAGGCTGAAAGTCTCAGGAGCTGCTATGCTGATATCTGGTGCTCATGGGCTGTCACTAACTGGGCTCTGCTGGTCTCTCACCCTGGGTTGCAGCTCCGCCAGTTCCACCAGCTGCTGTCTCAATTTTCCCCTGGGCTCTACCACTCTGCTGCACTGGACGGCACTGTGCTGTGTGCTGTGGCTCACCCCCATGGAACAGATCTGTGGACCTTTCAGTCTGTCCTGGTCTTTGAATCTGCCACAATCTGCCTCCTATTGAATTCTGCACCTCCAAAATTTGGTCAGATTCTCTTTTTAGAGGTATCTGAAAGAACTTGTCTAAGAACTTAGTTGAGTCATTGCTCTCACTCCGCCATCTTCCCAAGTCATTTCTACAGATGTCAATATCAAGAGTTGAGGTTTAGACTCTCCTGGGAGCCAAGATGGAAGAGTGATCAGTAGATCACTGTTCCTCTTCCATTCTCATCCCTGAAAAGCCATGAAACTGCTCCCCTGTCCTGGAGAACATGGGAACCGGTATTGCCAAATAAGGTTCATATCATCAGGGTAAAAGATGAGTACAGGAGAGCAATCACGCCAGCAAGTCAGAGCAGGCTTCACCTCAAAAAAGCAGCAGGAACCACTGAGGAGCCGAGGGGGGCACAGGGCAGATGGAGAAATCCAGAAGGGCCCGGCACAGACTCTGTGGGGCCCCTGGAGCCCTAAACTTCCTTTGTTCTGCTCGTGTCCAGGGCTCTTCATTGAGCCTCTCACCCATGCTTGTGCAGACCCCTCTCCCCTCGCCTGCTAGCGGCTCCTTGCACCCGTGCTCTGCAGGGCCCAGGCTGAGTGAGTTACAGGATGGTTGCTGGACCTCAAGATCAGGGGTGAGAGGAGCAGTATGCCATGGGGAACTGCTGCTGGACTCAGTGCTTCGGGGTCCTTATCAAGGAAGCTGAAGGGCTTCAGTGGGGAGGAGAGTCAAAGTATTTTAGGAAGTGCCCAGCAGGTGTGCATTTCACTATAGAATTTAAGAATCTAGTAGAAAGTGATGAAGGGGACAGCCCGGGAAGTAGCCATAGGACTCTTACTGAGGAAGGAATAGCTGACAAGAGAGAGACATGATTCTATTGCTGAAAAACAGAAAACATTGATATGAAAATTCAAAGAGAGTTAGCCTCACAAGAAGAGAATTTAAGTCTAAAAGAAGCTTTATATGCTAAGCAGTACAAAGCAGCCAGGGTAGCAAAGCTGCGCAAGTTCTTGGAGCAAGAAAGACAAAGGATTATGCAATGATCTCATCATTCCAACACTAAAACATCAAAGTTCAGGGGCAGAAGAAGACTTTGAATCCTATTGAGAAATATAAAGTCACAATGTGAACTTTTTCGAAGTAGTAGACTGTCATCAGAGGTCACAGTTTTGACACAAAACAGAAAAAATCGTTGTGACTTAATGAGCAAAACCAAATCAACAAGTGTAAATGATGACAGCACATCCCTAGATCAAGAGTGGGAAGATAAAGAAGGAATGAATAGATTGGTCCCATTGAGAGAACTTTCCAAAACTGAAGAGGATATCCTAAGGGCTGCATTAAAATACAGTAGCAAGAAGGCTGGAAGTAATCCTACCTCAGCTTCTAACAATTCTAATGGACTGGAATGGGAGAATAATTTTGTTAGTGCTGAAATGCATAACGATGGCAATTCAGAATATTCTGGATTTGTGAATCCTGTTTTGGAACTGCTTGGTTCTGAGTTAAAAAAAACATCTGAGGCAGATCAGCAAAACAGATAAAGCGAAATCATCTGGACTTTTTAACAGTCATGACCAAATGTTGAAAATCAAATAGAATGTATACATATTTGTATTGAGTCTTTCTGAAAGAAAGAAAAAAATTATGTGGCAAATGTTCAATAGCAAGGAATGGGGATGATGGAAATCTATCTAAATTCAGAATTAAGTACAATTTCATCATGACTCTGAATATGTTGTAAAAAAAGATTCTTGTTCAGGTACCATTTGGACCAAATGGCCTCTGAGGTCCCTTCCAACTCTTACATTTTATGATTATTAGCAATTGTCTGCTTTAATTTATGTATTCCAATTTAGTATATATAGATTTAATTTGTTTCCTTTTAAATAACTATTTTCTATTTCCAGATGATCGTACACTCAATGCAACCTCTGAAGCTGAGATGCAACAAAGTATGGATCAATTCTTTTCCACCTGTGCTAATTTTGGCCTAATAATTAACACCAAGAAAACACAGGTTCTCCATCAGCCACCAACTCACCATCCATACATTAAACCATCTATTACAGCAAATGGAGAAGTTTTGAATGCTATCAACAAGTACACTTACATTGGCAGTGTGTGTGTGTTTGTCCTTTGTTGCTGAAAAAGACCATGCCATCAGAGAAATGATGACATGACTTGCACTTGACTTTGTTTTGAGTGAGGGAGGACTGTGTAGGCCACCAGCCTCACTTCTCTAGAGTCATGTGAATCAAGTGATGAGATATTCATCGGGATGACTGGAGATGACCCAGGATGGAGCAGTTGGGGTTAAGTGACTTGCCCAAGGTCACACAGTTAGCAAGTGTCACGTGTCTGACATGAGATTTGAACTCAGGTTCAAAAGGTCTTCCTGACTCCTGCACTGGTGCTCTATTCACTGCATCACCTAGCTGCTCCACTTTGGCAGTATACTTTCCAGGGATGTACACAGTGACAATGAGGTTGACATACTTCACCAGAGCTATTTCAGTGTTTTGGAGGCTCCAAAGAAAAGTTTGATATTAGACTGACTACCAAATTGAAGGTCTACAGAGCCATGGTGCTGACCTCATGGTTGTATGCCTGTGAAACATGAACAGTCTACCAGCGCCATACCAGAAAACTGAATTGCTTCCATTTGAACTGTCTTAGGAAGATTCGGAAGATCACCTGGCAGGATAAGGTACCAGACACTGAAGTCTTTGCTCAAATTAAACCACCAAGCATTCAAACTATGCTTTAGAGAGCACAACTCCAATGGGCTGGCCACGTTGTTCAAATGCAAAATATACACTTGGCAAAAAGACTTTTTTATGGAGAACCCACATGGGGCAGGCAATCATATGGTGGTCAGAACAAGCGATACAAAGACACTCTCAAGGTCTCTCTCAAAAACTTTGGATTTGAATGTACATCATGGGGGACACTGGCACAGGACCACTCAGCATGGCATGCCCACATCAAAAAGAGTGCTGTGCTCTATAAGCAAAGCAGAATGGAGACAGCACAAAGTAAATGTAGGATGTGTAAATCTGGAATATTTACCCTAAATACTCATACAGGCTATCTGTGTCCAACCTGTGATAGAGCATTCCAAGCTTGTACTGGTCTGATCAGCTGCAGTCAGAAACATTGAAACTTCACTTTATCAAGGTGATGTCATTTTGGTCTTCAAAAATGGACAACAACACATACACATACTGCTACAAAGAGAGCATTTACTTTACATTGCATTTTCAATTTCTAGATAAGTTATTTTTAAGTCTATATTGGATGAGTTTGGAATAATATTTAAATAAAAACTTGCACAAAGGACTAAATTCTTTGTGAATGAATAATGTGGGAGTTCCTAAAAGGAAGTGATATGGGTATTTTGAATAATTTTTACATGTATGAACTGACAAACTTTATTTAGTTTTCTTTTGCTTTGCTTTATAAATTATAAAGGAAAGTGCTCTGAGAAGTAAAGCTGGGTGAACTGTGATTTATAACTGCTGCTAGGATTCTGCAGGGTGTCCCAAAAGGCTTAGTGCTGTTTTAGTAGCTTTAACACACAATCAAGATCTTTGGAACACTCTACTTGTTAGCCTTTTTTCCCTACTTTGTTAAATATGAACTAAATTTTGAGGGAAAAAATGCCCCCAAATTGGGCTGCATTTCTTGGTTTTGCTAGGGAATCTAATATAATTTCAGTAGCTAAATTGCTATCTAGTTTTCTTAGTAAGTTTTTTTCTTATAACAATGGTAATGCATTTCCCTAACACGATAGGAAGATTAAGATGCACATAGTGATATAAGTACTTACTGTATTTTTAAAAATCACATGGCCATTCAAATATTTTAACTTGTATGATAAGCAAGGGTATCTGTTAATTCATCTACTTTTTTTAATTTGCAGAGCTAAGACACTGACTGAATATGTAAATATATTTCATTAAAGATATGATTATTATTTTACCAAAATTTAAGTTTGTAGTTATGTCATTTAAAATGTTTTAAATGTATTTTACATTCATGCTGTCTGTAATATTACTTTTTGAAGTTTGTATACATCAGTTGGCATAAGCTACTGTCTAATTTTTCTTAGTATTTTGTCCATATTATAGACTTTCTATTGAAGAAATGGGATCAACTTTTTAAAAGTTGTGAATAAATACATTTTTACATTTAAATTTTTTTTAAAAAAAGCAGCAGGAGATCCTGAGCCCAGAGTGATAGAACAGGCAAATACCAGTACTAGGATACCTGCCTCCTGCTTCTCCCCTACACACACACACACACACACACACACACACACACACACACACACACGAGAGGTAGAAGAAAAATTGGGAAAAGAAATGAGGTGTACAACAGAGAGTCATCGGCTTAGAAAAAAAAAGGATGGACAAAAATTTAATGTAAAAAACAATTCCATAAAAAATACAATTAGCACAGTAAGAGGCAGAGTAAATATGGCAGAGAAAAAGCATAGACTTGCTTAAAGTCTCCCATTATCTCTCCAAATACCTGTAAAAATGACTCTAAACAAATTATAGAGAAGCAGAACCCACAAAATGACTGAGTCAAGATAAACTGGAAGGTTGACATAAAAGGGAATGAGTGAACCTTCATCTCTTTTAATTTGGTGTAAGCAGGGAATAACATACATACTCAGTTGGATATGGAAATCTCTCTTACCCTACAGGAATTAAGGGGTAGGGACTTAGAGAGGGAAAGATGATAGAAGTGAGGGCAGATTGGGGCAGGGGGTAATCAGAAGCAAACACTTTTGAGGAGGGACAGAATCAAAAACAAGAATAGAACAAATGGGGGGATAGGATGGAGGGAAATATACTTTTTCATAACATGACTCTCATGGAAGTGTTTTGCATGGCTGCACCTGTATAACCTACATTGAATTGCTTGCCATATCAGAGGGTGTATGGTGAAGGAGGAAGGAAGAGCATGTGGAACTCAAGGTTTTAAAAATGAATGTAAAAAGTTTCTTTCACATGCAACTGGGAAATGATATATATGTAATGGGATATAGAAGTCTGTCTTGCCCTGCAGGAAAACAGAAGAGGAAGGGAACAAGAGAAGGGGGGGTGGGAGAAAGAAGAGAGGGCAGATTGGGGGAAGGAGTAATCAGAATGCATAATCTTTATATGTGGGGAGGATTAACGTGGAGAAAATTTGGAGCTCAAAATCTTGTGGAAGACAACGTTGAAAACTAAAAGTAAATTAATTAAAGAACTTAAAAAATGCAATGAGCCAAATGGAAAAAAATGTACTGAAGAAAATCCCTTCTTAAAAAGTAGAATTGGCCAGATGGAAAAGGAGGTGCCAAAGTTAATTGAAGAGAACAATTTGTCAAAAAGTAGATTGGGCCAAGTGGAAGCTAATGAATCAATGAGACATCACAAATCAATCAAACAAAATTAAAAGCATAAAAATACAAGACAATGTAAAATAACTGACCTGGAAAATAGGTCCAGAAGAGATAGTTAAGAATTATTGGTCTACCTGAAAACCATGGTCAAAAATAGAGCCTGAACAGCATCTTTCAAGAAATTATCAAGGAAAACTCCCCTGACATGCTAGAGCCAGAGTGTAAAATAGTCATTGAAAGAATTCACTGACCAGCACCTGAAAGAGATCCCAAAAGAAAAGACTCCAAGGAATATTGTAGCCAAATTCCAGAAGTATCAGGTCAAGGGGAAAATACTGCAAGCATGCACCAAAAAGAAACAATTTAAATATCAAGGAACCCCAGTCAGAATTATGCAGGACTTTCTACATTAAAAAATCTCAGGGCCTAGAATATGATAGTCTGGAAGGCAAAGGAGATTGGATTACAACCAAGAATCAACTATCTGGCAAAACTGAGTATAATCCTTCAGGGGAAAAGATGAAAATTCAATGATGTAGAGGACTTTCAATCATTCCTGATTAAAACTCCAGGACTAAACAGAAAAATTTGTCTTCAAATAAAAAACCTTCAGAGATGGATAAAAAGTTAAATAGGAAAGAAAAGAAAAAGATGCTATTCAATAAGGTTAAACTCTTTACATCCTCACATGGGAATATAATACTTATAACTCTTGAGAACTGTTTTTTTATTATGGTATTTAGAAGGAATATATGTATGTGTGTATATATATATGTATATGTATATACATATATATATACACACACACATATATATACATATATGTGAGAAAGAGAGAATAAGTTGAATTTGATGTGATGATAAAATTAAGGGGTGATAAAAAGGATTATGCTAGGAGAAAATGAAAGGAGGAAGCAAAATAGGTCAAGCTACTTGACAGGAAGAGGCACAAAATCTTATTACAGCTGAGGGAAAGAGAGGAGATATCAAGCATTGTTTGAAACTTACACTCATTGGACTTGTCTCAAAAAGAGAATAACATATACACTGAGTTGATTATTGAATCCTATCACACTCTACATTGAAGTAGGAGGGGAAATGGGAAAGAAAAGGAAAGAGGCTGAAAGTCAGGGGAGACTAAGAGAGGCAGTGGTCAAAAGGAATACTTTGGTGAGGAGGGAAAAGGTGAAAGGAGAAAGTAAAGTATAAACAGGGGGGGAAAATAGGATGGAGTGAATGGCAAAGTTAAAAATCATAGCTGTGAATGGGAATGAAATGAACACTTTCCATTTAAAACAGAAGCAGATAGAAGAGTAGATTAAAAGACTTAATCTTACAATATGCTGATTACAAGAAATACACTTGAACCAAAGAGATACACTCAGAATAAAGGTAAAAGGCTGGAGCAGAATACGTTATTCATCACTGAAGTAAAAAAAAAAAAAGTTGTACAAATACTGATCTCAGAAAAAGTAAAAGCAAAAATAGATCAGATTAAAAGAGATAAAGATGAAGATTACATCTTGCTAAAAGGTACCATAGACAATGAAGTAATTTAAGTATTAAACTTGTATGCATCGAGTGCATCCAAAATCCTAGAGGAGATGTTAATGGAGTTACAGGAAAAAATAGATGCAAAACTATGCTAATAGAGAATGTCAACCTTTCCTTCTCAGAACTAGTTACATCTAACCACAAAATAAGTAAGAAAGAAATTAGGGAGGTGAAAATTTTTTTGTAAATTTTGATATGGTCGACCTCTGGAGAAAATTGAATGGGGATAGAAAGGAATACACATTTTTCTCAGTAGTATATGGCACCTACACAAAAATTGACCATGCACTAGGGCACAAAATCCTTACCCCAATGCAGACAGGGAGAAATATTAAATGCGTCCTTTTCAGATCAAAATTGTATGTAATAAAGGACTATGGGAAGATAGAATAAAAGTTAATTAAATAATCTAATCCTAAAGAATGAGTGGGTTAAACAACAAATCATACAAACAATAACTTCATTCAAGAGAATGACAATAATGAGACAATATATCATATCTTATAGGATGCAGTAAAAGTGGTTCTTAGGGGAAATTTTATATCTCTAAATACTATATCAATAAAATGAAAAGATCAATGAATTGGGCATGCAATTTAAAAAATCTGGAAAAAGAATGAATTAAAAATCCCCAACAAAATACCAAATAAAAATATTGAAAATCAAAGGAGAGATTAATAAAATTGAAATTGAGAAAAACATTGAACTAACAAATCAAACTAAGAGTTGGTTTTATGAAAAAATAAAATAGATAAACCTTTGGTTAATTTGATTTTAAAAAAAGAAGAAAATAAAACTATCAGTATCAAAAATGAAAAGGATGAATTCACCACCAATGAAGAGAAAATTAAAACAATAATTAGGAACTATTTTGCCTAACTGTATGCCAATAAAATTGACAGTCCTAGTGAAATGAGTGAATATTTGCAAAAATATAAATTGACCAGATAAACAGAATAGGAAATAAAATACTTAACCTCATTTCAGAGGAAGAAATTGAACAAACCACTAATGAACAGACTAAGACCAATAAAATTGACAGTCATAGTGAAATGAGTGAATATTTGCAAAAATATAAATTGACCAGATAAACAGAATAGGAGATAAAATACTTAACCTCATTTCAGAAGAAGAAATTGAACAAACCACTAATGAACATACTAAGAAAAATTTCTGGGACCTGATGGATTCACAAGTGAATTATACCAAACCTTTAAAGAACACAATTCAAATACTATATAAACTATTGAAAAAAATAGCAAAGGAGTCCTACCAAATTATTTTTATGATACATATGTGATACTGATAGCTAAACCAGGAAAATCCAAAAAAGAGAAATAAAATTATAGACAAATTTCTCTAATGCATATAGATGCAAAAGTTTAAATAAAATATTATCAACGAGATTAGAGCAATTTGTCATGAAGATAATACACTGTGACCAGGTGAATTATATCAGGGTTTCAAGACTGGTTCAATATTAGGAAAACTATCAGTATAACTGAGTGTATGAATAACAAAATAAACACAAATCATATGATTATTTCAATAGATGAAAAGTCTTGATTAAATACTATACACATTCCTATTAAAAACATGGGAAAGCATAAGAACACATGAATAAAATGATAAGGAGCATCTATATAAAAACATCAGCAAGCATTATATGTCATGGGGATAAGCTAAACCACTTCCAATAAGACCAGGGGTGAAACAAAAATGTCCATTATGAACATTGTTATTAAATATAGTACTAAAAATGTTTAACAGAAGAAAAAGAAATTGAAGGAATTAGAATAGGCAATGAGAAAATAAAACTTGCACACTTTTCAGATAATATGATGATATGCTTAGAGATTCTAAAGAATTAACAAAGATACCACCTGAAAGAATTAATAACTTTAGCAAAGATGCAGAATATAAAATAAACTCATATAAATCATTGGCATTTCTATACATTACTAACAGATCACAGCAGCAAGAAAAAGAAAAAGAAATTACACTTGAAATAACTGTAGATAATATAAAATATTTGGGAGTCTCCCTGTCAAGACAAACCCGGGATCTATATGAACAAATCACAAAATACTTTTCACATAAATAAAAGTCATATCTAAATAATTGGGAAAATATCAGTTACACATAGGTAGGCTGGGCTAGTGTAATGAAAGTGACAGTTCTACCTAAATTAATTTACTTATTCAGTGCCATACCAACCACACAACCAAAATTTGTTTTATAGAGCTAGAGAAAAAAATAATAGCATAATTCATCTGAAAGAGCAAAATGTCAAGAGAATTAATGAAAAGAAAGGAAAGGTGGCCTAGCCATATCAGATATCATAAAGCAAGAAATCATCAAAACTACTTGATACTGGCTAAGAAATAGAGTGGTGGATCAATGGAATAAGTTAGGTTTATATGACAGAGTAGTCTATGGTTATATTAATCTACAGTTTGATAAACCCAAAGAACTCACTGTTTGACAAAAACTGTTGGAAAATTGGAAAAGAGTATGGTAGAAACTAGGCATAGGTTAACATGTTACACTGTATAGCAAGATAAGGTAAAAATGGGTACACAACTTAGACAAAAAGTAAAAATATAAGCAAATAAGGGGGTTGAGGAATAGTTTACCTGCCATATCTATGAAGAAGAGAAGAATTTACAACCAAATAAAAGATAAAGAACATTATAAAATGCAAAAATGGATAATTTTGATTACATTAAATTGAAAAGTTTTGCACAAAGCCAATGCAACCAAGATTAGGAGGGAAGCAGAAAATTGAGAAAGAATCTTTACCAACCAGAGTCTGTGATAAAGGCCTCATTTCTAAAATATATAGAGAACTGACTCAAATTTCCAAAATCACATGTCATTTCCCATTTGATAAATGCTCAAAGGATATGAACAGGCAGTTTTCAGAGGAAGAAATTAAAGCTATCTATAGTCTTATGAAAAAATTATCTAAATCACTATTGATTGGAGAGATGCAAATCAAAACAACTCTGAGGTACCACATCACACCTATCAGATTAGCTAATATGAAAAAACGGGAAAATGATATGTGTTGGAGACAATATGAGATAGTTGGAACACTAATTCATTGTTGGTGGAGCTGTAAGTTGATCTAACCAATCTGGAGAGCAATTTGGAGCTATGCCCAAAGGGCTATAGAAATGTGCACACCCTTTAACCAAGCAATACTCCTTCTAGGACTATATTCCAAAGAGATCATAAAAATTGGAAAAAGACCCACATGTACAAAAATATTTATAGCAGCTCTTTTTGTGGTAGTCAAAAACTGGAAATTGAGGGGATGCCCATAAATTGGGGAATGGCTGAACAAGTTGTGGTATGTGAATGTAATGGAATACTATTGTGCTATAAGAAATGATGAACAAGAAGACTTCAGAAAAACCTGGAACGATTTACATGAACTGATGTTGAGAGAAATGAGCAGAAAGAGGAGAACATTATACACATTAAGAGCCACTGTGTGCAGGGACTGTATCTGATAAACTTAGCCCTTCAGAGCAATGTAAAGACCTAAAATATTTCCAAAGAACTCATGATGCACAATGTCATCCATATCTAGAGAAAGAACTATAGAGTCAAAGGGCAGAATAAAGCAGACCATTTGCTCTTCTGTTACATTTAGTTTTTCTCATGGCTTCTTCCATTTGTTTTAATTCTTCTATTCAACATGACGAATGTAAAGATATGATTAATAAGAATGTATCTGTAGAACTCATATAAGATTGCATGCCATCTCAGGGAGGAAGAGGGAAAGGAAAGGGAGAAAATTTAAAACTTATGGAAGTGATTGCTGAAAATTGTAAACAAATTAATTATTAAAAAATAAAAATGCTTTGTTGATCACAAAAAAAAGAAGGGAAGCAAAAAGCTTGGAAACAATTTTTACATTCAATGTTTCTGCTAACAGTCCCGGCTCTAACATATATAGAGAACTGAATCAAATCTATAAGAATACAAGTCATTCCCCAATTCATAAATGGTCAAAGAATATGGACAGGTAGTTTTGAGAGGAAGAAATTAAAGCTGTTTATAATTATATGAAAAAATGCTCTAAATCACTATTGACTAGAGAAAACCAAATCAAAACACCTCTGGGGTACCACATAACACCTACCAGATTGACATGACAAAACAGGAAAATGTTCAAAGTTAGAAAAAAAAGGTGGAACACTAATGCATTGTTGGTGGAGTTGTAGACTGACCCAATCATTCTTGAGAACAATTTGGAGTTGTGCCAAAAAGGCTATAAAGTGTGCTTACCCTTTGATCTAGTAATACCTCTAATAGGTTTGTATTCCAAAGAGATCATAAAAAGAGAAAAGGATCTACATGTAAAAATATTTATAGCAGTTCTTTTTGTGGTGGCCAAAAATTGGAAATTGAGGAGATGCCCATCACTTGGGGAACTTCTGAACAAGTTGTTCTATATGTATGTAAAATAATACTATTGGGCTATAAAAATGGTAAGCAGCCTCATCTCAAAAAACCTGGAAAGACTTGCATGAACTGATGTTGAGTGAAGTGAGCACAACCAGAACACTGTACACAATAATAGCAACAATGTGTAATGATCATCTTTGTTAGACATAGGTCTTCTGAGCTATACAATGATTGAAGATAATTCCAAAAGTCTCAAGATGGACAGTGCAAATCACAGCCAAAGAGAACTATGAAATCTGCAAGTAGATTGAAGCATACTGTTTTCTCTTTTTTTATTGTTTTTTGGTTTTTCTTTCTTGTGGTTTTTCTCTTTTGTTTTGATTCTTATTTCACAATATGACTTATGTAGAAATATGTTTAGTATGATCATATATACATATGTATATTATATATATTATATATATGATATATATATGTACAAAACCTTTATTAGATAACATTCCATGTTGGGAAGGAGGGAGTTAAAGGAGGGGGGAAACTTTAGAACTCAAAATATTATAAAAGCGAATGTTGAAAACTAAAAATAAATAAAAAAAATAAAATTTTTGAAAGAGTTGAGATCTGTGGGAAAATGTATACCAGATAATTTCTTTTACTAGCCTTGCTGCTCTGATCTCACAGTCTTCCTATTTTGGTTTTTAGTCAGTTGATTCAGGTTGTGATGACAAAATTCTTTTGAGAATCTTTGAAACATGACATAATTCAGATTATCATAAGACATTGGTTTGGTCAAACGTTCTTTTATTTTCAAAATAATTCAGTATCATTGTCATATAAGTGGGCAGCTAGGTGGTGCAGTGGATAGAGCAGGAGTCAGGAGGATCTGAGTTCAAATCTCACCTCAGACACTTGACACTCACTAGCTGTGTGACCTCAAGCAAGCAACTTAACCCCAATTGCCTCATCCTGGGTCATCTCTAGTCATCCTGATGAACATCTGGTCACTGGATTCAGATGGCTCTGGAGGAGAAGTGAGGTTGGTGACCTACACGGTTCTCCCTCACTTAAAACAAGAATCAAGTGCAAGTCATGTCATTATTTCTCTGATGGCATGGTCTTCTTCTGCAATGGATGAACACACAAACTATATATTTTGGCAGCAATGTCATGCATTTTTCTGCACTGTAGTGATATGTTCCATCCCTGTGTCTGCATACATAGCCCTGGTGACATCTTTATATTACTATTTGTTTAAATAATGTGAGTTTTCTCCAAAACTTCTCTATGAGGGAATGCATCTATTCCAGCTACCATCTGCTTATTTTTCACAGCCATGGACAAAAACAATCTCATAAAATGTTGGTCTAAGTATTCCAAGAAAGAACTGTGCTCCTTCAAAAGCCTATTAATTACTGGCTGGATTTGAGTAATAAAAGATAAATACAACTACTAAGAAGATCATTCTAGAAAGAGTTAAAATGTTATTTATGACTTATGAGTTCAATCAGTTATTTAAAAAAATCTTCTACTACTTGGATTTCTGTACTTGAATTTAGATTTACTGTAACTTTTGGTGGTTGAGATAAAGTAGAAGACTGGTGAGGGGTGATAGAAGAGAAGGAGAGATGATTCTGCTATTTGAAAAAGTACTAATTTAGTTTCAAAATATTAAATTTGATTACAAACCAAAAAAAAGACCATAATTAGCTCAATTATGGTAGAAAGGCATGGAAAGACATATGAAATGGTGGAGAGTGAAGCAAGCAAAAGCAAAACAACTCTGTATACAGTAACATTAACAATACTTGGACTGTTATACAATAACAATACCGTAACAGTAATAGTGTTACTGTCTATAACTTTAAGTGACTAAGTAATTTTGACTATTATAAATATCCAAATTAAGTACAAAGGACATTCGAAGACATTATCTGCTTCCAGAGAAAGAACTGATAAATAGAAGGATATATAGCTAGGTTTACATATCTTTCTATTTATGTCTAATGGTAGCTATCTCTTGAATGGGGTGGGGGGAAGGGGATAAAAGGAAAAAAAGAAATTTATATGATAATTTTATTATATATTTACAAGGAATAGCAAGTTGTACACAATGGATTTGAAGTTTCATGAGCAATCATTTTTTTATCATAATATGTTATAGAAATGCTGGTTTTATCCACAAATTAAAAATAAAATACTTTCAAAAAATTGAAAAGAGTAAATGCACCACCAATGAAGATATTATTAAGGCAATTTTTAGGTTACTTTTCACAATCATGTACCAAAAATACTCTAAATTAAATGGATGAATATTTATAAAATTACAAATTGCTGAGATTAACAGAAGAGGATGTAGAATACTTATACAACCATATCTTAGAAGAAGTAAATGAACAAGTCATCCATGAGCTTCCTAAGAAATATCTCTGAAAAGATGTGTTTAATAGAAAATTCTATCAAACCTTTAAATAATAATTCATTCCAGTACTATAAAAACTACCTGAAAAAAAGCCCTATAAAATTTCTTCTATGGTAACATATGGTTTTGATACCTAAACTTCATAGACTGAAAACAGAGCAAAAACAAAAACAAAACCCAACCTATAGATCAATCTTTATAGTGAATATTGATGCAAAATTTTAAAATAAAGTACTAGCAAGGGGATATAGAAATATATAAAAAAGATTCTGCACTATGATGAAGTGGTATTTATACCAGGTATACAGAGTTTGGTTCAATATTAAGAAAATTCCAAGCACAATTGACTATATTAATAAAAAATATCAAAATGATGAAGATATGATTGTCAATAAATAGAGAAAAAGTTTTTGACAAGCTACAGAACCCATTCCTATTAAAAATACTATGAAACATGGCAATAAATAAAGCCTTTATTTCTGTCATCATTATTTTTTATTCTTCCCCAGTTACATGTAAAAACAAAATTTTTAATATTTATTTTCAAAACATTGACTTCCAAATTCTCTCCCTTTCACCCTTTCTACCACACCTCATTGACAAGGCAAGCAGTTCAATATAGTTTATACATGTTTATACATGTATAGTCATGCAAAATATTTTCAAAATGGTCATGTTGTGAAAGAAAACATAGACCAAAAACCCTCAAGAAAGATAAAGCAAAAAAAGTATACTTCAATTTGTATTTAAATATCATCTGTTCTTTCTCTGGGGATAGATAGTATTTTTCATCATTAGTCATTCAGAGTTGTCCTGGATCATTGCATTGCTAGGAATAGCTAAGTCATCCTCAGCTGATTATCTTACAGTATATAGGAGCTTTTATTTAAATGTCAAGAAGTGTCTATCTAAACCAAGAACAGGGGGATAAACTAGAAGCTTTCCAAATAAGATCAAAGGTATCCAATTATCACAACTATTATTAAGTATTGTACTATAAATGGTAGCCATAGCAATAAGATAAGAAAAAAAAACACGAAGGAATAAAAATAGGCAAAGAGGAAATGAAACCCTTATTTCTGGCAAATGATATGATGTCATTCATAGAGAACCCTAAAAAATCAACTGAAAAAAATTAAAACAAATAACAACTTTAGCAAATTTGTGGGATATAAAGTAAACCCATATAAATCACCAGAATTTCTATAGATTACCAAACATACCCAGAAGGAAGAGCTAGAAAGAGAAATTCCACTTCAATGAGCTGTGTACAGCATCAAATATTTCAGACATTACTTGTTAAGACACGTAGAGGAATTATATGAACACAATTTCAAAAAAAGTTTCCCACAGAAAATGACAGATCTAAACAACTGGAGAAAGATTAATTGTTCAAAGACAGGCTGAGCCAATGTAATAAAAATAATGATATCACCTAAATTTAATTGCTATTTGGTGCCATACCAATCAAATTACCAAAGATTTCTTTCCCCTTGGGAACTAGAAAAATAATAACAAAATTCATTTGGAAGAATAAAAGGTCAAGAATATCAAGGGAAATAATGGAAAAAAAAATGGGAAGAAAGGCAGCCTAACATTATCAGATCTCTAAACTATATTACAAAGTGATAATCATCAAAAACAATCTGGTATTAAGATAGAGTGATTGATTACTGAAAAAGATTAGGTACACTATATATAGAAGAAAATGACCATAGTAACCTAGTATTTGCTAAAACCAAAGATCCAAGCTTTTGTGGCAAAAACTTACTATTTGATAAAAGCTACCAGGAAAATTGAAAAGCAATGTGGCAGAAACTAGGCATAAATCAATGTCTCAAAGATTGTGTGTGTGTGTGTGTGTATGTATATATACACATACATATATAGCGAACCTCAAAATGGATATATGATTTAGATATAAAGGGTGATATCACAAGCAAATGTGGAGGCATGAAAAAAATTAAATGTCACATTTATGGATAAGAGAAGAATTTTATAACCAGAGATACAGAGAATCACAGGAGGTAAAATGAATAATTTTGCTTACATTAAATTAAAAAGTTTTTACAGAGGGGAGGAACCAAGATGGTGGAGTACAAAGATTCACACATGCTAGCTCCAAACCCACAGCCCATAAATTACCTGTAAAAAGAATTCCCAACAAATTCTGGAGCAGTGGAGGCCACGCAGCAACGGAGTGGAGGAGATTTCTGTTCCAGAGAGCCCTGAAAGGCCAACATCAAAGGTCCATCACGCACCTGACCCGGAGCAGAGCCCAGCCCTGTCTTGGCCAGGCGGCATCGAGAGGAGCAGATCTGAGCAGGCTTCAGGGACAGAATTTCCGGTGGCCGCGAAGGTCCCTCAACCCACAGGTGCTACTGGTCAGTGAGAGAGACTTCTGGGCTGGCCAAGAGGGGAGCGGGGTGTCTCCATAACTCAGGCCCCCTCGAGAGGCAGCAGCAGGGGCAGCAGCAGACAGGAGCTCCCAAAGCAGGCAGGAACCCAGATCCATCACTGAAGATCTCCACATAAACGCCCTGAGGGAACTGAGCCTGGGAGGCGGCCAAGCCCCCACCTGAACAGCAGTACTTAATCTGTCACTGAATAGCAGCCCCTCCCCTCGCTGAAAGCCCTGAGGCTGGGGAACAGCATTTGAATCTCAGACCCCAAGCACTGGTGAGGCGGGGGTGGAGAGGAACCTCCGAAGTCAAGTAAGTGGCTTGGAAAATGCCCAGAAAAGGGAAAATAAAATAAGACCATAGAAGGTTACTTTCTTGGTGAACAGATGTTTCCTCCTTTCCTTTCTGATGAGGAAGAACAATGCTTACCATCAGTGAAAGACATAGAAGTCAAGGCCTCTGTATCCCAAACATCCAAAATAGATATCCAATGAGCTCAGGCCATGGAAGAGCTCAAAAAGGATTTTGAAAATCAAGTTAGACAGGTAGAGGAAAAACAGGGAAGAGAAATGAGAGAGATGCAAGAAAAGCATGAAAAACAGGTCAATACCTTGGTAAAGGAGACCCAAAAAAATACTGAAGAAAATAATACCTAGATAAACAGGCTAACTCAATTGGCAAAAGAAGTTCAAAAAGCCAATGAGAAGAATGCTTTCAAAAGCAGAATTAACCAAATGGAAAAAGAGGTTCAAAAGCTCACTGAAGAAAATAGTTCTCTCAAAATTAGAACGGAACAGATGGCATCTAATGACTTTCTGAGAAACCAAGGAATCACAAAACAAAACCAAAAGAATGAAAAAATGGAACATGTGAAATATCTCATTGGAAAAACAACTGACCTGGAAAATAGATCCAGGAGAGACAATTTAAAAAGTATGGGACTACCTGAAAGCCATGATCAAAAAAAGAGCCTACACATCATCTTTCATGAAATTTTCAAGGAAAACTGCCCTGAGATTCTAGAACCAGAAGGCAAAATGATTATTCAAGGAATCCACCAATCACCACCTAAAAGAGATCCAAAAAGAGAAACTCCTAGGAACATTGTGGCTAAATTCCAGAATTACCAGGTCAAGGAGAAAACATCGAAAGCAGCTAGAAAGAAACAATTCCAGTATTGTGGAAATACAATCAGGATAACACAAGATCTAGCAGCTTCTACATTACGGGATCGAAGGGTGTGGAATAGGATATTCCAGAAGTCAAAGGAACTAGGACTCAAACCAAGAATCACCTACCCAGTAAATATGAGTATAATACTTCAGGGAAAAAAATGGTATTTCAATGAAACAGAGGACTTTCAAGCATTCTTGATGAAAAGACCAGAGCTGAAAAAAAAAATTTGACTTTCAAACAGAAGAATGAGAAGAGCCATGAAAAAGTAAACAGCAAAGAGAAGTCATAAGGGACTTATCAAAGTTGAACTGCTTACATTCCTACATGGAAAGACAATATTTGTAACTCTTGAAACTTTTCAGTATCTGGGTAGTTGGTGGGATTACACACACACACACACACACGCACACACACACACGCACACACACACAGAGAGAGAGCACAGAGTTGATTGAATAGGATGGGATCATATCTTTAAAAAATTAAGGTAAACAGTGAGAGAGAAATATATTGGGAGGAGAGAGGGTGAAATGGATTGGGGCAAATTATCTCTCATAGAAGAGGCAAGCAGGAGACTTTTTTACTGGAGGGAAAAAGAGGAGAGCTGAGAGAAAAACATGAAGTTACTCTCATCACATTTGACTAAAGGAAGGAATAAAATGCACACTCATTTTGGTATGAAAACCTATCATACAATAGAGGAAAGTGGGGGTGAAAGAGATAGGCAGGGTGGGGGGATGATGGAAGGCAGGGCAATGGGAGGAGGGAGCAATTTGAAGTCAACACTCAGGGAGGGACAAGATCAAAAGACAGAATAGAAACAATGGGGGGCAAGATAGGATGGAGGGAAAAAGAGTTAGTCTTACACAACACAATTGTTATCGAAGTCATTTGCAAAAGTACACAGATATGGCCTATATTGAATTGCCTGCCTTCCCAAAGGGAATGGGTAGGGAGGGAGGGATGGGGAGAATTTGGAACTCAAAGTTTTAGAACAACTGTTGAGTATTGTTGTTGCTACTAGGAAATAAGAAATACAGTTAATGGGAAATAGAAAGTCATCTGGCCCTATAGGACAAAAGAGAAGATGGGGACAAGAGAAGGGAGGGATGATAGAAGAGAGGGCAGATTGGTGATAGGGAAAATTAGAATGCTCGGTGTATTGGGGTGGGGGGAGGGGATAAAAGGGGAGAAAATTTGGAACCCAAAATTTTGTGAAAATGAATGTAAAAAGTTTAATAAATAAATTTATAAAAAAATATGACTTTCAGTGTCAAACCTAAAAAAAAAATTTAAAAAAGATAAAAAAATAAATAAAAAAAGTTTTTACATAAACAATACCAATGCAATCAAAATGAGCAGGAAAGGAGGAAACTCGTGGTGTCAGGGATTTCTGAAGCAGAGCATTGAGTCAAATTCATTTAAAAACAGAGCCATTCCCCAACTAATATATGTTGGAAGGATATGAATAGGTAATTTTCAGAGGAAATCAAAGCTATCAATAGTCATATAATAAAATGCTCAAAATTACTAATAATTACATAAATGTAAATTAAAGTAACACTGAGGTACTACTTCACACGTTATATTCTAACATGATGGGGCAGCTAGATGGTGCAACGCATACAGCAGCAGTGCAGGAGTCAGGAGGACCTGAGTTCAAATCTCACCTCAGACACTTGACACTCACTAGTTGTGTGACCCTCAGCAAGTCACTTAAAACCAATTGCCCCATTCTAGGTCATCTCCAGTCATCTTGATTAATATCTGATCACTGGATTCAGATGGCTCTGGAGGACAAGTTGAGGCTGATAACCTGCACAGCACTCCTTCACTCAAAACAATGTCAAGTGTAAGTCATGTCGTTATTTCTCTGATGTCATGGTCTTCTTCAGCAGCGAAGGATGAACACATGATCTAACAAGATATAAATGGAAAAGAACAAGTGCTGGAGGAGATGTGGAAAAAATAGGGACACATACACTATTGATGGAGTTGTGAACTGGACCATTCTGGAATACAATTTGGCACCATTCCTCAGGTGCTACAAAATTGTGCATCCCCTTTGACAAAGCATTTCCTCTATTGGGTCTATGCCCCAAAGACATCCAAGGAAAAGGAAAAGGATGCATCTGTACAAAAATATTTATAGTAACTCTTCTATCATGGTGGCAAAGAATTCAGAATTGAGGGGATGTCTATCAACTTGGTAATGTGATTAAGTTGTGATGATTTTGATGGAATACTGTTGTGTTATAAGAAAATAGGAATGTAATAGTCTCAGAAAAATCTTGGAAGACTTACATTTGAAGTAAACTGATAAGAACCAGTAGAATAGTAACCAGTAACAGCAATTTTTCAACCATAACCAACTCTAAAAGACTTAGCTACTCTGATCACTACAGTGAAGCATGACTATTTTTTCTTAATTAAAAATGTTTTCCATTTCCAGAGAAAGAATTGAAGAATGAGTGATGATTAAAGCATTTTTTTCACTCTGTCTTCCTTGATTTTTCTTTTTTGCAGTCTCGCTAATGTGCAAATACATTTTGTATGAATTCACAGGTATAATAGGTATAGTGTTTTTTGTGTTCACAATGCATGGAAGAGTACCTAGATTCAGGGAGAAAATTTGAAAATTAAATATATATATTTGTATTCACACATATGTGTGTATGTGTTTGTGTATCTAACTGTGCATAATTTCTCCTTGGTAATTTGAATGGCATAGCATTAAAAGTATAAATTAACTTTGAAAATATTGTGACTTTTATTCTTTTGACATGGCCTAGCTATAAGAACCGAATATTCCTCCACTATTTAAGTTGTTCACTTGTTTTCTTTTTTTTAATATAAATTTATTTATTTAATGTTTCACATTCATTTTCACAAAATTTTGGGTTCCAAATTTTCTCCCCTTTTATCCCCTCCCCCCCACCCCAATACACCAAGCATTCTAATTTTCCCTATCACCAATCTGCCCTCTCTTCTATCATCCCTCCCTTCTCTTGTCCCCATCTTCTCTTTTGTCCTATAGGGCCAGATGACTTTCTATTCCCCATTAACTGTATTTCTTATTTCCTAGTAGCAACAACAATACTCAACAGTTGTTCCTAAAACTTTGAGTTCCAAATTCTCCCCACCCATTCCCTTTGGGAAGGCAGGCAATTCAATATAGGCCATATCTGTGTACTTTTGCAAATGACTTCAATAACAATTGTGTTGTGTAAGACTAACTCTATTTCCCTCCATCCTATCCTGCCCCCCATTGTTTCTATTCTGTCTTTTGATCCTGTCCCTCCCTGAGTGCTGACTTCAAATTGCTCCCTCCTCCCATTGCCCTCCCTTCCATCATCCCCCGCTACCTTGCTTATCTCCTTCTCCCCCACTTTCCTGTACTGTAAGATAGGTTTTCATACCAAAATGAGTGTGCATTTTATTCCTTCCTTTAGTCGATTGTGATGAGGGTAAACTTCTTGTTTTTCTCTCAGCTCTCCTCTTTTTCCCTCCAGTAAAAAAGTCTCCTGCTTGCCTCTTGAATGAGATATAATTTACCCCATTCCATTTCACCCTCCTTCCTCCCACTACATTTCTTTCTAACCATTTACCTTAATTTCTTTTGATATGGTCCTATCCTATTCAATTCACTCTGTGCTCTCCATCTCTGTATGTGCATGCATGTATGGGCATGTGCATGTGTGTACGTGTGTGTGTGGCCCCACCAACTACCCAGATACTGAAGAGTTTTAAGAGTTACAAATATTGTCTTTCCATGTAGGAATGTAAACAGTTCACTTTTGGTAAGTCCCTTATGACTTCTCTTTGCTGTTTACTTTTTCATGCTTCTTCTCATTCTTGTGTTTGAAAGTCAAATTTTCTTTTCAGCTCTGGTCTTCTCATCAAGAATGCTTGAAAGTTCTCTGTTTCATTGAAAGACCATATTTTCTCCTGAAGTATTATACTCAGGGTAGGTGATTCTTGATTTGAATCCTAGTTCCTTTGACTTCTGGAATATCCTATTCCAAGCCCTTCAATCCCTTAATGTAGAAGCTGCTAGATCTTGAGTTATCCTGATTGTATTTCCACAATACTGAAATTGTTTCTTTCTAGCTGCTTGCAATATTTTCTCCTTGACCTGGGAATTCTGGAATTTGGCCACAATGTTCCTAGGAGTTTCTCTTTTTGGATCTCTTTCAGGTGGTGATTGATGGATTCTTTCAATACTTATTTTGCCCTCTGGTTGTAGAATATCAGGGCAGTTTTCCTCGATAACTTCATGGAAGATGATGTCTAGGCTCTTTTTTTTTATCCTGACTTTCAGGTAGTCCCATAATTTTTAAATTGTCTCTCCTGGATCTATTTTCCAGGTCAGTTGTTTTTCCAATGAGATATTTCACATGTTCCATTTTTTCATTCTTTTGGTTTTGTTTTGTGATTTTTTTAGTTTCTCAGAAAGTCATTAGACTCCATCTGTTCCGTTCTAATTTTGAGAGAACTATTATCTTCAGTGAGCTTTTGAACCTCTTTTTCCATTTGGCTAATTCTGCTTTTGAAAGCATTCTTCTCCTCATTGGCTTTTTGAACTTCTTTTGCCAAGTGATTGAGCCTATTTTTCAAGGTGTTATTTTCTTCAGCATTTTTTTGGGTCTCCTTTAGCAAGGTATTGATCCGTTTTTCATGTTTTTCTTGCATCTCTCTCATTTCTCTTCCCAGTTTTTCCTCCACCTGTCTAATTTGATTTTCAAAATCCTTTTTGAGCTCTTCCATGGCCTGAGCCCACCGGACATCCACCTGGGATGTCTGGGATACAGAGGCCCCAACCTCCACATCTTTCCCTGATGGTAAGAATAGTTCCTTGTTATCAGAATTGAAAGATGGGAACATCTGTACCCCATCAAAAGAGCTTTCTATAGTCTTATTTTTCTTCCCTTTTCTGGACATTTTCCCAGCCAGTTACTTGACTTCTGAGATTTCTGTCCACCCCTGCCTAGATCTGCCCAGCTAGTGCTTGGGGTCTGAGATTCAAATGAGCTTTCTGCAGTATGTGCGGCTGCTATTCAATGTGAGCTTAAGTTCTGGTGCTTGGCTGGGGGCAGGGCCGCCTCCCAGGCTCAGTTCCCTCAGGGGCTTTATGCAGAGACCTTTGGTAATGGCCCTAAACTTCTCCCTGCTGCTTCGGGAGTCCAGGGCCACCGCAGCTGCCTCTGCCTCTGCCGCTGCCTCCTGAGGGGGCCCGAGCCGCGGAAACATCTCGCTCCCCTCTCGGCCAGCCCAGAAGTCTCCCTCACTGACCTGGAGCGCCTGTGGGCGGAGGGACCTTCCCAGCCACCGAAGGCTCCGTCCCTGAAGCCTGCTCGGATCTGCTCCTCTGGGGCCGCATGGCCAGGGCAGCACAGGGGTGGACTCCACTGTCCAGAGCATGACAGACCCCTGGGGATGGCTCTCCAGGGCTCTCCGGAACGGAAATCTTTCCCATTGTGTTTCTGCACACCTTGCAGTGCTCCAGCATCTGTGGGGAGTTCTTTTTTTAGGAAATACATGGGCTGTGGGTTCAGAGCTAGCATACCTGAGTCTTTCTACTCCACCATCTTGGCTCCTCCCCCCCATTCACTTGTTTTCTTTAAGGAATGCTTTGTAATTGAATCTATACAAATCCACTCTCTGCTTTTGTAAGCTGACCCCCAGATATTTTATTCATTTTGTAATTATTTGCAATGGTATCTCCTCTTCCATTTTTGCTTCTAGAATTTTCTTACTGTTATATAGAAACATTGTTTCTGAAGGTTTAATTTATAGTCTGCAATTTTCCCAAAACTAACAATTGCCTTGATTAACATTCTGTGGTTTGCTTGGAATTTCCCAAGCAAATCATCTTATCATCAGCAAATAAGTCAAATCTCCTCTTTGCCCATTTTTATGTGTTGATTTTTTCTCTTGTCAACACTATGGATAGTCTTTCAGAAACATAATTAATCATCATATGGAGAAGTGGGTATCATTGCTTCACTTCAGTATTTACTGGAAAAGGTTTTTGTATATTTCCATTGCATATGATGGTTGCTTTTGGTTTTTGATGAAACTCTTTGATGATATTTTAAGAGGTACCTCTCTTTCTACAGTTTGTAGGATTTTTAGCATAAAATACAGCTGCATTTTGTTACAGCCTGCATTTATTGAAATGTACAGATCATATAGATGTTTTACTTTTGATTTGATTAATTATTCTGATTGTTTCTCATGTTGAGACATCTCTGGAACCATGGTATAAATCTCACTCAATCATAATGAATAATTTCTTGGGTAAATCATTTCAGTCTGAGAGGATTTTACTCAAAATTTTAAAGTTTATATTCATTAGTGATACTGGTCTGTAGTTTTCCTTCTATGCTTTATCTTTCCCTTATTTTGGTATTAGAAGTATATTTGTTTCATAAAAGAATTCTGATAGAATGACTTCAAAATTTTTGAAAATAATTCATGAAGTATTAGTGTGAATTACTCTTTCAAAATTTAAGAGAATTCTGTAAATCCATCAGTACCATGAATTTTTTTGTTTTTGTTTTTGTCTTCAGTGATTCTTTTACAGTCAGACCCATTTTTTATTTTGAGGTTGGGTTTTAAGATGCTTTGACCTTCTGATAGTTTTAGTGTCTTATATTTTTGAAGATTGTTTTCCTTTTCTTTTATTTTTCAGTTTTGTTAACATATAGTTGTATAATATGTTATTATTCTTTTCATCCTACTTTTGTTGTGACTTCACCAAGTTCATTTGCTGTTTTTATTTGATTTTCTATCCTCTTCCTTTTTAATCAGATTAGCTAAATATTTTTTCAATTTTCCTAATCTTTTCAAGGTCCAAGTTTTTTGTTTTATTAAGTATTTTTATGGTTTCTTTTGCTTTCTCATTTATCTATTTTCTCCAATTTTAATATCTACTTTATGGCGATTTTTGTTTCTGTTTTCTAGTTTTCTAGCTTTCTAGGTTTTTTAATGAATATACAATTTATTTTTCCTTTTTTTTTTAAATTTTGTTAATGTATGTGTTTAGAGAAATGATTTCCCCCTGAGAATGCTTTCACTGCCTCCCAGAAATTGCAGTATATTTTTCATATCATTATAATTTTATTTCAAATAATTACTTATGATTTCATTGTTCTATGTCCATTTGGGCCTGAACTTTTAGTTTCTAGTCCCTGAACAAATTACTGTTTTTATTGCGTTGTGGATTGTAAATGATGAATTAACTATTTCTGCCTCTTAATTTTTTATAATATCTCTATGATATATGTTAAAATTTTTGTAAGGGTTCCATGTGGTACTGCAAATTAATTATATACTTTGGTTATATCTTTTAAGATGTTCCATAAGTCTTCATAGTTTCTTCAGTAATTTGTCCAGTTCCACAGGATCTGTTCTATCTCTAAATTGTTTTAATGGCTACTGCTTTTTAGTTTAGTTTGGGATCTGATACTTATCTACCCTCCATTCTTTCTAACTTTTTTTTATTATTACACATGAATGTTAATTCTACTACATGAATTTCATTTTCTAGATTTATAAAATATCCTTTTGGGATTACTTAGTACAACATTGAATAAGTGAATCAATTTTGGTATTATTTTAATTTTTATTGGTTCAAACTATGAATGAACAATAAATATTTTTCCAACATTTACTTCTGTTTTTATTACTTCTAGGAGCATTTTATAGGTAGTTATACAATATATGACATATTATAGTATTGTATATATCATATAGACATATATAATATAGGTATATAGTATATATAGTTATATAATCTTTGACTGAATAAAGGTAGATATAGTCTCAAAAATTTTACAACTTCTGTAATTATTTGGAATAGATTTTCTAGTTTTTCTTGCTGGATTTTCTTGGTTGTCTGTTAAAGTGTTGATATTAAATATGTATCTATTTTATATTCAGCAAATTTGCTGAAGCTATTATAGTTTTTTAGTACACATTCATATCATCTACAAATATGATAATTTTGTTTCATCCTTGTCTGTGCTTATTCTTTTAAATTTCTTTTTCTTCTCTCATTGCTATAACTAGCATCTGTTAAGTGTTAGTGATGAAAGTGGTCATGTTGCCTTTATCCATGATCTTAACGAAGAAGTCTCTTTTTTCTCCAATGAATATATGTAATATTTAGTTTTGGATTTAGATAAACTCAATTTACTATGGAAAAGAAATGTTCATTTATTCTTTATATTTTAAATGTATTTCAGAGAAATAAGTATTGGATTTTTCCAAAAGTTTTGTCAGGATCTATTTATATAATCATAAGACTTTCATTTTTATACTATTGATATTATTATATTTATAGTCTTCCCTATGTTGAACCAGCCATGCATCCTTGCTATAAACCCAACCTGTTCATAAAGTACAATTGTTTTCTTATGTTATGGTAGCCTATTTACCAATACTATTTTTAAAATATTCGTTGAGGTATTGTTCTATAATTTTTTTTCTTTTCTTTCTCAATATTTGGTTTAAGTATCAAGATCTTATGCTATTATGGAAATAAATTGAATAGAAGTTCTCTTGTCTTATTGTTACATTCCATTTTGTGAAGTATTAGAATCACTTAGTCTTTTAGTGTTAGATTAAATTCATTTCTTTTTTAATTGTTTTTTAAATATACAATTTATTTTTCAGTTTCCAACATTCACTTCCACAAGAATTTGAATTGCAAAATTTCTCCCCATCTCTCCCCATGACCCCACTCCAGGACACCACCCCATCCACCTCTTCCTCCAGTGTGTCCTCCCTTATATTACCCTTTCTTTTTCCATCCCTTCCCTCCTATTTTCCTATAGGGCAAAATAGAATTCTATACCCCATTGTCCGTACATTTTATATCTCAGCTGCATACAAAAACAATTTTTAACATTTATTACTAAAGCTTTGAGTTCCATATTCTTTCCCTTCCTCCCTCCTCACCCACCCTCATTGAAAAATCAAGCAATTCAATATAGGTCATACATGTGGAACAATGCAAAGCACTTACATAATAGGTAGATTGTAAAAGACTAACCACATTTCCCTCTGTCCTATCCTGCCCTCCATTTATTCCATTCTCTCCCTTGACCTGTCTTCCCACAATAGTGTTTGCTTCTGATTTTCCCTTTTCTCAATTTGTTGTCCATTATATTATCCTTCCCCCTCCTATCCCCTTCCCACCATATTCCTGTGGGGTAAAAGAGATTTCTATATCCAATTGAGTGTGTTATTCCCTCCTTAAGTCAAATCCCTTGAGAGTAAGGTCAACTTATTTCCTTTCATCTCCCTTCTTCACTTCCACTATAAAAGCTCTTTCTTGTCTCTTTTATGTGAGATCTTCTACAGTGTTAGGTCAGTGAGAAAGCTCTCTAACCTGGGTGAGAAAGGAACATGGTCTGGCCTTGGCAGTCCCAGGGTTGCAGCAGTTGCTGGGGCACAGCATCCATTTTATGAACCCTCCGCCTAAAACTGCTGGGTGAATTGCATGACTGATATGGTTCTCAGCCCTGAGTGGCATTCCTGGGGTGAGGAGGAGCTCTGGCTGGTCTGGTAGAGCTGGTGGAGACTCTGAGGAGGGAATTATTCTCAGAGATCCTGGGCATAAAAGAGTGCTTGTGGCTGCTTCCAGATCAGAGGGCAGGTCAGAAGATGAGCAAACTCCTTTCCTTTGATCGTGCCATCTTGGAGGAACTGGGAACTTAGACGTACCCAGAGCATACCCTCCTCTCAACAAAGGACTCAAAAGTCAAGTAACTGACTGGGAAAAATCCCCCAAAATGGGAAAAAATAAGATTATAGAAGGCTACTTTCTTGGTGAACAAGTGTTTTCTTCCATCCTTTTGGATGATGAAGAACAATGCATACCATTAGAGGAAGACCTAAAAGTGAAGGCTTCTTAATTCCAAGCCTCCAAAATAAGTATGTAGTGGCCTCAGGCCATGGAAGAGCTCAAAAAGGATTTTGAAAATCAAGTAAGCTAGGTCAAGGGAAAATTGGGAAGAGAAATGAGAACAATGCAAGAAAATCATGAAAAGCAAGTCAACAGCTTGCTAAAGAAGATGCACAAAATGCTGAGGAAAACAACACCTTTAAAAATAAGCTAACTCAATTGGCAAAAGAGGACCAAAAAGCCAATGAGGAGAAGAATACTTTGAAAAGCAGAATTAGCCAAATGAAAAAGGAGGTTCAAAAGATCAATGAAGAAAATAGTTCCTTAAAAATTAGAATGGAGCAGATGGAAGCTAATGACTTTATGAGAAACCAAGAAATTACAAAACAAAACCAAAAGAATGAAAAAAAACAGAAGACAATATGAAATATCTCACTGGAAAAACAACTGACCTAGAAAATAGATCCAGGAGAGACAATTTAAAAATTATGGAACTACCTGAAATCCACAATCAAAAAAGAGTCTAGCCATCATCTTTCAAGAAATTATCAAGGAAAACTGCCCTGATATTCTAGAACTAGAGGGTAAAATAAATATTGAAAGAATACACTGATCACCTCCTGAAAGAGATCCAAAAAGAGAAACTCCTAGGAATATTGTAGCCAAATTCCAGAGTTCCCAGGTCAAGGAGAAAATATTGCAAGCAGCTAGAAAGAAACAATTCAAGTATTGTGGAAATACAGTCAGGATAACACAGGATCTGGCAACTTCTATAAAAAGGGATAGAAGGGTTTGGAATATGATATTACAGAAGTCAAAGGAACTAGGATTAAAACCAAGAATTACCTACCCAGCAAAATACAAAAAAATCTTCATTCAATGAAATAGAGGACTTTCAAGCATTCTTGATTAAAAGATCAGAGCTGAATAGAAAATTTGACTTCCAAACACAAGAATCAAGAGAATTCTGAAAAGGTAAACATGAAAGAGAAATCATAAGGGACTTACTAAAGTTGAACTGTTTGCATTATATTTGTAACTCCTGAAAGTTTTCTCAGTACTTGGGTAGTTGGGGGAATTACACACACACACACACACACACACACACACACATACATATATATATATATACAGGCTAAGAGCATAAGGTGATTTGAATAGGAAGGGATGATATCTAAAAAATAAAATTAAGAGGTGGGGAGAAAGGGAGAAATGGAATGTGGCAAGTTTTCCATGGAGGGGGAAGAGGTTGGTGAGAGGTAAAAAGTGTTGCTTACTCTCATCACATTTGACTTCAGGAGGGAATAACATGCAAACTCAATTTGATATGAAAATCTATTTCACACTACAGAAAAGTAGGGGAGAAGGAGATAAGTGGGATGGGAGATAATAGAAGGGTGGGCAAATGTGATGAGGGAGTAATTATAAGTCAACATTTTTGTGGATGGACAAGGTCAAAAGGTAGAATATAATAAATAAAGGCAAATATAGTTAGTCTTACACAACATGACTATTATGAAAATCTGCAAAATGACACATATATAGCCTATTTGAATTTCTTGCCTTCTTAATGGGGATGGGTATGGAGGTAGGAAGGGAGGGAAGTTGGAACTCAAAATTTTAAGAATGAATGTTGAGATTTGTTTTTGCATGCAACTGGGTAATAAGAAATACAGGTAATTGGGTATACAAATCTATCTTGCCCTACAAGAAAAGAGAGAAGATGGGGATAAGGGAAGAGATGGGTGTGACAGAAGGGAGGGCAGATTGGGGCAATGGGTAATCAGGATGCACAGTGTCTTGGATTAGGGGGAGGGGAGAGATGGGGAGAAAATTTGGAACTCAAAATCTTGTAGAAATGAATGTTGAAAACTAAAAATAAATAAATAAACTTTAAGTCACTATCCTGTATTTTTAAATGAATGACAACTGCCTAATTAAATCCCATGGAATGCCCTTATAAGATGATAAAGTGGTTCCACAATATTCTGTAATAGATCAAAACCATATTGGGTGGTCAGTAGCTTCAATTCCATCTCTTGCATGCCTTCATTCAATTGATTATTTTAACAAACTTTTTTTATATGTCTACTATGTGAAGAACATGGTGTTAGATCTTAGAAAACTTTCAAAGATTAAATTTACCTTCCCTGCCCTCATGGAGGTTGCACTGTACTAAGAGGAAGACAACTAATATTAACATGCAAAATTCTACCTGATAAGTGTATTAGAGCATCATGAGTTCAGAAGGAAAAACTGGAGAGGGTAGGTGACAGGGTAAAGGAATGCTTCATAAAGGAGATGGTATTTGAATTGAACTATAAAGGACTGGTGGGAAAAGCAAGGTGAAGAGAAGGAGATAAAGACTTTCAAGTTTAGGGAACAGAATAAGCAAAGGCTCAGAGGTAGACAAGTTCATTCCATATTGGAGGAATGGAGAATATCTATCTGAAAGAATAGTGTGTAGATTGGGAGTAATGTGTGATTAGGCTAGAAAGGTAGGAGGGCTTTGAGTATCAGGTAAAGGAGTTTAAATTTTAACTAAGAGTCAATAGAGAGCCACTAATTTTTGAGATAACTAGTAGATAGATATATGAATAATAGTAATTATTCTTCCAAGAGTATGGAGGACAGATTGAAGAAACAAGAAGGATGAATCAGGGAGATGCTTCTCAATGCTCCAGTAAATAAGAAAGAGGTCTTGATTTGCATTAGGGTGGTGACAATGAAAATAGAAAGGAAGAACAGATACAGGAACTGTTATGCATATGAAAGGTGAGGATGAGAGAAAAATCAAAGATAATTACAAGACTTTGTACATGGGAGATGGTGATTGGTGGGACCAAAGACAGAAAACTAAGTCATAAGGAGAAGATTATTTTCGTTCAACTGTAGTTTGGATTTGCTATACCAATAACAAAAGACTTCCGGTATACCACTAAAGACAAGAGTGTATAGTTCAGAATGCAGATAGGGATTAGAGATATAAATTTGTGAATCACTTTTATGAAAGTGGTCATTGAAATTCAGGAACAAATTAAATTTTCAAATCACTGAGTGAAAAGATAAACATGTGACTGATAAAAGATACATGATGAAAATTCATATTAAAAGTTTAGGAAGCATCAGTGAAGAAGAGAAAGTGGTATTTAGAAAGCTAAATAAGAAAGACTTGGGAGTGATTTTTCTGAAAGCAAAGGGGAAGAAATTATACAGTAGTAAGAAGTGGTAAGTAGTGTCAAAAACTGTGATGCCATCAAGAATGATGAGGACTGGAAAAACATCATTTGGTCTAGTGGTTTGGAAATCATTCTTAACCTTTGAGAGAGCAGTTTCTGTTACTGGTTTTTTTTTTTTTTGTTGTTCTAGTCCTTCATTGCCAAAGAAGACCATGCTATCAGAAAAATGATGACATGACTTGCACTTGACTTTGTTCTGTGCAGGTCACCAGCTTCATTTCTCCTCCAGAGCCATCTGAATCCAATGACCATACATTGATCAGGATGACTGGAGATAACCCAGGCTGCACTGGGAGACCTTGGCCCCCTTTAGGTCAAGGTCTATTTAGGTACTCACTTAGGGTAAGGTAACACCCATTCATTGAACAGGCCTGTTAAGAAGTATCCAGTGGGATGGAACCTTTAATAAGGCAAAGAAAAAAAATGACTTCAAACTGGGAGGGAAATAGAAACAGTTATTATTGAAAATCACTCATAAGCCAGGAGGGTCCAGAAGAGAACCCTTAGCTAGTGTCCTCCAGTATATGAGATTCAGAGTGTAGTAGGTTTAAGGTTTGGGGAAGGGAAGGGAAGGGAAGGGAAGGGAAGGAAGGAAAGGGAAAGGAAAGGAAAGGAAAAGGAAAGGAAAGGAAAAGGAAAGGAAAAGGAAAGGAAAGGAAAGGAAAGGAAAGGAAAGGAAAGGAAAGGAAAGGAAAGGAAAGGAAAGGAAAGGAAAGGAAAGGAAAGGAAAGGAAAGGAAAGGAAAGGAAAGGAAAGGAAAGGAAAGGGAAGGGAAAGGGAAGGGAGGAAGGGGAAGGGAAGGCAAGGGAAGGGAAGGGAAGGGAAGGGAAGGGAAGGAAAGGATAAAAAAGAATCTAGCCAGTAAAACTCAAGTTAACTGGCCATCTTCTGGCCATCCAAATTTTCCTTCCTTTGGAGAGGAGAAGGAAGGGGAAGGGGAGACAGACAGGAGAGGAGGACCTGACTTACCCAGCTTACTGGTCCCCATATTAAGGCAGCTTCATCTACTCACGGATTATTGTGTTCATCCTTCATTGCCAAAGAAGACCATGCCATCAGAAAAATGATGACATGACTTGAACTTGACTCTGTTTTGAGTGCAGTTTCAGTAGAGAAGTAGGAGCAGGAACCTATTGCAGACTTCAGAAGAAAGTAAGCAAGAAGGAAGTAGAGGTAGAATAGAGAAGTGAAACAGATAAATGAGGTAGAAGAGCCAAAGGAAGACCTCGGATTAGGAAACAATTTTGTTGGTTATGAACTAGGTACCAATGGAGATAAAGCAATTGAAGATGAGTGAGAGGATGGAGATGAGTGCTGTAGCTGCTAAAGGATTCCAAATGGAATACAATCAAGGATACAAATGTAAAGATTTAGCATTATTGAAAGGTAGCAAGGTCCATCTTCCATGAGCAAAGGGAAAGAGAAAAAAAGTGTGATGATGCTAGCTTTGAGGAATGAATCAAGCCTGAAGAAGTTCACACAAAGTGACTTCAATTTTGTCAGTTAAGTATAAAACTGAGTAATATGCTGCATGTATTTGGGGTAGAGTTGAGATAGGAAAGGAGTGAAAGAAGAGAAGAAATGGCTTGGAACCGACACTATTCTGATTCAGGAAATCAGAAAGAGCAGAATAAAGGTTGGAAAATGTTGAAGGTCCAGTTCAAGTTAAGGAATCTAAATTTATAGAGGGCAAAAGCAGCTAGATTCTATGGTGGTTTTCATCCAGTCATCCCCATAATCCTTGGAGCACAAGCACATAATATGAAAATGCCATGGTAGTTAACAAGTATAAATGGACAGAAAATCAGAAGGGCAAAGAATTCTAGGAGAATAGCTAATTAAACATTAATGTTAACTCACTCTAGGATCAAGTAGGAGGATTAGCTTCTAGTAAAGAGGACTATTTGGGATAGAATACTCTCAGGAGAGAGTTAGATTTCTGATAAAGCTTGGAGTTAGAAGGAATGTTGGTTAAAAGGGCAAAAATGTATGTGTGGGGGGCGCGGTATTGAGGATTGAGTGGACGTCCCAAAGCATATGGTAGGGTGTGGTAAAATATTCATGAACTGGGTGGGAGTATGCATTGGAGAGGAATGAGGATAAAGGATTAGGAGGGGTTATATATGTCATATGTCTTGCATGCAAAGCATATTGTTGAATTATTGGATAGGAATAAATTAGAAAAACTGGATTTGATTGGCCAGAACAGAAAGGAGAAAACAGGTAATTTACCAAGTTAATTCATCTCAAGATTCATGATGACATTCATGATGAATTCTGTTGTTTTAGAAAATGTCTGACATTTAAAACTAATCAATTCCTTTAAAATGAGGTCCCCCAGAGATCTGGTATAGAATTTTTAATGCATAGCTAATGTTGCCTCCAGTTTTGGGGGTGCTGAGATGAGCAGTTAGCAGAGTTTAATGATACAAATCTTCTGACAAGATTGTTCCTGAGCTGTTCAGTTTTTCTCCCTTTTCTTTTTGATAGAAAGAGGAAGAGAAATAAGGTGGAAATTTTCTAATGTCCTTTCTGATTCCTCACTTTCCTTTCCCAGGCAGGCTAGCAGTCATTGGGAACATGACTCTCCTTACCTGACAAATAAACGAACAGTAAAACTAACTCTCTCTCTCTCTCTCTCTCTCTCTCTCTCTCTCTCTCTCTCTCTCTTCCCCACTTTCTCTCTCCACTCCCTCTCCATTTCCCTTCCTCTCCCTTTCTTTCTGTCTTCTTTCTATCCCTTCGTTCTCCATTCTCTCTCCTCTCTTTTCTTCATCTCCTTCCTTCCTACTTCCTTCTCTCCAGTTCTCCTAGGAATTGGGAAATACATATATTGTTGCGTCAAAATAGATTCTAATAGAACCCAGAACTCATTGCTTTCCACTTTTTTGAGAATATCCATATATCTTCTCTTTTTGGTATTATTGTTAAGGATGGTATTCACAATTTAGAGAAGTCAATCTGAGGGATTATTATGTTTATGCTAAACTAGAAATTTCCCCTCAAATTCCATACACTTTCTGGTCTCCATTAACTATATCTCCCTCTTGATCAAAAGTACCTGTTATTCAACAGGATCAGGCCAGCCAAGAATCCCAATGCCAATTACCAAAAAAAGATTCTAAGGTGGAGAAAATACTGGCTTTTTGGAAGATTTTTATGTCTGCCCACTGTGTGTAGTTCAATGAACAGCAATGAGGGAGTGACCCAAAAGACAATTATAATTCTCCAGGTAAGAGGTGGAAGCACTGTGAATAAAGAGCAGTGGATAAATGCAAGAAGTTTTCTGGAAGTCACCAACAGCACTTGACTATTGATTCAATTAGAAATGAAAGCAAGGGAAGAGTCAAAGATATCTGTGATGTTTAAAGCCTGCGTAACTGTCAGGATTGTGAAGCCATTAATCAATAGAAATAATGAGTGAAAAACATTCTTTATATATATTTGGCAATGAAAGGAGGAGGAATATAGGATGCTAGCTTGTTTTCAATCTATATCTTGGGAACAGAAGAGACATATTATCAGATTTATGAAGAAGTGAGTAATTTTTGAATAAGCAAGGGATAGAGAGCAAAGTTACAAGTAAAATGGATAATTTTAATTACATTCAATTAAAAAGATTTTGTACAAATAAAATAAAGGTAGCCAAGATCAGAAGGAAAGCAGAAAATTGTGGAAATAATTTTATAGACAGTTTCTCAGATAAAGGTCTCATATCTCAAATATATAAATAACTTTATAAAATATCTATAATGATATGTCATTCCTCAACTGACAAATCATCAAAAGATATGAACAGCAAATTTTCCAATGAACAAATTGAAACATTTTTAATCATATAAAAATGCTCCATCATTATTGACTAGAGAAATGGAAATTAAAACAATCATGATATATCATTTTACACTTATCAGATTGACTAAAATAATTGAGGGGTAAAATGAAAAATGTATAGGTGATATGGAAAAATTGGGACCCTTAAACTGCAAACTGATCCAACCATTTTTGTAGAACAATCTGAAATTATGTTCAAAGAATTATTAAATTTTCTATTCCCTTTGACCTAGCAATGCCACTGTTAAGTCTATTTCCAAAGACGACTAAGGAAAAGGAGAAATAATGTATATGTTCTAAAATGTTTATCACAGTTCTGTTTGTGATAGCAAAATAATGGAAATTGAAGGATGCCTGTCAATTGGGGAATGGCTGAACTAGTAGTGTTATGTGATTGTGATGGAATACTATTGTTCTATAAGAAATGATGAGCTCAGCGATCTTAGCAAAACATGGAAAGATTTGAATGAAATAAAGAAGAGTGAAATGAACAGAAAATATTGTATACAGTAACAACAAAGTTGTTAAGAATAACTTTGAATGAATGTTATTTTAATTATTATAAATACTCAAGTTGGCATAGGAAGAGCATATGAAGAAAAACACTATCTGCATCCAGAGAAAGAACTGATAAATAGAAGTATGTATGAAATAATTTTACATATATATAAATATATATATATACATACACATAAACATATATGTGTGCATATACATATACCTATTTGTGTCTCTTGATAGCCATCTGTCCAGTAGAATGGGGGGGGGTGAAGAAAAATGAAGGAAAAAGAAATTTATATGACAACTTTGTAATATATTTAAAAGGAATAGGAAGTTATACATAATAGATCTGCAGTTTTGTGCAATCATTTTTTATTCTACTGCTATGGAAATACTTTTTTTATTCTATAAATTAAAAAAAATAAAATTTGGAGCTAAGAATTAGAAGCAGGAAAAGGTAAAAGATTTTAAGGTGTCAGAGAGTACCATATTGAAATATCTAATTTCTGGTTTGAGGCTGTGAAGGGAGAGAAGTAAAGCCAGAACAGCAGTGGTAGACTGGGACAACAGTCAAGGACCAAGAGGACCAAAGATGATGCTATTATAATGATAACTAACAGATAATATTTATATGGTACTTCCTATGTATTGAGTGTTTTATAATTATGAGTTATTTGATCCTAACGACAATCCTGGTTGGTAGGTGCAATTATTATCTCCATTTTACAGATGGGAAAATTGAAGCAAACAGAGGTTAAGTGAATTACTGATGTCTGAGATCACATCTGATCTTGTGTCTTCCTGATTCCAGGACCAGCACTTTAACAACTGTGCCAGACGAAGACAAAGTATATGTTCAGGATGAGTGAGGCATGAAATGATCAAAATTGATAGCACAGGCCTGTAAGATTTGATTGAAGTCCCTACCAGGTTGATGACTGCATGAAATTCATGTCTGAAATGATGGTACTGGTGAACAATACCTCTTCAATAAGCCCCCAAAGTCTTAGCCTTATTTGACATAGAAGAGTATGCTACATTGGAATAACTTTCGGTCCTATATACTGATAGGAGTATACCAGTTCATGGCCCTTCATTTTGTTTTGCTTTTGTATAGAATACAAGTCCAAGAATATGAATCCAAAAATATGAATCCCAGAAAGTAGGTTAACTTATAGCAAACTTGATAAATTATCTCCCACAAAAGCTATTTTCAAAATAAGTTCTGTTCAGTCTCCACATTAAGAATTCTATTTACCTGATGGTTGGAGAGTAGATTGAGTTTGTCTACAGCTATCCACAACTAGTAGGAGTTCATATTCCTCATAAATTCTTTGAGGTCAAGTTTTCCAAATTTTTTATTAGCATGCCAGCTCTTCTCTCCTTGCCTGGCACCTAGAAAGAGCTGAATAAATTCTTGCAGATTGGTTGATTAATCGCCAGAAAGTGTATCATATGCACTACAGATTTTAATAATAGATACTGCCTATTTCCCTTTTAGGCCTTAGGGTTACAAAACCATACTTAGAGTCATGGTGGGGAAAATGTTGAGAAATACAAATCTACGTCAACCCCTTTATATGCCAGACAAGGTAACTAAAGCATACAAGGAGGCTCCATAACTTGCCCTGGGTCACACAGCTGTGTGGAATAAACAGGAGATATCTGGGACAGAGGGCATAGTTCACATATATCATTTCTCAGTGCCCGAGTCACAGATTTAAATGGGATATCCAATAGAATCTCTAAGATTTGCCCCCACAAACTTTTATAAGATAATCATCTTCTAGCAAATAAATAACATTTGGGATTTAAGAAACATACCAGAGTCTCTACATTTCCTACCAAAATTCCCTTTGGCCTTTTTCCTGTTTCCCATTACACATCATATTCATATAGGATGTATACTTTTTAATAACATTTAACAAATGGTCATTAGAAAATGCATAAATGTATTGGAAAAGGGATTAGCTATAGCATCTTTTCAAACACAATCAAATAGGATAAAACTGAGCGGGAATCTAAGGAGCCTTGAAAATAGCCCAAACAGCCATGCACGCATATAAACATAAAGGGCTTTTGAGAAAGTCTGACTATTGTGATTTGAGGCTGAGCTCAGCAGGCAAACAAACCCAGTTCTCTAATCTCCATACTTCTGCCACCAAGAAAATGTATTAGCTTTTGTTCTTTAGCAATATTAGACAATGGAACTTCAGGAATAAGAATTTTAATCTATAAAAACATTTTATTCATTAAAGACTATTGAATATGATAAACATACTGTTTTATTTGTATTTTTAATTTTGCATGAATCCAAAATCATGAAAATTTTAATATGGTGTAAACAACGTTGGATTTGTAGTCAGAAGACATAGATTACATTCTCAGATCTGTCATTCATTACTTATGTGATCCTGGTAGGTCAATTAATCTTAGGACTCAGTTTCCTTATTTTTAAAATGAGAGAGTCTGACTAGATGACCTCAGATTCCTTGCAGCTCTTAATCTACGATTCTAAAATGTGGGTAGTCTCTCTCACAAATCACATTATACTAGAAGCAGTTTTTTTTTCTTAAATAAGATTCTGGTTTTTTTATATTAAATTCTAACTTTGCCTTTAGCCTTTGAAGTAGATTGTTTGAAATATCTACAATGGAATTGTAGATATTCCCAGTAATTTGTTAGCTAATATCCTAAGAAGAAAGTGCCACCTGGCATGTAGAAGATATTTATAAATCTAAATTCATCTCAGAGACAAAGAGTTTTGGGACTACCTATCATTTAATTTTGGGTTTTTTTGTCTTATAAATGAATGTGCTAGTATATGTGTATAGATACATACATACCTATACATATATACTTATATACATATATGTCTATACCTGCGATCAAACTCATTTATCAGTTTAGTTTATGAAATACACATACATATACAAACACACACATACATGTACATATATTTTCCAAAATATCAACAAATAATTTTTTGCTATATAGAAAATTAGTTCAGAGAAATCTGAGATAAACAGGAAGTCTCCTGATCTTCTAAGTGAGAGCACATTTCCTATCATGTCCAAGATTCTTTAAGAAGTCTTAAATTCACTTTCAATCAGGAGTAGAGTTTATATAACATTCCTGTGTAAGTACAAGTTAGTCTGTTGTTTTGTCATTTTCAATCATTTCTGACCTCATGACCCCATTTGGGGTTTTCTTGGTAAAGATACTGGAATGGCTAGTCATTTCCTTTTCCAATTTATTTACAGATGAGGAAACTGAAACAAACAGGGTTAAATGACTTGTTCAGGGTCACACAGCTAGTAAGTGTCTGAGGCCACATTTGAACTCAGAAAGATGGGTCTTCCTGATTTCAGACCCAGTGCTCTATCCACTGAGCTGGCATGGAGATAGTGTTATTGATACATGATAAATAAAAGATAAACTATTCATTAAATGCCAAATTTTAGCACTTAAGAATGATGATCAATATTAAGCTATTTAGCTATATTTATAATGATAAGGATGCTTCTTATTTCAAACTATTTTTGTATTCTTTCATCATACAAATTATTCTTCTTGAATTTCTTGTTTGAAAATGTTTCTATTTTATTTTTCAAAACATATATAATAATCATTATAATAATTTTAAAGTTTTATGTTCCACAGTCTTTGCCTCCCTTCCCTCCCCACCCCTCCTTGAGAAGGCAAACAGTTTGGTGGAGATCATACATGTGCAGTGATGAAAAATATAGTTTTCTTATAAACATAATATTCTTATAAAGTTCACTCAGTTCTCTATATCTTTGTGAAAGGAGGCCCTTAACAAAGAAACTTGTTGAAAAATCACCTCCCCACCAATTTTCTTATTTCCTGTTAATATTAGTTGCATTGGTTTTGTTTGTACAAGTCTTTACTAGTTTAATGTAATCAAATTTATCTATTTTATATTCTGTAACACTCTGTGTTAGGTCAGATATATAGCACGGTGGATAGAGGGCTGGGCTTGGAGCTGGGAAGACTCAGTTTTCTTGAGTCCAAATCCAGCCTTAGACATTTACTAGCTGTGTGACCTTGGAGAAGTCACATAATCCTGTTTGCCTCAGTTTCCTCATCTGTAAAATGACCTGAAGACAGAAATGGCAAAACACTCCAGTATCTTTGCCAAAGAAAGAAAAAGAAACAAAAACAAATGTGGTCAAGAAGAATAAGACAAAATTGAAAATGGCAACAAAAACAACAAATGTTTTCTGTCTCTTATTTGGCTATAAATTTTTCCCTTTGACATCTGTCAGGAAAAATATTCCATACTCCCATAATTTGTTTCTGATATCACCTTTGACATCTAAATCATTTACCCATTTTAACCTTATCTTGTTATATGGTATGAGTTGTTGGTCTATCCACTTAGTTTCTGCCAAACTGTTTTCTACTTTTCCCAGAAGTTTTTCTCAAATACAAAGTTCTCTTTTCAAAATCTTGGCCCTTTGGGTTTGTCTAACACTAGATCATTACAGTGTGCTAATACAGTGTGTTGTGTACCTAATCTATTCCACTGGTCCACCACTCTGTTTCCTAGCTAGTACCAGATTGTTTTGATAATTACCATTTTGTAATACAGTTTTACATCTGGTAAAACTAGGCCACCTTCCTTCACATTTTTTTTAATTGAATCAGATAATATTTTTTCCTTTTCTTCTTCCGGATGAATTTTGCTATTATTTTTTCTAGTTCTATAATATAATTTTTGGTAGTTTTGTATGGCATTGGATAAATAAACTAATTTAGATAGAATTGTCATTTTTAATATATTGACTTGACCTACTCATGAGCAATTAATTATTCTATAGTTATTTAGATCTGAATTTGTGTGTGTGAAAAATATTTTGTAATTGCATCCATTGAGTTTCTGGGTTTTTCTTGGCAGGTATGTAATTACCATTGTCTGTAGTTATTTTAAATAGAATTTCCCTTTTAATTTCTTGCTGGTAGACTTTGTTATTGATATATAGAAATGCAGGCAATCTATGTGGGTTTAATTTGTATCCTGCAGCTTTGCTGAAGTATTTCAACTAGTTTTTTAGTTGATTCTCTAAGTATATCATCATCTCCTTTGCAAAGGGTGATACCTTTATTTCCTCATTGCTTATGCTAATTCCTTCAGTTTCTTTATATGTTTTTGCTGTAGCTAGTATTTCTAGAATAATATTGAATTATAGTGGTGACAATGGGCAACCTTGCTTCACCTCTGTTCTTACTGGGAAGGCTTTTAGCTTATCCCTGTTATAGATTTTGTTGTAGATGATTTTTAGGTAGATACTAATTATTATTTTAAAGAAAAGTCTACTTATTTTTTTGCTTTCAACACAGAAATGAACGTTGTCTTTTGTCAAAAGCTTTTTTCTGCATCTATTGAGATAATCATATTTTTTACTGTTTTGTGATTGATATGGTCAATTATACTGATAGTATTTTTAATATTGAAGCAGTCCTGGCAGTCCTGTATTACTGGTATAGATCCTATCTGTTTGTAGTGTATGATCTTTATGATATATTGCTGTAATCTCCTTGCTAATATTTTATTTAAAATTTTATATCAATATTCATCTGGGAAACTCATATACTGTGTTCTTTGTTTTTGCCCTTCATGGTGTATACATCAGTACCATATTTGTGTCATAAAAGGAATTTGGTGAGACTCCTTCCTTGCCTATTTTCCCAAATAGTTTATATCAAATTTGAATTATTTTTTCTTGAAACGTTTATCAGAATTCACTGGTGAATTATTCTGACCCTTGTGATTTATGGAATAGTCAGTATTCTATTCCTTTTGCTAACACGGGCAATTTGTACATATATATTTTTTAAAATATCTATTTCACATAGATTGTTAGATTTATTGGGCAAAATTACACTTAATAATTGCTTTAATTTCTTCACTGGTAGTAAATTCACAGTTTTCATTTTTGATATGAGTAATTTAGTTTTCTTATTTCTTTTTTTTAAATCAAATTGGTCAATGATTTATCTGATTTATTGTTTTTTCATAAAACAAACTCCTAATTTTATTTATTAATTCAATTGTTCCTATACTTTTGATTTATTATTCTCATATTTGAGTTTTCTGGATTTTTAATTTATTTAATTCAAATTTTTTTTTCTAGTTTTTCTAAGTTGCATACACAAATTCATTAGTTTATTCTTTATTTTTTCATGTGTTTAGAGATATATTTTTATTTGCTTATTTTTTCAGTCCATTTCTTGACATAGCTTCATGTTAAAGTTCAGATCTCCTCCTGGGGTTTAGGATGCACTAATTTACAGGTTTTTCATACTACTGTTTTCAGAGCTAGTTCTAGGGATTTGTAAATTTTGGTTCTTCCAAAGTCCTACATTCTAAGGGTAGGTGTGGTTTCTGATTTCCTGGCCTGCACTCTGATCTATGAGTGACCGCAAACACCTTTCTCCATCCTGGATCTGTGCTCAGCAACCCTGTTCCTCTGCCTCCACAACTGTTTTTGCTCTTTATGACCTTATAATTATGATTCAGTCTCCCGCTTCCATGTAGCTGCAAATACCAGTGCTCCTTTCTGCCTCGGACCTGAGACTAGGATCCTTCCTCCCTCATGAGTGACTACAAGCTCTCTTCTCAGCCCTGGAATTGTGTCATGGCTTTTTTCTCCCTTGCAGCTGCAAGTCTAGCGTGCCAAAGCAACAGGGCCCTCTGCCTAGGGTTTGGAAAGGGTACCCTGTTGCCTCCTTCTGACCAGTTGTTTAATCCCCTTACTATCTGTGGGCTTAGAGCTGCCAATGCTTCCTCCATAGATGTAGCTACCTTGGGGTAAGGTCTGTACTGCACTGTAGTCCTTCCAAACTTCCCTGCCAACATACTGAGTTGTCTTGGGCTGGAAAATTGTATCACACCAACCTTTTGTTGTTTCTGCCACTCCAGAATTCAATTTGAGGCACTACTTTTAAAGTTATTTGGAATGGAAGGCAGAGTTGAGGTGAGTCCCTGACTTTACTCTGTCCAGGTATTTCTTTCTAATCTATAATAAAGGACTAGACAACTCAGTTACAGGTTAAGGCAGTGAAAAAATATTTCATTAAGACCTTGCTGATTTTTAGAAGAGAAAGTTCCTCCTTTAAGATACATTATATTCTTCATCCCATTTCATTGTTACCTATTTCAACAAAAATATTAAGGCCCTCATCTGTCACCTGGAGTATTGAAATAGTTTTCTATCCTCAAGTGGTAAATAGTGAAATGACATAAACAGGCAGTTTTCAGATGAAGAAATTAATGTTATCTCTAGCCTTACCAAAAAAATGCTCTAAATCACTACTGACTAGAGAAATGCAAATTAAAACAATTCTAAAGTACCATCTCATACCTATCAAATTGGTTAATAAGGGGGGCGGAGCCAAGATGGAGGAGTGAGAGCAGCTACTCACCTGAGCTCTGAGACAAATTTCTCCAGGTACCTCTGAAAGGAGAATCTGACCAAATTTTGGAGGTGCGGAATCGAGTGGGAGACAGACGGTGACAGATTCGGAGCTCAGGTGGGACTGGAAGGTCCACGGGAAGGATCTGATCCGCAGGGGTGAGCCCACAGCGCACAGCGCAGCGTGGCCAGCACAGCACGGCCAGTGCAGCGGAGCGGAGGAGATCCGAGAAACCTGAGTGGCGGGCGGAACCAGAGGAGCGGCACCCGGGGCGGGAGACAAGCCCAACCGAGTCAGTGAGAGCCACGGAGCACCGCCGGATATCAGCGCAGCAGCTCCTGGGACCTTCAGCTCGAAGATCAAACTCCGGTGAGTCACTTACTTGAACTTCCGGGATCCAGGATGGCGGTGTAATCAGCTAATGCTCTCTCCTTCCCCCTTGATGACCATGAAAGAACCATAAAATATCTCCCCAGAAAAATCCCAGATCAGTAGAATTAGAAGAAGGAGACCAATAGTCTCATAACACCTGAGACGAGGAAAATAGCTAAGGGGGACTCCTCATACGGTGGCAGAGGCAAACCAGAAGGACAGAGGACCCAGGGCAGGGAAAATTCGCACTAGGACCCAGGCAAGCCTCAGCACCAGGAGAGGAGCCCCAGGAGGGTTGGGAACACGAATTAGCATCTAGGCGTGCCTCAGCTGTCCAGGGGAATCAGAAAGACAATAGGGCAGCTGGGATTACCAGCCCCTGAGCTTGCCTTTGCCTCAATTTAGCTAAGGAAATCTCCTGGGACCAGAGCACCCCTCCCCCACACTTAACAAGCTAAACCCTGGGCTGATCAGGGAAACACCAAACAAATACCTGCTTTTAGCTTTTTCACACATCAGCTCAGCAAAAAGTTCTCCAGCTTCTGACTGAAAGAACCAGAAGCCACAACACTCAATCAAAATCATGAATAGGAAAAAGAAGAGGGCCGAAAGAACCATAGAATCTTTCTATGGGGATAAGGACCAAGACACAAGCCCCAAAGAGGTCACAGCTGAGACTATACTTCCATCTGAGACTTCAGAAGGGACTATGAACTACTCGCAAGTACAAGCAGCTCTCCTGGAACAGCTGAAGAAGGAAATAGAAGATAAACTGGCCAATGATTTTAAAATTATTAAGAAAGAATTCACTGATGAGAACATTTCCCTGAAAAGGAAAATTGAACAAATGGAAAAAGAAGTTCAAAAATTAACTGGAGAAAATAAATTCCTGAAAGGCCAAATGGAAAAGGAAGTACAAAAATTAAATGGAGAAAATAGCTTATTAAAAGGAAAAATTGGGCAGATGGAAAAAGAGATACAAAAGTTAACAGAAGAAAACAATGTGATGAAGATTAGAATTGGGCAAGTAGAAACTAACGACTCAATGAGACAGCAAGAATCAGTCAAACAAAATCTAAAGAATGAAAAGATAGAAGAAAATGTAAAATATCTAATTGGAAAAACAACTGACCTGGAAAATAGATCCAGAAGGGAAAACTTAAGAATTATTGGCCTGCCAGAAACCCAGGATGGAGAAAAGAGCCTGGACAATATCTTCCAGGAAATCATCAAGGAAAACTGCCCAGAAGTACTAGATTCAGAGGGCAAAATAGTCATCGAAAGAATCCACCGTTCCCCTCCTGAAAGGGACCCCAAACTCAAAACCCCAAGAAATATAGTTGCCAAATTCCAGAGCTATCAAGTGAAGGAGAAAATATTACAAGCAGCCAGAAAGAAACAATTTAAATATCAAGGGGATACAATCAGGATTACACAGGACCTTGCAGCTTCTACAGTAAAAGATCGAAAGAATTGGAACCCAATATTCCGTAAGGCAAAAGAGCTGGGACTGCAACCAAGGATCAACTACCCAGCAAAGTTCAGCATAACATTTCAGGCAAGGAGAAAGTCATTCAACGAAGTAAGGGATTTCCAGAGTTTCCTGACCAAAACACCAGAACTTAATAGACAATTCAATCTTCAAATGCAGGTCGCAAGAGAATCATAAAAAGGTAAACAGTGGGGGTGGGGGGAACAACTTGCTACTCAATGAGGGCAAGTTGTTCACCTCCCTATAAGGGAAGATGATATCTGTTTATCTCAAGAACTGTGCGTCTATTAAGAAATATAAAAGGGATAAGCATAGGGGGAACGGATATAAAGTAAATGATATCATGATAAAAAATGTGATTTAAGTATGAGAAGGGAGTGTAATAGGAGGTGTGGAAAGGAGGAAGCAGGAAATGGCAAATTATATCACAAGAAGAAGTACAAAATCATAGTAGAGGGAAAGAGGGGAGGGAGATGAGCGTTGTGTGAGAGGTACTCTCATCGGATTTGTTTAAAGGACGGATCAATAAACTTAAGTAGAAAATCCTAACTAGCTCTATAAGCAGTGGGAGGGGAAGAGGGAAGAAAGGGGAGGGAGGCAAAAGGGAGGGAAGAAGCAATAAGAGTAAAGGGGAGTAAAAGGGAGGGGGGCTAAAAGAAAGAGGGGAAGGCGGCAAGAGGAGGTGGTGAAAAGTAAATACTAGTGAGGAGGGGAAGGGAGACAGCAGAGCTAAAAGCACAAATGGTGGGAAAGAAGATGGAGGGAAATACACAGATTGTAATCATAACTGTGAATGTGAATGGAATGAATTCTCCCATAAAACGGAGACGGATAGCAGAATGGATTAAAAGCCATAATCCAACAATATGCTGCTTACAAGAAATACATTTGAAACGGGGGGATACACATAGGATAAAGGTTAAAGGATGGAGCAGAATATATTGTTCTTCAGCTGATGTAAGAAAGGCAGGAGTAGCAATCCTAATCTCAGACAAAGCAAAAGCAGAAATAGATCTAATCAAAAGGGATAAGGATGGAAACTATATCCTGCTAAAAGGCACCATAGACAATGAAGCAATATCATTACTAAACATGTATGCTCCAAGTGGTATAGCATCCAGATTCTTAGAGGAGAGATTGAGGGAGTTGAAGGAAGAAATTGACAGCAAAACTATACTAGTGGGGGACCTCAACCTCCCTCTTTCTGAACTTGATAAATCTAACCTCAAAATAAACAAGAAAGAGGTTAAGGAGGTAAATAGAACTCTAGATAAGGTAGATATGATAGATCTTTGGAGAAAATTGAATGGGAACAGAAAGGAATATACCTTTTTCTCAGCAGTACATGGAACATTTACAAAAATTGACCATGTACTAGGACATAAAAATCTCAGAATCCAGTGCAGAAAGGCAGAGATAATCTGTGCATCCTTCTCAGATCATAATGCAATAAAAATTATATGTAATAAAAGGCCATGGAAAGATAAAGCAAAAATCAGTTGGAAACTAAATAATTTAATCCTAAAGAAGGAATGGGTTAAAGAAGAAATCATAGAAACAATTAACAACTTCATTCAAGAGAATGACAATAATGAGACAACCTACCAAATCTTATGGGATACTGCAAAAGCAGTTCTTAGGGGAAGTTTTATATCTTTGAATGCCTACATAAATAAAATAGAGAAAGAGGAGATCAATGACTTGGGTATGCAGCTGAAAAAGCTAGAAAAAGAACAAATTGAAAATCCCCAAGAAAATACCAAATTAGAAATACTGAAAACCAAAGGAGAGATTAATAAAATTGAAATTAAGAAAACTATTGAATTAATAAATAAAACCAATAGTTGGTTTTATGAAAAAACTAATAAAATTGATAAACCTTTGGTCAATTTGATTAAAAAAAAGAAAGAAGAAAATCATATTACTAATATTAAAAATGAAAGGGGTGAACTCACCTCCAATGAGGAGGAAATTAAAACAATAATTAGAAATTATTTTGCCGAACTTTATGCCCACAAATTCGATAATCTAAATGAGATGGATGAATATTTTAAAAAATACAAATTGCCCAGATTAACAGAAGAGGAAATAGAATACTTAAACAACCCCATCTCAGAAAAAGAAATTGAACAAGCCATCAATGAACTCCCTAGGAAAAAATCTCCAGGACCAGATGGATTCACAAGTGAATTCTATCAAACCTTTAAAGAACAGTTAATTCCAATACTATATAGACTATTTGGGAAAATTGGGGAAGAAGGAGTACTCCCAAATTCTTTCTATGATACAAATATGGTTTTGATACCCAAGCCAGGAAGAGATAAAACAGAAAAAGAAAATTACAGACCAATTTCTCTAATGAATATAGATGCAAAAATTTTCAACAAGATTTTAGCAAAACGAATACAGCATCTTATCAAGAGAATAATACATTATGATCAGGTAGGTTTCATACCAGGAATGCAGGGCTGGTTCAATATTAGGAAAACTATTAGCATTATCAATCATATCAACAAGAAAACCAACAAAAACCACATGATTATCTCAATTGATGCAGAAAAAGCTTTTGACAAAATACAACACCCATTCCTATTAAAAACATTGGAGAACATAGGAATAAAGGGAACCTTCCATAAAATAATAAGCAGTATCTACCTAAAACCTTCAGCAAGCATTATATGCAATGGAGATAAGCTAGAGGCATTTCCAATAAGGTCAGGGGTGAAACAAGGATGCCCATTATCACCATTATTATTCAATATGGTACTAGAAATGTTAGCGGTAGCAATTAGACAAGATAAAGAAATTGAAGGAATAAAAATAGCCAAAGAAGAAACTAAGTTATCACTCTTTGCAGATGATATGATGATATATTTAGAGAATCCCAGAGATTCAAGTAAAAAGCTACTTGAAATAATAAACAACTTTGGCAAAGTTGCAGGTTACAAAATAAACCCACACAAATCTTCTGCATTCCTATATATTAGCAACAAAGTCCAACTCCAAGAGATAGAAAGAGAAATCCCATTTAAAGCTGGAGTAGACACTATAAAATACTTAGGAGTTTACCTGCCAAAACAAACCCAGGGATTATATGAACACAATTACAAGACACTTTTTTGCACAAATAAAGTCAGATTTAAGTAAGTGGAAAAACATCAGTTGTTCATGGGTAGGCCGAACTAATATAATAAAAATGACAATTCTACCTAAATTAATCTACTTATTTAGTGCCATACCAATTAAACTATCAGATAATTATTTTCTAGAGCTGGATAAAATAATATCAAAATTCATTCGGAAAAACAAAAGGTCCAGAATATCAAAGGGACTAATGAAAAGAAATGCTTGGGAAGGTGGCCTAGCGCTACCAGACCTCAAATTGTATTATAAAGCAGCAATTATCAAAACCACTTGGTATTGGCTAAGAAACAGAGGGGTAGACAAATGGAATAGGCTTGGCACTCAAGACACAGTTGGCAAGGAATATAGCAACCTCCTCTTTGACAAACCCAAAGATCCCAGCTTCTGGGATAAGAACTCACTGTTCGACAAAAATTGCTGGGAAAACTGGTTAACTGTGTGGCGGAAATTAGGCATAGACCCATGCCTGACACCGTACACAAGAATAAAGTCCAAATGGGTACATGACTTAGGTATAAAGATTGATACCATGAATAAACTGGAGAAGCAAAGTATAGTGTATTTATCAGATTTATGGAGAGGGGAAGAATTTTTTTCTAAAGAAATGATAGAAAGCGTTTTGAAATGCAAGATAGATAATTTTGATTACTTTAAACTGAAAAGTTTTTGCACAACCAAACCCAATGCAACCAAAATTTGGAGGGATGTAGTAAATTGGGAAAAAATTTTTACAGCTAAGCTCGGGGATAAAGGCCTCATTTCTAGAATATATAGAGAACTGACTCAAATATATAAACATCCAAGTCATTCCCCAATTGATAAATGGTCAAAGGATATGAACAAGCAATTTTCAGGGGAAGAAATCAAAAATATCTATAATCATATGAAAAAGTGCTCTAAATCACTATTGATTAGAGAGATGCAAATCAAAACAACTCTGAGGTACCACATCACACCTGTAAGATTGGCAAACATGACAGAACAAGAAAATGATAAATGCTGGAGAGGATGTGGGAGAGTTGGAACACTAATTCATTGTTGGTGGAGCTGTGAGATCATCCAACCCTTCTGGAGAACGGTTTGGAACTATGCCCAAAGGGCTACAAAAATGTGCATACCCTTTGACCCAGAAATATCGCTACTAGGATTGTATCCCCAAGAGATTATAAAAACGGGAAAGAGTCCCACATGTACAAAAATATTTATAGCAGCACTCTTTGTGGTAGCCAAAAACTGGAAGTCAAGGGGATGCCCATCAATTGGGGAATGGCTGAATAAATTATGGTATATGAATGTAATGGAGTACTATTGTGCCATAAGAAATGATGAACAAGAAGACTTCAGGGAGGCCTGGAAGGACTTATATGATCTGATGCTGAGCGAAAGGAGCAGAACCAGGAGAACTTTGTGCACAGCCACGACCACAGTGTGCGAGAGTTTTTTCTGGTAGACTTGGAACTTTGTAATAACACAAGAACTTACTGAGAAAAAAAAAATCCTAATGTCGGTCTTCTAAGGCAAAATGCCTTCCACACTCAGAAAAAGAAATGTGGAAGTCACTTGCAGAATGTAGCAGATCATGTTTGTATGTGGGTGGGGTTCAGTGTATTATATGTTGATTTGTTATATGATTTCTTCCATTTATTTTAGTTCGACTACATAGCATGAATATAGCAAAAATGTGCTCAATAGGAAAGTATATGTAGAACCTAAACAGAATTGTATGCTGTCATGGGGAGGGTGGGGGGTATTGGGGGAAAGGTGGGGGGGAATAAAATCTTAACTTTAAGGAAATGATTGTAAAACAGTAAAAAAAAATAAAATAAAAAAAAATAAAATAAAAAAAAATTGGTTAATAAGACAAAACAAACAAAATGATAAATGTTGGAGAAGATGTGGGCAAACTGGGACAATAATGCACTGTTGGTGGAGTTGTGAATTATCCAACCCTTCTGGAGAACAAGATGGAATTATGCCTAGAGGATCAGAAAAAATTGTACATATCCTTTGATTCAGCCCACTAGGTCAGAATTCCAAAGAGTTCATAAAAAAGGGAAAAGGACCCACATGTACAAAAATATTTATAGCAGTTCTTTTTGTGTTGGCAAAGAATTGGAACTTCAGGTGGTACCTATTAACTGGGGAATGACTAAATAAGCTGTGGTGTTTGAATGTACTGGAATACTATTGTATAATAAATGATGAGCAGACAGATTTAAAAAAAAACAAACCTGGACTTACGTGAACTGATGCTGAGTGAATTGAGCAGTAGTAACAACAGTACTGTAGAATGAAGAAGTCTGATAGACTTGGATCTTCTCAGCGATACAACGATTTAAGACAATACCAAAGGCTCATGATGGAATTTGCTGTTTACATCCAGAGAAAGAACTATGGAACTTGCAGATCAAAGTATGCTATTTTCTCTTTTTTGTCTTTTTCATGGTTTTTCCCTTTTTGTTCTGATTTTTCTTTCACAATATGACTAATGTGAAAATATATTAAATATCATTATGCATTTATAGGCTATATCAGATGGCATGCTGTCTTGGGGAGGGGGAGGGGAGGAAGAGAGAAAAAACTTGGAGCTCAAAATATTATAAAACTGAATGTTGAAAATTGAAAAAAGACAGGGCATGTGGCAAATCTGGCCAATTTGGGAATTTGTTTCTCTTGACTATGTTTATTTGTTTTGGAGCATTTTATTTTCCCCACTTGTGAGGAAGGTGGGTAGGAATGAAAATAATTGTATGTTAAATGGTGAGAGGGGGGAGTAGAAGAAATGTTACCATTTATTTTAAAAGGAAATAATTTTTTTACAGTCTCAAGGTTTTCCCCCCTCTAATTCATCCTCTGTTCACATGCTAAGTAATTTTTCTAAAGCCTTTGTAGGTTTGATCATGTTTCTTTACCCCTCCTTTACACAAATACCTCCTCAGCTCAGTAAACTCCAGTGACTCCCTATTTTCTTTAGGATCAAATATAAACTCCTCCCTTTAGAACATAAAATTCCCTTTTCAATCTTTGCATTCTTCTATTCTTTCCTCTCCTCACTTGCATTCCTCTCTCACATTGGCCATGGTCTACTTTGTTGGTTCACACAAAACTCCATTTTCTGTCTTCCAACCCATGGTCCTGGCAATCCCTCCTCACCTTTCCATTGTGGTAGACTCAAAAACTACTTTTTTTCTAGTATCCTTTCATCATCACTATCCCCTTGCTACTAGGGCTCCCCTCCTAAAACTGCTTTGTTTTCATTTTTTAATGGATTCTCTATATGTTTATTTGTGTACAGAGTGCCTCCTTCCCTCCCTATCCACTACAAGTTTCATGAGGGTAGCAACTGTTTCACTTTTCCTTTTTGTATCTTCAATCTTTCATGCAGTGCCTAGCACATAGTAAGACCTTAATACTTATGGATTGATTGACCAGCCACGTGATTTTAATTAATTTTAAAATTGTCCCTTCCATTTTATAATTTGTAGTTTTCTAGAATTTGTTCTAAGCTATTTTTATTCCATTTATTCTGCTAAGAATTCTAATTTGATACATCCGTTCATTTCTTCGAGAAGGCCTTAAAGTTCATCTTGGAGTCATTGTTTCTAATATATTTTCTTTTGTGGAATTCTAATTACCAAAAAAAATTAATTCCTTATTCTGAAGTCTTTCCTCGGGCTCTTTTTACGCATAGTATTTCTTCATTTTATTAGAGGTTTCCTATTTTTTCCGACTCTTTGATATAGCTAATGTAGGGGCCCTCTTCTCACCACTACAACCACACCAGCAATTTCTTCTGAAAGTCTCTTGGCAATTTGGGGAATCACTCCCCAGATCATAGTTAAATATTAAGTATGAAGATTTTCAAGGAGAAAAACACTTGATAAATAATTTAAAGTGACCCTTACTTAAAGGATGAATTCTCCTTTATAATTGTCCTTACAAAGGATATTCTATGAGTAATTGCTTACTTGATTAATGAGTTATAGTACAGCCATATCTGTGACCAGAAGGAGCAGAGTTGGGAATGTTTTTGGTGGATCCTTCCCTTTTGGTTCCACTTTCAAGGCCATTCATTTTCATGTATCTGGGTTCTGTTCCTGTTTCATATACCTGCCAGTTGTGTGACCATGAGCAGGTGACTTCACCTCTTTTTTGTGTTCATTCCCTCATCTCTTAGATTAGGGATAATGCTTTCCTCTGCCTCATAGGGTGATGTTCCAGCCATGATTATATGGTGCTTTATTGTTTCCTCTTTTCTTTTTGGAGGAAGGGATCACTTTGTGGCAATTTCTTCTTAGAATTTTTGGTTAATCTTTTGCTTCATTTGAAGTAGTTGCTTATTATTCTTGAGGTGGCGTTAGTGGAAAATGGGTTTGCCTAGAATTTGTCAGGTCATAATTTTTACTGGAAGCCCCTTCTTCCCCCCCCTCCCTACAATATCTGCAATATTATACCGATATTCTAAATGAGGTAATCATGTATTGGAAATCTCTGATATTACCCAGAGACACTCACCCTTCCTGCTATTTTACATGATTCATTTCCAAGGGAAAGATCAGAAGGAGAGGCCATTGCTATGTTTCTAAAAGAGTCAGAAAAGACGCTCTTAGTAGGAAAACTGGTGGGATTCTAGGTACATATCCAGTCCCTCTGTGTAATAGGCTGATCCAGACAGAGGCCCTAACTAAAAGTAATTTTTTTCAAATCACCTTTGAATGAATACAGACTTGGAAAGGAGGGTTATGTAGAACATTATGATTTCAATGAACTGTAAAGTTCTGTTCAAGTGTCATGTATTTTTGCTGTTTGTTACATTTTTAAAAGAATGTGATATTATAGTAATAAAATTACTTACCAAAAGTAGTAATCAGTTATTTTTTTGAAAAGCTCATAGTATGTTTATATATAACGCATTTCAAACTTATCCAGAAGTAACAGTTTTTTAGAACAGAATTACAGGATCTTAAATTAATACTGGAGACAATAGCTATACCTGGAGCCATAAAATGAAATGAAAACTTGAAAGAATTATCTGGATGCTTGGATCTTTTAAAAAAAGTTCTTGGACAAAAATGTAAGAGTTTGAGCTAAGATATTTTGATTATATCACCCCAACTACTCAATTATTCTGAATAAAATACTACTTAAGAGGGTCAGAATAGCTGCCTTCAAGTATTTGAAGGGCTTTCAGGCTAAAGAAGAATTAGTTTTGTTCTGTTTAGACCCCTAGGTCAGAACTAAGAGCAATGAGAGAAAGTGTAACGTAGGGGAACTGCAGGGATGTAAACCTTAGATTTGTTGCCGTTCAGTCATTTCCTTTGTGTCAAACTCTTCTTGATCCCATTTGGTGTTTTTGGGCAAAGATACTGGAATACTTTGCCATTTCCTTCTCCAGCTCATATTTCAAATGAGGAACTGAGGCAAACAAGAGTTAAGTGACTTTCCTAGATACATAAGTGTCTGAGGTCAAATTTGAATTCAGGAAGATGAGTCTTCCTGGCTCCAGGTGCAGCCCTCTATCCACTGCACCACCTAGCTACCCTAGACTTAAGACAGACATAAAAGAAAAGCTTTGTAACAATTAGATATGTCCAAAAAAGGAAATAAACTAATAATATTGTATCAGAGAAAAAGTTGCAGGTCGGGCATGGGTTAGATTAGAAGATTTTTAAGGTCTTTCCTAACTTTGAGATTCCACGACTGGTCTGTACAAGTACAGTCTTGGGCATTTAAAGGAATAATAATAAGAAGAAAACGGGGCCAAATCCTTGTAGCTAATTCCTTCCAAATCAAGCAGTCTATGAGTCATTGAACTGAGTTAGACTTTACCTGGGTTTTGTTTTATTTCCATCAGTCAAGACGAACATTTCGGTGCACTCATCAGATTAAAGATCTAAAGCTTACAATTTTTTTCTCTAACATACTCCAACACTGTTAGTACATAAGGGCACACTATCACTTTTAAAAACAAATAGAATATTTTCCCTGTCATCTTCCTTTTGAATAAGAGAAACGTACAAGGCTTAGACAGTTTAAGTGCCTTGCTCTAAATTGAGCAGCTTACTCAGTCACTGAGCCAATGCTTAAATCCTTCCTTTTCTCCTCATTCCTTATGCAGAGTTATGCCCAGCTTAGATTACAATTACTTATATGGAAGGAGATAATGGTCTCAATTGTGTTCACCTCAAATCGTATTTAATTAAACTAGAAACCCTTGGTAGCTGGAAGGAACCCAGAAACAAACTCTCCAATCTTTATCTTAGCATTAGGAGCCTCAAAGAATGCCAACCTCTAGGGAGCTGTTGGCTAGAGTAACGAAACAATAATGAAAACAACATTTATATAGTGCTTACTACATACCAGGTCTCCCACTGCATCTGGGACCACATCCAGTCATCCTGTTCCATATCTTGCCACTCAATCCATCTGACTAGTGGAGAAAGTGAGGCTGGTGACTTTGCACAGTCCTCCCTCACTTAAATCCAATTCACTTGCAAGTCATGGCATCAATTTCCTTATGTCACAATCCGCTTCAAGAACAGAGGACAAACTACAACAGCAGCTGTATACTAGGTACTGTGCTAAGCACTTTATAAATATTATCTCACTTGATCCTCAAAACCACCATGGGAGGTAGGTGCTATTATCATTCCCATTTTACAGATAGGGCAAATGAGACAAATGGAAGTTGTGACTTGTCCAGGTTTACACAGAAATTAAGTGTCTGAGGCCCAAAAGGAAGTCAGAGTATTTGCAGGTAAGCTTTAGAAGCTTCAAATTGCACTAGGAAATCTTGGCTCTTATCATAGGGATGAGATGAGATGATATCTTGATGTCACTGGTATGGTTACTTATCTGAAGCCAGAAATCCTGGAGAATGAAGTGAAATGGGTTTTAAGAAGCATCACTAACAATACTGTTGGAGGAGATAAAATTCCAGCTGGGTTAATGAAAACCTTAAAAAATGATGCCTTTAAGGTGCTATACTTTATACACCAGGAAATTTGGAAAACTCAACAGTAGCCACTGGATTAAAGAAGATCAGTTTATGTACCAATCCTAAAGAAGGGCAATGCCAAGGAATATTCAAATTTCTGAAAAATTGATTCATTTCACAGAAACATACAGTGGAGTTATGCTTAAAATTCTGCAAGCTAGGCTTAAGCAATATATGAACCAATTATCCCTACCAGAAAATCAGGCTGGTTTTTAAAGAGGAAAAAGAATTACAGACCAAATTACAAACATTTGCTGGATTATGAAAAAAGTGAAGGAATTCTAGAAAATAAAAACATCCACTTCTCTTTTATTGACCATACTAATGCCTTTGACAATGTGGATCACACCAAACTGTGGCAAGTCCTCAAAGAGAAGGGAGTACCAAAACATCTTATTTGTCTCCTGAGGAACCTGTATGAAGACACTTCAAACCAAACATGGAACAGTTGGTTGGTTTATCATTGGGAAAGGAATATGACAAAGTTGTATATTGTCACCTTATTTATTTAACTTCTATTCAGGGTACATCATATGAAATGCTAGATTGTATGAGTCAAAAGTCAGAATTAAGGTTTCTTTGAGAAATATCAAAAATCTCAGGTATGCAGATGAAATGAAACCACTCTGATAGCAGAAATTGAAGAGGAATTAAAAAGCCTCTTGATTAAAGTAAAAGAGAAGTATATAAATGCTGACTTGAAGCTTATTATAAAAAACCACTTTAAAAATGAAATCTAAAATCTTATTTGTGCTGTCTTACGGAGATGTTTGTTTTGCTCCATGAGTTGAAAACAAAATAAATGAAAATGAACAACAGTGATCAGTTTCTTGTAGAATATAAGATTCTTGAAGATAGGTTCTGTTTTACTTTTGTCTTTATATATCCAGCACCTAGAATAATGCCTGGCATCTAGTAGCCTTAATAAATGTTCAGTGATAAACTGAGTATCTCTTGTCTCCAGACCACTGAGTCACTTGCAATCTCAGTACCTCATCTTTTGTAAAAAATGAGACAAAAAACATGATGGGCTATCCCTCTTAGTGAGTCAAACTTAAGAGAGCACAGAGTACTATATCAATTGGGCAAAAATCATCAGGAGGAATTGGCGAAGACAAACTCATCTTCCTGCTGTGGAGAGAAGGGTAGGAGAATTTTGGATGCAGGAGTCATTACAAAAAAAAAGAAAATCAAACATGTAAGTGATCACAAAATCTCTTAAATGGAAGAAAATTATACTATGGTATATTAGCAGAGGCTAAGTAAACATGAAGCTTGTGCTCTAGAATTATTTTCATTTGAAAGCAATGTGGGCTTCACCATAAATTAATTCAATAGATGATTTATAAATCTAAGGATGAACTGATACTATCTCAACCAAAAGACTGATTTTATTGCTATAGAATTCTGAAATATTGAGCAAAGTTGTGATCCAGGTAATTTTTAAGTGAAGATGATATCAGTTCTCTGAGATAAAAGAGAATCAATATTAAGAGTAAAGCTTTTGTTGTTTTTTTTACAATCTCATCTTCTATAACAGCTAAATGTGGAAATGAAACCCAATTCAGTTCATTTTTCACAAAATACAATGCATAGGGAAAAGAGAAATCAAATCTTAAACTGAGACCTTTTTCCTGAAAAAAAAAAATGGTTACTGTGGAACTAACAAAATGTCTATGAATAACAATTATTTTACTGCCTCAATGAAATGTATATGTGTATATGTACATATGTGTATATTTTATTCAGATTAAAAATTATTGTTGTACACATTCATGAGAATACATACTACCAAAGAATGTGATTGTTCAAATAACAAATGAAACAAAACTATTGAATATTTTCTGTGTATCATGTATATATTTTATTTGTGCACCATTATTTGCATGATTTATTATTCCTATGCTAGCAGACACAGTGCGTATGACTAGGAAACTGGCCATTGGCTCATGATGGGTAAATTTTTTTAAAGCTATTGAGGCCATCTTGAAAATTGGGAGAGGAAGCAATTTGGAACTAGTAACCAAGGAAAAGAATGATGCGGAATACCAATATCTGATGCAGGTAGTAACATAAAAGCAACTACTGATTCCATCATTTAAAAAAAAGTGAATTTCAAAGACAAATAAGACATGGAACATTAAAATAGTTTACAGTTTGAGTATATTTGAAATTTATCAATCACTTACAGTAGAGAAATTGCCCATTATTACAACATGGAAGAGCAACAACAGAAGGGGAAAATCACCAGCTAAAACTTTTTTTTTGAAGCATGAGTCATTATTTCAAAATCAGTTATAACCATACCATCCAACAGCTTCTAATGTTTTTTAACAACAGCACTTTAAAAGTACTGGCAGTAGCTACAAAGGAATTAAAAGTCCACGTTGGTCCCTGGAAAATCTTGAAAATAGAGTTTACCATGAGTAGGGCCAGCAGGGACTGAAACTGGCAAAAACCTCTGAACAGTTATCCTCTTTTATCCTTGTCATTGGCAATAATGATAAAGAGCTCTACTTGATAATATACTAGCAGTTTCCAACCTTAATTTCACTTTTTCTTCTCCTTTCTCCTCCATTTGCATGTCCTTTTTTCTTTCAACCATCATATCCTTTAACAGAGGAAATGTTAAGGTTTTCCCTCTTGTTTTGAAAATGAGTTTCCTATTTGATTCCAGTGTTCTCATTCAAGTTTTTTTTTTTTTCTTCTGAGTTACCTCATGGTGCTTTACAAAGTCATGCTACTTGAAAAATTCCATCAAGAAGATCAAAGAAAAAGGATCCACATGTCATACATATACACATATATACGCATGTGTGTGTATCAAATCTCATGGTGACAAAATTGCAATTGGGGAATGGCTGAACAAGTTATAGCATATAATTGTGATAAAATACTATTGTGTTATAATGAATGATGAACAGATAGTTTGAGAGAAACCTGGGAAGATATATATGGATTGATGCAAAGTGAAGTAAGTAGAAACAAAAAACAATTTACACAGCAAAAATGTCTTAAAGATAATTTTGAAGAAATTGGGACCTCATGTCAATACAATGACCAAGTACAACTCCAGATGACTCATGATGAAATATGCTGCCCATATCCTGACAGAGAAGACTCAGAGTATACATACTGAACACTCACATATAGGTGCATATGTGCATGTATTTATGTATATTTAAGTATATATAGTATATATATGTGTGTGTGTGTGTGCATATGTGCATGTATTTACTTGGACAATGCATCATTATAGGAATTTGTGTGACTTGCATATGCACGTTTGTAACAAGAATTTTTCTTGCTTTCTGAATGAGAGGAGAGGGTTTGGGAGGGAGAGAAGGCAGACCTTTACTTGAAAATAAAATAACATTTAAATTAAAAGAAAGAAAAATCTATATTTTATACCCTCTACACTAAAAAGTTATTGCAATATGAAAAGGCAGCAAGGTACTATGGAAAAGAATGATGAACAAAGATGGAGATGGAATAGTTCCAGTCCCAGCTCTGACACTTATTACCTGGATGACCTTAGGCAAATCAATTAAGGTCTATGGCCCCACTTTCATTACTTGTGAAAAGTGGGTTTTAGATCAATTGATAATTTAGATCCCTTTCAGGTCTGAATCTATTAAACTATTGATGGTAATTACTGTCAGCACCATTATCCTGCCATATCTTATGCAACTTCTCTCTCCCCCTCCCTCTCCCTCTCCCTCTCCCTCCCTCCCTCCCTCCCTCTCTCCCCTCTCTCTTCTCTCTCTTCTCTCTCTCAACAGAGAAAGAGAGAGAGCCATAGAGAGAGACACAGAGGGACACAGAGAGACAGAGAGAGCAAAAGAACATGATTCTTTTCCACAATGAAAAAAAAAGATGTTGGTACTAGATTGACTTGTAAATTCTCATACTGCAAATAAGGACTACTGAAATAAGGGTCACGTTCCCTAGTCATGGTCTCATTCTGGAATTTTACAATGTTCTACTTTTCATCAAAACCCCCCGGGATCCTATGTACATAACTTCTCAGTTTTTTTATTAATCTATAATTTATTTGGTGCCCTAACCTTTGAGTGAGAAAATTCCTCTATCATTGAAGTACTTGGGATTTTCTCTGCAACCTATAGTCAAAGAGTTACCCAAGGCATGAAGAATTATAAGACTTAACCTGTTCCCACATTCAAGTTCTGTTAGTTACAGAACTTGAACACAGGTTGTGCTGCCTCTGAGGCAATGACACATGACTATGCCATAATATCTCTCTAAAACAGTAATAGCTCATATTTATATGGTACTTTAAGATTTGAAAAGTACTTTACATAAATTACCCAAATTGATCCTGACAATGAATCTGTAAGGTCGAAACCATGATTATCCCCATTTAAAAAATGATGGAACTGGTGTCCCTACTCCAGCTTTACTGGTGAAGGGACTGCCCAGTTTCTTGCGAGAATCGAATAAAGGAGATTTTCTGTTTTTACCTTGAGATGCCTCTGAGCAGTTAATTTGAGTAAAGGGGGTTCGTGCTACACACACAGTTTGGGGGGGGGGGCTTGTCCTGTGACTTCCCAGGGAGCTGGACGGTGACTCAGTTCAGGGGCAGGTGCCTGTTGGGAGATTTTTCTCTGATGGTCCTTGAAACTGAGTGCCAAGCCTCCCTCTCTGTGAAGTAACAACCCAAAGCAGAGGAACTCAGTAAAAACAGAAAAGTATAGGGACTCTGAGCTTTGAGGAAGTCGAAACTCCAACCAGATGATGTTAATGGTCTTCAGTCAGGTAACTTATGTGCATAACCCAAAGGTAAGCACTCGTGGATCTGGGGATCAGTTTCCGGAGTCTTAGACTCCAGAGGTTCAGTGATGGCCTCAAACCAAATTTTATGGACTGCAAACCCCAAGGGAAGGACCCTCTGAGAATGCTATTGGGTGACTGTTAGTGGGCGAGCGATCCCCACTGTAGACTGGTCAGAGGGACAGTTCAGTGAGTCTCAGATATTAGGTGTCTGAGCTCGGAGGTGTCTGTGCGGCAGCCCTCCTGCTAGAATGACGAAGGAGCAGTTCAAACCCGAGCTTCAGAGCCGAGTCAGAGTATACCGGTAAATACTCCCTTGGGAAATAGATTACAAAATTGGAATGAGGTGCCAAAATACAAAGGAAAAAGACAAAAATAAAATGATCAAGTATTGCTACTTTGTATGGGGTGATAAAGATATAGAAGAAGGCTCTTTAATTTGATTCAGACTTTTTTAATCTGGGAAAGTCTTCACTCCTCAGATGTGGGAGTGGCAGGCCATTCCCTACCTTACCTAAAGGAGGATCTCTTTTGTAATGGAAATTAGCAGAGTCAGATAGAAGCAGTCTGGAGTTAAAAGGTTTTGATTTAATGAGATCTCAAAGCTAAAATCGCTACTTTAGGTTTGAATTGGGTCAATGTATCTGATACCAAAAGACAATGTGTGTAAAATTGCAAATTCACTTTAGAATTTCAGTGATTTCTTTTAGAAGCATCGACTCTGTCCATGTGCTCAGATCACATGGACAAGGGGAAGGTTATCCTTCCCCATATGATTTAAAAGGCTGGGATGAGACTGGGAGACCTGACCTGCTGGGCCTGGGAAGGGGGAGGGGACCCAGAGGATGGACTTTCAGCTCCTTAAGTAAGTAGAGTAAAAGGGAAAAGGCTAGTCACAGCTGAAAATGGCCAGCCATGTGGTCTTTCTAGGGAAGTTTTTTTTACTTAAGGGAAAAAGGAAATACAAAGCAGCATCATGTCATTTGAGATGACGCTACCTGAAAGAATATCAGGTGATAGTGTACCCATCTGGTGGTAAGCTGAATGGGTTAATGATTTATTTTAAGTTTTAAGTAAACTTAAATAAGGTTAAATTTTTAGGTAATCCATCTAAATATTGTATTAGGAATTGCATTGTTAAATTAATTAATGAATTGGTTAAAAAGACCTGTTATGAATTTTATTTAAGAGTTTCCTTGTTGTAGCATTCTTATTGAGAAAATGAGAACCCTTTAAAAATACGGATATATATATATATATATATATATATATATATATATATATATATATATATATATATATATATAAGTATATGTGATTTTCAAGTCTTTTCCATCTGAGGATGTATTAAGTATGTTAAAAGTTTATTTCTGCTGTTGAGAAGGAAATTTTAGCTAAAATTGTTTTTGCCATGGATCAAGCATTTACTCTAAAGTATGTTTGTAAAAGAAAGCTTATGGACAAATGTGAAAAGGCTTTGGTTTTAGGTCTTTTCTTGTAATTTCTGTCAATTAGTTTCAAGGAGGTTGTGATAAATTATAAACTGTTCATAAGAGAGGAAAATATTTGTTGTATTAAGAAATACTTTGTAAAATCTTTTGTATGGTTTTTGGAAGGTCTACCTATCCAATTTGTATTTGTAAGTTACAAAATTGGGAAAAATTTAGTTTCTCTAAAGAATTTAAAAGGAAAAAGCTGGTGTTCTTTTGCAATACTGTTGGCCTTAGTATTACCTAGAGGGTCATGAAGCATGGCCCGTTTTGAGGACTTTAAAAATGAATACTCTCTTACAGTTAGAATTGTATTGTGTGCCTAGAAAGAAAATGGATAGAAGTTTTCTACATAATGGCCTTTGTCAAGCTCTCTCAGGATCCTGTTCTCAGGAAAGATTGTGAGATGCTTGTAGCTAGAACTGCCCCTCAAAAGTAGAAATGGGGGTTAACTGGACATTTTTGATAATCCCCCTTCTTATGACCCTCAGGGCTTTGGCCCCTCCAGCCCCAGCAGCAGGTCTTGCTGAGGTGTGACCCTCTGCAATCTCTGGGTATCTCCCCCACTGACCCCTTCCTTTCCTCAGGTGTCAACTGATCTTTCCCCTTGCCAGACAGATCCCCTAGCCTTGCAGCCTAATCCAGTTTAGGCAGCATTTTCCAGCCCCTTCCTCACAAGAAGTGGGACTTCCTGTCTCTTTCCACAGGGCCGTCTGGTCTTCTTCCCTTGAGGGAAGAACCTACCTCTGGTGGGACAATTAGAGTGCATATTCCATCTCAGACCTCATTCAGGTTAGAGAGAAACTGAGGAGGTACTCATAAGATCCCACTACTGAGGGAAGCTTTCTTGGGGTGATAAGCCCAAAAGTTTGGGATAATTTGGCTAGCGATGACCCCAATATCCCCCAGGAGCAGCTGCTGTTCCCACTAGTAACCCAAGATGGTATTACTCTATTGAAGGGGCAGCAACTACAGCCTGGACGTATCTAGGTTCAGCACATAGGCACAGCCATGGGTAGAGGATGAAGAGGGATGGGTCAGGATGGAGAAGCCAGCCAGTTGCTGTCTGCATTTGGTAAGACAGCCCATCCTTCTGTCAATAATTTTTATATGATATGAAAATGCAATTGATGTCATCTGAAATTTATTGTTCAGGTTCATAGCTAAAACAATTGTCACTTATGAAAATTATAAGTTTGCCATTTATAATTCTAATCCTAAAACCTAAAGCTAGTACACTGTGTGTATATGTCGGGAAAGAAGCAGACCTCTGGCTAGTAAAAAGTACAGCCCCAACATCTGAGGAGATTGTATATAGAACTTGCTTTGGTGAGAATTTGAAAATGTATAAGAAATGATCTTCAGTGATTGGCTTTTTAGGACAAATTTAAGATCTAAGATGTAAGATAAAATCCCTGGGAACATTCTTTCTAAATCTAATGGGAATAAATAGATGTTGTATCATTGTTCCATAGAACAAGATTGGGATTAAAAATTAGTTGTAATTGTATCTCATCTACAGAGGGACTCAGGGAAGGAGTCCCTTACTAAGAAAAGGTGGCCCCCAGGTGGTCTGGGAGCTCCAGGAATGGTCTTGATGGGAGTGGCCAGAAAACTGGAGATTTGGATTGATAGAATTAAGAGAGGGAAGTAAAATCCATTTGGGCATAGTGATAGAGTGGGCCTTAGGAGAGCTAGTTCATGTGGGGAAAACCAAGGAGTTTTCAAGGTGAGGTTTTCCAGGGCCTTTAGACAAATGGGACTAAAACTCTTTTGGAGTAATGGACAAAGGTCCCAACTTGGAATGAGATCTTAACATGTTACAAAATGATGTAAAATTAGTATTAAAACAATTGACTGAATTAATTACTGAGACTAAATCAGAGACATCTTCAGTTTGGGAAAAAGCATTTCAGTCTAATTTTCTTGGAGGTAGGTAGCCTCTGGTAATATTTGGCATTGAAAGTTAAATGATTGTTTTGATTTGAATTCATTTCATGAACATAAAAGTTCAAATTAGTGTTTGAACTTATCACATGTGTAGCTCATTCTTTTAGATTGGGCAGGGTTAGAAAGGGACAAAGTAGTTTGGGGAAACAGATATAAATCTATCAGAGCAATGACTTATGATTGTTATTTAATCAGGAACCAGAACATGCATAGAAAGGCATGTAAGGTACTTAAGATTGCTTCAAAAGATGTTCCTTGGCCAATGTGAAATTAGTCATATCTGAAACTGATGATTGGAGCTTACTATTTTAAGATTTTTATGGGACTGTTAACTGACTGTTCTTCTGAGTCTAACTCCAGGTGTGGATAGCAAGAGAGTCGGTCTGAGCCACTGATCCATGATGCCATTAAGCCTGTGAGTTGCTGGTATGAACTGCAAAAAGGTGATCTCATGGGAAGGTTGGGAGACCAGCTAGTCAGCCTGGGCTGAGGTAGGATTCTCCTGACTCAATTTCCCCACTGACACCTGGTAGACTTTAAGCCTGGTTGAATGCCAGTTGACAATCTTACTCCTGCCTGGAATTGACATGAAGTTAGAGAGATGTTGTTTCCCTGCAACATCTCTACTCTTAATGGCAAATTACTAAAATCAAAAGTTTTGTAAGCAATAATAACAGATCTATCAAATAATAGATTGTTGGTAGGGGAACAGCTGAAGGTAAGTCTAAAATTAAGCCATTAGACTTAGGACTTTAGGCCAACAACAATAATTTGGGGTCCTTTAATTCTTAGTAATTATGTGGAGACAATCAGGTCAAGGGCTTGTGAGGCTAGCTGCATAGTTATTATTTTGTCTCAGTTGGTTAATGTTAAACGAAAAATGGTTTGTGGTCTATATTGTAAATGCTTTCAAAGAAACATCACATGACCAGAAGTTGGAATTGTTTTATGATGTAATAAGTACTGTATTAAAAATGATTATTTATTGTATTTATGTAAGTACTGGAGCCTGGTATTGACTCCTTAGTGAAATCTCATCTTCCTAATGTGGGAAATGAATAATGAATTAATGTAAAATGTAGAAGCTGCATTTTAATGTGCATTTTTTTTAAACATGACAATTTGTCAAAGTTTCAATTTTGATTTTTGTAAGAATGATAGGAATGGCAATCTAAAATTGTATTAAGTTCAGTTTTGTAGGAGAGTGGACATCTGGATTTCTACAAAAAGATAAAGGGAAGAAATGCTGAAATGCTGTGCTTAAGACTGCTTGAAGGAGCATTCAGACCAGAAAACTGCATCAGATGATACTTTTCCCCAGACGGATATATAAGATGGAACCTCTAAATGGACCTTTCATTAATTTACCTTTACCTTTGAATCTCTGTATCTGTACTTATAACAAGGGGACTGCCCTCTATAATTTGTCAATGTGGCAGTCAACTTTGCTCCCTTCCCATATTCATATAAAAGGGAGATAGATGAAGGGAAGAGTTCATAGGGGAAAGAATGTGAGGAGGTATTTATTGATTGGATTTGGGTGTGGAAACAGGAATAAAAGAAGAGGAGGGGAGGAATATGGGTGAGATGTGCTTGAACCATGAACTACCTATTCCCCCATCCCAATTCAGAAAACGTTTAGCATGATTGGGAAAGCAGTAGATAAAGTTATGGAAGCTTATTGCATTTAAAAATGTTAAAGTTGTTTCCTGTCATTTGTAATTATTACTATTAGTTATTAAGCTCCCAAGCCTCATGCTTGGAAGTCACACTTTGTCAGTATTAAATTATTTAGGCCTTTTTGCTTGCGCAAGGAAGGAGGGTGGGTGCCAGTGGAAACAGATGACAGATGATCCAGATGGTGCAAGGAAAGCAGTGTGAGACTATGTTACAGGAATATGAACAAAACTTTGAAAGCTGGAGTGTGAGAAGTCTTCAAAGGCATAAAATAAGAGGAGGAATTGAATGGGAACAGATTTAGTGAAGACTTCTCAGGAATATGGAGTCTTCTCTCTGGAGTGGAAGAGACCTTAGGCCCAGGTTTCCATGCCTTCAGAGTCATGTGCTTTCCATATAAGGCTTTGTATCGCGTTAGGATCAATGATTGGATATGACTCGCTAACTCCTCAATACCTAATTTGCATATGGGCAGGCAGTCTGCAGTCCTTACACAGGTCCACCTGATTTGCATAAGTTCTCAATGCTTTATTTGCATATAATTTCAATGCCTAATTTGCATATAATGATGTGTATTTTCATGGATTTTATAACATCCAGAAGCAGGGGGAATTTGAACCGGGTTTCAAAAGGGATTTGTTAGATTTCACACCTAGAATGTAAGACCTTGCTTCTCAGTCAATGAGAATAATGGTCAGTGGTGGGAGGGGGATTTCTGAGTCAGGGTCTATATAAATTGCCATTCTGCTTCTGTAACGCACCTCCCAACTCCAGCCTTACTGGTGGAGGGACCGCCAGGTTTCTCACGACAACCGAATAAAGATTTTCTGCTTTAAAAAAAAAATGATTAAGCTAAGACAAAGAGGTTAATAACCTGCCCAGGGTCACACGGTAAGTGTCAAAGGCAGGGATTAAAGCCAGCTGCATGAATACAGAACCAAAAGGAAAGGAGCCACCAAAAGCTATCTATGCTTTGCGCTTTCTGCCCATGGATACTCAAGTATTACAAACCATTGATAAAGTAAGCAAGTACTTGTTGAGTGCTTCTTGACAGAGTTGTAGAGGAAGATTCAAATTTGAAGGAAGAGTGGGATTGAAGAACCTCGGAGGAGTCTTCCAACTCTGAAATTGTACTATACTTGTACTGAACTACTTAAAAGGCATAAATTGTTGATTCTCTGCCCCAATGAGCTGACAGTTGTACAAAGACATGGTTGAGGGGACAAGACATATGCATATGAAATAATTAGCATGCTAGATAATAACATATCTAAGAAATTTATACATTTACTTAATAAAGAACTAAATTAATAGGGTCCTATAAAGCAATTTACAAGCATTTCATCAGTGCTCTTTTCAGTGATGAACGCTGAGCTAGGTGTTGGTGATAGAAATGCGAAAGGGAGCAATCTCTTTCCCTGAGGAACATATGCGTTCTTGTAGAAGACTTTTAAGTAATATCAACAAAATAACAATAATGAATTAACATTTACTAATGTATACTATGTGCTAAGTGCTTTACAGTTACTATCTCATTTCACCCTCACCACAACCGTGAGAGGTAGATGTTGTTATTATCATTCCCATTTACTGGAGCTAAACGATGGTAAGTGACTTTCCTAGGGTCATACAGTCAATATTAAGTATCTGGGGGCAGATTTGAGTTAAGGTCTTCCTAACTCCAGCCCCAGTGCTCTATTTGCTGCACCATCTATTTGTTCTTAAATGGCTAAGTATATATATATATATGTGTGTGGTGTGTGTGTGTGTGTGTGTGTGTATGTCTATATATGTATATATGTATATATATTAATACATAGTGGTAAAATATAAGGTAATTTGGAGGAAGGGCAGCAGCAGATGTGGAATCAAGCTATGTCACAAAGGAGGGGAAGGACTCTATGAAGTAGAAGAGAATAGACAACGTAGGTCTCCAATGAAGGGGAAACAGCTAGTATAAAGACATATAGATAGGAGATGGATGGAATATTGTAAGTCAGGAACAAAAAGAAGGCTGACTTGGCTAGATTTTTGATTGTAGATATTGAAGTTATGTTAATAAAGTTTGAAAGATAAACTGGAGCCAAATTATGGAGCTATGTTCAAGCTTTAGAGAAGAGAGCTTTTCAACCTAGAGTCAAAAGGAAGTCAATGGAGTTGTTGAGTAGGGAAATCCTATGGTCAGATTAGTTACTAAAGAAATTATTTTGGCAGAAGCGTGTAAGATAAACTGAAGTGCTGAGATAGAGAGGGCAGGGAGGCTTATTAGAAAGCTGATTTAAAAATAAAATAATGTATGTGCAGCATGATGAATGTCTGAACTAAGAGGAGGGTTTTTCACTGTCTGAATGAAGAAAAAGGCTTGGTACGAGAGTTGTTAGAAGATTTTGCACCTGAAAGAATGTTAATCAACAGACACAGTAGGGAAAGTATTATGATGAGCACCGATAAAAATTAAGCAGTCCCTTCCCTCAAGGAGCTTATACTCTAGTAGGAATGGGCAGAACACACATATAAATAATAGTTTTCAAAAACTTTAATATCTATCCATGAAAACTATTTTTAAAGATAACTTACTATAATATGGGTGTTCCAAATATAATTTAAGTGACTATGGAATACAGAACACAGATGGAGGAACTTCATCAGATAATGCCATAAGTGTGATATGGAATAACATTACAATTACAACTACAAAAATTCTACATGTAACAGGGGTTACCATTGTTGAGTAACCTCACATGTCAGAATGAATAGGGGAAAGTTGAAAGAGAGACAGAGACAAAGACAAAGAGATAGAGGGAGAGAGGTGAGAGAGAGAGAGAAAGAGAGAGAGAGAGGGGGAGGGACAGGGAGAGGGGGAGAGAGAGAGAGAAGGAGAGAAAGAGACAGAGAGAGATAGGGAGGCATAGACAGAGAGAGAAAAAGAGAGACAGAAAGATAAAGAGAGAGAGAGAGAGAGAGAGAGAGAGAGAGAGAGAGAGCACATGCAGGGATTCACTAATAAATTCCTCTGCAAGTTATAGTCTTAGAGAGTTGCCAGAGCCTAAAAGTATTAGATGATTTGCCCATATAACACAGATTTTCATTCACAAAGAGCAATAATCTAGGGGAAAATTATGCTAAATGAAGAGCCCAGAAGTTTATCTTTTAGATAATCCAAAAAAGCATTTCAATCTCTCTCACAATTCTAGGAGAAGTGTAGGATTCCTAAAGGGTTCTATTTCTCCATGATTTTGTCCTTAGGCAGACCAAGTCATACTGTGGACTGCAGTAACAAGGTTGTAAAACTTCTTGGGGAAGAAAAGTTTGTTTAGCTGCTTCCTGATCAAGGGCCTGTTTCCAAATCCAGTGATAGATAATTCTACCTCATTAACCAAACTGTGTAGACTCCCATCTTCTATCCCACAAATAACAACACAGAGCCATAAAGAAATTAACATGTTCATTTCCCTTATCTCACAATGGAATGGACAAGACCAAGAAAGGAGTGAAAAATCAAAAGGGAGTGGGAATCATGAAAAACTGGCCAGTGCAATTAGTTGGAAATACTACAGCTAGGGCTAGTCACGTCTAGGCAAGGACAGGAAACAGCCTCCTCATTTCCCTTTAGACCCACGGAGAGGGGGCAGTTAATGAAGTAGCTTCTAGGCCTCAAAGAATTTCTGTAATGGACACTCTCAAGGAACCAGATCTGTTCAACATTGTAGTGCCTCAGAATCCTCAGCTACCATATCAATCACCAACAGCATCATCTGCAATAGTAGCAATCAGTCCAGTTGCTTCTCATAGTCTCTAGGAATGAAAGACCTGGGACAAACACCCTAATATGCTGGTCACTGTTTAATAAGGCAACTAGGTGATAGAGTGGATAAAGTACCAGACCTGAAGTCAGGAGGATTCATTGTCCTGAGTTGAAAATCTGAAGTGGAACATTTATTAAATGTATGACCCTGGGTAAGTCACTTTGTCTCAGTTTCCTTGTCTGTAAAATGTTCCAGAGAAGGAAATGACAAATCACAATAACATCTTTACCAAGAAAACCCCAAATAGGGCTCATAAAGAGGCAGATATGTCTAAAAAAGATACAATAAATGTTTAATAACCAGCTCCCCAAAAATAAATATAACAATAATAACAGTATATACATAAGGACTGAAGGAAACAAGCACTTATCAAGTTCCTACTACATGCTATACTATGCTGGGGTTTTTTTAAATAAAAATTGCCTCTTTTTATCCTCACGACATATTTTGAGGTAAGGGCTATTTGAGGTAAGGGCTATTATCATCTGCTTTTTTCAGAGGAGAAATCAAAAACAAAGATTAAGTGACTGTAACATTAATCATGGCCCCACCCCTGAGGACTGCTGCTGTGAATAATGTTAAGGGTCTAATCTCATAGTATAATGAACTCCCTATTTATTCAGCAATAAACTAAATGTTTTTCAGCAAAGTAAAGCATAACATTCATAGCAACACCCTTGTGCAAAACATATTATCTAATACATATGTGTATCTCATAACACTCAGTATGTGATATGGTACATAGCATATAATACTGAATGGCCAAAGTCAGGGGGTCCCAGGCTAGGGTATTCCCTAGCACAACACATCCTTAAGAGGTAGCAGAAAATACCACACCACTCACCCCTAGGTCACTGGAAGAACAATCTCCTTAATCAATACACAGTGTTCAAATAAAGTCTTCTCTCATCTTGATTTGAGGCTGACTCTCAAACCCCATGCCTTCTCGTTCATGGGCCGAGCACTACCAGCTCCTGTCTGAGTTCACACACAGACAGCTCTCTGCTCTGGTTCCTTGTCTCACCTAATGGGGACTGTTCCGCTCCAAACTCTTTCCGTTTCTGCCTGACAATGGGCTCCAGGAGCTGCTTATCATTACAGTGACACATCAGTTCACACAGCTAATAAGTTCTGAGGCTAGATTATACTTAGGTCTTGAATAGATATAAGGGATTAGATCTAGGAGATATAGGGCCTGAAGAATATATGGAAAGAGGTTTATAATATTGTATAGGAGAGAGGAACTGAAAAATTCCCATAGAAAAAGGAGAGCAAGAAAGCAAAATGATTGTTTGATGAGATTTTGCAAGTAGATGAGGAAAGATGAAAAATTAAAGGTAAAGGAGAAAAGGAAATATTTATCCAACTACAGGCAGAATGCCAGAGATCAGCAAGGAGAAATAAGATGTTACTAACAGAGCACTGCAAAGAAATAGAAGAAGACAACAGGATAGGAAAGATAAGAGATCTCTTCAAGAAAATTAGAGATATAAAGGGAATGCTTCATGTAAAAATGGGTATAATGAAAGACAACAATGGAAAGGACTTAACAGAAACAAAAGAGATCATGAAGTGGCAAGAATATACAGAAAAACCATACAAGAAAGACCTTAAAATCACAATGATGTGGTTACTGACTTAGAGCCAGACATCCTAGAAAATGAAGTCAAGTGGGCCTCATGAAGCATTGGTAATAACTAGCCTACTAGAGGTGATGGAATTCCAGTAGAGCTATTTAAAATCCTATAAAATAATGTTGTTAATGTACTATGCTCAATATGTCAACAAATTTGAAAAACTCAACAGTGGCCTCTGGATTAAAAAGACCAGTTTGTGCCCCAATCTTAAAGAAAGACAATATCAAAGAATGTTCAGATTATTGAAGAATGGCTCTTCTTTCACAAATCAGAAAAGTTATGCTTAAGATTATGAAAGCTGGATTTCAAAAGTATGTGAACTGAGAATTACCAAAAAAGTAGGCTACTTTTCAAAGAGGCAGAAGAACTAGAGACCAAAGTGCTAGCATTTGTTGAATTGTGGAGAAAGAAAGGGAGTTTCAGGGGAAAAAATACTCTTCTGCTTTATTGATTACACTAAAGTATTTGACTGTGAAAATCACAAGAAAATTTGGGCAAGTCCTCAAAGAGGTAGTATCTAACTTGTCTTCTAAAAAGCCTGTACGTGGGTCAAGGAGCAATGGTCAAGAAACAGAGCTAAAATAATGGAGAAAAGCCAGGAAGTTTCTGAGCTCTCCCCAGTTTCCCTCAGAAATAATATTAAACCTCTAAATGAATTCTGAAGTGACAGAATCAACAAAAAAGAGTGAAACAATTTTCTAGCTCAAGAAAATTTAGGAGGAATTCAGGAAAGGTCTGTCTCACTTGGATCAAAGGAGAACACAACCCCATCACATGTAGAGTCTGAACAAGCTGGTGGGAAGCTCTTAGCAATAGCACACATCAGCAAATAAGGCCCTGAAGTCCTGGTTCAGCATGCTAATGGCACATCAGGTCACCTGTGCACACCCCAGTGCAGAAGGCAAATTACCACCCACAGAACTCAGGGCACAACAGGCCACCCCAATGCTATTGGCAAGCCATTAGCACCTCAGGCCTCAGAGCAGAAAGTGAATGACCAGGGCCCTAGCCACCAGCAAAAGAATTTTAGGACAGTATCCTCTGCCTCAGGAGAAGAGCTCAGCTTTTAAAAATGAGCAAAAAAATAGAAAAGAATTATGACAATAGAATTTTACTATGGTGAAATGGAAGATCAAAACACAAACTCAGAAGAAGACAATATTAAAATGAATACATGTAAAACCTCAAAGAGGTTTGTGAATTGATCCCAGGACCCAAAAGTCTTCTTGGAAGAACTCAACAAGGATTTTAAAAATCAAAGAGAGGTTGAAGAAAAAATGGAAAAAGAAATGAGAAGTATGCAAGAAGTCAACAACTTGGGAAAGGTAAGACAAAAATTGACTGAAGAAAACAATTCCTTAAAAAATACAATTGGCCAAATTGGAAAAAAAATCACTAAGTAAAAAATTCATTTCAAATGGAAAAGGAGGTACAAAGCCCTATTGAAGAAAATAATTTCTTAAAAATTAGAATTGGCCAAGTAGAAACCAATGACACCATGAGACATCAAGATTAAGTCAAACAAAAGCAAAAGAATGAAAAAATAGAGGAAAATGTAAAATACCTCAATGGAAGCCTAACTTGGAAAATAGATCATTTAAGAATTATTTAATAGACCATTTAAAAATTATTGGACTACATGAAATCCATGATCAAAAAAGAGCCTGGACAGCATCTTTTAAGAAATTATCAAGGAAAATTTTCCAGTTATCCTAGAACCAGAGGGTAAAATAGTAATAGAATCCACTAATCACCTCCTGAAATGTATCCCCAAATGAAAACTCCAAGGAATATTGTAGGCAAATTCCAGAATTATCAGATCAAGGAGAAAATACTTCCAACAGCTATAAAGAACAATTCAAATATCAAGGAGTGATAGGGTTACACAGAACATAACATCTTTTACATTAAAGGATTGGAGGGCTTGGAATGTGATATTCTGGAAGGCAAGGGAACTCGAATTACAACCAAGAATCAACTGCCCAGAAAAATGAGGGTAATTTGTCAGGTAGAAAGATGAATATTCAATGAAATAAGGGACTTTCAAATTTTCTTTGTGAAAAGACCAGGGCTGAATAGAAAATTTGATCTTCAAATACAAGCATCAAGAGAAGCATAAAAAGTAAAGAGGAAATTAAAAAAAAAAACATTACTCAATAAGATTAAATTGTTTACATCTTACACAAAAATGATAATAGTTGTGACTCTTGAGAACTATATCTCTATGAGGTTAGTTACAAGGGGTATTCATAGACAGAGGGTGTGGACATAAATTGATTTTGATATAATTATATAAGAAAATTAAGATCTGAAACAAAAGATTGTACTAGGAGAACAGCAAATGGGAAGGCAGAATGAGGTAAATGATATCACACGAAGAGGTGCAAAAAAGAACCTATTATAGTAAAGGGAAAGAAGTGAGGAGGGTGAGTATTGTTTGAACTTTATTTTCAAAGGATTTGCACAAAGAAGGAATAACTAACACACAAAACTGGGTATAAAAATTTACCTTACCCTATAGGGAAGTAGGAGGGGAGAGAGGAAAGAAAAGGTGAGGGGGTTGATAGAAGGGAGGGTAGATTGAGGGAGGTGGTGGGCAGACGCAAAATACAAGTGAGAAGGAAAAGGAAGAAAGGAGAGAAAAAAGTATAAATGGGAAAACTGGATAAATGGAAATACATAGGAATCATAACTCTGAATGCAAATGGGATGAATTCTCTATAGAACAGAAGCAGATGGCCAAGTGGATTAAAAACCTCAATCCTACAATATTTTGTTTACAAAATACATTTGAAGCAGAGAGATACACATGGAGTAAAGGTAAAAGGCTGGAGCAGAATATGTTATGCATCAGCTGAAGTAAAAAAGTAGCAGGAATATTAATCCTGATAGCAGACAAAGAAAAAAGCAAAAAGAGACCTAATTGAAATAAATAAGGAAGGAAACAATATCTTACTTAAAGGTGCAATAGACAATGAAGTAATGTTAGTACTAAACAGATATGTTCCAAGTGGTATAGCATCCAAATTCTTGGAGAAGTTAAGTGAGTTACAGAAAGAAACAGCAAAACTATACTAGTGGGGGACTTCAACATTCCCCTCCTAGAAATAGATAAATACAACCACAAAGTAAACAAGAAAGAAATTAAGGAGGTGAATAGAATTCTGGAAAAAGATAGATATGGAAGACCTCTGGGGAAAATTGAATGGGAATAGAATGAAATATACTTTTGTCTCAGTGGTACATGGTACCTACACAAAAACTGACCATGCACTAGGACATAAAAACCTCATAATCCAATGCAGAAAGGGAGAAATATTAAATGCCTTCTTTTTTAGATCATGATGCAACAAAAATTACATTTAATAAAAGGTCATGGAAAGATAGATCAAAAATGAATTGGAAACCAAATAATCTAATCCTCAAGAATGAGTGAATCAAACAACAAATTATAGAAACAATCAATAACTTCATCCAAGGCAATGACAATGATAAGACAACATACCAGAAGTTATGGGATGCAACCAAAGTGGTCCTTAGAGGAAAAGTTATATCTCTAAATGCTTACATGAATAAAATAGAGAAAGAGATCAAAGAATTGGACATGCAACTAAAAAACCTAGAAGAAAAATGAATCAAAAAACCCCAATTAAATACCAAAGTAGAAAAACTGAAAATGAAAGGAGAGAGTAATAAAATTGAAATTAAGAAAATTATCAAACTAATTAATAAAACTAAGAGCTGGTTTTATGAAAAAAATCAATAAAATTGATAAATCTTTGGTCAATTTGATTTAAAAAAAAGAAAGAAGAAAACCAAATTACCAGTAGAAAAAATGAAAAGGGTGAATGTATCACCAAAAAAGAGGAAATTAAAATAATGACTGGGATCTATTCTACCCAACTGTACACCAATAACTCAGACAATCTAAATGAAAGGAATGAATATTTACAAACATATAAATTGCCCAGATTAGCATAAGAATAAAATACTTAAATAACCCTATTTCAGAAAAAAAAAAAGCCACCAAGGAACTCCCTAAGAAAAAACCTACAGGGATATATGGATTTACAAATGAATTCTACCAAACATTTAAAGAACAATGAATTCTAATATCATGGAAACTATTTGGAAAAATAGGCAAAGAAGGAGTCCTACCAAATTCTTTTTATGACACAAATATAGCACTGATACCTAAACTGGGAAGAACCAAAATAGTGTAAGAAAATTCTAGACAAATTTCCCTAATTAATACAGATACAGATAGAAATTTTAAATAAAACATTAGCAAAGAGATTATGGCAATTTATCATGAGGATAATACACTCTGGCTAGCTAGGATTTAGACCAGGAATGCAGAACTGGTTGAATATTAGGAAAACTATCAGCATAATTAACCATATCAATAACAAAATTAACAGAAATCATATTATCTCAATAGATGCAGAAAAAGCTTTTCATGAAAATACAGCACCCATTCTTATTTTTAAAAGACATTAGAGAACATAGGAATAAATGGGGTTTTCCTTAAAGTAATAAGTAGTATCTAGCTGAAACCATCAGTAAGCCTTATGTGTATTGGGGATGAGCTGGAATCTTTCCCAATAAGACCAGGGATCAAACAAGAATGGCCATTATCATCAGATGTTAGAAAATGAAAAAGAATTATTTTGATGAAAAAAAAGAAGAGTATATAAAAGCTGTCTTGAAGTTTAATATAAAACTACAACAACCACTGTAAGACCATGGCAACTGCTCCTATAACTTCTGGGAAAAAAGGGAGTAAAGAAATGGAAGCAGTGTCAGGTTTTATATTCTTGGTCTTAAAAAAGATGGTGACTTCAGCCATGAAATTAAAAGACATTCTTTGGAAGGAAAGCTATGGCAAATCTGGACAGCATACTACAAAGTAGAGACATCCCTTTAACGACAAAGGTCCACATGGTTAAGCTATGATTTTTTTCAGTAGCAATGCATGGCTGTGAAAGTTGGACTATAAGGAAAGCTAAGCACAGCAGAATAGATGCTTTCAAATTTTGGCACTGGATAATTCTTTTGAGAATTCCTTGGAAAGCAAGGGCATCCAATCAGTCAATACTTAAAGAATTAATTCAAGCTGATCACTAGAAAGTCAAATACTGAAGCTAAAACATGAATATTTTGGTCATATAATGAGGAGACGGGCTCACTGGAAAAAATCTTGATGTTGGAAAAAATTGAAGGCAAAAAGAAAAGGAGATGACATTGGATAAGGATAGATTGCATCATGGGAGCAATGAATGTGAGTTTGGGAAGATTTTTGGGAGACAGTAGAGGATAGTAGGGCTTGGCATGCAATTATCCGAGTGGTGAAGAATCAGCAATAACTGAATGACTGAACAATTACTTCCTGACAAGAGACCTAACGTTCCTATCCTCTTTACCCCATTTGAGTATAGTATACATTATTAACATTTTCTTCATCACTTTCTTAAGACTGGACAATCAGTGAAACAACAAATCAAGTCTTGATTTATGACATTTGTTGAATTCTGAGATGTAAATACTCACAATGAAAATTTAATAATCAATTTTCACAAACAAGGTCAAGCTGGTTCCAGCACACCTCTGCATATAGTTCCCAGATTCCTTATCCATCTTCTGCAAATCTCTGTTTCCTTTAACTGTCATGAAATAACTTGATGTATCTTCACACCACTCCTTCCATCCTGGGTCCCTATTCCAATATGTCTATTATTGGTTAATTCTGGGATGGCTATGCATTGCAAGGTCAGCCTGTGTAGGTTAAAAATAAATGGGTTAAATATCAGTGTTCTCTTTATTTAAGTTTTTATCTATTCATTTTTGATATTACTTTTGAGCTTTCCCAGTTTGACATACTTTAAATTTCTTTGCAACATTTATTAACTTCATGAGCTAAAAGTTCATTTTATAACACCTATCAATTACTTATACATATGTTTAGGTTTTCTAATGCCCAGCAAGTTGAATTTGGAAACGTTCTACAATGTAACTGAATTTTCCAAGTTCTCTGTCACTGGTACTTTAGTAACTTAGATAAGGGTTCTGTTATTTCCCAACTGCCAATGTAAAGAATTTTCTTTGGTTTGTTTGTAAAAGGCAATATTTCAAGTAGTTGATTTGCTTAACTATCATATAGGCATGACTAAAAGTCCCCTAATTCTTTAGTGTCACTCAGCGACACTCAGAGAAGCTAGTACTCAGGTCAATGATCCCATTGATTACAGTAGATATTTCACTTGCATTTGTTTAGAAGAATATTCTAAAAGTCAACAAGATAATATGTCTGCATTGCTTTAAGGTATTTGAAAATCTTAAAAACTGAATATGAGAATGGTTACTTGTAAAATACATACTTCTTTCTTTTTCTACTGTTCCTTCTAACTCAAAGAATGGCAAATAATAACAAATCCCCACAAAAATATTGTCAAGATCCACCTTACACCCATGTGGCTAAATGACAGAATCACAGAAATTCAAAAATGAAATAGATCTTCGAGGATGCCTGTTCTGATCCATCTCTGAGCAAAAATTCTCTCTACAATATACCCCAAATTCGTTATTCAGAGTCACTGAAGAAAAAGCAGTGATAGGGAATCCATGGTCTTTTGAGGTAGCCCATTCTGCTTTCTTCTACCATGTATAGAGGCAAATCTTAGAGGGAATTATGTTTCTTTACCCAGTCTGAGGTTCCAAAAAAGTCCTTTTGAGAGTTCTGGAGCTCTTGGTAACTAGAACATCCAAAGAAAGAAAGAACTTGTGCAATCTTTAGTATTTCTTTGTGCTTTTAAATTCCATGAATGATTGCCTTTATTCTCCCTCCCCATTTTAAAGTTCAGTTTTTGTTCTGCCTTTCAATGTCTTAGGTCTTTGAGCAGATTTATAATAAGAATAATATTTATTGCTATGAAAGCAGATGAGGGTACAGTGGAATGCTGGACCTGGAGGTGGGAAAGTCTAAGTTCAAATTGGACCTCACCAAGGAAAATTAAGGAGAAAAATAACACTTATAACTAGAAAAATTAGGGAAGACTTCATAGAGGAGGGGACATCTGAGCTAAAGGAAAATAATTGTGTACCTGAAGATGGAACATATTTTAGGTATAGTGATAACTTATAAAAATCGTAGAAAAAGGAATCACAAAGGTGAATTTAAAAAATAAATATACCACTTCCATGTCTTTATAAATGGCTCTCCCTCCATACCTAGAATATTCATCCATATGACCTCTATTTCTTGGAATGATTAGCTCCATTTAAAACTGAGCTGCTTCCTATGTGAGGTATTTCTTTCCCACCCACAGTTCTTAGTGTTTCCACAATATTATTTTGTAATATATATATATATATATATATATATGTATATATACATACATATATAATATGTGTACTCACGTAGAGTATCTACAGACACATAACATGTGCACGTGCCATACACACATATAAGTGTATATATAAATACATACATATATATATATATATATATATATATATATTCCATTTTCTTATTTATGCATATGTTGTCCTCACTCAACTCCTGTGCTGGAAGGAAGCTCCTTAAGAGAAGGACTATTGTTTTCACGTAAGTCCTTATAACCCTAGTGCCTACTATACAGTACATATTTAATAAATAATTGTGAATTGGATTGGATTGGATTAAATACATGAGATGAGAAAGGAGATAAGTGCATAGAAACGAGTCTAGTATGCTACACAATGTCAATCGCAATTGTGCCTATACATACATATATATACATATATATGTGTGTGTGTATGATTAGCTTAACTGGCATTTTATACTCTACTTGGCATTAGAGCATGTATTCAATCCCCACATAGGTCAATTAACTTTTTTTGCCCTGTTTCAGAAGTCTGTGAGACCTATTCTCAAGAGGCACCAAAAAGATAGCCAAGACCTTTCAAGTCTATTTCCGTGCACTATTTATGGTAAAGGTAGCTAGGTGGCCCAATGGTAGAGGGTTGGGCATGGAGTAAGGAAAATCTGACTTCAGACACTTACTAGCTATGTGATACTAGGCAAGTCACCTTACTCCGTTTGCCTCCATTTCCTCATCTGCAGAATGAACTAGAAAAGGCAATGGCAAACCACTCCAGTATCTTTGCCAAGAACCCAAATTGGATCATGAACAGTCAGACATGACTAAAAATGATTGAGCAATAACAATAAATTATGGTATATAGTGTCATCCTCAGGAAGTACTTCATCAACTTATAAACAATCATATCAATGCTTCTTTTTCAATAGTTCAGTTATTCATTATAACACATTAATGGCAAAGTCTATTGAGTTTTGCCCTAGTCTTTGCACTTGAGTATTTGAAAGAAAAACAATGTAACGTCTTTCTCTTTCGGATGAGATATTTGTGATATAGAAGATTAAGAATGGGTAAGACAGAACTCTGAGGTGTGTGTATGTGTGTGTGTGTGTGTGTGTGTGAGAGAGAGAGAGAGAGAGAGAGAGAGAGAGAGAGAGAGAGAGAGAGAGAGAGAGAGGGAGAGGGAGAGGGAGAGGAAGAGAGTGTCTCTGTGTTTCCCCATTGTTAAGAGTTGGCACAGAGTTTTATAATATGTTCTGCTTCTAATATAAACCCTGTGGCTCTCCAGCACTTTAATCTCTTTTGAGTTTTTTTATTTAATTTATTTTTGGAATTTGTAAAACAAGAAGCATTTTGATGTTGGACATGTGCCTTGTTTATGAATGTTGCTACGTCAAATATTCATCAAGCTTGGTAGCAGACAGCTGCTGAGAGTGCATACAGAGGGATTAAGGCTGTTTGTATCAGATCCTATCCTCTACCATGGGAAGACAGTGTAGATGGAAATTGGAAAAAAAAAAGTCTCCTCTCCAAGGATATTGACTACAAGGTATACAAGATCAGAATCTGACCTGAACAAATAAAGAAATAAATAGATTGCTTGGAAGGGCAAGGGCTATAGAAATGGGAAAGGACATACAAGAAATCATCCTGGCTTTGCTCTGGTATTTCCAAACTGTGATAAGAATCTCTTGGGTAACATGTGAGATTTGTTTGAGAAGGTAAGATAACAAAAAAGTAACATAGTGTAGCAAGAATAGTTGCAAATATGGGTTCAAAGTATTTGAGTGTGAATCCCACCACCGCTACTGTAAGCTATGCCAATGTGGCAAGTTTTTTGAACTCACTAGACTTCAGTACCTTCATATGTAAAATGAAGAGATGGGATTCCCCAGGGTTTTCCTAAAACCAAAGTCTATATGAAAGCATCAGATATAGGTATTTCATGCAATAAATACCATCTCTCCTTGGGAGGAAGTTTGGTGCCTTGGAAAGAACGGAGGTTTGGAGTCAAGAAGGCTTGGGATTAAATCTAGTATTAAACACTTACTGACTGGGTATTCTGTCTTAAGTCACAATGTCTCAGTATCAATTTCTTCCTCTGTAAAATGGGTATGGACTATACTGGGTCATTAAAGCCCATTTGTACATTTTCAAAATTTAAGAAGATAAATCTGCCCCCTGTTGTGGAGGGGGTCACATTACTTACCTTTATTTTAAAAAGGACTATGAATTAAATAACCTTGAGTCTCCTGGATTATTAAGCATGAAGCCTGATATATTTGAGCCCTGGCAGTTTTGAGTGCCTATTAGTTATCAAAGATCCAGCCTAGAGTGTCATATTCTGGGAGCTTTTTATTTTCTTATCAGTTTCATAATTCTAGAGTGGAATCTCTTCTATTTCTTAGTCAATACCAAATGGTTTTGATAATTACTACCTTGCAATAGAGTTTAAGATCTAATACTACTAAAGCTCCTTCCTTTATACTTTTCCTCCATGATTTCCTTTGATATTCTTGATTTTTTGCTCTTTCAAGTGAATTTTTTTTTTATAATTCAGTAAAATACATTTTGGCAATTTAATTGAGATGGCATTGAATATATAAATTCATTTGCATGATATTGCTATTTTAAAAGGTCTCTCCAATTATTTGAATCTGATTTTTTTTATAAAAAGTTTTTTTATTATTATTTTCTTCAAATATTCCTGGGTTTCTTTTGGTTAAGTGTACTCCAGGGTATTTGATACCATCTAAACTTATTTTAAATGGGGTATTTTTTTACTATCTCTTCTTGCAGAGTTTTGTTTGTGATACTTAGGAATGTTGATGATTTATATGGGTTTATATTATATCCTGGTATTTTGCTAAAATTATTGTTTCAACTATTTCTTTACTTAAATCTTTGGAATTTTCCAAGAACACCATCATATTGTTTGAAAAAAGACATAACTTTATCGCCTCATTCTCTATTCAAGTTCCTTTCATTCTTTTTCTTCTCTTATTGTTCTTTTTAGGAGCCACAATAGAATATTGAATAATATTGGTAAGAATGGGCAAATATTGCAAAGGATTTTGAAAAATTGGGACAAATTATGGAAAAATGTTGGTGGAATTGTGAAATAATCCAACCATTTTGGAGAGTAATCTGGAATTATACTTACAGAGTTATTGCACTACTTATACCCTTAGACCCAGAAGTACCATTACTTAGTATATTTTCAAAGTTGATTATGGAAAAAAGTAAAAGAACCTATATGTTGTAAAGTGTTTATAGCAGCTCTCTCTGTGGTGGTAGAGAATTAGAAATTGCAAGGATGCCCATCAGTTGGGGAATGGCTGAACAAGTTGTGGTATATGATTGTGATGGAATACTATTGTGCTATAAGAAATGAGCTAAATGATTTGAAAAAAAAAAAACATGGAAAGACTTGCACAAGATAGCGAGGAGTGAAATGTGCAGAACCAAGAACACATTGTATACAATATTGTTTTAAGAAGAACTTTGTGTGAATAAGTCATTTTGATTATTATAAATACCAAAGTCAACCATAAAGGACACATGAAGAAAGACATTATCTACATCTAGAGAAAGATGGAAAGAAACAGGTATGTGTGTGTGTGTGTGTGTGTGTGTGTGTTTATTGGTAGCTATCTCTAGGGCTGGGGGTAGAAAAAAGAAATTTATATGATTTTGTTGTATAATAGAAAGGAATTTTAAGTTGTGTATAATAGATTGGCAGTTTCATATAAAATTAGCTTTTTTATTGTACTATGATATGGAAATGCTTGTTTTATTCCATAAATTAAAAATAAAATTAGTAAAAAAGCGGAATTTTTCTGGATAATTATTTCAGCTTATCTTCAAATCCATCTTCATGCTTAATTTAGACTTTCCTTCAAAAATAAGTCTAATATTAAAAAAAAATCATTGGAAAGAACATTGAGTTGATAACCAGAAAATCTGGGTTCTATACTGGGTTTTTGGTATTAAGTTATTATGTACCTTTGAGCAAGTTACTTCTCTTAAACAAAATTTCCTCCCCTGTAAAATGTAGTGATGGTTACTGGTCTAAAGGATCTCTACTGTTCTTTGACCTATCTCATTTTATGATTTTAGTACTAGGTGTGCATTGATTCCTATATTTCTTTTAATTTCAATAAAATCTAGACATTATCTTTGTAAAATTATTCTATATTATTTTCAAAATGGTAAAAATAAGTGCCTTCAAATCTATTACACTTTACACCATGATACACCTATTTGGAAAATTTTCAGAGAAAGAACTGATGGAATCTGAATCCAGATTGAAGTATACCTTTTTTTTTTTACTTTTTAAAATTTTGGAGTTGTTTTGGTCATATTTTCTTTTGTAATATGGCTTGTATGGAAATATGCTTTCTATGATTTCACAAATGTATAGTATATAAAGCTGTTCACTTTTCTCAAGGTGGAAGGAAAGGGACAGATAATTTAGAATCCAATATTTTTAAAAAATGAATATTTACAATTTTTACATGAAATTAAGAAAAAAGAAAAGAAGGTTTTAAAAAGTTAATTTGAAGGATGGTTTAGAAAAACCTGGTGAGATTTTTTGAACTGTTACAAAATGAAATGAGGAGTAGCAGGAAAACATTGTGTACAGTAATATCAATATTGTAAGGAAGAGCAACTACAAAAGGTTTAGCTACTATGATCAAGACAAGGACCCAGGACAATTCCAAAGGACTGGTGATGAAAAATACTATTCACCTCCAGAGAGTGAACTTATGAATTCTTAATACAGATTGGAGCATACTGGTTTTTATTTTATTTTTTGTTTTTTTTCTTTGTTTTCTTTTACAACATGGCTAGGGTAGAAATATGTTTTGCATGACTTCATATGTGTAATTGATACCATTTTTTTTTGCCTTGTCAAGGAAGGGGGAGGGACAGAATTTGGAATTCTATTATTTTTAAATGATTGTTAAATAATTTTTCATGTAATTGGGAAATATTCAATAAAATAATTTAAATTGGTTTTTATAAAATGAAATGATGAGGAGGATGGTTTCACAAAATCCTGTGAAGACTTCCATGAACTGATACAAAGTGAAGTGAGCAGAACCCGGAGAACATTGTACATAGTAACAACACTGTAATAAGGATAATCAACTGTGAAAGACTTTGCTAATCAAAATAATATAATAATTCAAGACAATTCTGAGGGGTACATGATAAAAAATACCATCCCCCTCCAGAGAGAGAAGTCTAAGTACAGATTGAAATATATTTTTTCAATTTATTTTTCTTGATTTATTTTTTGCCCCATGGCTCATATGAAAATGCATATTGCATGATCTTGTATGCGTAATTAATATCATATTGCTGGCCCAATCAATGGGTGGGGAAGTGGTAGGAAAGAGGGAAAGAATTTGGAGCTCAAAATGTAAAAAGAAAGAATGTTAAAAGTAAGTAAAAAGTTTTAAAAATAAAATCAGAGAAAACAAAAAGAAAATTGGAGTTTTAGGGAGGGTCCTGCAATTGAATGCCATGAAGAAAAGATCATTGCTGTTGCCACATGGCCCTGGTGAGGTCTTCAGTTCATTGTCTCAGAAAGCCTGAGAGAAAAAGAGATATCTATTATCAAATTAAGTCACAGATTAATTCCACAAAATCTCTGGATTTACCATATGGGAATCATGAAGCAAGAAGCAGGAATAATCCGTCAGAAACAAGCAACACATAGAATCAGAAAACCTTGTGCTGATGACCTCTCTTGGCTCTGTTCTTTCTTATCAAGCTTATGGAATATTTCAAATTTTGGATACTCAGGGGCAAAGGAGTATGTATTAAACATCTATCATTTAAATTATTCACATTAACAAACTTCCTTTATCTTTTAAGGATCTGTGCTCTCATCAATGGGAATATGAAGTCCCTCAATTCAAATAGATTGTAACCATTTCTCCATCATATTGATAGAGAGAAATAAGTAGATGTCTTATTAACTTATCATTTATATGCCCACACTTAACCAAAACAAGATGTAAACATGAATGTAGCATGGATCAGGCAAACTGACAGTGTTTGGAAATCATCACAATATAAAAATTACATAAACCTTGGAAGAAATAACTTTTCAATAATTTTATTTTTTGAAATAAATACATACCTATATTGTTTCCTCATATGTATGTATGTATGTATATGTCATTTATATTATTTTTGTCTATCCTCTCTATTTCATTGACGTAGGGAGCACTGCTTAAGGAATTTCTTTTACCAAAGAAGATCAGCACCTAAGATTTGATGGTGATACTGCCTAAAACCTCTAAGTACAATATTGGTTGATAGCCATTCCATATGAGTTCTTGAAAAGTACTTAATAAAGTCCAAGTTACTGAAAGTTTTTTACATTACAATTTTTTATCTTAAATAATGGGCAAGTCCTTTCTGCTATTTACTAATTTCAAAGGAATATTTAGGATGAATTATCCATCGCCTGTATTAATATTTTCAATTTCTATTTAAATTATTTATGAGGAAATAAAAGATTTTATAAATAGGATTACAAGGTAATTCATTACATAACAGTCTATATTTAGATTTTCATTTTCTCAAAAGTTCTCTCTTTGAGCTGAAAATTTCAGCTAATTTTTTTCAACCAAAAATTCTCATTAGATAAAAGTAAAATAAAACTTCACAATTACAGTTGCATCTTTAAATTTTGATACTAATTACAGAAAAAAACCCAGAACTTGAAAATATAATTTAAAGTAAATAGACCGCACCAAGGATGCTGCCTTAAAACTTTAAACTGAGAATGAATAACCCAAAATTTAAATCATCTATTTCTGAGGATAACCTGAATTATCAGTATCATAACTATTCATCTGTGAACCAGAAAATGGTCATTATTGACTATTTTAGATGAGACAGGTGAAAACCATTTAGGTATAATTCTAGGAATTTGAAAAGATTAATTCAGATTTGCAAAGTGACACAATTTCTTTTCAATCATTAGGGACTTGAGAGTCAGGCAATCTGTTTGCATAGATTTATTAAATCATTTACTAAATGTCTCATGCAATTTGTGTGTAGTAGATAGATGCATATGTGTCAGACAAAAGTAATTAGGCAGTTTTGAATCTGGATGAAAGGTCATACCTGAAGAGCAGTTAGTAATGATTTCATGTCATTTTTGAAGGTGGTGACCAGAAGAGTGTCCAAGAAACTTGTAATTTCCCTCTTGTCTTTTATGATTTTAGTCAGTGACTTGGATAAAGCCATAGATGGCATGCTTAATAAATGTGCAGATGGTACAAAGCTGTGAGGGATGGCTAATATACTGAATGACATAAATTTCTACAAGAACTTGACAGATCAGAATGATGGCTCAAATCTAATGAGATGGTATTTAATAGGGATGTGTCAGTTCTTATACTTGGGTTCAAAATTAACTCCATAATAAGACAGTAGTGTAGTAATACCTATCTAGACATTTGTCCCAAAAAGATCTGGGGTTTTAGAGGATTTTAAACCACATTTGAGTCATCTCTATTATGTAATATCAATCAATCAACAGGTATTTATCGAGTGCTAATTATGTATCAGCCACTATGCAAGGTTATAGTGATACAAATACAAAGAATGAAACAATTACTACTCATGACAACAATAGATGAGCATATAAAGCATAAACATAAAATGAATAAATGGAAATACAAAATAGCTAAATATCAAGCAGCTGAGAGAAATTGTTACTAGCAACTGGGCTCAGGATGAGAACGATCAGAAAAGGTTTCATGGAGGTGATAATGCTTGAGTTGAATTATAAAAGACAGGGAATCTAAGGCAGGAATACCCAGGGCACAGGAGAGTGGAAATGGAATGTCATGTATAAAATATAAAGAAAACACTAATTTCATCACATTTCAGAGTGTGGAGAGGAATGTCTGTTAATAAACATTTCTTAAGCACTGATTATGTGCCATTTGTCACTGTTTACTTATTTTCAGTTGTGTCCAACTCTTCATGACTCCATTTGGGATTTTCTTGGCAAAAACACTGGAGTAGTTTGCCATTTCCTTCTCCAGCTTATTTTACACATAAGGAATTGAGCCAAACAGGGTTAGCTGATTTGCCTAGGGTCACACAACTATTAAGTATCTGAGGTCATATTTGAACTGAGGGAGACGTGTCGTCCTGACTCCAGGTCCTGTACTCTATCCCCTGTGACACCTTGCTCGCCAGATAGTATGCTAAATTCTGAGGATATAAAGAAATGTAAAAGGCAGTCTGGAGAAACTCATAATTTAATAATGGAGATGATGCAAACAACTATGCCCTAGCAAACTATACACAGGGTATATATGAAATTATCAATGGAGGAAAGGCATTAGAATTAAGAGGTGCTTGGAAAGACTTCTTACAGAAGATGGGATTATAGCTGAGACTTAAAGGAAGTCAAGAAAGTTAAGAGGTAGAGATGAGGAGGAAGAACACTCTATGCATATGGACTGTCAGTGAAAATGCCTGGAGTTGGAAGATGAAGTGTCTTGATTGAGGCACAGTTAGTAGGAGACCAATGGCACCAGATTAGAGTAAATGAGGTAAGAAAATTGGAAGAGTAGTTAGTTTATAAAAGGCTTTGAACGCCAAACAGAGAAGTATACAGAGAAACTGGAAAGATAGGTGGTGGCCAGCTCTTGATGGGCTTTAAAAGCTAAACACAGGCTTTATATTTTATCTCAGAGGTAATATGAAGCCACTGGAATTTCTTAGTTTCTTGTGTAGAGAAGTCATGTGGTCATCAACCCTTAAGGAAAATCACTTTGGCAGAAGTGTGTAGGATGAGTTGGAAGAGTGAGCTTTCAATTAGAAATCTGTTGCAATAGCCTAGACAAGATATGCTAAGCATCCAAAAAAATTAATGTGATCTAGAGTTGCCTTGAGAGAGGCATAATTTCTGAAGAGAACTTTCAGGAAAATATAAGATCCTTCTCGGCATAAGCTATTTGTTTATCTCTACAACCTAGCACAGCATGCGATGGGTAGCTTGAAATTTATTTAGGAGGCGACACATCCATAGTATTCTACTCTAGTCAGACATCTGGAATATTATTATTAATTACTGGTGCCACATTTTAGGAATGACACCAATAAGATAGAAAGAATTCAGAGGAGAGCAATCAAAGTGGAGGAAGAATCTCAAGTCCCTGACATGTTAAGACTGACTGAAGGAACTGGGTCTATTTAACCTAAAGAAGCTAAGGCTTAAGAAGGACATGATAGCCGTATTTGAATGTTTGAAGGACTGTCATGTAGTAGGAGTCAACTTGTTCTAGTTGACCCCTGAAGGCAGAATTAGAAGTAAGACTTGGCAAAAGAACAAATTGAACCTTGGTTCAGAAAAAATCCCTATTAAGTAGAATGGCCCAAAAATTAAATAGGCAATCTTTAGATTTGATGGGTTTCCCTTTACTTGGAAGTCTTTAAGCACAAACTGCAGATTACCTGCCAGGTGTGTGGCACAGAGATTTTGTTATATTGTGTGAATTTTACTAGATAGCTACAAAAATCCTGTACAACTGTGAAAATCTATGATTTTGTAAATGTTCTTGTAATGATATGGCTTAGTTGCATCTCATGCCAAGCTTTCTACACATATGTTTTTGCCTCCAGTGCTTTTTCTCCTCATTTTATGGGACAATAGTTTCCATAATTCACAAATCCTACTGAAATGCCTCATCTGACATTGAGTTGACCCTGGCCTCTTGAAGGCTGTGCCAACAGAACAAAAGCCCTGGCTGGTTCTACCAAGCTGGAATGGTTCTGAATACAGATTCAGGGAATGACCGCATCTATGATCCAAAGAGATTTAGTACTGGTAGGTCTACCATTGAATAATGATGTCTTTGGCCATGACAACCAATGCTTTTTTATAACAAATAGTAAAGTTAAGAAATTCATGTTCTTTTTCTTTACTTTTCCTTCCTCCTCTAGAAAATATGTTAATATCTCAACTCTCAACCCTCTAAAACAGCACATGTGTTAGTCCCTACCTAGACAGAAGTAAGCTCCTTCAAACTAGGTACTATGTGTCACACCAAGCTAAGTATATTGTAGCCATTCAACAAAGATTTATTAAATGGAAAAGAGAGAAGCAAATGTGCAAATAAACACTCAATCTTCAAAAGTCATTCTTGCACTAACAGGTAATAAGAAAAGCATCCATCATGAGTAATCCACAGAATTGTTGCAAATGTGCTTCACTTTATTTAATAGAAATGTTACCCCAAATGCATTATCATGTTGTATTGCAGTGGAATCACACTCACACTGAATAGAAAACTCAAAATCAGACATAAAGATCCATGCTGACAGCATATTGACTTAGAAAATCCCACATTAACTTTATCTATGTTCTATTGCATTTTTATTTATTTTGTTAAATACTTTCCAATTGCATTTGAATCTTGTTCCTGCCACACTAGGGAATGTTGTCTGAAGCATGTGCCTACAAACCCATGCACATTTGGTACCCTGAATAGGATAGAATTAGAGTCAAGATGAATTGGGTTCAAACCCTGCCTCTAACATTTGGTCATGTGACTCTGAACATGTCACAAAGCCTCTCAGCTTCTGTGGTCAGCTCTATAAAACCATAAAATGCATAGCATATACAGGTCCAGTGTAACAGCAAGGATCCCAGAATACACAGCAGGGTCTGCTGTACAGGTTCTTACATCTGCTTTTCTGAAAGGAAAGCAAATTTTATGAGGTCAACAATCACTTTAATCAAACACATATACCAACAGAAAAAATAAACAGAGAAATAAAGACCAAGAGACAGGGCTTCCAACTGTCTGACCATAAGCAATACGTACATCACAGAGCAATAGACAGACACAACTGTTTGACCATTTCAAACATACATAGTTACTAGAGAGGAAGCACCAACATCTGGGTTTTCAAAGCTGGGGGGACTCCTTAGTGGCTACCCAGAGTCTCATCTGGTCAAAAGCTTCCAATAAGTAATCCCCAAAGTAAAACCTCATCTTAGAGTATTTGCACACTTCTCAAAGCCAGAGGGCATGACCTTCTGACCCAATGCCTCAGTAGAAATTAACAAAAGATATTGAAGCCTATTAATAGGTGGGGAAGATCTTTAACTCTTCCCCCCACATACCATTAATCTTATATTAATATTATATCCACATGTGCACTATTTGAGGGAATTTCTTCTTCATTAGGATTTTCCTAAACAGTGAAATTATAGGCTAGGTCAATGAAAATATGTTTCTGAAATATTAAGCATAAGATTTTTATTTTTGTAAATTGAATCATCTAGAAAGTTTAGAATGAAAAAATTGAGATAGCCAAAGAGTTGTAGACTATACAAAGCCTCACATATGAATATTACAACTATTTTTTTAAAGAAGAGTCAAGAGACATTGGATGTCAGGATCACCAAATGTAAAAATTGAAGTTGATTGTATTCTGACAGAAAACAGAGGTAGTTATTGACTTTACAAAATTATTTGTCTTTGTATATGGATTCACTGAATGTTTTTTTTAATTAGTGAGTGTACCTGTGCCTCCCTTTAATTACCATTTAATTATTATAATTACCATGATGCTTTTTTCAGGGTCTTTGCTTGAATCCAACCCTTCATCTGGTCACCACCCTACACTGCCCCAATTGTAAGAACTCATTATTAAACTTCTTGTATAATCATTCATGAATTCCCAGCCTCTTTCTTTGGTACCAAACTTGCCACACTGTTGGGGGAGGGTAGAGGTGTGAATATCCTGGTGCAAGGGAATTCCAGACTCAGTCCAGACATACCCAGTTGTTGGTAACTGTTCAAGGATCTTACACTAAGAATAGCAAGAGTTAATATTCATAGTTGAGTCTAAAAACCCCATATTTTTTTCTTTTTCATTATTATTTAATTTTTAGATTTTGATATTCATTTCCACAAAACTATGAGTTCCAATTTTTCTCTCCACCACTCCCCTCCCCCCACCCCATAATATCTTGCATTTTGATTACCCCTTCCCTCAGTGTGCCCTCTCTTCTATCACACCCCACCCTTCCCTTATCCCCATCTTCTCTCTTTTCTTGTAGGGCACAATAAGTTTCTATGCCTCATTACCTGTGTTTCTTATTTCCCAGCTGTATGCAATAATAATTCTCAACATTTGTTTCTAACACTTTGAATTCCAACTTCTCTCCCTCCCTCTCTCCCTACCCATCCCCACTGAGAAGGCAATTCAATATAGGCTATATATGTGTCATTTTGCAAAAGACTTCCATAATAGTCATGTTGTGTAATACTAACTATATTGCCCTCTATCCTACCCTGCTCCCCCTTTTTTCATTCTCTCATTTGACCTTGTCCCTTCCCAAAAAAGTTTGCTTCTAGTTACTCCCTTCTCTCATTAGCCCTACCTTCTATCACCCCCCTCATCATACTTGTCCCCTCCTCCCCTGCTTTCCTGTAGTGTAAGATAGATTTTCATACCAAATTTAGTGAGCATGTTATTACCTCCTTAAGCCATATGTGAAGAGAGTAAGCTTTAATTTTCCCCTATCCCCTTCTCCCTTTTTTCCTCCATTGAACAAGATTTTTCTTATATCTTTTATGAGTTATAGCCTGCCATTCCATTTCTCCCTTTCTCCTCCTAGTATTTTCCTCCCTCATCCCTTAATTTTTATTTTATTTTTTTATGGATATCATCTCTTCTGATTCAACTCAACCTGTACTTTCTGTCTATATGTGTGTATGTGTGTGTATGTGTGTGTGTGTGCATATGTGTATAATCCCTCCACCTACCCAAATACTGAGAAAAGTCTCAAGAGTTACAAATACCATATTTCCATGTAGGAATGCAAACACTTCAGCTTTAGAAAGTCCCTTATGATTTCTCTTTCCTGTTCACCTTTGCATGCTTCTCTTGATTCTTGTGTTTGAAAGTCAAATTTTCTCTTCATTTCTGGTCTTTTCATCAAGAATGCTTGAAAGTCCTCTATATCATTGAATGACCAATTGAATTTCCTTGAATTATTATACTAAGTTTTTCTGGGTAGGTGATTCTTGGTTTTAATCCCAGTTCCTTTGACTTCTGGAATATCCTGTTCCAAGCCCTTTGATCTCTTAATGTAGAAGTTGCCAGATCCTGTATTATCTTGATTGTATTTCCACAATATTCAAATTGTTTCTTTCTAGTTGCTTGTAATATTTTCCATTTGACCTGGGAATTCTGAAATTTGGCCACAACATTCCTAGGAGTTTCTCTTTTTGGTTCTCTTTCAGGAGGTGATCAGTGAATTTTTTTCAATATTTATTTTGCCCTCTGGTTCTCGAATATCTGGGCAGTTTTCCTTGATAATTTCATGGAAGATAATGTCTAGGCTCTTTTTTTGATAATGGCTTTCAGTTAGTCCCATAATTTTTAAATCTCTCCTGGATCTATTTTCCAGGTCAGTTGTTCTTCCTATGAAATGTTTCCCATTATGTTCTATTTTTTCAAACTTTTGGTTTTGTTTTCTAACTGCTTGGTTTATGTCATAGTCATTAGCTTCCCTGAACTTGATTCTCTTTTCTAAAGAACTATTTTGTTGAGTGAGCTTTTGAATCTTCTCTTCCATTTGGCTAATTCTGCTTTGTAATGCCTCCTTCTCCTCACTGGCTTTTTGGACCTCTTTTCACCATTGAGTTAGACTCTTTTTAAAGGTATTATCTTCCTCAGCATTTTTTCAGTTCTCCTTTAGCAGGCTGCTGACATGCTTTTCAGACTCTTCTGTAGCTTGAACCCATTGCATATTCATTTTGGGGGTATAGGAGGCAGAGACCTTGCATCCCTCTGACAGTACACCTTGTTCTTCCTCATTGGAGAAGATGGAAGGAGACACCTGTTCACCAAGAAAGTAACCTTCTGTGGACTTCCCTTCATACCCCTAATGGAGATAGCTCAAGACCCTAATTCAAGAGACTTAGAACCACCAACCTTGCTTCCAGCTGATCTTACAGCCATCACTGAAGGGATCGGTCCATATGAAGAAAACGTCTACAATTCTCATAACCACCAACAAGGAGATAAATACAAGAGAGCCTTGAGAATAATAGTACACCTCAGGCCACTGGCCCTGTATCCATCTTATACAGTGCACCATTTCCTACCCCTAGACATCCTCTAGGGAAGCAATTTCTCTAGATCTGCATCATGACAGCTGTCTCTACAAGTTCTATACATCCTGACTCTTAAGCACTCACATCTACTAAAAATCAACAAAACTTTCACCCCTAAAATCACTATCAAATGGTTCAAAATCAGAAACTGATATTATTTGATCAGTAGAAATAACATTAAAGTAGATGCTTTATCATTTGCTTTGTAACTGCACCACAAGGACCATGGGGCCTTTCATCTGACATGCAACAGAAATCTCCTATGCATTATTTTTCCTTTTTACAATATGAGCTTTCTGAGAGCAGAGAGTCTCTCTGCTTTTCTTTTTGTGTCCCCTGGACTTAGTATAGCACTCCAGATATAGGATATATTCAATACATGTTTTTATTCATTTGTTCATATTTTTCAGAGATAAGCAAAGCATTCTTTATAAAAAGAGAATATTCTTACATTAAGGATCTTATTTCCCTCTCCCCAATAGCCTAGTTATAGCAGGAGAAGGAAAAATATGTTTTTTCCTACACTTATTAGAGCTAGCAGGCATTGCACTTTCTGCAGATGTCCTTAACAGAAGACCAGTCAAAAAGTATTGGCACTAATTGGCATCAAATATTTGTTTATATAAATGTAACCTAAGAAATCCTCCTGTTTTGAAACATCATAAATTTGGGTTACATCATAGAAATTTTTAATGATAATTTATGTATCTGGTTTGCTTGCTCCCCTTCCCCCCAAACATATTAAGAGAAAATTAGGATCTTCTCAACCTAAACCTAAGTAAGCAGCTATTCAGCCTGTTAAGCCTAAAGAATGCCTCTCAATTTGTAAACATCTAGTCAAGACAGAAATAGTAAAACAATATAAATAATCTGTCAAATTTCTAAAAGAGTTAATTTCATTCAGTTTGCAAAAAAATGGAAAATGAACATCACCAAAAGACATAGCTTTATTTTTTTAAGATTCATATTTAATAAGTTATTTCTATTCAACTGGAATGAAAGAGCTGTAGCCTTGTGTGTGGAAAGCCTTAGTCTTGCTACTTGAAAATTGTCCCTCCCATTATTGTCTGTTTTATACTCTTGGTGTCTGTCCAATTCTTGACTTAGGTTGCATTGGGAAGTACTCTTGGCTCTCAACCACGGTCAACATTGGTTTACCAGCTTTACACAAATGAGATCTTATCTCCTAGCTCAACTACAGGCAGAACTGTCTGTGTTAAACTCAAAAATCAATGATTAAAAGATTATTGATTTAACTTATTCCCAAAGTTTCCATTTTTCCCCATGTTTAAAAACCCAACAGCAAACTCCATTTTCTCATCTGACACAATCAACCTGTTCTTATACCACATACATTTTGTAAGATTTAGGCTTCTTTTTCTCCCAAAGAAGATGCCCCCTAAAGTCCTTTCTTCCTCTTTTTTTATATCTTGTTTCTGGGATAATAGATTTAAATGTAAAAGTTAGCTTTAGATATCATTGAGTCTAGCCCACTAATTTTGTAGATAAGGAGATTGAAGGTGATTGAGAGAGATGAATTAACTTGCCTTTAATAACCAAACTATGAAGTGTCTGAGAAGAGAATCACACCAAAGTTTTCACAATGCCAATGATAATACTCTTTATCCACTACACTATGCCACCTCTTTTTAATAGAAATAAGGATTCTCTTCAATGGTAACATTTGAGTATTGTCTGATTCACTATACCTTGAAAAGGGAAAATTGACACAATATCCAAATGTAATTCAGTAACAACAATCCTTTCACTACCACTGATCTCATCATTTACCAAACTACGTTCTCTTTGCTTTCCAAGAAACACATGACACATTTTGAAATCACACTTTGTTTACTCACAAAACATATCAGCAAATAGCTTGCACCTTCCTCTACAGTTATTTTTCAAGGCACAGAGATTTTGTCTGTCTTTTTTTTCCTCGAGTTCCATATCCATTTTCTCTTAAATAAAACCATACTGGAGTAATATAAAGACTGAAAAGATATAAAGATATTGACCTGTTGGTCACCATTTTAACTAACTGAATTTGGTTGAATATTTGTGTATTTGATTTAAGATGGTATTTTTCTTAATTTGAATATTGTCTAGCAACACTTCCATATACTCCCCAAATCCTAGCAAAGTCAATTAATTAGAACTGCAACTGTGAAGCTTAAATTAAATGAAATCAAAGAGAATATGAGCAATCCCCAATCTTCCTATATAGTTTACTATTGAGGGAGGAAAGTAACTGCTGTAACTACTCAAAGTAGGAAACAATAATCATGTGTTTTGGAAAGAGCTCTAGAGTTAATTCTGTGATAATAGAACTGGAGAAATGGGAGAGAGGTCTTAAACATCTCTGACAGATTCCAGGAAAACAAGCCCAAAACAACTGTCCTTGCTATCATTATTATCATGTATTCAGTGCCTCTGGGGTTTCAAAACAAGTACATAACAATCATAAGCCAAAGAAACTAGAATTGCTTCTTCATCAAACCAGAGTGAAATGTCCCAGTTTTTTTTTTTTAAATCAGTTCTTGCCAAAAGTTCCCATCTTTTCAAATAATCATCAAAGATTCATTGAGCATTCATACAGTACACAGTACAGTGTCAAAAAAATTATTACTAAAAGATTTTCCCTGTTCTTAAAAGTGCCTAACCGGAAGCAAGATTTGAATGAAATATCATTTTGAATATGAAAAGGAAGAAAACTCTAAGGCATGAGCTTAATTAACAGCAATCTTACCCAAGGTTTTAAGTAGAGCAAAAAGTTCTTTATTTGAAATAGACAAGTGATCAATCATATCTCCTATTGCCGCAAAAATTTTCTCAATTAATTCTATGCACTTAGAGCAATTCCTTTCCACTCTGTTCTCTTTCCTCAAAGCCCACTTCCTAGCTGTTGACCTTTTGATGTCCTATCCCAATTAAGGAGAAGTCAAGTTTAGATTGCTTGGTACAGGAAAGATTACTTCTACCACAACTCAAATTAGACATCATCCTTGACAACGCAGGCCAAATTGTAAAGGAATGGGACCAAGAGTATAAAAAGAATCGCCAAAGTGGGTGATTAGACAAGGACACATCAATAGCAAAAAACACAAGGAAGTCCAGAGTTAGTGAGACCCAGATAGCACAAGGTGGCAGGAGAATCTAGCAGGAAGCAAGAATTAAAGGTCAAGGTAACCCAGGAATTGTTGAGCAAGGTCAACATCATGGACACTGGGGTTCAAGGGCACAATTCCAGTACTGGGCCTTAACTGAAGAACAACTAAAGCATCCCAAAGGGACACAAAATAGGTACCCAATTACTGCAAGAGGGGTAAAAGATGGGGGCGGAGGGCATTGTTATACCAGAAGGTAAATCACAGGGACCAAACCTATTTACTGGAACCAAAGCATAAAGCGAAAATAGAAGCAGTTGAAAAGTTGATTTGATTCTGAGATACCTGAGCTATAGATTCATGAGTCCTTTGCTCTGTTTAGAGACTGACTTGATCCAGAACATAGATGGGGATGGGCTAGTGGGTGGGAATAAGTGTCAAGAGCTGTGCAGACTGGAGAACAGTGAAGGCCAAAGTGATCATTATGCTATGCCAATTCTGAACAAATAGGTGCATATGTTTAACTATAAGAGTAAGAGAGGTACGAGTTAAATAAATATTCCAGTCAATTGAAATTACATCATACTTAGAAATTCTGTGAATGAATAGGACACCATGATAATCTATCTTACCTACAGATTAGCAAGTCTCAATGTCTTAAAGGAGAAATATAAACATAAAATGTCTTCTAGATTACACAGTTTATTCAGGAAACTTTCTAAGACTGTAAGTTACAGAATAATTACCTATTTTAACTGTTAAAAGGATTTTCCTCACTGGGAATTCTTTATACCAATTAAATCAAAAGTCTAAAAATCAAATGAGCAAAACCTAAACAAAACAAAAACCTTTGGCTGTAGGAAGACTAAATGTGACTATGCCAAGGGAAAGAATGATAAGCAGTGGGGAACAAGGTTACAACAAGATGAGTTCGGGGTTGTGTAAAGTAAATATCCTAAATCATTTTTTCTCTCATTTCCCAATCTTTTTTCTTTCTATAATCATTCAAAATACAATTTAATAGAATATAAGTTCCATTGGATATGACTTTTTGCTTTGGTCTTTGGACCCTTAGTGCCTAGCAACATCCATTAAGTTGCTAAATAAATTTTTGTTGCTTCTTAACATTCAACATTTATTAACTATTAACATGTCATGTACTGGGCTTTCAAATTTGTCAAAAATAATTTTGATTTGGAGTAGAACTAAAAGAAATGATCCAGAATTGACATATTCCTGCTCTTAGAAACAATGTCAATTTTCTAGAGTGGGCTACTTGAGTAAATAATTTTTATTCACAAGAATTAAGGGAGTGGACATAGTGGATAGTATGTTGGACTAGGTTCCTGGAGTTGCAGGTTAAGATATACCTCCACAAACAAACATAAAAACATTTTAATCAAGGACAAGTCAGATCCTGTTAGAGTCTCAGTTTCCTAATTTCTGTGATACATGATTTACTGGACCCCTATTTTAGCCCAATCAGTATTAATCAATTTGATGTTATTCCATAGTGCTAGTGATTATGTGTTGGTACAGAAAGCCTTAGAGTTGTGTACTAGGGATTGTAAGCTCGCTTTCTTAATGATAGGAAGCCAACTAGTGGACCTCCACCCTTGTTTTCCCTTGTTATGGTGACCAAAACACAGCATGACAGAGTTCACTCAGTTATATGGAAACTGCCCCAGCTACTTCCATTGCCTATCCCTCTCTTCTCATCCCTCTATTGACCAACATGGGAATATAAATATGAGCACTTAGCCAATGACCGACCTTAGCTGCTGGTCTGCATTATGCCCTTTTATTCACCTTTTGGCCCGTGTAGATGTTCTGACATCTACTTATAGGTCCCACCCCATAAGCCTGCTCATTGGGTTGGTAAGACTTCCTGAAGTGTCAAGATAGATCTGCTAAGGTATGCTCACTAGCCAATGGAATTCTGTATTTTGTGTAGAGCCTACTAGAGGGCCCAGGGAAAGGTCAATCAAGCAGTGTGATTCTGTACTTTTGGTTTGCTTCACTTGTGTTGTGCACATATCAAGTATTGTAAAACAAAAACCCTGAAGGAAATGGGCATCTTGGTTCATGAGGAAGATCTGAAGCCCACTTCATTAGAGGGTACTATAGACCATTTAATAAAGTTCCATTGGCTGAGAGATCTGCTTCAGTGTTGGGTTTTTTGTTTGTTTTGTTTGTTTTTTGTTTTTTTTTGCAGACTAGACACTTTTGAAAATCTTCACATCTCTGAAATGTGATGAGGAGCAGAGTTGTACAGAAAATGCTTTGGAAACCTTAAAAAGCTGCTACTGTTCAGTCATGTCCAGCACTTTTTAACTCCATTTGTGGTATTTTTGGCAAAGATACTGCAGCAGTTTGTCATTTCCTTCTCCAGATCTTTTTATAGGGTGAGATACTGAGCTGAACAGGTTTAAGTGACTTGCCCAGGGTCACACAGCTAATAAATTTCTGAGGCCAAATTTAAACTCAGGAAGATGAGTCTTTCTGACTTCAGAACAGGCACCCTATCCATTGAGCCACCTAGCTAACTCTTCAAAAGCTACATAAATGGAAGTTATTTATAGCATTTCTAGCTTCTTATAGTTCTAAACATTATTCTCTAAAATAATATTATCTAATGAAATTAAAGAAATATTTGCAACAGACTTCTGAAGCTTAGTTTGTATGTACAGTTTTGGTAAGCAATGTCCCCCCTCCGCTACATCTTTTTTTTTTTTGTAAGTTAGCCAAAGTCATGAGAGATGATTTTATCTTTGCATTTTTATTAAGATGTGTTCAAAGTATGTTGACATAGTGGCTGATTGTTGGATTACAGGATTTTCTGCCTGGGGGTACTAGAAATGCTGGTTACTTAATTCAGTAAAGTCTCATTTGACTTAATTTTATGTATATCTAAGTAAGTGTACTAAAATCTGGCTGAGTGTTTTAAATTAAACATTCTTCCTATGTAGTACTTCAGATGACTCTTGAATTAAAGAATCCCCGTTTGGTAACAAATTTATTCTAGCCTCTAAAAGATTTGGTTTATTTGGAAAGATTCCAGAAGGGGGGCAAAAAGATGATTAAAGAGCTGGGAAATTGTGTGTGTGTGTGTGTGTGTGTGTGTGTGTGTGTGTGTGTGTGTGAAAGAGAGAGAGAGAGACAGAGAGAGAGAGACAGACAGAGAGAGAGAGAGAGAGAGGGGAAAGAAAGAGAGAAAGGGGGGAGAGAGAAAGAAAGGGGAGAGAGAGAGACAGAGAGAGACAGAGAGAGAGACAGAGAGAGACAGAGAGAGACAGAGAGAGAGGAGAGAGAGAGAAAGGGGAGAGAGAGAAAGAAATGGGAGAGAGAGAGAGAGAGAGAGAGAGAGAGGAGAGAGAGAGAGAGAAAGAGAGAGAGAGAGAGGAGAGAGGAGAAAGAAAGGGGAAAGAGAGAGAGAAAGGGGGGAGAGAGAAAGAAAGGGGGGAGAGAGAAAGAAAGGGGGGAGAGAGAGAGAGAGGTTGCATGAGAGGTAGAAAGCAGCTGGTCTCATTTTCTGCCAAGGAAAAGTAAAGAAGAAAGAAAAAAACCATTGTAGCAAGAACAATTTAAGTTTGAATTGTGAAAGAACTTGTTGAATGCAAAGAATTGTGAAGTACTGGAATATGGTATTTAAAAAAATGGCAACTACATTTCTGCAGCTATTTTAAAGTAAGAGTATCATCTCTCTAAGACTGTAGTAGCATGGTACAGGTGTTAGAGAAAGTTTTGAACTGGGAGTTGGGATATGGGAATAGTGATGGGAAGTCCCATATTCTACAGGACCAAAAGTAGGTATGTTAGCTTTTCAAGTTCTTTCTAACTTTATCCCCATTCTCCTTTCTAATTTTCTCAGGTGTAACCCCTTCTACACTCAGCTACACCAACTAACTTGAGATTCTTTGAACATGCTCCTTTATCACCCTTTTTCATGCCTTGGCATTTGCTTTCCCTTTTCCCCAAGTACTGCTCTACTCCCTCACTTCCAATAGCTGTTTTCCTAGATTACTTCAAGATTTAACTCATCACACCTTCTGTAAGAGGCCTTTCTTGATTTGCCAGCTGGCTAGTGCCTTCTCTTCTCAGTTGAACTTCCATCTCCTATTTATTATGCACTTAGGAATTTACATGTTGGTTTTTATTACAATGTTATCTCCTTGAAGTGAAGGAATACTTTTTACTTTCTCTATATCCCCAGTTCTTAGTGGAGTACCTGGTACATAAGAAGAGCTTAAGCAATGATTACTACTTGACTGACATCCTAGAGGGAAGAGGAAAACATTGGAGCATTTTGATTAAGGAAGGGCCATGGTCAGGAATCTACATAGCATTTCATCACATTGTGGACAGAATGGAAAAGGGAGAAACTTGAGGTGGAAACACCAATTTCAAGGATATTGCAACACTCCAGGTGAGATATGGTAAAGATCTTAAGGGTTAGTAGAAAGAAAAGGACAAATGTGATTGTAAAGGTAGAACCAACAGGAATTAACAACTTGGATATGAAGGATGAGGAAAAGTGAGGAATCAAAGATGGTATCAAGGTTTGAAATCTGGGACGATGAGGAAGGTGCTAATGCCCTGGAGAAAAATGGAGTAGTTAAGGTGGATGGGGAAAAGATTCTCAGTTAAGTTTGGGACGTGGTGAATTTGAAATGTCTATAGAACATCCTCTAGATATGCTCAATAGACTGTTGATAATAAAGGCCTTCAGCTTAGGAAAAAGATTAGGGTTAGGCCATCTTCATAAAGATGAAACAGAAATTGAATCGATGAGAATTGATGGAATTGATGGGAGAGGAACAGAGGCAGAGAGACAGATAGAGTTAGAGACAGACACAGAGACAAAGACAGAGAAATAGAGAGAGACAGAAAGGAAAGTAGGGAAGAAAAGAAGGAAGGGAGGAAGGAAGGGAGGAAAGAAGGAAGGAAGGGAGGGAGGGGAGGAAGGACAGGACAGAGAGTAGTAGCTGGTATTCAGAGGATAGAAAGGATATATATCTTATCTGTGGGTCAGTTTCTTCTCAGAAAAGTTAGGCTATTAGAACTGATATAAAAAGTTTGATCAGGGCTATTTTATGACACTATGAGTACCATATTTTCAGGTACAATAAAAAATCTGACAGATAAAATTAATTTTTAGGTTCATTGTTTTGGATATTTAAAGAAAGAATAAAACAAAACCTCGTAACTACAGCAAAATCCACATTCACGAACATGTTGTCCAAAGAACATTACCAAAAGAGAAAAAGATATTGTCATAGTAGAACTTAGCTTAGTTTATAGACTATAGACTTAGTTTATATTAATGAAGGGGAACTTCATCCAGTGTTGTTTCTTAACTGCTCTTTATTATAACTTGATTAAATGCTTTCCATATTGAAGGCAAAGATTTTGTTTAAAAGAAGTAAATATCATCAATAACAGATTATCGATTGGCTTCTATATGTAAAGTACTATGCTAGGCATTCAATAATTAAATTATTTGAAAAATTGGCTTAATAAAACATGATACAAACTATGTTCCAAATATGTCAGGCTAATTTATGAGAGGGTTCACTTGAGAAGTATTGCATTTCAGCAAATTCTAACTCATTTTTTCTTTGTTCCACTTAAGTACAAAGGTCAGTTTCAAAAACTTTTAAAAAATAGATAAGGAAAAATCTGCTCGGAAAATTCTGAAACTATATAATGAAGAAACTTATAAGGATCTTAGACCTAAAGCCAGAAGGGGTCCTTATATTTCTTCTACTACAACATCCTCATTTTACTGATGAGAAAACTCTAGCCGGAGGAGGTCAGATAGGGTAAGTTATTTGCCCAGGGTCACATCCATAATAGCATCAGAGGCAGATTTTGAACCCCAGGCATATGACTCTGAATCCTTTGTTCTTACCATTGCACTGTGCTGCCTCTATATAGAGAAAGACAATACATAATGTAAAGAAATTGCGTAGATATGTGGGTCCATTGCAAGAATGGCTATTAGGTATACTTTTTGAATGAAAGAAAAGATAAAAAGTAAACAGCGCTCAGATTGTTCACCAGAAGAAAAATAAAACATCCAAGTTATAACCCAATTGGAAAATAGACTGCCTAGAAGAATGAGATGTTATTACAGATGCTGGTCGAATAAGGAAAGAAGATATGATATGATATGACCCAGGATTTTTCACTGGAGCTATTTTTTTAAGTTTGAATCTTCTTGCCTGAAGGAGATTTTCTAGCCCAATTTGGAGATCATTGAGAGCCCCTAATTATCTAGAAGAGTTGTTTTTCTGGTTATTCTTTGTGTATTTGTTCTTTTTATAAGAAAATGATGGACCACATGAAAACAATATTAAGGGTAACTGGTCCCCATTAAAATTAAGGAGAAAGGATACTGAAACAAATGCACCATTTTTAAAAAGACTATTGGCAATAAAAGAATAAAAGGAAATAAATATCTAATTATGCTAACTGAGGTTTGTAGAACCATATTTTATAAACTGAGCATCCTCCAAGCCCATAAAGAGAAGAGTTTTCATTAGCAAGGACACAGTGGATGGATCATGATTCATGCAAGCGTAAGAACTGGATATGGGCATCTTAGTTCTAGCTGCACACTAGAAGATAAAAAGATATCAGAGAGCGATAGGGTTAAGTCATAATGAGAAATTGCAGGTCTCTGAGATTATGAACTGGATTGATGAGTTTTTCTTTCCTGAAGGACAACATGCAGATTAAAGAGCTTTTAACTGTTCTGGATGCAATCAAAAGGTTATGGTCTTCTGCTAAAAACGAAGTTTCAGCCACAGTTTATGTAAGTTGTTCACATTACTCACTCAGTAATGATGTACTTGGCCTTATTGTTTGTGGTCTGGTTCTCATTTGTTTGCTATTACATTCCAAGACTGCAATGAGTCAGAAATGTTCCTTATTTTTACAGTAAGAAGGGATAGCATGTATTGCCTGAAACATCTCAAGTTTAATCACTTGTCTGTGGTTTTCCCACAATCCATTCAAGCAGGTGTATGGAAGTGAAGACAAACCACAGATTTAGTGGGAGAAATCTATACTTCCATCTGCACTACACTCCCCCTCCCCAGACATAATTGCCTCTTTCCACTTTATATTTGGATAGAGAAAGCATGCTCACTAAAGTGCTACCTGAAATTTGCCCTAGGTGGGAAAGTTCTGGAATGTGGGTAATCGGAGACATTTCAGAATTCAGTAAGACCTCCCAAAAATCAGAATCAACCAATATTTACTCTGAAATTGCTATGGAGGAGGAGAAGAGGAGGAGAAGGAAGAAGAAGAAGAAGAAGAAGAAGAAGAAGAAGAAGAAGAAGAAGAAGAAGAAGAAGAAGAAGAAGAAGAAGAAGACAAAGGAGAAGAAGACAAAGGAGAAGAAGAAGACAAAGGAGAAGAAGAAAGTATAATTCATATGTAGCTTGAAGCTCTGTGAAGTGCTTCACAAATCTTAACAATCCTGGAAAATAGGTGCTATTATTATCCCCATTTTATAAAAGAAAAACAGAAGCGGGCAGACATTATGTCACTTGTCCATGTACATATCAGTAGCAAATTTATGACGCCTGATTTGAACTCAAGTTTTCTTGATTCCTGGTCTAGTGAAGATAATACATGACATAGAGACATTTCACATTCAATCTGTCCTTCTGAAAAGAAATCATTATCTTTTCCCCCAAAATCCAATCCATTCCCAATTTTCTCTATCAACATTAAAGATTCCTGTTTTCATTATTGACTCAATCTCAGTCACTCAAACATCTAATCAGTTCACTTGCTAAATTTTTGTATTTATATCTACAACATCTTTCAGGTCTATATCCTTCTCTCTTTCTACTCAGTTATTACCATAGTTCAGGCTCTCATACTCTAACTCACAACTCTAATATTTCTCTAATCTATACTATTGTAATAGCCTCCTTACTTGTCTACCTGACTTGTCTTATCTCACTTCCATCTTCTACACAGCTTCCGAAGAAATTTTCTTTGAACATAAATTTGACCATCTAACACCCCTACTCAATAAACTCCAGTGGCTGTGTCCTTAGTGCCACTAAAAACAATTTTCAACTCTTCAGACATTTAAAGTTCCTCATATCTACCTACCTTTCTAGCTTTACTACTCATTATTCCTTTTAATACCCTCAATGATATTATCAATCCTTCTTACTTCTCTTCATGCATGATACTCAGTGCCCCTTCTCAGGGACTTTGCCCTGTATCCCTGATTCAAATAAATTTCCTCTTTACCTTCCTTTACCTCTTAGATTCCCTAATTTTATTCAAAGCTGCACATACATGCAGCCCTCTGCATGAAACCTTTTTGGATGCCCTTCCTCCCCACCCTCACCCCCACATAGTTGACATGATAAATTATTTTAGAGGAATATACCTAATTCAACTCAGTAAGCATGTAAGTAGACTTAGATTATGTGTTAGGAATTCTATTGAATACTGGGGATACAATGACACCAATAAAGAAAGTCCCTGCCCTCAAAAATATTACATTCTATTTCATCAAAGTGAATCATTACTCTTTATGACTAAAGTGAAAACTTTAGTTTTTCCACTAAAGTGAAACTTTAAGAAGATCTTCACTGAAGACCTTAAAAAATTGAACTTAATGATGAGAACTTTAGTCCCTATTGAGGGACAACAGGGAGGACATTTTTAGTTGAATGGTGTTTGACTGGACCCTCTAATCAATTATATCACCTATGTTTAAGACAGGTTCAGGTACAGGTATAGAATATGCATTAGGAACGGCAATGTAGTAATAGAAGGAGTTAAAGACTTGGAATCAGGAAATACCAGACTTCAAATCTTGGATCTTACACTAGGGACTTGGACAAATCATATAACTTTTCTGTGCTTCTGTTTCTATATTTGCAGAATGGAGATAATTAAACTTGTACCAATGACTGCACAAGAATCATGTGAGGAAAGTAATTTTTTAGACTTTAAAGTCCTATCAAACCATAACTTGGTACCATTAAACTCTAATGTAAGTAAGGTGACTTGGGGGAGTGGAAAGAAATGCAGTCTTGGAGCCAGGGAGACTTGGGTTCAAGATCTACCTCTGAGGCATCCTGGCTGCATGACCCTGCACATATCATTTAACTTCTTAGATCTCCAGGTAACTCTGAGGTATGGACTATAAGATTAAAAGTTGAAAAGTTTCTACACTATATTAGTAAAGGGAATTTCTTCATTCAGGAACTTGCCACATAATAAGTCCAGAAAAAATATGTATGACAATCAAAATCAATGAAGTATAAAGGCCAAAATAAAATATATGAATAACATAGTATTAGGCCATCATAACTCAACTGAGGCTCAGAGAATTTAAGTGATTTATCCAAGGTCATATAGGTAGTAAATTATAAGTTGAGTGTGGACTTTAAATCTTCTGACTCTTAAGCCACCATTCTGGGGGAATGATCATTTTCACTTTTCACAACATTTTATTCCCTCAATTCATTAAGTTTGATTTCCAATAGCTATCTGATTCATCGATCATAGATTTAGAGCTAGATGAGATCTTAAAGATTAAGAATCCAAACATCTCATTGTATGGATGGAGAAACAAACTTAAAAAAGTAAGAAAACTCATTGTAATTGCAGTAAATGACAAAGCTTGAATGTGAACCTAGAAGTCCTGATTCCAAATCTTACCCCTGTCCCACATTGCCTCATTATAGTCTTAGACACTCTAATCTCCTGCCCTAACTTTCATAAACTGATACTTCTAATGAGCATCTTTACGAGATTTCCTTTACCTCTGAGCCAACTATTTTTATTCCTGCCCTATATCAGAAAGCCCCTTCTTCCATTGGTGAGCTTTTCCTAGAACCTCCATTTTGGGCAACAGCCTAGATCAGCCATCCCCAATTCTCCCACCATGCACCCATGTGAGTGCCTCTTCACCTCTACCCCTCCTTTTTCATTTCCTCTTTTGTGTATTGTCTTCTATTAGAATGTACTCTGCTTGAGGGTAGGGACTACATTCCTTTTTGCTTGTATTTGCATACCTTCTGCTTAGCACTATGCTGGGAATATAATGAATACTTAATAAATGTTTGTTCTCTTGACTGGAGATCTCCAACAGTTGATTTACCTTCATTAAATAAAGTGAATAATATATTTCACATGGAAGCCAAAAAAAATCAGTAAGGAAAGACAAAATATACAAGGTTTCATCAATTACTCCTTTTGTTGCTCGGTTGTTTCAGTAGCGTCTGACTCTTCATGAACCCATTTGTGGTTTTCTTGACAAAGATACTGGAGTGGTTTGCAATATTGTTCTCTAGCTCATTTTACATATGAGGAAATTGAGGCAAATAGTGTAAATGACTTGTCCAGGGTCATATAACCACTAAGTGTCTGAGGTCAGATTTGAACTTACAAAAATGAGTCTTCTTGACTCCAAGTCTGGCATTCTATCCAATGTGCCACCCAGTTATCCCTACCTGATTACAATTAGCTCCATTCCAAAGACACCCCAAAGAAATCATACCAAAAATTAGAACAGATCATTCTAAATTAGTTTCATTTCTTTTTTTCTCTTCTTTCTTTCTTAATTCCTTCTTTCCTTCCTTCGTTCCTTCCTTCCTTCGTTTCTTTCCATTTATTAAGCTAGACTAATAAACCATTTTTTCAATGAGACATTTGACAAAACTCAAATAGAATATAAACTTTTAATTTTTTTTTCTATTTACACTGATAGTTCATCACTTTTCTCTCTAGAGGGGAATAGCATTTTTTTAATCATGAGTCCTTTTGAATTGTTTTGGATCTTTATCTTGATTAGCATAGCTAAGTTTTTCACAATTGATCCTTCACAATGTTACTGTTTCTTTGTACAATAACCTGTCTGCTTATTTGACTTTACATCAGTTCAAACAGATTTTCCCAAGTTTTTCAAAATCCATTCCCCTTGTCATTCTTTGTAGCACAATAATATTCTGTCACAAGAATATAATATAGCTTTTTTAGCCATTTACCAATTGATGGGTGTCCCCTTAATTTCAAATTCTTTGCCACCACAAAAAGAACTGTTTTAATTACGTTTGTACATAGAGCCCTTTTAATTTGTTCTCTTTGAGATACAAACCTCATAATTGTATTACTGAGTCTAAGGGTATGCACAGTTTTATAGTCATTTAGGAAGAGTTCCAAACTGTTCTCCAAATGGTTGGACCAGTTCACAACTCCACCAACAGTTCCTTTAGGTACTGATTTTTTTCCCACATCACCTCCAGTATTTGTCATTTCTGATAGGTCTGAGATGGTACCTCAGAGTCATTTCAATTTGCATTTCTCTAGTCAATAATAATTTAAAGTATTTTTATATGACAATAGAAAATGATTTCTTCTGAAAATTGCCTGTTCATATCATTTGATATATAGTTGATATATATATATTTGATATATATCATAGAAAATATCATTTATTCAGTTCCCTATACATTTGAAAAATTATTCCTTTATCAAAGAGACTTGCTGGTAAAAATTATTCATATCATTTCATTGTGTATGTTACTTTTAGTAAAATATAAATTTCATGATTGTCTCTTTGTCTATTCTTGCTTTTGCTTTTTTCTAAGATCATGATTTCTATCCCTGTCTTTTTTTACTTTAGCTGGAACAAAATAGATTCTGCTCCAGCCCCTTATTTTAACTCTGCGTGTGTATGTCTTTCTGTTTCAGGTATTTCTCTTGTAAACAATATCTTGTTAGATTCTGATTTCTAATGCAAACTGTTTCCATTTTACAGGTGAGTTCATCCTTTTCACCTTCACAGTTATGATTACTAAACTGTGAATTTCCCTCTATTTTATTATCTTCTATTTCTCTCTCTCTCTCTCTCTCTCTCTCTCTCTCTCTCTCTCTCTCTCTCTCTCTCTCTCTCTCTCTCTCTCTCTCTCTCTCTCTCTCTCCCCCTCACCTTTGTCCCTCCTCAAAGTTCTTTCTTCCTCCTAAACACTGCCTTACTTAATTTGCTATCATTTTATCACTCCTACATTTTCTTTTATCCTCTTCCCTTACTACTATCCTGTTGGATAAGATAGATTTCTGTACCCAACTTAGTGTGTATATCTGTTCCTCTCTCTTTGAACTAATTACAATGAGAATGAAGTTCAAGCAGTGCCCACCACTCCCCCAATTTTCCCATGCACTGTAAAAACTTTTCCTTGCACACTTTTTTCATGTCATAATTTCCCCTATATTTCCTATCCATCCTTTCTCTTTCTCCCAGGCCATCTCTCTCTTCCTCAGTCCTTTTTTTTCAGATCAGCTCAATAGAATCAAATCACACCTATGTCATCTGTCTGTATAGACTCCTAACTGCCCTATTTATGATAAAGTTCTTAAAAGCGTCATGTGTCATCTCTTTATATTTAACCTATAAAACTTATTGATTCCCTTTTTAAATTTCTCTTTCAATATTACTTTTTATGATTCTCTGGAATTTTGTGTTTGAATGTCAGTTTTTTTATTCAACTCTGATATTTTCATCAGATATGTTTGAAAATCCTCTCATTAAATATCCATTTCTTTTTCTCCAGAGCCATTATATTCAATTTTGTTGGAAAGGTTATTCTTCATTGTAATTCTAGCTCCCTTGCCTTCCAGAATATAATTCAAAGCTCATCTAGTATTATTATGCCCATGATGTTTGACTTGTTTCTTTCTGGCATCTTGCAATATTTTCTCCCTGAACTGGGAACTCTAGAATTTGACTGTAATATTTCTGGGAGTTTTTATTTTGAGATCTCTTTCAGCAGATGATCAACAGATTCTTTCCATTTCTATTACACCTTCTGTATCTAAGAAATTAGGGCAGTTTTACTTTATAATTTCTTCAAATATAATGTCTAGGTTATTTTTTTGATTATGATTTTCAGGTATTACAATAATTCTTAAATTCTCTCTCCTCAATCTATCTTCCAGGTCAGTTGTTTTTCCAATTAGGCATTTCACATTTTATTCTAGGTTTTTTTTTCACCTTTTGGCTTGATTTTATTCTTTCTTGATATTTTATGGAATTATTAGCTTCCATTTTCCCAAGGCTAATTTTTAAGTTATTATTCTCTTCAGTGAATTTTGTATCTCCTTTTCCATTTTGGTCAATTGTGCCATTCAAGGAATTCCTTTATTCAATAGAATTTTGTATCTGTTTTACCATTAGACCAATTCTGTTTTTAAGGTATTATTTTCTTCAGTGCATTTTATGCCTCTTTTTTCCAAACTGTTCTTTCTCTTTTTATATTTTTTTAAATCTCTCTCATTTCTATGTTTTTTTTAACCTTTCTCCTCTTTTGTTCTTATCTCCTTTTTAAATCTTCCAAAAATTCTGGTCATGCTTGTGTCCAATTTGCATTTTTCTTTGAAGCTTTGCTTATAGCTGTTTTCATGTTTTTGTCATCTTCTGAGTTTGTATCTTTGTCTTCTCTACCACTGTCAGAGTTATTTTTATGTCCAAGTTCTTTTATTGCTATTTGCTCATTTCCAGCCTACTTCATGTCTTTGGACTTTATGTTAAAGTTGGGTTTTGTTCACCTAAATGTAGAGAAGCAATATTCCAAGCCTCTGATTTTTCAGCACTGCTGTTTTCAGAACTACTTCTGAAGGTCTTCAAGTTTTCAATGCTTTTAACATGATGTGATCTGGAGAGTGGTGTGATCATTTCTATTGTGGTCTGCACTCAGGTCTTTACCCAAGAAGGGCCACTGCTCCCCTGCATCTGCAAGTGCTAGTACTCTCCATGGCCTCAGAACTGTGACCAGGTGTAATGGTAATATATATGTGAATGTCTTTCCCATTCATTAATAGATCTATGTGACTTGCTTAAATCACATGGAAGCCTAAATCACATATGGTAGGAGGAGCTTGATGAATGGGTGAAATAGGAAGGGTGGAGCAGAACTGAGAGGAAGTTGGTAAGAGAAGTTAGGGTGGAGGGAGGAGAGGACACAGGCAAGTAGGCACAGCTAGGCTTGTAAGTGTTTATGGGAAGGTCTCTGGAGGGTTAATGAGGGAAACTTGGTAATGACTTTGTCCCCTGCAGCTATAATGTGCATTGATTTCTTGGTTACTATGATGGATTCGACTTTTTAGTGTTGGGATTTGACTTTCTGATGAATATTGTCTTGGTGATGCTCCAGGTCCCCTGCTACCTTGTGCATAAGAGCTCTTCTCTACCCTGTGATTGTGACCCAGCACTGTATATTGGAAAAAGAGTAGCTTAACAGTGCCAGATCCTATATCCAGGGCCAGCGAAAGGTGTCCTGTAATCTCTTTCTGACCAGTTGTCTAACCCCTTTACCATCTCTGAGCTGAGAGGGTAAAGCTTCTATAGTGACAGCAACCTCCAAGAACTATCACTGTGTTGTCTGATGTGAGCTACAAGCTGACCCCCATCCCAGTGTCACAGACAGTTCCTGCTGAACTCCTAAGTTGTCTTCAGCTAGAAGAAAATGTCTAACCTCAACGTTTTGTTGACTGCACTTCAGAATTTGATTTGAGGCATTATTTTAATTTTTTTACAGGGTAAAGTTCAGTTGAGTTGCTGCCTCTACATCTACTTTCTTGACTCCACTGCAATATAAACTCCTTTTAGTACAGGACTATTTTTTTTTGTCCCAAATGACTAGAAAATGCCTTCTACATGGTTAGCACATTAAAACTATTTGACACTATTTAATTGAAGAAAAATATGGGAGATACGGGCTGGATAATTCTACAGTTTAGTAACATTTGGATGCAAAGGGTGGTGGTTAATGAATTCATGTTGAACTAAATCATCAGCTTCTACCACATGAGCTAGAGAACCTGGGAATGGGGTCAAAGAGTTTCTGAAATGGGACTGTGCATCCTTATGCAAATCTGCAAATAAGTCACTATAGCCATTATAATGTTTCACATACATATTGCTAATTTTTAAAAATATGTATATAACATTGTAATTAACCAATTGGTCTATAAACTAGATGTGAATAGTCCTTCTAAAATGCAGATTACAACTTATCCATGCATTTTTATTTTATTAAACTATTATCTGTGTCTTTCCAAAAATTCCTTATAGTAGGTATACCCAATACACCAGAGACTTTCCTCACTTTTTCTTAATATCATGAGGAAACCAATGGAGTATGCACACTGTCCACTAGTTCACATAATCCACTCTTCTTCCCTTTTACTCCTATACTTCTTTTATGTCATTCTTAAAATTTCTTCTTATTTGCCTGTTTATGATATACTGATGGCTGCTTATGCCCACTATATGCCTCTGCCTTGCCCTTTGAGAGATCCTTTGATTCCAAATATTCAGAGATTATAATATTCCATGACTTACAGATATAAACCACTGCTAGTAGAATATTGATATGAAAAAGTTGAAGTTTTGATTCATGGAAAAAGTTGAAATCATTTAAAAGAATTTGTGCAATTTCCCAAAGGCAATCCAGCCCACTCTTTCTCTTGTTTAATTCTGAGCCCTACTCTTCATTAATGTGTAGGACTTATTATTGCAGATACGTAAATATGTCTTTATACATATATAATGTATATATATGTATATGTAGAGATGCATATATATATATATACATATATACACATACATAAAATCACACTAGGTATGTACATACATATATGTTTATAAATCTATGCGTCCTGTTGGGTGGACTCTGCAGACTTTCTAATTAACTGAAAATCCTATCTAAATAATAAAAAATCTTTATTCATCTGCTTTTTCCTGTGTGAGTAGTTAATATTTTTAGAATGATCGGAGACCTTATTTTGCAAATATCATTGCAGACTCTGCAGGGTTCTAGAACTTCATGCAATCAGTACGATGTTGTACATAAATAAGAAAACTATCTGTATAAGATTCTTCCTCAGCCTGGACTTGAAGCTAGACTTCCTCCAAACAGTAGCAAAGCTCTTTTTGGTAACCATTTATTTCTTTGTTTCATTCCTTGCTGTATATTAACCTTCAGAAGGCCATTGAACAGTTATCTCTGTGAGCATTTCTTTCTAGGCTAGATGTATTATCTTGCATAATTCTGACTAATTCATTACACTTAACTTTCTGGAGGAGCACCTCTAATAAAAGGTGGGATATTGCTTTACCAAATCAAGTTTTACTTTATAGACATCAAACAACACTTTTGCACTTGAATTTCCCTATCTTTCATTAAACTGTGTAATCTTAACCATGTTGTGTATTACAGAGAATAGCCTATAATATCCTGCTCGTCCCTAGCTCACACATTCTCTTTAAGCATGTATGGATTGATTTATCCATCTATATCTGTCTATCTATCTATCTACATGTAAGCATGTGCATATATAAGTGTGTGTATTATATAACATATTGTGTAATAATATGTAATATATTACATATAATATGTATACAAACATATTATGTGTTATATATATATAAAGAGACAGAGACAGAATCAGAGACAGAGAGACAGACACACAGAGAGATAGAGAGACAGACATGGAGTGAGGGAGACAGAGAGAAATGAGAAAGTAGGCATATGAGTTATCAGTTACAGACTTTCACCTATTTTTGGTGAAAAGATTGAAAGTTTTTAGTATGCCTTCACTATAACACTCTTCAGATACCTTGTGAATCTATTTCACAATGTCATCAGAGTGTGTCACTTCACAGTGTGGATCTCCTCTAAGTGTATTTGGCCTAGCTCAGGTGATTTGTAACTTTGTTTACTCCAAACCAGTGTCATCTCCATTTCCTTTATAAGAACATCCCAAGCTGTGATGATAGAGTCCAAAGGTGGTAGTTACACTACCCTTGATTGTGAAAATAGTTCATTAAAAATATTTGTAGGTCTTATCCATCTTGTTATTTTCCAGTTGTATCCTTAAATGCCCTGAGTATGATTTAACTCAGTGGGGGCTTATGCCAAAGTTTCTTTGAACTAGCATTTTTCCCTTTCCTGCGAATGGAGCAATACCGTGCATAGCCTTCCTTCCTTAAAAAAAGAATTTAGACTTGCTGGAAGTCCTACTCTCAGGGATTCACCATATTGATGCCAAGCATTGTCGTTAGGTAGTACAGTGTATATAGAAAGAAAAACTTGAAATTAGGAAAACTTGAGTTCAAATCTAGTATTGTAGCAGATATTTACTAACCATGTAGCCCTGAGAAACTCTACTTCTCACTACCTCAGTTTTATTTTTTTATCTGTATAAAATGAGGATAATTATAGTATCTACATCTCAGAGCTGTTTTGAAAATGAAATGAGAGAATTACAGGTGTACAGGACAAACCAGTGCTCTTAAACTTCCACCATCTTTCTAAAGATTTTACACATGCAATTCTGCTCTAAACCTGTTTGGCCTTTGACTAGTTTCTCTCTCTGCTAGACAAATAAGTCAAGTTGCTGAATAAGGTTTTTATTAGTTTTTTTTAACCTCCTTATCAGCACATTAGTAAATGAATAAACATATAATAATTATCTACTGTATGCCAGGCACTGTGTTAAACCCTCGGGATATAAGCAAGACACGTATATTCTCTGAACTTGAGGAGCTAATAATCTAATGAGTAAGACAGCATGCAAACAATGTATATCCATTCCATGATTCATGTTAATAACTTTTTTCTATTCATTTTCTATTTTGAGGCATCAATAACTTGTTTATTAGGTCAATTGGATTTTTTCATTGCTTATATTTTTTTCTTATTTTTATTCTTAGTTTCTAGATCTTTATAAAAAATTTACTGGACTTCTAACAGATATCTGACTCCATAGAAGGTTGATTTAGGAATTTCCTAGATACTGAAATGTAATCAATATTTTGTTGTTTTTCATGAAATGGCTAAAGTCTTCTTTCTGATTTTTTCTGGATGAAACATTCCTAATGTATGTTTTTGCTCATCACAGAAAATTTTGGTTGAATAATCCTCTAAGTAGAGAAGCATGGTGATATATGTCTCAGATTCAGAATATTCTGGGTTCCAGTCCTACTTCTGACATATATTGGTTATATGACTTCAGCAATTCTCTTAATATCTCAGTGTGATATCACAAGTGATTCTCTAAGACTGTATAATGCAGAAGCATTGCTAATCCTCTTTCTTAGGAGCTTACTCACTAGGAGTTCCTTATACCCACAAAAATTTTAGTTTTAGATCTAAATATGTGTTTGCATATAACCCTTTTAAAAGAACATTTATCTGCATTTTCCTTAAAATGGGAAGGCAGGGGGTGGAGCCAAGATGGCAGAGTAGAAGGACGCAGGTTTACGAGCTCCGAAACCACAGCCCATAGATTTAATGTAAAAAGAGGCCCCCATAACTTCTGAACCACTGAAAGGTGTACAGAAATGGAGTGGAAGAGATTTCTGTTCCAGAGAGCCCTGGAGAGCCGTCCCCAGGGTCCGTCGCACCCCAGAAAGCAGACCCCACCCCAGCGCTGCCCTGGCCGTGGCAACAGAGAAGCTGATCCAAGCAGGCTTCAGGGACGGAGGCTCCGGTGGCCGGGAAGGTCCCTCCGCCCACAGAAGCTACAGGTCAGTGAGAGAGACGGCTGACTGGCCGAGGGGAACGAGGTGTCTCCGTGACTCAGGCCCCTTCGGGAGGAAGCGGCAGCGGCAGAAACGGGGGCAGGAAACGGCGGAGGCAGAGGCGTGGGCGGCAGCGGAGGCGGCGGCCGCCCGGACTCCCTCAGCAGCAGGTAGGATCTTCATTATGGAAGGTCTCTGCATAAAGCCCCTGAGGAAGCCGAGCCTGGGAGGTGGCCCCGCCCCCACCCCAGCACCAGAACTAAAGCTCACATTGATTAGCGCGGAGAGTACATTTGAATCCCAGACCCCAAGCACTAGCTGGGAGGATCTAGGCAGGGGTGGAAAGGAATCTCAGAAGTCAAGTAACTGGCTGGGAAAATGCCTAGTAAAGGGAAGAAAAATAAGACTATAGAGAGTTTTTTCTAACAAATGCAAATGATCCCGACTTTCGGATCTGACGAGGAGGGGGACATATTCTTGCCATCAGGGAAAGATGTGGAGGGTGGGGCCTTGGTACCCCAGACAACCCAGGGGGATGTTGGGTGGGCTCAGGCCTTGGAGGAGCTCAGAAAGGATTTTGAAAGGCAAGTTGGACAGGTGGAGGAAAAACTGGGAAGAGAAATGAGAGATGCAAGAAAAGTATGAAAAACGGGTCAATGCCTTGGTAAAGGAGACCCAAAAAAATGCTGAAGAAAATAAAACCTTGAAGAATAGGCTCACTCAATTGGCAAAAGAGGTTCAAAAAGCCAATGAGGAGAAGAAATGCTTTCAAAAGCAGAATGAGCCAAATGGAAAAAGAGGTTCAAAAGCTCACTGAAGAAAATAGTTCTCTCAAAATTAGAATGGAACAGATGGAGTCTAATGACTTTACGAGAAACCAAGAAATCACCAAACAAAACCAAAAGAATGAAAAAATGGAAGAGAATGTGAAATATCTCATGGGAAAAACAATTGACCTGGAGAATAGATCCAGGAGAGACAATTTAAAAATGATGGGACTACCTGAAAGTCATGATCAAAAAAAGAGCCTAGATATCATCTTCCATGAAATTATCAAGGAAAACTGCCCTGACGTTCTACAACCAGAGGGCAAAATAAGTATTGAAAGAATCCATCGATCACCACCTGAAAGAGATCCAAAAAGAGAAACTCCTAGGAACGTTGTGGCCAAATTCCAGAACTCCCAGGTCAAGGAGAAAATCTTGCAAGCAGCTAGAAAGAAACAATTCCAGTATTGTGGAAATAGAATCAGGATAACTCAAGATATAGCAGCTTCTACATTAAGGGATCGAAGGGCGTGGAATAGGATATTCCAGAAGTCAAAGAAACTAGGACTGAAACCAAGAATCACCTACTCAGCTAAACTCAGTATAATACTTCAGGGGAAAATATTGTCTTTCAATGAAACAGAGGACTTTCAATCATTCTTGATGAAAAGACCAGAGCTGAAAAGAAAATGTGACTTTCAGACACAAGAATGAGAAGAAGCATGAAAAAGTAAACAGCAAAGAGAAGTCTTAAGGGACTTACCAGAAGTGAACTGTTTACATTCCTACATGGAAAGACAATATTTGTAACTCTTAAAACTTTTCAGTATTGGGGTAGTTGGTGGGAACACACACACACATGTACATGCATGCATGAACACACACATACACACATGCACACACATACAGAGACAGTGAGCACAGAGTGAATTGAATAGGATGGGACCATATCTGAAAAGAAATTAAGGTAAATGGTGAGAGAGAAATGTAGAGGAAGGAAAGAGGGTGAAATGGAATGGGGTAATTATATGTCATTTAAGAGGCAAGTAGGAGACTTTTTAGTGGAGGGAAAAAGAGGAGAGCTGAGGAAAAAAAAAAACAAGAAGTTTACCCTCATCACATTTGACTAAAGGAAGGAATAAAATGCACACTCATTTTGGTATGAAAACCTATCTTACAGTATAGGAAAGTGGGGGAGAAGGAGATAAGCAAGGGGGGGATGATGGAAGGGAGGGCAAAGGGAGGAGGGAGTAATTTGAAGTCAACACTTGGGGAGGGACAGGATCAAAAGACAGAAGAGAAAACAATGAGGGGCAGGATAGGATGGAGGGTAATTCAGTTAGTCTTACACAACACGACTATCAGGGAAGTCATTTGCAAAATTACACAGATACGGCCTATATTGAATTGCCTGCCTTCCCAAAGGGAATGGGGGGGGAGGGAGGGATGGGGAGAATTTGGAACTCAAAGTTTTAGGAACAACTGTTTAGTATTGTTGTTGCTACTGGGAAAGAAGACATATAGTTAATGAGGACTAGAAAGTCATCTGGCCCTACAGGAGAAAAGAGAAAATGGAGACAAGCGAAGGGAGGGATGACAGAAGAGAGGGCAGATTGGAGATAGGGAAAATTAGATTGCTAGGTGTATTGGGGTGGGGGGAGGGGATAAAAGGGGAGAAAATTTGGAACCCAAAATTTTGTGAAAATGAATGTAAAAAGTTAAACAAACAAATAGATAGATAGATAGATAGATAGATAGATAGATAGATAGATAGATAGATAGATAGATAGATAGATAGATAGATAGATAGATAAATAGATAAGTAAATAGATGGGAAGGCAAAATTTCCAGGAAGGTTTTTTTTTCCCCTGCCTTATAAAGGCACCAATTTGCTACCTTATAGTTTGTGTACATCACCAATCCTTCATGAGCACCTGAAGAAAATGGCTAGTGACTGAAATAACTCCAGCCAAATCTTTAACCTCATTATTTTGAAAGTTATCAGACAAATAAAATTGAACACATCCACTGGGAGTAAGTTACATTTATCTCAATCCTTTCCCACTTTGGGACAGCTCCTGTCTGCCTATCATAGTTATTACCTCTTCAATATTTATATAACAATTATTTGGAGGAGGGGGAGAATTAAAGGGTTATTAAAAGCATCTTAAGTTCACTGTCTTCCACTGAAATTTACCTTTCTTATGAAAGAATGATGTTTTTCTTTACCCTCTATTATAGCTAATGTATTAAAGAAACCTTTTTCTTTTATTTTATATCTCTGCAGAGTTATATCTTATATCTTACAGTGCTTTTCTGATTGGAAACTTGTTTATTAAAGATAAGAGTGTTTTACTGGGAGTTGGAAGGTAGCATAATATCGCATATTATTGTATGGCTCTAATGAGTTCTTTCCTGATTCCCCCAATGGTTCCCACCCTGCCAACCTCCCCCCTCCACCCCCAAAAAATTACTTTGCATGTATTTTGTATTTGCTCATATGTGTGCATGTAGTTTCCCATAATGGGATGTAGGCTCCTTAAGAGCAGCGACTTTGATTTTTGTCTTTGTCTTTCCCAACTTGACAAGCAGTAAGTGCTTAATAAATGCATATTCATTTGTTGATTGACTGAAGTTACATGACCACTTTGAGGAAGAGGTGTTTTGGGGGGTTTTCTCTCCATGCATAAAAACATGAACATTGGACTGGTTAATATTTTGTGTCATTTCCAACTCCAAACTTCTGTTGTCATTTCCCTAAACTTTTGTAAAATAAAGTAGTTTCTATTTTGTACGTAATAACAAATTACTTATCCCTTCCTGGCCTCTTTGTGCTTTTTCCAGTTCAGTACAATTTTATTCAGTTTTCAAAACATCTCTTCTCTCATCTTATATTTCTTCCTAAATTTATTCTCCTGCCACAAATTGTTCTGGTCTGTTTTGAGGAAGGTCTTAGTTCAACCATACTTTGTTGTCCAGACTTTGCCACTATCCTCAACTGCTTTCTTCCTCTGCCCCCTTACTGCATTTGAATTCCCCTCGGGATGCTCTTTTTGAGGCATAGTCTAAAACCTCCCATCCTTTATTTTTCCATATGTCCTAGAAAACAACTTACCTCCTCTCCCCACTTTTTAGCTCTTACATGTGTTACTTTCCCTAATTAGAATGTAAGCTCCTTGAGGGTAGGGATTATCTTTGTTTTCACTTATATTTGTATCTCCAGTGATCAGAACTGTATCAAGCACATGGGAAGTGCTTAATAAATGCTGTTGATTTGAGTTGACTGTTTCCACTTATCTGTGCAAGCATACATCTCCATATTTGTATGTAAGCTCCTTGAGGGCAGGGACTGTCTCAGTTTTATTTTTGTATACTCAACACCTAGCACTGTGCCTTGTACATAGCTCATAATGAATGCTACATGACTGATGTATTCATTATATGGTTAATAGACTGAGGGGAAGGAAAGAGAGGGAGGAAAGGACCTGGAATGACTTCCTAATCCTGAAATACCTATTTCCTACATCTTTGAGGAAAATGAGGAAAGGGGGGAAAGTGGAAGAGGAAAGGAGGGGAAAGGTTGAAAGGGGAATGAAACAAAGATGGCAAGAGAGAAGAAAGGGGATAGGAAAAGAAAGAAAAAATAAGGAATGGAAGTAAAAAAGGAAAAATAAATAGAACATTGATGTTCTTCTCTATCTCAAGTCCTGATAGTTTCTTTTTCTTTCATTAATATTCAATTGAGAATTAGTCTAATTTCTTAGATACATATGGTTAAACTTCTTTCCCACATAATTTATTCTTTTATCTCAAGACTGTTATTCTTCATTTTCCTATTTTATATAGATTCTCTCTTTTCTTAATGTAATAAATTTTATTAGTTTATGCACATGATTTCATTATACTTTCCAGTTCTCAGCGGACTTTCTCTTGTTGGTAAAAGATAGGTTTAAGGAGGGAATATTCCCCATTTTGGTTCTATACCAACAACTTATTTCCATTATATAGTTTCCATTTTATTGTGATTATAAATCACTTTACATACATACATACATATTTGATTCTCAGGACAGCCCTCTGAGGTAAGTACTGTTGTTATCCTCATTTTATAGATGAGGAAACTAAGCCTGAAATAAATTAAGTGTCTGAGACTAGGGATCCAGCACAGACACTAAACAGAACAAGCTTAGAGAAATCCCAGAGGTCACACAGCTAATTAGTGGAAGAGCTAAGATTAGAATTAGCCCACATTAGAATTCAAAATAATATTTAGGATGTTGCTGTTTTAAAGAGGGTCTCTGAAATTTCATTCCCAGGTATGTGGCTCTTACTGTCATCCCTCTAATTGTGGAAAGTCTTCTGGTCTCCATGGGGAAGGATAGAGACAATCTGGAACAGGTGATTGAGCAATGGGAGCCTCTGAAAAGGCTTAAATTAGTATGCAAATACCAGTAAAATATTAAGACATTACCATTCATTAATATAGATGAATGTATCAGGTGACTACATTTTGCCTTAGAAGCCAGGTCCAAACTTGTCATGCAAGATAAATACTAATGATGAGGAAAAGGAGCAATATAAAATAACTATGGATGTATAAGAAAGCTTGGTCATAGCTTCAAAGTGGAAGATCTAGAAAGTCTGAGGATAACATAAAAGTACTTGGTACTCCAAAGTGAAGAAGAAATTTGAGATTAACAGAAACTTGAAAGAGGAGAGGGGAAAATATAATGCCAAGTCCAAAATTCATTGACCCATAATGTTGCCTAGGGTCACCCATATTTTATGACTAAGAGGGAAATTGGAACAAAGCATGTATTTTGGAGCAGATAAAGAGAAGCAGACGATGAAGTTGTTTCTCTCCCACCCCTCATGCTATAGATTAGGCACTATAGAATTTCCAAGTTAGGTTATAGGATTGGAGAGTTAAAGACTATCTGGTTGGTCATCTAATCAACATATAACTCAGGGTTAAGATATACTCCATCCCAAACTATTACAAGTTAAAGTAGACCTGTTGGACCTGACTCTAATCCAGACCAGTCTTCCAACACAGGGCACCATTTACAACCACAACATCTAATTTTAAAAAAAAAGAAGCAAGAACAGTGATTTCCTATGCATGGTTTTTGTTTTGTTTGTTTGCTTTTTTTCAGGAGAGATGACTTTAGTTAACCCAGAGAGACTTGAGCCAGCTCAAATCCCATGGTCCTAAGTGGGGTCAGCATCATTCTCCCATTAGCAGTGCTCTAGAGTAGCATTTGTTCATTGACCAAAAACAAACAGAACAGTTTCTTTTCTATGGCCAAATGTATTGCCAGTTGAAAGCTATCCAGTTTGTTATTAGATTCAGGTGTTCCTGCAGTGGTCTAGCTTTTACCCTATTAATTCTCCCTTTCCTGAGATTGTGCGCTTCTGGCATCAACACTTTTATTTTCTTTTCAACGAGAAGTTGCAAACTCACTGAAAGTTTCAGGTTGGTTAGCAGGTGGCCATGCTTGCCAGGAAGGAACTCAGAATCTTGGATGACCTCAGGGGTTTAGCTAGGTTCACAAATTTCTATCAGTCCATGTCCCTACTATAAAGTCTTACGGGAATTTTAATGTGAGCAGAGAGCAGACCAACCCTAGGGTTATAAATTCTCATATAAAACACCCTCTGTGTGACCAAAGAATAGTAAAGAGAAGCTATTTTTTTTAACGGAAGTCATTGGAGAGATGAGGAAAGAAAAAAAAAGCAGGTGAAAAATGCATGCCAAGTGTTCTGCTGTTCCAAGGATTTCACAACTGAGAAGGTAGCAGGGAACACTGAAAACAAAATCAAATTGCTTTTGCCAGGCTTTCTAATCTGTTTTGCTTGACACAAGAAGGCCACTCCTCTTGAGAGGAAGTGAGCCAGATTCTCAGAGTTGGAATCAAAAGCAAAGAGAGGGATACAAACTAGAGGTGCAAAGTACGTATTTCTTGAACAGCAGGGTCCTGGAGATGCCTAGAAGTATTTTTCAGGGAACTCAAGCAAAGTGGCAGGAATTGTGTATCCTAAAAAAACCAACTGGCTAACAGATGATATTCTGCAAAGTTCCATATTTTATCCAAGATCATATTTAAGATTAGATAAGAAGGAAAATAATCTCTTCTGGGACATTCAGAGTTATACAAATTGTCCAAAATAAGATCTCTTTCAGACTCAGTTCCCTCATCTGTAAAATGAGGAAGGTGGACTCAATGGCCTCCAAGTTCAAGTTCCCATTCAGATAAGATCAAAAAAGGAAAAAAAAATAAGTTTAGAGTAGTTATAGGTGCCAGTTAGAGATGGAGACACAATTGCAACTCAAAATTTGAAACAAAATGGAACAGTAAGTAGAGATAAATTTCTCAAGAGAAGAAGCTAAAAAGAGAGAAATCCAGATTATGGTTTGTAATCAAAAGTGCCAATCCTGTGGACTTTTATCTCTCCCTTTGAGACGCTATCTGTGGAGACACAAAGTAAGTTCATGCAGCTCATTATGTTACTTGCTTTCAGCTTAAATACAAATTATTTTTATACCTTAAATAAGAAGAAATGTTAGTACTACTACAGACCTTTAAAGCTTATAAACTACTTTCCTCATAAATCATAAGGTAGTAGATAGTTTAATATTTCATTTCAGACCTATGATTTCATCTGCTATGGGGAATTCCAAGTATGGAAACTCCTTTCACTGATGCAAATGCAGCAAATTGTCTGAAACTTTCAGTTTTAAAGAGTTGTCTAGGATACAGAAAATTAAATGCTAGAACTCACACATGTCACAGACAGGACTTTCATGAAAACCAGATCTTTCTGACTCTAAGACTACGTCTCTACTCATGTGCTAACATGCTGATCTTTTGTGCAAATATTGTCCATGTTTTGTTTTTTCCTCAGATGAGAAAACTGAAGTTAAAGATGCTAAGTGAGTTGAACAAGATCACAGTGCTCTTAAGTGTCAAGTTGGAGATTCAGACCCAAATTCTGATTTAAAATTCTGACTCAAAATCCCATGTTCTTTCCTCTTGGAAAATTCTATTGTGCAAGAATTCATAGTATCATAGATTTATGACTGCATGAGGTTAAGTGACTTACCCAAAGTCAAAATATATGGTCAATTTGAGATTTAAACCTGAGCCCTCTGACTCCAAAGGCAGCAGCCTTTCTACAATACTATGGTGATTTCTTTTCACCACTTGGTGAACCCTGCTCATTGAAACAACATTGCTCAGAGTTCAGGAATCTATCCCCAACACCATTCTTTGTTCCAAAAGGAAGCCATTTGTGGAGTGAGTAAGAGTGAGAAATGAGTAAGGAATCAAGGTTGACACCAATGTTGTCATCCTTGGTTGACTAGATAGATAACTGTGTCTTCTGTGGTGGGGAAATTCAATAGGTGATTTGGAGAGAAAATGTGTTATGTTTTAGACATGTTGATTTTGAAATTCCTACAGAATATGCTGTTGAAAAGCCCTTTCAGGAAAATTCAAGAGTTGTCTGCATAGATATGAAAATTGAACCTATGGGAGGTCACAGGTTGTGTTTGTCCTTCATTTTTGAAGAGGACCATGACATCAGGGAAATAATGACATGACTTACAGTTGACTTGGATTTGAGTTAGGGAGGGCTGTGCAAGATCACCAACCTCACTTTCCCCTCCAGTAGCTAGAGATGGCCCAGGATGCAATGGGAGACCCTGGCCCTTTTAGGCTAAGGTCTTTTGGGGTATAGGCCTCCTTAAAAAGTAGTCAGGGGATGGCACCTTTAATTAGAAAAAGAAAAAAAAATCAAGGTGGGAGGACAAGACCTTCAAGGTTGCTGTTCCAAAGAGAGAGTTATCACCGTCATTAACTCTAAGCCAGGAGGGTCTCAAAACAGCAATTAAATGGAGCTTAGGCAGGGACCTATTGTGGTCCAATCTATGGGCTTCAGAGTGAACTGGTTTTGAGGTTTTAGGAAAGAAAAAATGTGAATAGGAAAAAACATCAAGGACAGAAATTTAGTCCACCACCACTTAGAAGGCATGACATAGACGAAGATTCAGCAAATGAGACTGCAGTGTGTTCAAACAGATAGGAGAAGGAAAGGAGAGAAGTATGACAAAAACTAAGAGGTGGAGATTGTTCCATATTGTATAAGCTCTTTAAGACTGGGGACTGGTTTATTTTTGAATTTGTAACCCAAGAGCTAGTGCATAATTGCTGCTTAATAAATGCTAATTGAATGATTTTGCTGATTCAATTGAACAAGCATTTATTAAGCACCTCCCATGAACAAGACATTATGCTAAGTACTGAGGATACAATAAGGAAAATAAAACAATCTTTCCTGCTAAAGGCCCAAGATTCTACTGAAAGGGAAGATAAAGTCAAGGTTTACTGTTTGTAGTATAATTTTAAGTCCTTCATAGAATTTGTCTGCTTTTTCACCCCATGAAATAAATGTTGTTACAAAAGGTGCAATTATCTTTGTAGTGATCCATTTATGAACCTTGTGAGTACTGGTAAAGCAAACTGACCAAATATCCTAAGAATTGATTATTTTTATTGTCTCTGAATATGATATGAAAGCAACTCCACCTTTGAGAACACCCACAAGTAGGGATTGTGATACGGATGGGACAACAAAAAAGACTGGGAGAAAGTGATTAGACAGGTGAAACATCAACAGGAAGCATGGTATCATAAAAGCCTAGGGAAGAGAGAGTATCTGGAAAGAGAAGATGGTCAACAGTGCCAAATGCAGAAATAAATCAAGAAGGATTATGAATAAGAACAATATCAGATTTAGCAAGAATTCGTTATGAGATTCAGTTGAGAGATGTGGTAAAAAAACAGATTGCAAAGGTGAAAGAAGAAATGACATGGAGGCAGCAAGCATAGATAACTTTTTCAAAGAGTATATCTGAGAAAGGGAGACAGGGCATAAGACAATTGTTTTTAAAGGATGATAAACTAGTGAAAATATTTCATTTGAAGGGTGGTTTGTTTTTTTTTTTTAAATGGGGAAGACTTAAGCATGTTGAAGGAAAGGAACCAGTTGCTAGGAATAATGATTTGAAGAGGAGGATGGGGTTATTGAGGAGGAAATCTGCTGAAGAATCCTGGAGGGAAAGGCATGATGGCCACATGTAAAGGAATTAACCTTGGCAAGGAGTCTTTGATGTTCAATAAATCTCATCATTTGGTAACATAAGTTTTGCATGAGGACTCTTTTGTCTCCTAGTGTGGATACTGATTTTCCCCCAAAATTACTCAGTTGGAGATGTTTGCCATTAAATGTAGAAAGAAAAATGAGTAGAGAAAGTGATTGATTCTCCTTTTCATTTGAAGAAAAATCAGGCAAAGCCATAAAAGAGTATTAATTTATATTCAGAGTGAAAAATTCTTACAGAATTATGCACTAATATAATTGAGTCTTCAATGGAAATGAAGAGACTGACAAATTCTCCTTAGTGACTTAGATCTTCACATAACCTTATTGCTTTGTGCAAAGTGACTGTTAAGTTGACCCAAGGAAAGTGGGTGAAATTGTCACACAAAGAGATAGAGAGCAAAATATGTTCATCTCCAATTTGAGTAATTTCTATAATTCCTTAGATGTGAGATTTTAAAAGGCAATTATGAAAAATACTTGTATTCTAACATGCAAAGCAATAATGTTGTTCATTTAAGATGAAGGAAAAAATGCGATATGGAGTATACAGGAACCAAGACAAATTTTTGTCCAAGGCATCAGCCCAAACCATGTTTTTGTGGCTCCAAATACTTTAGTTAACTTCTTTACAAAAATATCTACTCGCCTTCTCACTACACGGTATCTGCCCAAACCACAAGTATCAAAGTACAGCCTGAAAAACAAATCCTTCAGTATTTCTAACCAAATAGTACTAGAAGATAAAAAAATTCTGCTATTGGGAAATTTCCAGACAAAGGTTTTGGATAAGCTTTTAGACTTTTGCATATTTATTTGAACTGTGACGCTGAACCCTCAGAGACTTATCCATCCTTAGCACCACCTCCTAGAGCAACCCCCTGCAGTCTGTTGTCTCAAAGAGCCTTAGGCAGAAAGAAAATTGGCTCTCCCAGCCTCATGTTGGAAGAAATTCACTTCTGCTGCCTATGTCTAGCCAAGAAAACCAAGATAAAGGGTCATTTTCTAAAATAAATAACAAAATAGAAAATAAACTAGAAACACAATTGACAGAAAAACTCTCAAATAGGAGAAACTGATCTATTTAGATCCATAGAATTCTATATAGTACCTTTGGTTGGTAATACACAATGGCTAAAATTACTTGTATTTGCTCTTTGTGTTTTTGCATTTATTTACATATACATTTGTTGTTTACCCCCATAGAATGAAAACTTAATGAAGTAGGTACCCTTTCTTTTTTGTCCCAGTGCCTAAGAATACATTAGTCAAAGAGAACCCCAAATGCTTAGTATATGATTGTTGATTGGTAAATAGATAATTTGCAGTTTCAATGGCCGGATTAAAAGTCAAGAACTTTGGTCTAAATTTTGAGGTGATAGTGTATGGGACTCCCTCAAAATTATATATGAAGGCAAGGTCTGATCATTATTATAACGTAAAAGAAAGTGGACTGGTCATAAAGCAAGAGTGAGAGATCACAGATGAACACCTTCATGATGGATTAGTAACCATTAAAGTCAAGAGACCAAGATGAAGATTGTTGAATGAATACCTTTGGGGAATTTATGGAAAGATATGGGCCAAATTTGGACAAGAGGAAAAGTTAGGAATTAGATGTATTTGCAATGCTGAAGGAAGAAACTATTCTCTGGATTCATAAATACACATATGTATGTATGTACATGCAGATATAGATACATTTTATAGTATAACCTCTGGTAAGAGTTAGAAAAGAAAGGTTGATATGAGAAGAGTTCATGGAGACGGGGACGTTTTTCTTGTTACTGAATCATTTCAGTCATGTTCGACTCTTCATGTCCCCATGTGGGGTTTTCTTGGCAAGGTTATTGGAGTGGTTTGCCATTTCCAGGTTCAGCTCATTTGACAGATGAGGATACTGAGGCAAACAGGGTTAAGTGACTTACCTTGTGTCACATAACTAGTAAGTATCTGAAGTCAGATTTGAACTCATAAATATGAGTCTTCTTGCTTCCAAGTCTACTATTCTACTATCTGTACCACCTGGCTGCCCTAGCTGCCAGTGGAACTTAATCATTACATAAAGAGGAAAGGGAAGCTCATCATGAAAGTTAAGCAATATAGTTTTGAGTATAAAAGGATTTCTTTTCCTCATAGGAATATAGGGTTTTCTTATTTCCCACTTAATCTCTTGATATCCTTGAACAAGTAAATTAGCTCGCCTGAGTCTCAGTTTACTTATTTGAAAACTGAGGAGGTTAGACTAAAGGCAACTTGTTAGAGTGGGTTTAGAGTGTATACCTAGGTTCAAGTTCTAGATTGGCCACTCATTACCTGTAAGACTTGGCAGGTGTTTTCACCTCTCTGGCCTCAATTTCTTTATTTGTAAAATTAGGGGGTTGGTCATTCCACTCAAGTTTAAGCAGTGTACCATGTATTCAGCTATAGTGACTAGACACTTGTGTTGTTCCTGGTTGGCAACAAATTTAAGTGATCATTATTTATAGCCAAAAAAATATCAAATTTTATAAGACATTAGCTAATTGGTTAGTAAGATACATGACTTTTTAAAAAAAATTATTTATTTCATTATTTCCCAATTACATGTAAAAAATTTGACATTCTTTTTTTTAATTAGAGTTCCAGATTCTCTCCCTTCCTCCCACTCCAACCCCTATCACTTGAGAAGGCAAGCATATTGACATTGATTATACATGTGAAGTCATACAAAAAATATTTCAACATTGGCCATATTGTAAAAGAAAACAAAAACAAAAAAAAATAAAGTAAAAACGTATAATTCAATCATCCCTCAGAGTTAATCAGTTATTTCTCTGGAGGTGGATAATAGCATTTTTCATCATGGGTCTAGTAGAATTGTCTTGGGTCCTTGTCTTGATCAGAATAACTAAGTCTTTCCCAGTTGATCATTCTTACAGCCTTGCTGTTTCTGTGGACGATGTTCTCCTGGTTATGCTCACATCATATTTCATCAGTCCGTAGAAGTCTTCCCTGTATTGTCTGAAGCCATCATGCTCATCATTTCATATAGTAAACCATCACAATCATACACCACAACTTGTTCAGCCAATCCCAACTGATGAATATTCACTCAATTTTCAATTCTTTGTGACCACAGAAAGAACTACTACAAATATTTTTTCTACAAATAAGTCCTTTTTTCCTTTTTCTTTGATCTCTAAGTCTGAAGAACATAACAGAGGTTTATGCATAACATTCATCAATTTGACAAAGGTCTTTGGTACTGTCAGTCATGAGGGCTTATACAAGATCACAACAAAATTTGGTTGCTCAGAGAAATTCATCAGTTCCATGTCAGCATGCTTGCATGGGTTATGGATAATGGGTAATGTTCTTGCCCTTTCCCAGTCACCAATGATGTGAAGCAGATCTGTATACTTGTTTTCCATGCTTTTTAGCATAATGTTTTCAGTAATGTTGTCAGATGCCTTCAAGGACAAAAATGGCATCAAGGTCAGCTACCACACTGATGGTAAATTATTTAAATTGAAAAGGCTACAAGCTAAGACTAAAATGCAGGGAGAGTAAATGCATGATTTTTTGTTCACAGATGACTATACACTCAATTCAGACTTTGAGGCTGAGATGCAACAAAATATGGATCAATTCTCTGTTGTTTGTATTAATTTTAGCCTGACAACACCAAGAGAACAGAGGTTCTCCACAAGCTAGCACTGCACCATCCATACATGAACCATTGATTACAGCAAATGGAGAAATGTTGAATGCTGTGAATAAGTTCACTTACCTTGGCACTACATATTCTAGTGATATACACATAAATGATGAGAATGAAACACACATTTTCAGAGCATGCTCAGTATTTAGGAGGTTCTGAAGAAAAGTGTGGGACAGGAGAATTATTAGTCTGCCTACTAAACGGAAGATTTTAGAGCCTTTGTGCTGACCTCATTGAACTTGGACAGTATATAAGTGCCATGCCAGCAAACTGAATCACTTCTATTTGAATTGTCTTAGGAAGACAGAACATCATCTGTCAAGATCAGGTACCTGTCACTGAGGTCCTTTTGTGAACTGAACTGTCAAGCATTAAAACTCTATTGCAGAGAGCTCAAATTCAGATGATCAGGCCATGTTATATGAATGTCAAACATACATTTGCCTAAAAGGTTATTTTATAGAGAACTCACATAAGGCAAGCACTCACAGATAGATCAGAAGAAGCAATACAAGGACATTCTCCAGGTCTCTCTGAAGAACTTTGGAATCTATTGTGAGATATGGAAGATATTGGTACAGCATGGAGTGCCCAAATAAAAGAGGCATTGTGCTCTATGAGCAAAGCAAAATTGCAATACTTCAAAAGAAACATGAGCTGGATGAATTTAGAGACATCTTTCCTCCAAATGTTCATATGGACCATCTGAATCTGCCCTGTGTTAGAGCCTTCCAAGCTCAAAATGGTCTGATAAGGCACAGTCAGACACAATGTACTTTGACCCTGACATACCAATGTCATTTTGGCTCTCTTCAAACATAATGGACAGCTAACAAATCATGATCACTTTGGGATGATACAGGCACAGTAGTAGTATTGCTAGTCAAAAGATACACATAGTTTTGTAGTCCTTTGAAAGTGCAGTTATCCCTTCTACCTCATGACTTTCTCCATCACAGTTTTGATATGTCACAGATTGGCATAATACATTAAAAGGAAATTTGGGGGAGTTTTGTGAAAGTCACAGACAACATTCAAAGACAACACAACAAGCCAGCAGGCAACACCAAAAATGTATAGAAACTCAGAAATGCATAAAATATATGTATGGTATTATATAATATCAATGTGTTTTGTCTTTTAATATCATAATAATTCAGGCTTCTTCTCTGGAGTATACAGAGAGGGCCAAACTATTTCATACAGATTTTTCAGATTGAGGGTATGCCATGCTCCTAAGTCCCATGATGTAGAAGGGATAACTGTAGCTCCCAATTATTCTCCAGATTAGTTGGACCAGATCACAACTTCACCAAGAGTGCATTAGTCTCCCAATTTTTCCAAATACCCTCCAATACTTGACACTTGCCTTTTCTGTCATATTGGACAATCTGATAGGTGTAAGATGGTATCTCAAGAGTTGTTTTAATTTGCATTTCTCTAATCAATAGTGATTTAAAGTGATTTTTCATGTGAATTTTTATTTTTCCTCCTGAAAACTGCCTGTTCATATTCTTTGATTATTTGTCAATTAAGGAATGACTTTCATTTTTTATATAAATTAGACTTTATTCCCCACATATTTGAGAAATAAAACCTTTATCAGAGAAACTTGTTGTAAAAGTTTTTCTTCCAGTTATTTTGTTTTTCTTCTAATTATGGCTACATTAGCTTTGCTTGTGCAAACCTTTTTAAATTTCATATTTTTCTTTGAGACTTTGTTTGTACATGTTTTCATTTCATTGCCTTCTGAGTATGTATCTTGATCTTCCCTGTCAACATAGTAGTTTTCTATTCTCAGATTCTTTTTTTTGTTATTTGCTCATTTTCCCACGCATTTTTCTACTTTGAATTTATGTAGAATTTGAGCTTTGTTCCTGGCATGGGGCTTGGGGCACTGTCCCAAGTTTTATGATTTCTCTCACTGTTATTTTTAAAGCTAGTTCTGAAGGTCTATAAGTTTTTGACATTTTTTTTTCAAATATTTATTTATTTAACTTTTTACATTCGTTTTCACAAAATTTGGGGTTCCAAATTTTCTCCCCTTTTATCCTCTCCCCCCACCCCAATACACCATGCAATCTAATTTTCCCTATCTCCAATCTGCCCTCTCTTCTGTCATCCCTCCCTTCTCTTGTCCTCATCTTCTCTTTTCTCCTGTAGGGCCAGATGACTTTCTATTCCTCATTAACTGTATGTCTTCTTTCCTAGTAGCAACAACAATACTAAACAGTTGTTCCTGAAACTTTGAGTTCCAAATTCTCCCCATCCCTCCCTCCCTCCCTATTCCCTTTGGGAAGGCAGGCAATTCAATATAGGCCATATCTGTGTAGTTTTGCAAATGACTTCCATGATAGTCGTGTTGTGTAAGACTAACTGAATTACCCTCCATCCTATCCTGCCCCTCATTGTTTCTCTTCTGTCTTTTGATCCTGTCCCTCCCCAAGTGTTGACTTCAAATTGCTCCCTCCTCCTTTTGCCCTCCCTTCCATCATCGCCCCCTTCCTTATCTCCTTCTCCCCCACTTCCCTATACTGTAAGATAGATTTTCATACCAAAATGAGTGTGCATTTTATTCCCTCCTCTAGTCAAATGCGACGAGGGCAAACTTCTTGTTTTTGTTTTTGTTTTTCTCAGCTCTCCTCTTCCTCCCTCCACTAAAAAGTCTCCTACTTGCCTCTTAAATGACATATAATTACCCCATTCCATTTCACCCTCTCTCCTCCCACCACATTTCTCTCCCACCATTGCCTTAATTTTTTTTAAGATATGGTCCCATCCTCTTCAATTCAGTCTGTGCTCTCTGTCTCTGCATGTGCGTGCATGTGTGTGTGCGTGCATGCATGAACATGTGTGTGTGGTCCCACCAACTACCCAGATACTGAAAAGTTTTAAGAGTTACAAATATTGTCTTTCCATGTAGGAATGTAAACAGTTCAACTTTGGTAAGTCCCTTATGACTTCTCTTTGCTGTTTACTTTTTCATGCTTCTTCTCATTCTTGTGTCTGAAAGTCAAATTTTCTTCTCAGCTCTGGTCTTTTCATCAAGAATGTTTGAAAGTCCTCTGTTTCATTGAAAGACAATATTTTCCCCTGAAGTATTATACTCAGTTTTGCTGGGTAGGTGATTCTTGGTTTCAGTCCTAGTTCCTTTGACTTCTGGAATATACTATTCCACGCCCTTCGATCCCTTAATGTAGAAGCTGCTAGATCTTGAGTTATACTGATTTTATTTCCACAATACTGGAATTGTTTCTTTCTAGCTGCTTGTAATATTTTCTCCTTGACCTGGGAGTTCTGGAATTTGGCCACAATGTTCCTAGGAGTTTCTCTTTTTGGATCTCTTTCAGGCGGTGATTGATGGATTCTTTCAATACTTATTTTGCCCTCTGGTTGTAGAATGTCAGGGCAGTTTTCCTCAATAATTTCATGGAAGATGATATCTAGGCTTTTTTTTTGATCATGACTTTCAGGTAGTCCCATAATTTTTAAATTGTCTCTCTTGGATCTATTTTCCAGGTCAGTTGTTTTTCCCATGAGATATTTCACATTCTCTTCCATTTTTTCATATTTTTGGTTTTGTTTGGTGATTTCTTTGTTTCTCGTAAAGTCATTAGACTCCATCTGTTCCATTCTAATTTTGAGAGAACTATTAAATTCAGTGAGCTTTTGAACCTCTTTTTCCATTTGGCTAACTCTGCTTTTGAAAGCATTCTTCTCCTCATTGGCTTTTTGAACCTCTTTTGCCAATTAAGTGAGCCTATTTTTCATGGTGTTATTTTCTTCAGCATTTTTTTGGGTCGCCTTTACCAAGATATTGACCCATTTTTCATACTTTTCTTGCATCTCTCTCATTTCTCTTCCCATTTTTTCCTCCACCTGTCTAACTTGCTTTTCAAAATCTTTTTTGAGCTTTTCCAAGGCCTGAGCCCACCCGACATCCCCCTGGGATGTCTGGGGTACCAAGGCCCCACCCTCCATGTCTTTCCCTGATGGCAAGAATATGTCCTCGTCATCAGATCCAAAAGTCAGTGTCATTTGCATTTGTTCAAAAAACTCTCTATAGTCTTATTTTTCTTCCCTTTTCTAGGCATTTTCCCAGCCAGTTACTTGACTTCTGAGATTCCTGTCCACCCCCACCTAGATCCGCCCAGCTAGTGCTTGGTGTCTGAGATTCAAGTGGGCTTTCCACGGCAGGTGCCACTGCTATTCAATGTGAGCTAGTTCTGGTGCTGGGATTGGGGCAGGGCCACTTCCCAGGCTCAGTTCCCTCAGGGGCTTTATGCAGAGACCTTCAGAAATGGAGCAGGTGGGGCAGGGCCGTCTCCCAGGCTCAGCTCCTTCAGGTGGTTTATGCAGAGACTTTCAGTAATGAAGATCCTGCCTGCTGCTGGGGGAGTCCCGGGCCACCGCTGCTGCCTCCGCTGCCACCCCTGCCTCTGCCTCTGCCGCTTCCTCCCGAGGGGGCCCGAGCCACGAAGACACCCTGATCCTCTCGGCCAGGCCAGCCGTCTCTCTCACTGACCTGTAGCTTCTGTGGGCGGAGGGACCTTCCCAGCTGCCAGAGGTTCTGTCCCTGAAGCCTGCTCAGGTCAGTTTCTCTGGGGCCGTGGCCAGGGCAGCGCTGGGGTGGGGTCCGCTTTCTGGGGCGCAATGGACCCTGGGGACGGCTCTCCAGGGCTCTCTGGAACGGAGATCTCTTCCACTATGTTTCTGCACCCCCTGCAGTAACCCAGAACTTCTGGGGACGTCTTCTTACATTAACTCTATGGGCTGTGGGTTCGGAACTCCTAAACATGCGTCCTTCTACTCCGCCATCTTGACTTCGCCCCAGTTTTTGAAATTTCTGAGGTGATATGATCAAAGAAAACATATGGTCACTGCTCTCCTGGTTTGAACTCAATTACTTACCCAGTTAAGTTCCCTTGTTTGTTGGGATTGCAATTGATACTGCACTTCAGTGTCCCTGATCCCTTCAGTTTGGAAATGATACTTTTCGCCAAGATCCCTGAAAGCAATATTGCTGTTCAGGATCCTTGTTCTTTCTTGATTGCAAGCACTCCTATCTGCCCTTGAACTGTGACCCAGAAATGAGTATACATAATAGAGCTGCCAGCCATCTTCTAGTTCTGCATCTAATGCTAGTACATCAGTCCCATTAATCTGCTTCTGACTAGCCACTAGGTTCCCTTTCTGTCTCTGACTTGAGAACTGCTGAAGCTGCTGTTACTTCCATTGCCATCTCCTAGTGCTATCACTGCTGTGGCATCCACATGGGCTCCAGACCAGTATCTACCCCTGTGTCACAGAGCTTTCCTTCTCACCTTCTAAGATCATTTGGACTGGAAGAATACATCATCCTAACTTTTTGTTGGCTCTCCCACTCCAGATTTGTATCTGAGATATTACTTTAAAGTAGTTTGGAGGGGAATGTTAGGAAGGTTTGGCTCAGTGTTTCATTTATGTTGTCATCACGGCTCTCCCTCCAATAGTCCAAGATATGTTAAATCATGAAGAAGGCACTATAGATATATGGTACAAAATATTTTTAAAAGATAATCTGCCCATTGTTAGGCATGAGACAACAATCAGCCAGTTTCCCACAGGACCAATGGAAATGCTGAACACAGAGATTTGTCTTTTCCAGATAAATAGTTCGCTCTGAGAAGGATGGTAGGAAAGTTAATTTAAGAAGAAATGGTTAAGGAGCCAAATGGCAGAATAAAGGCAGGAATCACCTACACATTCCCAAATTCCATTCCAAACAATTTTAAAATAACAGTTAAAATCAAATTCTGGTTTGGTAGAGCCAGCAAAAGATCAGAGTGAAACAGTTCTCTAGCCCAAGACAGCTTAGGAGTTTGGCAGGAAAGGTCTGTCATGAAGGGTGAAAAATAATTCAGGCCTTGCTGGGAGGCCTGCAGTGAGCCTTCAAGATGACCACAACAGTGGCAGCAGCATCTTGAGCAGCTCTACTCCCACAAATAGTAAAGAGGTTAGATAATTGGTCAGAAAGTGATTATAGAAGACACTTTGAGGACACTGGATTCAAGACCCTGTTGAGTTGCTCAGACTCAGTTCTAGGTTGTAGTTCAATGGTGAAGAAAAGTGGATCACAGGGGAGCAAGAGCTCCGGTCCAGTTCCAGGACCAAGAAAGGTCACCAGCATTGTCTGGAGATCTATCATATTTACCTTTTCCAGAATTCTGCTCACTTCCTTAACTTCTTTCTTGTTTATTTTGATGTTAGATTCATCAAGTTCAGAGAAGGGGTATATAAAATTACGATGTAATACAATTTGCTATAAGACTTGATGAGAAGGATGGTTTCAGAAAACCCTGAGAAGACTTCTATGAAATGATGCTGAGTGAAGTGAGCAGAACCAGGAGAACGCCATTTACAGTAATAGAAATGTTGCAACAATGATCAAGTGTGAAAAACTTAGCTAGTCTGATCAAGACAAGGATTCAAGATAAATCCAAAGGAGCCTGATGAAAAATGTCATCCATATCTAGAGAGATAACCAATGAACTCCGAGTGATGATAAAGTATACTTTTTTTTTTACTTTTTAAAATTTTTCTTGGTTATTTGTGGGGTTTTTTTGCAACCCGGCTAATCTGGACATAAATTTTTCATGACTTTATACATAAAATCAATATCAACATGTTTGCTTTCCCAAGGAGTGAGATGAAGGTGAAATGAGAATTTGAAATTCAAACTTTTTAGAATGAATGTAAAAATATTTTACATGTAAATGAGAAAAAAGTAAAATGAGATCAAACCTCTTTCAAACTTAAAAAAGAAGAGGCTAAATTTATCAAAGTACCTAAATAAACATCATGCTTTTAAGGAATATGAAAACTGGAGATAAAAGAAACCTTAAGAGTTAGGAAATTCTCTAAAAACATAGCATCATTAATGTTGAGTAAACAACAACAGTGAAGCCCAGTTCTGATCAGTTGGACAATATTCTGTGTGAATTTTGCTCATATATTCATTTAAATCTCTTATGAGGGATCCACCTAACGTTACAGGGACCTTCTGCTATGTATCTTTTTTTGGAATTACATGAATAATCATGAAGCAAATAATCCATCCCTCAGTTATGCATCATTCACTACATTTCCAACCCCACCTCCTTTTCTTTTACAAATGTTTTATTGATGGTCCTTTTTTGTCCAAATACCACTGATATTTCACAATATCTCTATCTCCCCGAAGAACCCTTCATTTAACAATTAGGCAATTCAAGAAAACCAAATCAATTCACTGTCTAGGAAGATACACCACAATGTGCATTCATTGTTCATTCCCTCTTTGTTGATAGATGCATAGCAAGCTTCTCAATCAGGTCTTCTGAAGTCATGACTGGTCACCACACTGAATTAATCTTTCTACATACCATTCTCAAATATTTATTTTTCATTCTTAGTTTCATTCCTTTATTCATGCTGTACATATCGCTTAAATTCATTCCTCTTTTCTTTTCAACTCTCAAATACTATTCATTTTCAAGATCTAGCATAGATCCTGTCTCTTACATGAAGTCTTTTCTGATCCTTGTATCCAACAGTTTTTCTCTTCTATGAATTTCTAATTACTATTCAAAGTACTCACTTGCTACTTAATCATTTACTGACAAATTGCTATATGTCTTGATAAAATATAATAAAATATTTTATATTTTTAAATATAATAAATATATTTTATAATATATATTTTTAAATATTTTATGTGTATTTAAATATTTGTCTTTCCAATAAACTCTTGTTTATTAAATGAGACTGCATCTCCTTAAGGGCAGGTCCTCTACTTTGCCTTGATTTTCATTTCCCCACCACACCTAGTACAATGTACGCAGTAGGAATTCATTAAAGAAGTGGATTCAGGGCTGAAAAGTTGTGTATCTCATGCTATAGAGTAAAATAAAAATAATTACGTAAATCTTTGTACACAGCATTTCTTTCCTACTCTGTTTCTGTTGTTATTGAATTGTATTGTGTCTCTGGAAAAAGAAGTGAATGAGACCTGGATGGGTGCCTTTTTATCTATAAAAAAAGTTATTGAATCTGGAGGTAGTATCCTGAGTACCTTCAAGACTGAACTGCTCTTTGCATACTGTCTTGATGAAATAGATGCTATTGTAAATAGCTTGTTCATTAAAGGTGTTACCCACTTTGTCACATCATTCCTTTAGCTAGCACCTGTATGCTGAGCACACCAGCAGGATCTCTGAAGAGAAACAGGAAGACTGTGTTCATTTGTTCATTATACCCTTTTCAGGAAAGGTTATTAATTAAAAATTCTGGTTCTTGGCTAAGTTCAAGAAATAGTGTTCAATATCCATTGCATGAGCTGACTCTCTAAAGGAACGTTAAACCTCTTAACTCTCAATTATGCCATATAATGATCTAGGGTACACTAGAGAAATCACCAGTACCAACAGATATCCCTGATTCTCTGTGATTCATCATTTTTCTCAGACAATGGACTGTTGAAATCTGCTATTCGGGTTACAATTCTCATCAAAGAGGGGCCCACCATCCATTCTCAATATCCTTTGTGAAAAGAGATTATTGAAGGCATTACTCCCATCTTTAACTCCCTCAATGACCAAGGCATTATAGTTCCTGATATATATCCCTCTAATATTCCTATTCAACCTGTTAAAAAGCCTAAACCAGGCCCTGATGGCAAGGCAGCATATCACTCTGTGCAAGATTTACATGCAATTAATGCTTATCTTATACCTAGGCACCCAGTAGTACCTAATCCTACTATAATTGGCTCCTCTCTTCCCTGTGAAGCAGCCTGTTTTACCATAAAAGATTTCTGCTCCACTTTCCTTAGTATCTCCATTCACCCAGATCCCCAAAATCTGCTTGCCTTTTCCTGGAAGAATATACAATAGGCATGGACATGTCTGTCACAGGGGCATATAGAGAGACCTCTCCTGTTCTTCTCAATCCTACAATAGGACTTACCTTCTATTACATTTGAGGATGCCACTCTGATTCAATATGCTTAAGACCTCCTATTAGCTGTCCCTAGAGTTGAGGTCTGTTAGGAGGACCACTACCACCTCCTTCTTCAGCTTCATAATGTTTCCGTAATGTTTCCAACTCAAAGGTACATCGGTATCTTTCTCAGGTTGAATATCTTGGCTTCATTTTGTCTGCTGGAAGACACGCTGTGTCTCCCAAGTGTGTTTAACTTTTCCAGCAAATATCACCTCTAAAGACAATTTCATGACATCTTAGGTGGTGCAGATTACTGCCAGCAATGGATTCCATTCTTTGATAAGCTCACTAAGCTTTTAACTGCTTTAGCTAAATACTTTGTTCCAGAACCCTTTCAACTTGAACCAGTTCATTTAGTTGCTTTTACCACCCTCGAGAAGGCATTGTCTTCAGCTTTCTGTACTCCCAGATAAGAGATTTTCTCTTTTCATGAACAAGCACAAAGGAATGGCATCTGGGTCACCCATCAGTACCTCAATCCTTCTCTTTGCGCTGTGTCATATTATTCAGCCCAACCAGACTAAGTGGCCATAGGTGCTCCACCAGACTTAAGAACAATGACTGCAACTGCTCTTTTGGAGAAATGGCGTGTGATTTGGCTTTAGGAGTCCCCCTTGTTGTACACTGTCCTCAAGAGACTGAGACTCTTTTCTTGATACTGCACCCAAGTCTTTTCTAATCAGGGGCTTCGTAGACAGGAAGTGATTTTGTTGGGCAAGGAAAATGTGACTATCAACTGGTGTTTGTCCTGCTACACTGCTCCCTTATTTACCAACTTCAAGAGGGCCTTTGCATAACTGGACGTGGTCAAGAGACCATGATAATCTTATATCCTATAAAACCCCAATTTGATTTTCTATGCTGATGGTTCCACTTTCATGAAGGATGCCACTTGGTACATGGGACAGCTACAGTCTCTGAACATGACACCATTTGGTCTGTTTCCCTTTCCTCCAATCTAGTCTGTGGAGCTGAGCTCGTTTCCCTCATCCAAGCTCACTGGCTAGTGGCTGACAAAAGTGCAAACATTTTATTGTTGAGAGGGAGTACTGGGAGAAAGAGAAAGGAAGAGGTAAAATATAGCAAATCATTTGATGTAAAAGAGGCGAGAAAGAGTTTTTGCAAAGGACAGGAAGAGGGGGGAGGTGAGAGGGAATAAGTGAGCCTTACTCTTATGGGATTTGAATTAACAAAGGAATAATACATAATCAATTGGGTATGGAAATCTATCTTAGCCCGCAGGAAGGCAGGGGATAGGAGATGGAGCACAATAGAAAGGATGGTAGGTTGGGTGAAGGGGTAATCAGAATCAAACACTATTAGGGGTGGGCAGATAAAGGAAGGGAATAAAATAAATGGAGGGCAGGACAGGATAGAGGTAAATGTGGTTAGTCTTTCACAACATGACTGTTACGGAAGGATTTTGCATGGCTACACATGTATGACCTACATGAAATTGCTGCTTTTTCAATGAGGGTACGTGGGTGGAGAGGGAGAGAGGGAGAAAAGTGGAACTCAAAGCTTTAAAAATGAATGTTAAAAATTGTCTTTTCATGCAACTGGGAAATAAGTTGTACAGGCAATGGGGTATAAAAACTTATCTTGCCCTAAAGAAAAACAGAGGGGAGGAGTAAGGGATGAGGGGGAGTGATAAAAGGGAGGACAGATTGTGGAAAGGGGTGGTTGCGGAGCACACTGTCCTGGGGTGGGGAGAGGGGAAAGATGGGAGGAAAATTTGGAATTCAAAATCTTATGGAAGTAAATGTTGAAAACTGAAAATAAATAAATTATATTAAATGATAGTTTAAAAAAGGGCAAACATTTTACAATAATCCAGACTATACTTTTGGAATTCACCGTGCTCTCAAGATGTTATGGCTACAGCACTGATTTTTAACTTCTGCCATTAAGACACTATTTAATGCTTATTTCACAAAATCCCTGATCTTGTCTTCCAAGGAAAATGCCAAGCTGATGAGTCTGCAAACTGATCTCCTTTGATGACCCTCCCATGCGTTCCACCCCACAATGAAAAACAGTGAAGATTTTTTCCCTTCCTCTCTCTGTGACAACCTTGACTCAGTCTATAATGAGGAAAAGATTGAGAAGTGGAAGCAGTGATATGAGGCAAAACAAAATCTGTCTCTAGGGTTTGGGTGACTGTTGAGGGTAAGCCACTACTCCCCCAGTGTCAAGTGATAACTGTACTCCTAATAGGGACTTTTTATGTGTAAAATGTCAGTGGCATGACTGTTCACAAGGGGACCATTCTGGCACACAGGAAAAAGAGGACTGCTTTTGCCCTCGGTATCACCCTTATTACAGCTCAAGTTTGTTCTGTCTGCCCAAACTGCTAGGTGTATAACCAGCATACCTTCTGCAATGTTGCATTCAGTTTTTGCACTTTGGCATATATCCCATTTGAGCATTTACAAACTGATTTTATAAACATGCCCTAGGCTGGCCAATTTAAATACTGCTTATTATTGTAAACAGTTTGCTTGCTGACTTAAAGCATTTCCTTCATGTAAGGCTACTACTACTTTTGTCACTGCAACATATCTTAAAGAGATTATTCAGGCACTGCTATGTGGTGCAGTGGATAGAGCAAGTGGTTCTAAAGTCAGGGGGACTTGAGTTCAAATCCTATCTCAGATACATACTAGCTGTGTGACCTTGGACAAGTCACTTAAATCCGGTTGCCTCAGCAACAACAAAAACCAAAGACTGTTGCATTCTTCAGCCCACCAGCTTGTGTTGATTCTTATCATAGGACTCATTTCATTGATAGGGTTTTCCTAGATCTATTCCACCCTTGGGGTCACTCCCAAGTTTCATACCCCACACCAGTCACAAAACTTGGGTGAAGTTAGATACATGAGCAAAGAAGTAAAGACCTTAACTGGCAAGTTTTGTACTAAAATCCACCTAAAGTTGCTAAGTGTTCTCCCTTTTGCCTTGTTCCATCTGCGAAGCATACTAAGGGAGGACTTATATATTGCTCCTTAAAAAATGTTGTTTGGATATCCTCCTATTAAAGCAAAACCTTTTTATTCAACATACACATTCTTGTTGGGAAAAAACACATCTCTTATTGAGACATTGTACCCAAGCCATTTCTGATCAAAGGCTTACTGGATAGGAAGTGATTGTTGGACAAGGAAAATGTGACTATCAAGCAGTGTTCTCTGCTGCATCTACAAAGAGACTGAAAGAGCTCCATGATGCTAGAGCTGCAGTACAGACTGGATCCCTGGACTTTTTGTTCCCATGACTTATACTCTGGTGATAAAGTCTACATCAAGAATTTCCGGAAGTGGGGGAGGAAGGGGAGGTGCAGAGCCAAGGTGGCAGAGCAACATTACAGAGTTTTTTGAGCGTTCTCCCCAAGCCAAGTCAAATACCTGTAAAAATGATTCTAAACAAATTCCAGAGCTACAGAACCCACAGAATGATGAAGTGAAGCAAATCTCCTGGTCAAGACAGCCTGGAATATCACTGAGAAGTGTCTATCACACCATGGGGGGATCCGAGCACAGTCCAGTGTGGGATGTGCTAGCACATGGGGGACATGAGCAGACCTTGGGGGAACTGAATTTCTCACACCTGTAGCAGTTTCCAGAATTCAGGTCCTCAAAACACCAAGGACAAATTAGAAGGTCAGTGGAAAAAAGCTGTGAACCCATGGGAGAGAGTAGAACATCCAGGTCTGGTCCTAGGAAGACAGAGGGGGAAGGGAGAAGAGGAACCCACAGCAGCCACAGCAGCAGCAGGGACAGTTACAGCCAGTGTTTCTGGTACTCTAGGTCCAGAGATTGTGGGGGGAGTGAATGACTGATAGTACATCCCCACACCCCTACTAGACTCAAAAGTCAAGTAAATGACTATGGAAATGAGCATAACCCAGAAAAAAGAATTGGACTACAGAATTTTACTTTGGTGACAAGAAGACCAAAACATATAAACAGAAAACAACAAGGTCAAAGCTCTCCCATCCAATTTCTCCAAGAAAAATATGAATTCATCTTAGACCATAAAAGAGTTCAGAAAGGATTTTGAAAATCAAATAAGATAAGTAGAGCAAAGAATGGGAAGAAAAATGAGAGTGATGCAGGAAAATAATGAAACACAAGTCAACTACTTGCTAAAAGAGACTCAAAAAATGCTGAAGAAAATAACACTTTCAACAACAGATTAACCCAAATGACAAAAGAGATCCAAAAAGTCAATGAGGAGAAGAATGCTTTAAAAAGGAGAATGAGTCAAATGGAAAAGGAAGTTCATAAGCTCACTGAAAAAAAACAGTTCTTTAAAAAATAGAATGGAGCAGATGGAAGTGGTGACCATGAAAAATCAAAAAATTATAAAACAAAATCAAAGGAATGAAAAAAAAATACCAAACAATGTGAAATATCTCACTGAAAAAACAACTAACCTGGAAAATAGATCCAGGAGAGATAATTTAAAAATTATGGGACTACCTCAAAGTCATGAACAAAAAAAGAGCCTAGACATCATCTTTCAAGAAATTATCAAGGAAAACTACCCTGATAATCTAGAATAAGAAGGTAAAATAAATATTGAAAGAGTCCACCAAACTCCTGAAAGAGATCTCAAAAGAAAAATTCCTAAGAAAAATATTGTAGCCAAATACCAGAGTTCCCAGGTCAAGGAAAAAAATATCTCAAGCAGTCAGAAAGAAACAATTCAAGTAATGTGAAAATACAATCAGGATAACACAAGATCTAGCAGCTTCTATATTAAGGGGTCACATGGCTTGGAATATGATATTCCATAAGTCAAAAGAGCTAGGATTAAAACTAAGAATTACAAATCCAGCAAAACTGAGTATAATACTTCAGGGGAAAAATGATCATTCAATGAAATAGAGGACTTTCAAGCATTCTTGAAGAAAAGTCCAGAGCTGAATAGAGAATTTGACTTTCAACACAAGAATCAAGAGAAACATGAAAAGGTGAACAGGAAAGAAAAATCAAAAGGGACTTACTAAACTTGAACTGTTTACATTCCTACATGGAAAGATCATATTTGTAGCTCTTGAGACTTTTCTCAGTATTAGGGTAGTTGGAGGAATTATATACATATAGGCAGAGGTGAGTTGAATAGGAAGGGATGGTATCTAAAAAAAAATTAAGGTGTGAGAGAAGAATAAATTGGGAGGAGAAAGGAGAAATAAAAGAGGCAAGAAAAAGCTTTTTCAATGGAGGGGAAGAAGAGGGGAAGTAAGAAGGAAAAAGTGAACCTTACTCTTGTCACATTTGGCTTAAAGAGGGAGTAACTTGCACTCTCAATTTGGTATGAAAGCTACCTTACACTACAGGAAAGTAGGGGAGAAGTGGAGTGTGGGTGGATGATAGAAGGGAGGGCAGATTGGGGAAAGGGGTAATCAGAATGCAAGCTGTCTTGGGGTGGGAGGAGAGGACAGATGGGGAGATAATTTGCAACTAAAAATCTTGTGGAAATGAATGTTGAAAACTAAAAATAAATAAATAAATTTGAATTTTTCCAATGAGCCAGTGGGACTCAACTTCCTTGAAATAGCTCTTTCCAATTGCATCTGATTACTCCAACTGCAATCAAGGTTGGAGAAAATGACTCTTGAATACATTGTTCACTCATAAAACCTGCTTCTGCTGATAAGATATGATAGCCATGGGTTGTTTAGATTTATTACTATTCCAGATAGTAGTAAATTCCTCTGAAAGTAGTAAGAGCCAAAAGTTTATGGGCAAATGGATACTTTTCTCCTTGCTATTAATATTTGGTTTCATAATTTGGGAGGGGGTCATCATCTATAGGAGTACCAGAATTGGACCAGGCCCTGGCTTATAGTCAGTCCTTTTTTCCTTACTTTCTTAATTCTAATACTAGTACCTTCTCTAGCCCAACTAAGTTGAAAGATTGAGGGAGAAATACACAGCTTTCTAATTCTAAAAAAAGGGGAAATGTTTGCCATACATGTTAACAGTTGCAATAAAGATTGTTTTTCTACTTATTACGATTTCTATCAAGCTCTCTTGTCAATTTGGTTATCTTAGCTGTGTTATCCTTTTGTCTTTGGAGGACTACAGGTGAGGTCACAGTTCTGAGACTACAGCCTAAACCACACTTGAGTATCTACATTAGCTTATCACTTCAGCACAGATCATAGGGACAAGAGAAGCTTTATATTCCACACTCACAAGGAGTAAGTTTACTCTGTAAAGGAGAATGCAGATGGTCCATTCCAATTCCTCCTGTTCTTGCCTCCATTACCCCTGCTGCCATCATTTTGCCTGGGCATGGCTAAAGAGGTAGCATTCTCTCATGGCGTAATTTAGATTCCAGCCTAACATTGTCTTGGAATAAGTAGATAATATCTAGAGCTCCCATCTAGATCTCCAGTTCCTAAAATTTTATCACTTTTACCATCTCTACAATGACAGGAATAGGAGATTGGAAAAGATTGTCCTTTCCATTAGTTTTTTTTTCTCTCTCAGTGACCTTAGTTATTAGCAAATTCTCTTTGTCTGACAGCCCTAATATTACTACCTATGGCCTTCTCAGTCCAAATCCTGCAATTTCCTAGCAATGTTTGGGGGAAGAATAACGCAATTATTAATACCCACAGCCAAAAAAGACACAGTTAACAAAATGCAAGGATCATTGGGCTTCATGGCTGCTGGGTTTGTCATCACATTTACAAAAAGTACTCCTGACTCATACAGCACAATGATTCCATAACACTTCAAGGAGGAATGAAGGAGACATATCATCAAATTTTTCATCTTCTTTTCCTCCATTTCTTTTTTTAATTAATTAATTAATTTTTAGTTTTCAACATTCGCTTCCACAAGATTTTGAGTTCCAAATTTCCTCCCCATCTCTTCCTTCTGCCCAACCCAAGACAGTGTGCATTCTGATTACCACTTTCCCCAATCAGCCTCCTCTATATCATACTCCTCCCTTCTCTTATTCTCATCCCTTCCATTTTCATGTAGGGTAAGATAGATTTCTATATCCCATTGCCTGTATGTCCTATTTCCCAGTTGTATGTAAAAAAATTTTTAACATTCCTTTTTAAAACTTTGAGTTCCAACTTCTCTCCCTTCTTCCTTCCCTACATATCCCCACTGAGAAGGTAAGCAATTCAATATAGGTTATACATATGTTGTTATGGAAAACACTTCCATAACAGTCATATTGTGAAACATGAACAAGATGAACTATATTTCCCTCCATCCTATCTTGCTCTCCATTTATTCTATTCTCTCTTTTTACCCTCTTCCTCCTCAAAAGTATTTACTTCTAATTACCCCTTCCTCCCATTTGCCCTCCTTTCTATCATCTCCTTCACCTCCACTTATCTCATACCCCCTACTTTCCTGATGTGTAAGATAGATTGCCATAGCAAATTGAGTGTGCATGTTATTCCCTCCTTAAGCCAAATGTGATGAGAAGAAGGTTCACTCTTTCCTTCTCACCTCCCTCCTTTCCCTCCGTTGAAAAAACTTTCTCTTGCCTCCTTTATGTGAGAAATAATTTGCCCCATTCAATTTCTCCCTTTTTCCTCCCAATATATTCCTCTCTCACTCTTTAATTTTCTTTTTTTTAGATATATCCCTTCCTATTCAACTCACCCTGTGCCCTCTGTCTATATGTATATAATTCCTCCAACTACCCTAATACTGAGAAAAGTCTCAGGAATTACAAATATGATCTTTCCATATAGGAATGTAAAAAATTCAACTTTAGTAAGTCCCTTATGATTTTTCTTTCCTGTTTACCTTTTCATGCTTCTCTTGATGCTTGTGTTTGAAAGTCAATTTTTGAATGATCATTTTTTTTCCCTGAAGTATTATACACAGCTTTGCTGAGTTGGTTTTAATCCTAGCTCTTTTGATCTCTGGAATATCATATTCCAAGCCCTGTGACACCTTAATGTAGAAGTTGTTAGATCTTGTGTTATCCTGATTGTATTCTCACAATACTCTAATTGTGTCTTCCTTGCTGCTTGTAATATTTTCTCAACCTGGGAGCTCTGGAATTTGGCTACAATATTCCTAGAAGTTTTCCTTTTGGAATCTCTTTCACGAGGCAATCAGTGGATTCTTTCAATATCTACTTTACCTTCTGATTCTAGAATATCAGGGCAGTTTTCCTTGATAACTTCTTAAAATATGATGTCTATGCTCTGCCTTCTCCACTTCCTTTTTGCTAACTGTAAAATTAATAGCACAAGTATTAATGTTACAGACATTATACCACCAGTTAACATAACAAGTAAACCTCTTAAGTACCCTCAGATCGTCACCATGGTTGGAGTTAATTCCTCTCTTTACAAAACCAGAATGTCCCCTCTCTGAGTTGTATGGCCCTGGCAAGCTTTTCCTCTGGGTATTAATAAAGTAAGAACTAATGATACATATTTTTAGGAAATTCCATGTGGCATAATTATACTCTCTCAACAGAGTTCACTTCTTCATTTGTGCTAACTAGTGTTTTCAACACTATAGGTCAGTCTCACAATTATATGTAGGTAGCCATCACTTACAATAACAGAATGGGCTCTGAAATGTACCAGGAGACTCTAGAGATGCCATGGGGTCTGGTAACCTCAGGTCAGTTTTTCATTTATGTAGACCCTTGCCTGCCTTTCTCTACCTGCCATGGAACTTGTGGAATAGCCTACTCAGTACTACCAGTTTCAGTGTTCAATCATTCCATGGCTTTAATAGTGAAAAAAATGATTATGTGAAATTTGGGATCATGATAGCACGAACATAAAAGAAGAGACACATACAAAACAATCCACAATGCACAGAACTGGGTACAATAGTTTAGTAATTTAGAGAGACTTTTTTGGATCATGTATCACTTCTAACACTAAGGACAACTATGAATATCCCAGCATAGTTCTGAATCACCAAGTTTAATAGATTCTCCATATAGAAGGCAGAACAAAAACATTTATTCACATACCAAAAAGCCAAAATCCAACACCAGAAAGCCAAATCTGTCATAGTAACCAAGAAGTCAATAGACATTAGCACTGCAGGGGAAAAAGTCACTCCCGAGCCTTCCCGCTGCCACTGCCAGGGCCTTCCCACAAGCAAATACTCATAGACTACCTGTGCCTGCCTGCATCCTCTCTCCACCACCACTCTCACAGACTTCCTCCAAGTTCTGCATCACCCTTTCTGTTCCACCATTCCAAAAGCTCTTCTCACTATATATGACTTAGGCTTACATGTGATTTAAGCAGATCATATTTCTCTATTAGTGAATGGGAAAGGAGTTCCCATTTAGGGCAATAGGTATCAACAGAACTGAAACAGGGATAACAGAAAATAAACATAAAAAACAATATCTTATTCACACAATATGTGTGAACAGAACTTTACAACAATGTAACAGGGATCACACAAAATAAGCACACAAAATGCAGTAGGGTGAAGCTTGAGCCCAAGCACCCTATCATTCCCACCTTGAACGAACAGGGCCTAAAATCTTTGGGTAGGGGGCGAAGGTCTCTTCTTCTTTAGCTACTTCCTGCTGAAATTGGACATAGAGCTGACCCTGCCTGAAGATATCTGTCCCTGCCTCAAGAGGTCAGTTCTTTAGATGGCATCCAGAGCTTGGTTGAAACCATGTCCAGGGGTGATGTATTATAATCATGGACAGGGAGTGACATCAGGCTTAAGTGATCAGGCATCTGCAGGTGGAAGGTACCAAGCCTGCACAAAATAAATGTAGCAAACAAGTTTAAGAGAGAAAAAGTCAAAAAGAAAGAAGGAATTAATTGTGGAATATTAATCAATTTTCAATCAATTATCTACTTATAATTACATCTATTAATCACATTTATCACATAAATAGCTTTATGCTTACAAAACCACAGCAGATTAAGAAGTATGTAAGACTCTATTTTGGCTGGGGCAGTGGCTCCAATCAAAGTCTGTTAATTAACTTCCCTTTTTTGAATAAGTTAAGTTCACCATTTCTAGTAAATTCTCTGGCAAGTTTAATTCCTTATTTCTACTTAAAGTAAATTGATAGTTTAGAGGTCATAGTGACCTTCAGGTCACCCAGGGCTGGAAAATCTCCAAGTCCTATGTTGTTCCGCATTCTTGTGTGTGGAAACTCCCTGTTGTTGATATAGGACAGCTTTCTATGATGACCATAGAAAGTTTCAAAATACCCCAACCAATCAGAAATTGTCAACATCCATGAGAATCATGTTCTTCAATTTGGGATCAATGTTCCTTATTTATTGCCTATGTTTCCCATTCTGATCTTCCTCATTTAGCTCTATAAAAATGCTCTGAAAAATCAGTTCAGGGTCCTTTTACCAACTTATAAAAGATCCATTTTGTTGGCCAATAAACTGATTGTGTTTGAAACTTTTGCTCAGTTTCACTTATTTTCAGATTTCAATTACAAGACATTTTTATGTATATTCCATATGACAAAAAATTAAAGATACCTTTGGCCAGAATATGCCTTCTTATTTTATGCTTTGTTTGCTAAGAAAGATTGTGTCATGTCATTCCTCAAACTTTTTGTGAACTTACTGTTTTTCTTTCATTACTTCTGTGTATAAGGTGATACCATAGTTTTCATACTCTCTCAACATCTTTTCTTATAAAATTTTACAGATGAGTTTTTCTTCTAGACCAGGTTTCCCTTATTTCTCCACTTGTCAAGCACTAATCAAGTGACTGCTCACCAATGATCCTTTCAGGCTCATTCACTGTCATAATTGTGGTAATTGCTTCACATCAATTAAAGTTGCTTGGGAAATAGGGATGTACTGTATCAATATCTGTACACTTACCTATTTCCCTTTTTTCATTGATTGTTTAAACAGGTCAGACAGGATGTACCTCAATTCAGCAATATCATTGTTCTTTTAATTTTATCTGAACTTTAATATTTGTTCTAAACAAGCTAACTGTCTTACTAAATAGCTGGTTCAGAAATGTCTTAAAGAATCTAACCTAAAAGGTAAAACAAATTTATTTTGTAGAAATTTTGAATAATTTAAGAAATTATTTAATGCAAAAGGGTTTGGATTAGGATGTCTGTGACTAAACAGTTGTCTTCTTCACAAAGAAAATGTTACATTTGTGTGCTTTCTGTGAAAGTATTTGAACAAGATATAGCATTGCCCAAGTTAATGATCCATTCATTCATGAAATGGATCTCAGCTCACCCTTTCATTATCCATGTGACCTTGGGCAAGTCATTTGGTCTTCCAAGATATCAATTTCTTTATTTATAAAATAAATCGGTTGACTGAAGCAGTCACTCTTTAAGGTGCCTTCCTGCTCTAGGTTTATGAACCCATATCTCTATGACTATTGGTTATTTCTAAACAGTGGATCGTTCCTCAAAATCAAATATTTGTTCTCAGATTCTGAGGCTCTTATGGAAGGAAAAGCAGACAAGACTCATATGCTTAAATACTGGTGTGTTTGTCAAAAATAAAATCCCACAGTACTTTATAATTATATTTTTATCTCATACCTATGTACATGTGATACTTTTATCTAAGTTCCAAATTAAAACTAAAAATTTTATTTACACACATGCATATGCATATGTGTGTATGAGTGTTTAAAAGAAAAGATTTTGCCACAAAATAAAGGTATTAAGTGGAATGGGATGTCGTCATAACAATATAGCCTTATCAAATGTCATCATAAGAAGGAATCTTATAAATCACCTACCCCAACTTCCCCACTTAATTTTTTAAAATAATGTCTCCTATCTCTGTTTTAAGATACTAGGTCATTTATGTCAACTTTCCCACAGAAAGAAGATAAATTATGTATTTTCTATAATTTACCCCCCCAAAAAAAACCTTCTGCTAATTTCTTCTTTGAAAGAGTTTGGCTACCTCTGCATGTCCTTTGTAGGCACTAATATGGAGGTAGTTTAGCAAAATCACTACCATTCTTTTTCCATTGTATTAGAAATAAGAATATTTAATTATATATCATTATAATTTGTGTCAACATGTTCAAAAACAACTATGTTGCACCTTCTATGTTCACAGCATATATAGGTTAAAAAACAGAAAGACATACAAAAACTATTCCTTGACCAAAAGAAATTTACAACTATGTAGGAAATTTTTTTCTTCCAGTCTACTATCTATACAATATGTAAAAAGGTAATATTAACATTAATATTACCTTTTTACATATTGTATAGATAGTAGACTGGAAGCATTAATGTTAATGCTAAGTACACATGAATCATTTAGTAATTTCCAACTGACCAAGTGAATAATTTGCCTTAGAAGACCTAACTTGTTCGGGGTAAAAATAAAATGATTAGAAATACCTTCTCTTAACTCTTCTATGCACTGAGGCTTCATAGTTGAAACTCTAGAAAAAATAATTTATTCTTGATAGCACTGACTCCTTGATTTTTTTTTCTTTAAGCTAGCCTCTTTCACTACAAGTCTCCTGAAATGCCTCTCTCCACAGGGTCCAATACCTTTTCCTTGCAATGGCTTTCAAACACAATGGCTTTTAGTCCTCACCTTTCTGGATCAGTCTTCATTATGTAATGCTATTGACCAATGCATCCTTCTTTAAATTCTCTTTTCTCTTGGATTCTACGTCATTGTTTTCTCCCTTCTCCTGCATGTCTAGCGGGTCTTATCAAGTGCCTTTTCTCGTTCATCTTGTTCCTTCTCACTTAGATTGTTACCTAAGATTCTATTTTTAGTTCTCCATACTTTCTGAACACCCTCGCCCTTGGAGATCACATCAAATCCCTTGGCTTCAACTATCATTACCATGCAGATAACTCTGAGAAAAATACATGCACACTCATGTATGTGTGCGTTTATACCTATGCACAGTCATTTATATGTGCATATAAGCATGCACATACAAAATATTGGAAATGCAAAATTAAAGTTCAGATGAGATACTACATACATATAAAGGCATATATATATATACACTTACATGTATACCCATGTATAGATGTATATATGCTTATGTACATATGGGTCTGAGTGCAAGGCACAGTATATCATATAAGCCTCATTTCTGCACTTCCAATTGCCTGATAAACATCTTCTTCTTGATATCCTCCTAGTATCTCAAACTCAATTTATCCAGTGAAAAATTGAATTCATCATTTTGCCCCCAAATCTGCCTTCCCTTTCAACTTCCATTTTCTATTGACATAACTATACTTTTAGGTCCCTAGGTTCAAAACCTCTGAGTCATCTTTTATTCTTCCCTTACCTAACCCCACACATATGATTGATTGTTTAATTTTATAGATTTTAATCCAACAATATCTCTCATACACATCTACTCCTCTCCACTCTCACCATTGGGATATTTCTCTGCCTTTCATTAAGACTATTGCAATAAACTGTTACATTATTTTTCTACCTCTCATCTAATTCTCTTCAATCCTTCTTCTTTAGCAAAAGTGTCAAACACACAATGTGAGGGCTATAATGAAGTCTCAACAGGAACCAGATTAAAATGTAATTGAGAAATATTTAACAAAATAAGTGAAAATAAAATAGAACATACATAATTACTAAAATGTGGTTTTAATTCAATATGTGACTTGCAGAAAGCCTTCTAAATGATTTAACGCACCCTGTTTCATGTGAGTTTATGTGATTATTGCCACTCTTGTTTTATAGCATTTATTAACCAAAGGAGTAGAATCTTAAGACTTGACTTAATCTCTTCCATCCTACTTAGCTGTAGATTTATAAGACAAACAAGAAAGTATTGTCAAGCTTCCTTTGTTTATACCTTGTCTTGTCTCCAAGAGTGAGCCTTTGCTAGGGTTCATAGAACTAGACCAAGGTGAATTTGAGTCACTGTAAGTGAGGCTATAGGGCCAATGTCATATGATGTCATAATCAGAGAAGAGGAACCAGTGGGGAATCGTGTTGATTGGTTGTAAAAAGTGCTCTTTTCAGGGTGACTTGGCAGCATTGAAACAATTAGAATTTTCTTTTCTTTTGGCTTTGATAGTTTTGCCTATGACTGCTGTGGAATGATCATAGCCACAAAATGAAAGAAACAGTAATTCTTCTATTGTCACTACCACTAAAGAGTTAGAGTCATCTAGTATGAGTCACCCACTATAATAACAGAGTTCACCTTTTAAAATTCAGGTACTTTGTGTTTTTTTTAAACAGAGTTGTATACTCATTGATACCTCCATAGTCTATAAAAGTTTATGTTCAAGAAAATCCTATCATAATTAGTAGACATTGTGCTTTAAAGCAGAATGCTGGAAACATATGGGGTTAAAGTGCAGTTGCGGGGAAGCTTTGACCCCCAGCACCATTCCTAATGGCCAGCAGAGAGCAGCAATGCCCCAGCCAACCCACAGCAACACCAAGCTGGCTTAGAGTTGATGGGAGAAGACTGCTTGCAGCTGGGGAATATCTGTTTAAGAGAGTAGGAACAGGAGTCCACAGAGATATGTTTTACTAAAGAGACTGATGGAAATAGGGGTGTGGTGCAAATGAGTCTCTCCATTCCAGAAAGGCAGGCCGGAATGTCTTCAGAAGTCATGATACCAGGGAAGAGTCCAAGAGCCAAGGCAAACATCATGAACAAAGATGTGGTCCAGAAGCCAAAAGGTCTATGTAAAAAGACATTAAAAGGGGAAAGACAGACAAGTCAGAGCCACAACAATGACTGAGACGAATTTCCCTCTGACAGAGCTTCTGTGTGAGCAGAGACCTTTTGACCTATTGTGATGGTGGAGTAGCCACACACCCTTCAGGATCTTAAAGTACCAGTACCTTGAAAAGCTTGGACAATGACAACAGGGAAGGCAAATGTGAAGGATAGGAGGCCAAGCAAGTGCATTCTGTCCTCACAAGTGAACCAGTTTGACAATAATAAAGTAGAAAATAAATAATACAGATCACAGTCATTGTTGGAATTTTTAAGTAAAGCTACAATACCCAATTAATAATATGAGCACCATTAATATAGCTCTTGAAGGTTTGCAAAGTGATTTATAAATATTATCTCATTTTATTCTCACAATAACTCCGGCAGATAGGTGCTATTATTATTTCCCCTTTCACAGCTGAAATAATTGAAGTGGGTGGGGGAGCTAAATGATTTGCCTAGGGTCACATAGCCAGCTACATTCCAAGGCCATCTTTGCACTCAGGTTTTCCTCATTCCAGGTCCATTATTCCATTGTGCGACCCAACTCCATTAAGGAAACATCAAGAGATTAAAATAATAAGATAGTCATACATGAAAGACCAGAGGAAAAAAAAAACAAGTACATTTGCAATTAATTTGAGTTCATAGAAAAGAAAAAGTACTGAAAGCCAGCAGTAAATCAACCATAATTCTGTATCTGAGTTTTCTATATGCCTTTGGATTTGCTCCTTTTAATTCAATATATCTCAATTCTTTAATGCAATCCTAAAATTTTGTTTAGACTGAACATAATATGTTTGTAGGTCAGAGGGGAGAAAATCATTCTTTAGTCACATATATGAGGTCCCTTTCCCTAGTCCTGATGCAAGCAAAGACCTAAGAAGCACCTGAAACAAGAAGAAACATCAAAGCCCTGGGTACTACATAAATCCACAAATCTTTTTATTCCAAGATAATCCATAGATCCCTTTGCTCCCCTTCAGTAGAAGGGAGTAACTCCTACTAATCATCTGGGTCAGGAATGGACCCTAATATACCTTTAAGGAATTTGAGGGGAAAAAAGGATCCTCCTCAAGGAAAGTTTCTCATTTTCTCTATGTGATGCCTACTTGAGTATTATCAACAGCAGTGAAAATTCCCAATGGGTGTATAGCATATATACATGATGCAAAGTGAGAAAGATGTTTGTAGACACAAGGCGTCTCCCAACTGGGAATTTATGAATCGAGATACCATATCAATAGTTCCCCAAATCTTTTCATCACAGGGATAGGGTCTATCTATATTCCTTTAGAAAATGGCAAGACCACTGATTTAGTCAGGAAAAAAGTAGAACCTGTGCAGGGTGACTAGTGGTGCCGGTCAAGATAACTTAGGTCTAATTGATGCTATAACCAACAAGGACAAATTTCCCCACCCTTTTGGGATCCTTCTTGAGGGACACCAGTGACTGCAGCTTTGCTGCTAGCCTTTTGAATTAGCAAGGCTAGTATTTATTTGTCCTGAGAAAAGAGTAAGCACTTTTTATTGGTGAAAAGAAAGTCTATCAATTGGCAACCCAGCAGAAAAGTGGATAAATGACTACAGATCATAACAGAGTTTGTAAGGTAAAATTAAGATGTTACTGTGAGGTTTTAAAGATAAGAGGCCTGACCATGTTATAGCCCTTGAAAAACCCTTGAAAAAATGATTTTTCTCCTCCAAATTATTTTTCCTTAATTGTACAAAAATAATATCATAATCTACATTCCAGCCCCTCCCAATAGTTCTGGCAACTAATGATTTTAAAGCATAATCCATTCCCAGATTAGAACTGCTTTAAAAAAGAATGGGATGACTTCAGGATCTCATACAATACTTCCCATCACTTTGAGAGCAAGTAAAGCACACCTTAGATAATCTGTTTTAAAAGACTATCCTGAGGCTTTGTTATAGTTGTCAATACTTATAAAAGGCATAGTATTTTTTTCTCTCCATAAAGTTATTCCTCATGCTCCAATTTCAATAGAAGTTATTTAGAAGATTTGTTACAGGCAAATCTGACACCAATGAAAATTAGATGTACAATTTATTGTCTTTGAAGGTTTTGATTTTTAAATGTATTTAAACTATTGCTGTCAACATGTAACTTTTTAAAGGAAAATAGCAAGTTCCAAAGTACTTCCTCTTCTATCATTACATTACTTTGGAGCATTCGACATAAATATTTTAACTGGTTGTGATTCATGAGTTGTTTTTCTTTTATAGTATCTCCTTACATGGATAAACTTTCTGCCTGTTCCCAGGATACCAAAGACAGATGCATAGTCATTAACCAGGTAACAGTGAAAAGATACAGTATCCTGGATTTAACATTTATTTCCCGAGAAGAATTATTCATGAGTTTCAGGATGGGAGTATCAGTTAAACTGGATTGATGTAATTTAGATGAAGGCTGCAATAGATGTTATGTAACTTCTCTTTAAAGTCTAAGGAATCAAATTGAAATACATTGTTTTAGTAGTCTATCAGAATTCTGAAGACCTCAAATCTCAAGACAAACACTTAAAATAGAAAATTATTAGTTTATCTCATACTCATAATAACAAAAACAATACTGCACCATGAAAGTACTTCATTTTAAAATTTTATAACTACATATATAAAATCTACATAAATAAGATTATATCTGAGAATAGGATTTGGATTCTGGAGCCTGATTTAAAACCAGACTCCTGACCAAGGATGAAGTGTACCCAATGAGAGCTCATAAGTATAAATTTGTTCATAATCTAAAGGGCTGTCAGCTAATAAAGGAAGAGGTGGGAGAAAATTGACAATGTATATCCACCAAATTAATTGTCAGAAAGGGAAGCTACAACATAGGAAGAATAGCACTGGAGACACCCAGAAGTTCATAGGAGACTAAATCTAAGAGATAAACCAGGAATAAAATCCATGTCCTCAAGATATCTGAGACCACAATATGTAAATTCATAAAATTAGGCTAAAAAAATGAAAGATCCTAATTAAAGGAGGAAAAAAATAACATGATAGATATCAATCGGACTGTAAATGGAATATAGCTAGGGAAGGATAGACTTTATTTAAAATGAATAAGGAGAAGATAAAATAGTATGTTAAAAGAATATAAGTTGTGTGAGGAAATCCAGGTACCAGATAGGGAAAACATGATGGAAATCATTTGATCAATGGAGGAAGAAATGGAGTAGCCTTCATATTTGTAAGATATATGTTGGGCTACCTTTGTCTCTTGCAGCTACAAAACTCCATGAAGTTTTAACACATGATTTCTAATTGTGAATATATAGGATAATACCTGGGAAATTTAGAAGATAATAATAATATTTTATATTTGTAAACTTTACACTCCAGAAAGTTGTATCATATAGGTACTAGTAAGGTATATAGAGAACATGTAGAACTCCAAACTTGGGATCAGGAAGACCTGGGTTCAGGTCACCTTTCAAACATGATGGTTTGGTGATACTACATAAGCATTTAATTTTCAGTGTTAGCAAATAACTCTGTAAGACTATAAGTTGCTAAAAAGTTAAGTCTACATTAGGGGATAATTCCTCATCATGAATTCCTTATACCCATGAAAGATAAAATCACAAGTATATACATCTTTTTCATATTACAATTTTATTTGATCTTTACAACAGTCCCCAAGGTGGATTTGGCAGTATTATTATCCCAACTATGGAGATTTTTTTAAATGGGTATCAGAGAACTAAATGACTTGGCCCAACTCATAGAGTGAGGAAGGAGCATGGGTGGAACTTTAGCTCAGTTCTTCTTACTCTCAATCTCTTATTGTCTCTCTATTAACTATTTTTATTAGAGCATATTTTTTTACTCTTAGTCAGAAATTTACTAAATAATGATTTGGATTAATTGTTAATTAATGATTAGAGATGATAAATAGAACCAGGAAAGGGCCCTCTACCACTGAGGTCAATAATGATGAAAATACAGCTTAATTTGTATCTATTAGGGTTCATATATTTGTCAAAATTTCATTTATGCCTATCCTAGACCAAGAGGAGTCCATCATTGGTTGCTAGTACACATAGTTAAATCATACCTACGTTGCTATTATTTTACTGATAATAGGTCTAATTATGTGCTGTGCTACAGCTGCTAGCCTGGCAAACTGAACAAGTATGATATTTGCAGTAGTCTCTCTCATAGTACTTAGAATGAATTACTAAGTAGGCTGCCTTCATACCAAGGACAAGTCTCTTCTATAGGTCATTTGCCCCTCTATCTCCTTGGCCTTGAAAGGAAAACTTCTTGTACTTTCAAATAGTAGAAAGTAACTTTGACCTCATCTTTGGACATACTGCCTAGTGACTGAACATCAGGAGGATTCACAGAAAGTTTTGATAATAAATAGAAGGGCCCCAACTGAATGTCTAACCCAATGCATGGCACCTTCAGCTGCTGGTGGAAGTCACTCTTTCCATAGCCACATGCTGTTCATTACAAAAGAGTGTCAATGCTACATCTGAGTCAAGCCAATGAATGAGACTTGAACCCACATTTCCTGAGCAAAGGGTTGACTGTAGTACCAATGAAAGACAGAAGACGCCAGCTGGGCTTTGGGTTTGTCAAATAACTCAAACTATTTTTCAAACCTTTTGGATTCAGTCAAACAAAAAACTCATTTTGCCAAGCACTTTTTTCCCCTTTAATTTCTAAACCCATGTGTATTTTAAGAGAAATTTCATCCATATGTTTCTGATTCATTTACACTTAAATCATCAAAATGTTTTGTAAGAGCTATTTGATGTCCAAGGTTTTTGGAGCCTTTGTAAACCTCTTTTCTTAGAAACAGAATGTTATGTTTTGCCAAGCGTAAATAACAAACACCAAAAGGTTTGAGTCCGGTATAAAATGCCAAACCCACGAGATTTTAGTAAGTTCAATTTGACACAGGAACCTTCACCTTCTCTTCATACCAACAGAACCCCAAAGGTTCTGGTGACTTGATTCCTGTTTTATTACAAAATTTGTTTCCAGTACACCACTCTCTGTGAGAGCTTTCTGATGCCTATTTAAGTCTGAACTTCCCTTTTTCTTTTTTTTTTCTTCATGCAAAGTCTCTGGAACCCTGGAGGTTCTCACTTAAAGCTTTTTAATTATAATGAGAAGCCAAAAGCAAAGCCCTCTTATGAAATTTAATACACAGAGACAGGCAACTGAACAGGCGATTTATTTTCAAGAAAGCAACTTTTTCTTTAAAAATGTTCTATAATTTTTTTTTCCATTTTTAACATTTTAATTCATGAATAAGAAGTATAGTAAATAGAGGGTTAGTCCTGGAACAAGGGAATCTGAGCTCTATCCCTGCCTCTGATACATATTGACTACATATTATGAGCAATCCATTCAATCACTTTGTACCTCCAGCAGCTCACTATGGCAAACACTAAACTACAGATGATACAGATGAGTTTCAGAAAAATTACAAAATTATAGATACAGATAGCCTCAATTTCTCTAAATTTACAATAACAAAAACATCACTAGTATTAGCAGTGGCATGATTTTTTTTTTCTTTTCCAAAATAATCCCATTTTTTTTTATTTTTAACATTTTTAAATCATAGATCACTATAATAAACAGGGAGTCAACCTTGGAACATAACAACCTGAGTTCTACGCCTACATCAGCCATATATTATATATTGTCTGCACATCTCTGAACAACTCCTTTAATCCCATCGTGCCCATGGAAATTCCTTAAGACTAAGATATAAATGAGTTGCAGAAAATAAAATAAAATGTTATTTTTTGACTAAAAATACTTTGTACTTCACAATAACAGAAACATCATTAATACTAAAAGCAAAAAGACCTTTTATTTCTTCTTTCAAAAGTGATGAGCACAATTTTCATCCGAAAAAGGCTTTGGACTCTTTACTAAGGAAAGTTGCAATTATCTTACATGTCTAGGAAATAATTGCTTCTATTACTTTACATCACTGTGTTGAATGAAAAATTGAGTAAAGAAATAAGTGATTGGGATTGAGACAAGGATATGTTGTTTATTTTATCTAGAAGAAATGCAATTCCTTTAAAAATAATTATAATTTATTCATTCCAAGACTGCTTTTTTTTTTAAAAAAAAAAAAGACCATTAAAAGATACATGGGTACAACTGAATAAATTCATCTTAAAACAGTCAATAAATAGTTGTTATACTAATCATTAGCAAAGTATTTATAAATGTTACCCAGATTTCAGGCACTTGTGTTTACAGAACAGCCTGCTTCTTCATTTTGATATACTTCAAACCCAAGGTCACTTAATTGGTGGCTTGGAGACCCACAGGTTTTCGATTTTTCCCTTCTCTTTGGCTGAACTTCATGGCAAAACTGAGACACTTGTGGATTGTGAAACCTGCATGGATTTTATTGCTTTTACATTTTGTTATCCTTGTATCCTTGACCTTGAAATGGCTCCGTAACAGGCTTCAGATTTTTCAACTGATTTTAATAAGTGTTTGATTTTATGATTTGTATTTAATTGCTTATGTAACCTGAACCTTTTAACTGTTCAGTAAAACAATTTCGCAAATGACATAATCCTTGCTGCTTTGACAAATATAAACCAGGTTATTCTTCTGTCCTGAATTATATTTGTAATTGAAATGTTGATTATCTCTCATTGGATGAGTTTAATAAAATAAAAAAAGTCACAAGTGGTTTACTTGTTTTCATCACTTGCAAGATGTGTTTTTTACTAGAAGGACACAAAGGTTTCTTTGAGTTTTATTTTTTCTTCCTTTGTCTTCTGACTTTTTATTTGTTGCTTGATTTAATCCAGTATGTGTTCCTCCATGAGGAAAACTTTCTCTCAGAGATTAGCCACAAGTATTGCATTGCAAAAAGGTTCATAGCAATGGGCTGATCTTGAAGGTTGCATTCTAGGTTTAATATTCTATGAATGCTTCAAATAATCTCAAAGGTTTTTTTTTCCTTAACTTATCCAGATAAAACAATTACATTCTGATAATCAGCACAACCTGTTATATGTTAGTTGTTATTCTCAATGAGTATGTGTGTGTGTGTGTGTGTGTGTGCGTGTATACACCAATGCAACACCCACAGCAGCCATTATGGTTATGCATGCATACTTCCAGGGTAAATTCGCAAAATAGAAACTCTTCCTCAAAGACAAAACTGACATATTTATTCATATACCAGAAAGCCAAATCCATCATAGTAACAAAGAAATCTATACACATTACCAATCAAGGAGCATGGTCATCCCCACATCCCCAAGTGTTCCCTCCATCAGGTCTCCCTACAAACAATCTCCCATAGGCAAAATCACTCCCTCTCTCACTCACACTAGTTGCTCTGCTCTGCCTGCTCTCTCGCTCGCTCTCTCTCTCTCTCTCTCTCTCTCTCTCTCTCTCTCTCTCTTTTTCTCTCAGCTCCACCTCAATCTCTCTCAGCTGCACCTTTCCTGTTCCACCTGTTCAGCAAGCTTCTGCCGCTATTGGCTCCACATGATTCAGGCTGTGGACTGGGTCAAAGCTTAAAGCACATCACATGGGTCTATTAAGAGGCAAGGAAGATCTTCAAATTCCCTTACCATTACAGTGTGCCCACACATACGCACATATGCATAGAAAAAGAGATACAGAGAGACAGAGGCTGATAGGCCTTTTATTGGATAGGCCTATGTCACCTAATCATCAACAAGCATTTATTAAGCACTTACTATGTGCTCAAGTAATACACTAAAATATCTGTAAGAAATAACAGGAGTTCTAAAAGTGGTTTGAAAAATGAAAGGATCATTGGTATAATTGCAATTCCAAAACTGGAAAGAACTTTTCAAATTATATAGGCAAAAATTATTTAAAGTATGAATTCTACAATATCCCTGACAAGTTGCTATCCAGTTTCCACATAAGAATTCTGCAGATATATAGCTATTGTTACCCAAGTCAATATCAGGATTAATCTCTATATTCTGGAGGACCCACTGTCTCAATGTTGCCTTCCTTAATCCCTCTTATCAGAAGTGATCCTTCCTTTCATGAATTTCTGAGGTTGCTTTTTGATCTTTACTATATAATCATATTCCAATGTTGTTATAGTTATTATATACATAATATTAAATTGAAATATTCAAAAAGAGAGAAACTATATTATTTTTCATCTTTGCATTTTTGGTGCTTTGTAAAGAGCGAGTAATTTAAATCTATCACCTTCCCTTAAACATGCCTAACTAGGCCTTTTTATCTTGTTTTTTGTACAGTCCTAATTATTAAGAAACTCTTCTTGACATTATGCCAAAATCTGCCCACTACTAGTTTGGACTCTCAAGTTATACAGGAAAAACATCTAATCCCATTATCATTTTAAAATAATATTTTCCACTTTTTATTTATTTTGCAATGTGAAAGATAGCATTCATATCTCTTGATACTGTGCATCATTTAGACCTCACTGCCTCTACATGATAGGCTCATTTCCTTGTCCTTCATTGCCTTTTGGATGACCTGCAACTTTACCTGTCTAGACATTGTGGTATGCTATGCTTTGAAATGATACAATCTTACAGGAAGAATTTGATTGTTAAAAAACATACTTTTGTCTCAGAAACTTGGAGAAGCACATTAAAAGATCTTTGCAACTTCCCAAAGGCAATCCAACCCTTCTGTTTAATTCTGATCCAACCCACTATCAGTTTGCCCAGTCTGTCCCAGATGTACATGCTAATGAACAGGTTCCTCTGCTGTTTGTCCCTCTAAATATATATCATTAACTGAGTCATCAATATTTTTCATCCACTTAGATTTCCCATCTAGATGCTTACTATAAACTCTTTTCAGTGGTTATGTTCATAATATCCACATCTATTCACATAAAGTTAAAAATTATCATTAATCACACCTAGCATTATCATCACCAATAGTCCCAATCTTGTGATAATTAGCTATGGTTTTAGGGATGATCAAAAGTAAGAAATGATTACAGGAAGCTATAGATTTTCCCAAATAAGTTCAGGAGTATATGAGAAAATAACGCACAATATTATACACATGCAATAAGTGTTAGCAATTTCCTCTATCATGTGATCATCTGATATATGATTAGTCTACTTTATCTTCTGACTTCTAATCGCAGTATAATGTGAGCTGAAGAAGACTATCTCATGCCCATCGAATATAAAGAACTGTTATAAAGCCAAAGATACCCCAAAATCCCACTTTGGAGAAGAAAGTAACTCCAGAATAACTGAAAGAAGAGCCTCAAAAAGAAAAAAAAAATGAATTTGCAAAAGAATTATGTAAACATTTAGAGAAAATGAAGCAAAAAGTTAAAAAAGTAATAAAAGACTTAAAATGAAAGACTTGGAAGGAGAATAAAAAAGCTAATATTGAAAACCTTACCTGAATATTAGACTCTCTAAAAATGAGACTAAATTAAAGACTCTGTGAGAAGAGAAATACCAGGAAAAAAATCAAGTTTGAAGTATAGAAGAAAATATGTTGTCTGCTATCAAAAAAATTTATCTGGAAAAAAGATCAAATAGATGTCATTTAACAATCATTTGACTTCCTAAAAACTGTGATTAAAATGTCCGGACATGATTTTTCTTTTTTGCTGTTTCATGAGTTTTGTTTTTATACTAAAAACTTTTATAGTTTTCTCTCGCTTCATGATAATATTGACCTCATTAAAAATATATGCAATATTTCACATCTGTAGTATGCTCTCACCTCTTTAAAAAAAAGGGTAACCCATTAATTTCTCTCCCTCCTACCCTCACCTCATTAAAAAATAAACACAAATTTCTTTTAACAAATATGAATAATCAAGCAAAACAAATTCCTTCAGTGATGGATACAAATACATATATATGTGCATGCCTGCATTTCTGTGTATGTATTCAGTCTACACCCCAAATCCATCAACTCTTGATAAGGTACAGTATATTTCATCATAAATCATCTGGAATAATAAATGGCCAGGAACTATTAGTCAGAGTTCATACAGTTTTTAATATTGTTTAATTTTACAGTGTCATATAAATAATTCTTTTGGTTCTCCTGATTTCATTCTTCAAAACTGTTCATTTCTACAACATTTATATTATCATATAAATTTTTCTGGTTCTGCTTACTTTGTCCTGTATCAGTTCATATGAACCTATGTCAAAATCATCCGTTGAGCAATGGTTGAATAAGTTGGGAACTATACTTCAAAAATCACAAAACTCCCTGACTTTATTAGAACCATATAACAAAGAGAAAACAGAAATATTTTACCAATATTTGAGGAAGGTCATAAGCAAACCCCAGAGTTCACATATCAGAGAAAAAAAATACTACAAGCTGACAGGAAATAAAATTCAGTTACTGAGGAAACATTCAGGATCATACAAAAACTGGCAGTTTCTATAATAAATGATAGGATATTTTGGAATACAATACTACAAAGCAAAAGATGTAGCATTACATCAAGAATGTTTTGCAACACTGATTATAATCCAATAGAAAGGGAAATGGACCTCTAATGGAATAGAAAACTGTCAGACATCCTGATGAAAGGATAAAATATTAGTAGAATTTCTGAAATTAAAAAATAGGATCAAGAAAAACCTGGAAAAGTAAATGTATTTGGGTAATTGGAAGTAGCTATATGATCATAAATAAATAATATTTTGAGAGAGGTAGAAAGAAGAGATGTGTCCCTTCAAAATCTTACTATGTTCAATAAGCATTGAAAAAGTTGAATAGTATAATTAAAGGACTTATGACTGCATTGGTTCTACTTTCTTAGTTTTAGGAGAGAAACAAATCGAAGGATGAAAAGTATATACAAGTGTAGGAAGGAGAAAGAATAGGGGAATTACTGTTTCTGATACTGAGGTGTGCAAGAAGAGTATGAAAACATAGAGGAAAGGAATGAGAGGAGGATCAGTTGAACCTCACTTTTGTCGGAACCAGACAAAGGAGAGTCAAACACACACACACACACACACACACACACACACACACATGCACACACACTCACAGAGAAAGAAAGAGGGGAGAGAGAAAAAACAAAAAGAGAGAGAGAGAGTTTAGTATAGAAATATGTCAAACTCAAAAGAGAAGCAAATGAAGTTAGAGAGCAGATTAGAAGAAAGGATGATACTAGAGAACAAATAAATAAAGACGAACAAATTTCAACTTTAGAAGATTGAATTTGAAGGAGGATTAAATGGAAAAAAAGATTAAAACAAACAACTAAATACTATTGAAGGGCCCATCAATTGGTCAAGTGGCTGAACAAGTTTTATGGCATATGAATGTCATAGAATATTGTTGTAATTATAAAAAAATTTTAAAAAGATGATTTTAATGAGTCCAATGAAGACTTGTATGACTTACACAATGAAGTGAGAAAAATCAGGATAACAATGTGCGTAATAAGAACAAAATTGTGAAGAGAATCTCTTTGAGAAAATAGAGTTTTAATCAAAGCAATGACTAACTATGACTCTAAAGGAACTGCTATGAATCATGTTACCCACCTCCTGACAGAGTTGGTGGACTCAAGTGAAGAAAGACATATATATTTTCAGACATGACCAGTGTATGGATTTGTTATGCTTGATTATACCTATTTGGTACAAAATGGGGAGAGGTAAATGACTTAGTAATAGTGATGGGAGAGGAAGACACACACATACACACACACACACACACACACACACATAGATGCAGAGAGAGACAGAAAGGGACAGAGAGACAGAGGTTGAGACAGAGAGCCACTAAAACATTTTTAAAATGCACAGACAATAATAAAAGTAAATTCATAAGAAGCATTATAAGCACTAGAGCTTGGATAGTGACATTGAATTTATTACAAACATTTTTTTACAAAAGAAGTGTGAATAGAGATTTATTATTTCACATAACATTCTTTTTAAAAGGGACATTAAATGTGGAAGTTTACATTTGTAGTATTTGGTAAGTCAATAAATTATTATGACTACTTATTGTCAATGTAAATTTTAAAAAATAAATCCTGACATCTACAAGTTATTTGTCCATTCATAGGGAAGATACTGGAGGTTACAAACATATAGCAAGATGTGTTTCTAAAATTCTCTGATAGAACAACTATTGTAAAAAACTTGAAATGAAACTCCCAACATCTCTATTACATGGAAAATATAACTCTAGTTCTTTAACTTGAGTGGTGATGAGGAAATTGATTCTCTCTTGAATGATCACTAAGGACTAGACTGGAAGCAGGTCTGGTGTTTGGGGGGATAGGGTGGGTATTTCTACTCCCAATGATCTTGAGCTCAGTCCTTCAGAGACTGAAGGGACAGGATAATCAAGATGGTGATCTTTTGATTTGCCTGGACCACACTGCTTCCTCTATCTACTTCAGGTTGAGAAAATAAATATGTTAATTGAAAAATAAAATAAGTTTAAGGCAACCACAACAATTCAAATAAATAGTAATGTGGAGCTGGACTGCAGTTGTCAAAGTGAAAATAGAGAAGACTAGTGTGTGAAATATTTCTGAAATTAAATTAATTTGGTCACTGACTAATGTGAGGGAACACAAGGTCCAAGATAACACTAACATTCTGAATATAGGAAACTAGTAGTTCATACAGTGGAAACTATGAAATCAGAAGAAAGAGTAAATTTTGGGAATAAGATAATAAACTTGGTTTGGAACTTAATAAATTTAAAGTATCAGTAACTATAGACAGAGATATTTCCTGTAATCATCTGGTAATATAGGTGTAGAGTTCAGGAAAAGTAATGACTGGAGAGATAAATGGGCTATTTGTTTACATATGTACAATAGTTGAAATTACACAAATGATTAAGATTATAAAAGAAAACTTAGAAAATAAGGGGAAAAAGACCAAGAATGGAACTTTGGGGAAAATCTGTCATACAGTCTTGGCTATTCTTTCTGTTTTGTATGGACTGAATATTTAATCACTATGGCTCCTATGGTTTTTATCCAAGATGTTGATTTAAAAAAAAAAAATGTTAAACATCACAGGACCAAGGACAGCAACCTGGGGGATTAGTTCACTAGAGACTTCCTTTATCATTGGTATTGCATGATCAGTAATTCTGTTCTTTAGGTGTGATCAGTAATCAGATTAAAATTAAAAGTTACTTAGTCTAACACATCATTTTACAGTTGGGGAAACTGAGACACAGTAGGCAAGTTAAGTAACTTGTCTTTGGTCACTTAGGTAAGACTTGGCAGAGCCAGGATTTGAAGCCAGCTTTTCTGACTCTAATGCAAGAGTGTTTTTTTTGTTTGTTTCTTTTTGTTTTACTTTTTTTTTCTTTACCATACTACTTGAAGTTCAGAGGAAGGAGGCCATTATATTAGGAAAAGCTTAATCAGGGAAGTAGAATTTGAACCATGTCAGCAAGTACTGATTTTGCTATAACAATCAATCAGGAGAGAAATTTTGGTCATCATCATCACAGCACTAATTTATAAATAAGGACTCATTTAGTAAGACTTTATGAATATTCCATTGAATTTAACTGAATATTGAAGCAGCCAGACTGGGTTTAGTACTACACCCTTTTAGGCAGGAGGTTTCCAACCTAGGGTCCCTAGACTCTTTAAGGTGCATAGATTTCAGGTGGCCCAAGAACTTTGTTGGGGAAAAGATCATGTTTTTATTTCTAACTGAAATTTACCCTTTCCTTCAATTATTTGAAAACATGATTTTGAGGAGTCATAGTCTTTACCAGACTGCCAAAAGAATCCATGACATAAAAATGATTTAAACAATTGACCTTACCTCAGTGTCACTGGTTCCTTCCCATTATAATTGGTCCTACTACACTCAAAGTCCTCCTCTATATAACTTCTCCTCTGAAAGTTCTAACATACTTTATAAACTTATTGCTTCCACATTAAAATGACAATAGTTGCTTCTCCCATGACTAAAGCACAGACAGTTCTTTAGTAAAATGTAACACCCACATAGAGTGGTTTTGCAAAACAGGCTCAAAAAACAAATGAAGAATATGAGGTAAAGTTGCAAAGAGAATTTCAGTCAGCAGAACATAATGATTTGATTTTATGGCAAACCAAAATCCTCTATTGACTTGACAACATTTTGAACAAGTGTGCTAGAGTATATCATCAATAATAAAAATGGATACAGAAGCTTCTGCTAATGGTTGGTGAAAAGATCACTGATAAGCTAGGATAGGGGAGAAGAACCTGCAGTTTCAAGACCACATGTGACCCTCTAGGTCCTCAAGTGCAGCCTTTTGACTGAATCCAAACTTCACAGAACAAATCTTGTTATTAAAAGAAAAACATCCTCTACATTTTTCAGAGGCCACCAAAAATCTTTTGATATGCCCATGGGCCACAGATTGTACAGGACTGCTCTATCAGAAAAAATCAAGAGGAAAGAGGTTAACCAGAAGCTAATAGGAACATGACTTTCTCTTATGAACTTTCACATTCCACATTATTTTATGTCATCCCTCATTTCTTTTCCTATCCCTGTCACTTTGCCAGTGTTGTGAGTTTCTTCAAAGCATAGGTCTTATTATAACATGTTAGCATCTAGCAAGGTGCCTTTCACATAGACAGCAGATGCTCAGTGGTTATCAACTCAAATTAAATTGATTTAGCCATTATTTAATATATACTATTAATCAGTTCTTTATTTTAACAATGGGTTTTCTTCTGCCTTTCATTTTTTTCTTATGATTTTAAGCCACTGTCAAATGCCTTAGAAAGATGAAGGAGAACAAACAAGTCCCTAAAGGCATGGGAAGAACAAAGATTGTTCCAGTTTTCAAGGAAAGGGGATGAAATCTGAAAACTATAAGCAAATGAGCTAAATTTTGATTCCTGGGAAAATTCTACAATATCTTATATATGCAGTGTATTTTTATCTTTTTCTTTAAAAAAGAAGATAGTATGCTTATTTCTCCTACCTATTTTCATCAGAACATTTTCTTCATGCCCAATGCTAGCCAACAGCTATAGTTTTTCTCAGTCTTCATTAGCAGGTGAGAGGCTACTGTCCTCAGTAGCAGTATTTCCTGAAGGCTCTCAAAATGCAACTGGAATGATAAAGATAAATACTTCACAGATTTCTATAGTCAGTCAGTTTTTATTGAGAATCTCCTTTGTATAAGGTGGTCTGAAATATGGTCTATAAACTCATTAGGTAAGCAAGACAGAACATACACATACACACACATGTTAATATCAATACCACAAGCAGTATAAAAACCCAGAGGAAGAACAGCATACCAACTAAGACAAATCAATGAATTATAATTATGTACAGAAGGGCAAAGGGTCAAGGGGAGGCAAGCATGGGAGACTCCCTGAAGAAAAATGACCTTTGAGCTCACAAGAAATAATAATAATAAACAATTTACATTATATCACAGCCATCTGCCACAGTCTAATACTTAACAAAATACCTAGAAAGACATGAACTAGTAGCTAAAATGATATATCTATCAAAAGCCACTTTCCTGGGCTAACAAGTCTCCATACTATAAAAAGAGTCCTCAAAAAATATTAGAGAACTCAATCAATGTACTATAGTGTTACCAGGCCATTATCATGCAGTGAACTCTATCTATGTTCTCTTGGCTATAACATTGATTCATAAAAACTTAAGAATAATTTATTTTTTATATATCACTAGTGATATTCAAAACCTCTAAGCTATACGGGGAAAAAATCATTCAAAATAGAGAGATCTAACAGAGGATTTCAAAATCACATGAGAACCTGATGAGAACCATAAAATAGCCGTCGTTTTGTCTGCATATGGAGGAGGCTTTCAGTGATTTTACACAGGATGATTTTACATTCTAATTCTTTTTTTAACTGCAAAAACAATTTTATCCACCTACATAATAGTCCATAGCACATTAACTATAAAGACAGAACTGTGGCTTGTTTCAACCTTATTCTATCTGAACCTCATTTTAAAAATATGACAAAATATATGCTCTTTATACATACACACATATTTACACGTGTGTGTGTGTGTGTGTGTGTGTGTGTGTATCACTCTCTGCTTTGACAATGGAAAGAGGAAAGCAGGAAGGAGTTGACTTCCTAAAGTACTCTGAAGAGAAATATGGAGACAGATGAGAAAGAAGACTGAGAGGAATCAGAAGATAGGCTATGAATTTATCTGTAGTCAGTCCTATTTACTTTCTTCCCATGAGTGGAGATAAAGGAATCCAAGTAATCTTCTCATCTACACTTGGGCAAAAAAGGCTGCTTTCATGTAGTGTGGAATGGGTTTGGATTTAAATTTTAGTTTGCTTGGTTCTGAACATGGAACACTTCTTTATAAAGAGGCTGTTTATTCAGAGAATTTGCTCATTGATGCATTCCTGAATCTATTTGTTATGATCTGCTCCTTGGTTTCTGCAAGGAAATTTCCCAGAGAAGCTAGAGGAATAAATAAGGATCTGAAGGTAGGAACTATGGCACCAGTTTGGGGCCTCATTTTGTAAGAAGTGGGGGATACAAAATGGTAAAAAGAGCAGAAGAAATACTGATAAGATTTAAGGAGTCAGAAGCAAGTAAGGGGTGTTTGGAAAGGCAGCAGTCAAATTGCCTTGGCAAGGAGAGGTTTTGATGCAGGAAAGTAACTTTGGTCACTTGAGTAGGCTTCTGAGGAACTTAGATTGGGCAATAAGAGCACATTCTCTAGTTGTAGCTGTTTTTAATATTATTCCTAGCATGATCACTTTTTAACCTACTTTAGGTAGCTGTCTTTGGATGTAGTAACTTGCCAGGAGGCTATTTAGCTTTTTCATCCTATTCCCTGTTTAACCTCTTTCTGTTCTTTTTCGCCCTCCCTGCACACTTAATAGAAGTACTGAATTCCTTCTCAGGCTGATGACAGATACTAACCTAAGAAGTAGCTACTTTTTCTCTCTCTTTCAGTCTTTTTGATTCATCTTTCCTTTGCAGGGCAAGGCAGATAATTAAGTATCTTAATTTCAAAGGCTATAATGTGATGAACAGTACACAAACTGTGGTGAAAATTTCACAAAATATTCAGGAACAGAAGAAAATTCAATCAATAAGACTTTTAATAGAAGGTATCTGAGACATAAGGAAATGAGGGAACATCATCTGATGGGTGCTGACTTCACAATTTCATGAAAGTTTTGTGCACGCTTATACTTTACAAAGTGGTCAGAGGCCATGATCAAAAAAATCTGTAGTCATATTTTAAAAAGAATAGTTATCAAAACTAGGCAATTTTTTTTTAATCCAGACCTATGATTTCATTGCCATAAGAAATTACAGGTAAAGAAAGTTCCATTACTTATACATATCCAACATTGACAGCATTAAAAAAATTGCCTCAGGACAAGAAGAGATTAAAATAGGGTCATGTTTCCAGCATATAATAGTAATAGTAATTGCCAGAATTTATATAATGCTATAAGATTTGCAAAATGCTTTACAAATATTATTTCATTTTATTTCTCACTACAACCCTGAAAAATTAGTGTTTAGATTATCCACATTTTATAGTTGAGGAAACTGAGGCTAAGTGACTTCCCAGGGGCTATATAGCTAAACAAGTATCTAAGGCCAGAGTTGAACTCAAGTGTTTCTGGTGCTAGGTCCAAAATTCTCTTTTGTGCCATCTAGTTGCCTATTTGTGCCTAAGGCAAGACTTGACACTAAAGCTGGCTGTCTATCCGTTAAGTCACATTGGCTAATAATTGCATGCTATAATTAAATAAATTCCAAATTCTTTAATCTTTCTCCCAGTTCATTCCAAATCTGTCCCTTATCTACAATTTCAATCTTATATTCCACCCTGCTAATAATAAGAGCCCATTGCTTCAGCAGAACTTATCAATTCACTATGGCTTGAATATTCCATGTCAATTACATGTTTATTGCTTTGCTCACGCAGTTCCACCTGCTTGGAACGCCTTCTTCCTTTTTAGTTACCTCAATCTAACCTTTAATGTCTAGTTCATCACCTTCAAATATTTGTAGAATAAGTCCCACCTGACTGAGAACTTTGACTCTAGAGGTTCTGCTTACTTTTCCAAGTTCAGTGTAGCTACTTTGTAGTAATAAAATTTTCAAATCATAGCCTTTGCCTGATTCAGCACAACTTTCTATCACCAAAGAATAAAAGAGATACATATGTAGCAACCTCTGCAACAGTTTTAACTTGGTAACAAACAAACAAAACAAAACAACCTGGTATTTGTAGCTCTTTCCATTTCGGGAAGATAATTAACTAAGGCAAGGTCAGTCCTCAAACAGGATGGAGGAGGTTTTCACACAGGAGCAACCAGGAGTATAACAGTAGTCTTTGGGGGAAGAAAATGTAGAGAAAGCAGAGAGGGCAGTTTTCTGTTGGAAACAATCTAATCATGACAGCAGCCAGTTTTTGCCTGATGTATATGAAGACCATGACAGATGCCATCTAACTGGACAAAACCAAGAAGTACATGACTGCATTTCATACCCTATCCTCCATACCCTTAAACTCCCAGGAGTTTATTCCAGTAGCAGTACCTATATGAGTCATACTTGATAAATCTACTTATGTCATGCATAAATCCAATAACAGAAAAAAACGATGTAATTGTGACATGAAGGAAATGCAGGTAAACCAGATAGAAATAGAGACATTCTTTGCTCCTCATATAAACAGGTACAGTCTCCTATACATCCCCCACATAGAAGGAATGGGATAGAAAATCCCTTGAGAAAATTTATGAGGGAGTGGAGAAATTATTCCTCTGTGTGTGGGTGGATAGGGTAAAGAAACTGTTCATCAGTTCTCAGTTTTCTCTTACCATACTCTCAGTAGCCAACACAGAGATTAGTTTACCTCCTATGAGCTAAGTCCTGTGAATAGCTTATTTCCACTCCTATTTTTTATCCCAGAACACAGATCTAGGAAAATTTCCACCTCGAGTTCAATTTTAATGTCTGTCTTCAGCAGTCTCTATTTAGATTACCTGGGAGGAAGAGACAGAAAAGGAGAAAATAGTGGGGCTGGCTACAAGCCTCTATAGCCCAATTGAATGTTTTATCTGTGTTTCTATTTTAGTTAATACTACTACTAAGAAAATGGCCATTTTAGTGAGGATTAGGATGATAATCCTCCTGTAGCTTACATTCTATAGAAGGTTTTATCAAAGGGAGGGGTAGACTAGTGGACAACCATGCAAAACCTCATCAAGTCTTAATGGCCCATTTTCTTATTAGTTTTCTATGTGAGTTATAGAAAAATAAGAAAATATGTTCTCATATTCTAATAAATTATTAGAAGTGCATAATATTTATAATTATTAATTAATTAGCCCTGAGTTCCTACTTCTATTTATAAACAAGAAATATCTTTTTATGTAAGCTTTTTCCTCTCTCTCTTTCTCTCTCTCTCTTTCTCCCCCCCATCTCTCAAAAGCCTTGGTCTCAAAAGGCTCAAGTACAGGAGTATTATTGCTCATTTAATTTATTATGTTATTAAATAATAAAATATAGATATTAATAGTATAGTACAGTAAATATAGTCCACAGATCTAGAAAAATTGACTACTGTGTGCTTTAATAACAGGAAAGAGACCTGAGGTAAAATATATTTGCAAACACTGTCAATAACTTCTCAACTCCTAAAAAGCAGTTCTTTTAGGATTATAATTAAATTTCTCATGAATTCTCTTCTTTTTTTTCTTATTTTTTTAAATATAAATTTATTTATTTAACTTTTTACATTCATTTTCACAAAATTTTGGGTTCCAAATTTTCTCTCCATTTATCCCCTCCCCCCACACCAATACACTGAGCATTCTAATTTTCCCTATCACCAATCTGCCCTCTCTTCTATCATCCCTCCCTTGTCTTGTCCCCATCCTCTCTTTTGTCCTGTAGGGCCAGATGACTTTCTATTCTCGGTTAACTGTATTTCTTATTTCCTAGTAGCAAGAACAATACTCAACAGTTGTTCCTAAAACTTTCAGTTCCAAATTCTCCCCATCCCTCCCTCCTCACCTGTTCCCTTTGGAAGGCAGGCAACTCAATATAGGTCATATCTGTGTACTTTTGCAAATGATTTCAATAATAATCGTGTTGTGAAGACTAACTGTATTTCCCTCCATCCTATTCTGCCCCCCATTGTTTCTATTCTCTCTTTTGATCCTGTCCCTCCCCAGTGTTGACTTCAAATTGCTCCCTTCTCCCATTGCCCTCCCTTCCATCATCCTTCCCTCCCTGCTTATCTCCTTCTTCCCCATTTTTCTGTACTGTAAGATAAGTTTTCATACCAAAATGAGTGTGCATTTTACTCCTTCCTTTAGTCGAATGTGATGAGGGTAAACTTCATGTTTTTTTCTCAGCTCTCTCCTCTTTTTCCCTCCACTAAAAAGTCTCCTGCTTGCCTCTTGAAGGAGAGATAATTTACCCCATTCCATTTCACCCTCTCTCCTCCCAATACATTTCCCTCTCACCATTTACCTTAATTTCTTTTAAGATATGGTCCCATCCTATTCAATTCACTCTGTGTTCTCTGTCTCTGTATGTGCATGCATGTGTGTATCTGTGTGTGTGCACGCACGTACATGCGTGTGTGTGTGTGTGTGTGTGTGTACGTCTGTGTGTGGTTCCACCAACTACCCAGATACTGAAAAGTTTTAAGAGTTACAAATATTGTCTTTCCATGTAGGAATGTAAACAGTTCACCTTTGGTAACTCCCTTATAACTTCTCTTTGCTGTTTACTTTTTCATGCTTCTTCTCATTCTTGTGTTTGAAAGTCAAATTTTCTTTTCAGCTCTGGTCTTTTCATCAAGAATGCTTGAAAGTTCTCTGTTTCATTGAAAGACCATATTTTCCCCTGAAGTATTATACTCAGTTTTGCTGGGTAGGTGACTCTTGGTTTGAGTCCTAGTTCCTTTGACTTCTGGAATATCCTATTGCATGCCCTTCGATCCCTTAATGTAGAAGCTGCTAGATCTTGTGTCATCCTGATTGTATTTCCACAATACTGGAATTGTTTCTTTCTAGCTGCTTGCAATATTTTTTCCTTGACCTGGGAATTCTGGAATTGGGCCACAATGTTCCTAGGAGTTTCTCTTTTTGGATCTCTTTCAGGCAGTGATGGATGGAATCCTTCAATGCTTATTTTGCCCTCTGGTTCTAGAATCTCAGGGCAGTTTTCCTTGATAATTTCATGAAAGATGATGTCCAGGCTCTTTTTTTGATCATGGCTTTCAGGTAGTCCCATAATTTTTAAATTGTCTCTCCTGGATCTATTTTCCAGGTCAGTTGTTTTTCCCATGAGATATTTCACATTCTCTTCCATTTTTTCATTCCTTTGGTTTTGTTTTATGATTTCTTGGTTTCTCAGAAAGTCATTAGACTCCATCTGTTCCATTCTAATCTTGAGAGGACTATTTTCTTCAGTGAGCTTTTGAGCCTCTTTTTCCATTTGACTAATTTTGCTTTTGAAAGCATTCTTCTCCTCATTGGCTTTTTGAACCTCTTTTGCCAATTGAGTTACCGTATTTTTCAAGGTGTTATTTTCTTCAGCATTTTTTTGAGTCTCCTTTACCAAGGTATTGACCTGTTTTTCATGCTTTTCTTGCATCTCTCTCATTTCTCTTCCCAGTTTTTCCTCCACCTGTCTAACTTGATTTTCAAAATCCTTTTTGAGCTCTTCCATGGCCTGAGCCCACTGGACATCCACCTTGGATGTCTGGGATAGAGAGGCCCTGACCTCCAAGTCTTTCCCTTATGGCAAGCGTTGTACTTCCTCATCAGAAATGAAGGGAGGAAGGAACATCTCTTCCCCAAGAAAGTAGCTCTCTATGGTCTTATTTTGCTTCCTTTTTCTGGGCATTTTCCCAGCCAGTTACTTGACTTCTGAGATTCCTGTCCACCCCTGCCTAGATCTGCCCAGCTAGTGCTCAGGGTCTGAGATTCAAATGCTGCTTCCCAGCCTCAGGACTTTCCGTGGTGGGAGTGACTGCTATTCAATGTGAGCTTAAGTTCTGGTGCTTAGGTGGGGGCAGGGCCGCCTCCCAGGATCAGTTCCCTCAGGGGCTTTATGCAGAGACCTTAGGTAATGGCCCTGAGCTCCTGCCTGCTGCTTCGGGAGTGACGGGCTGCTGCTGCCTCTGTTGCTGCCTGTGCCGCTGCCTCCCAAGGGGGCCCGAGCCATGGAGACACCCTGCTCCCCTCTTGGCCAGCCCAGAAGTCTCTCTCACTGAGCTGTAGCACCTGTGGGTGGAGGGACTTTTGCCGCTGGAGATTCCATCCCTGAAGCCTGCTCGGATCTGCTCCTCTGGGGCCGCTTGGCCAGGGAAGCTCAGGGGTGGGCTCCACTGTCCAGAGCGTGATAGACCTTTGGGGTTGGCTTTCCAGGGCTCTCTGGAATGGAAATCTCTTCCACTGCATTGGTGCATGGCTTGCAGTACTCCAGAATTTGTGGGGAGTTCTTTTTACAGGAAATTTATGGGCTGTGGATTTGGAGCTAGCATACATGAGTCTTTCTACTCCACCATCTTGGCTCCTCCATGAATTTTCTTCTTAATGTAATGCTATTTCACAAAGCCAAATTAAAGAAATTCTCTCAAAATATCTCTTTCCTATTTCTCCTTAATCTCTCAGAGAAGGTTTTCTTTGAACTTTCTCACTGTACTTCAAAGAGATGAGCCATACACATGATACAAGATTAATAAATTAAAATCATAAAACTTAATACTTACAGAATTATAGTTTACATTTTGTTAGATATACATTTAAAAAACTAGCCCTTTATCAGAGAAAGTTATTGCAGATTTTTTCCTATTTTCCTTCTAATTTTGGCAACAATGTTTTTTGGTGCAAATGCTTTTTAATTTCATGTAACTAAAATCATTTATTTTCCTCCTTATTTCTTATTTAGATATCAACACTTCCTTAATCTATATATCCATCAGGTAAATTTTTTGCATGCTCCCCTAATTTGCTGATAATATCATTCTTTACATATATCATTTATTCATTTTGACTTTATTTTGATTCAAGGTATGATATGTTGGCCTAGTCCTAATATCTGCTAAACCACTTACCAGTTTTCCCAAAAGTTTTTGTCAAATGTTGAGTTCTAATATCAAAGACTTAGATTTTGGGGTTAATCAAGAACTAGATTACCATGGCCATTGACTACCAGGTATTATATGCTTATGTATTCCACTAATATATCACTATCTTTCTCAACATACCAGTTTATTCTGATGACTGCAATAGCTTTGTAATAAAGTTTGAGATCTGGTACAGGCAGGCCACTTTCCTCCACATTTTTTTTCATTGATTCTCTTAATATTCTTGACCTTTTCTTCTTTCAGATGAATTTTGTTATTATTTTTCCTTAGTAATATAAAATAATTATTTAGTACTTTAACTGGTATGGCACTGAATATGAAAATTTACTTAAGTAGAACTGTGATTTTTATTATATTGCCTTGACTTACCCATGAACAATTGATATTTTTTACTTCTTAAAAATAATATATTTTTAAATAATATTTTTTATTCTCTAATTACATGTAAAGACAAATTTTAACATTCATTTTTTTAAATGACTTGCATTTTCCCTCCTTCTCCCTCTTCTCTAACAAAATAAGTGCTTTGATATAGATTATATTTGCACAATCATATAAAATATATTTTCATATTAGTCATATTGTAAAAGAAGAAATGAACCAAAAGAAAAACCACTTACACAAAGAAAGTGAAAATAGTGTGCTTCAATTTTCATTAAGACTCCATCAATTCTTTCTCTGGATATAAATATCATACTTACTACTGAGTTCTTTGGAATTGACTTGGATAATTGTATTGCTGAAAATAGCTAAGTGATTCATCATACAATGTTGCTTTTACTTGTACAATGTTCTCCTGGTTCTGTTCACTTCACTTTGCATCAGTTCATGTAAGTATTTCTAAATTTTTTCTGAAATTTACCTGCTTGTTATTTCTTACAGCACAATAGTATTCCACTACGTCCACATACAAAAACTTGTTTGGCAATTCCTCAATTGATGGACATCCCCTCAGTTTTTAATTCTTTGCCATCACCAAAGGAACTATCATACATATTTTTGAGTAAGTAGGTCATTTTCCCTTTTTCTTAAATCATTTTTGGGATACTGACTTAGTAGTGGTATTGCTGAATCAAAGCATATATACAATTTCATTGCCCTTTAGGCATAGTTTCAAATTGCTCTCCAGAATGGTTGGATCAGTTCACAACCCCACCACCAATACATCAGTGTTCCAATTTTTCCCATCTTCTCCAGTATTTACAATTTTCCTTTTCTCTCATAATAGCCAAACTGATAGGTGTGAGGTGCTAATCAATAGTGATTTAGAGTATTTTTTATTTGATTATGGATAGCTTTAATTTCTTCATCTGAAAACTTCCTATTCACATCCTTTGACAATTTATCAATTGTGGAATGACTTGTAATCTTATAAATTTGATTCAGTTCTCTGAATAGTTGAGAAATGATGTCTTTATCATAAATGCTGGCTATAAAAATTATTTCCCAACTTTCTGTTTTCCTTCTTATCTTGGTTGCATTAATTATGTTTGTGCAAAAAACTTTTTAATATAATCAAAATTATTTATTTTATATTTCATAGTGTTCTCTATCTTTTATTTGGTTATAAATTCTTCTGTTCTCCATTTGTCCAACAGATAAACTATTCCGTCCTCTCTGAAGTTGTTTATGGTATCATAAAGGTATTATGGTACCCTCTATATCTAAATTATGTACCCATTTTGACCTTATCTTGGTACACAATGTAAGATGTTGGTCTATACTTAGTTTCTGCAATACTGTTTTCCAGTTTTTCCAGAAGCTTTTGTCAAATGTTGAGTTTTTATTGTAGAAGATGGGGTCTTTGGGTTTATGAAACATTATATTATTATGATCATTTACTAATCTCTTGTGTACCTAATCTATTCTACTCATCCACCACTCTATTTCTTAGCTAATACCAGACAGTTTTGATGATTCCCATTTTATAATAAAATAAAATTTAAAATAAAATATAGTTTACCTTCATTTGCATTTTTAAAATTAATTCCCTTGATAGTCTTGACCTTTGTTCTTCCAGATACTTGTGTTATTACTTTTCCTAGCTTTATAAAATATTTTGGTAGGTTGGTTGTTATGGCACTGAATAAGTAAATTAATTTAGATAGAATTTTTACTTTATTATATTGGTCCAGCATAGCCATGAGGAATTGATATTTTTCTAATTGTTTAGACTTAGCTTTGTGTGAAAAGTGTTTTTGTAATTGTATTCATACAGTTCCTGGTTATGTCTTGGTAAGTAGACTCCCAAGTATTTTATATTGCCTATGGTTATTTTAAATGGAATTTCTCTTTCTTTTTCTTGCTTTGTTGATTACATATACAAATGCTGATTTATGTTTGTTTATTTTATAGCCTGCAACTGTATTAAAATTAATTATTTCAAGGAGTTTTTATAATTGATCCTCTAGGATTCTCCAAGTGTATCATCATATCATCTGCAAAGCATGATAGTTTTGTTTCTTCATGCCCATTATAATTCCTTCAATTTTTTTGTTCTTTTATTGTTACGTTACATCTTTCATAGAATATTGACTGATGGTAGTGATAATAGGCATCCTTGCTTCACCACTGATTTTAATGGGAGGGCTTCAAGTTTGTCCCCACTATAAAAAAATGCTTGCTAATGGTTTTAGATAGATGCTACTTATCATTTTAAGGAAAGCTCCATTTATTCCCATGATGTCTAGTGTTTTTAATAGGACTGGGAGTTGTATTTTGTCAAAAACTTTTCTTCCTGAACTGTTTACATTCCCACATGGAAAGATAATGTTTGTAACTCTCAAGACTTTTCTCAGTGTTTGGATAGATGGAGGGATTACACACACACACACACACACACACACACACACACACACACACACACACACACACACACAGAATACAGGTTGAGTTGAATCAGAAGAGATGATATCAATAAAAAATTAAATAAAATTAAGGGGTGAGAGAAGAAAATACTGAGAGGAGAAAGGGAGAAATGGAATGGGGCAGACTGTCACTTATAAAATAGATAAGAAAAATATTTTTCAATGGAGGAGAAAAGGGTGGAGGTGAGAGGGGAAAAGTGAAGCTTACTCTTTCCACATATGGCTTAAGGAGGGAATAACATGCTCACTAAATTTGGTATGAAAATCTATCTGACACTACAGGAAAGTAGGGGATAAGAGGACAAATGGGGTGAGGGGATGATAGAAGGGAGGGCAAATGGGAGAAGGGAGTAACTAGAAGTAAACACTTTTGGAAGGGACAAGGTCAAATGAAAGAATGGAAGAAAGGGGGGACAGGGTAGGATGGAGGGAAATACAGTTAGTCTTACACAACATGATTATTATGGAAGTCTTTTGTAAAACAACACATATATAGACTGTATTGAATTGCTTGCCTTCTCAGTGGGGATGGGTGGGGAGGGAGGAAGGGAGAGAAGCTGGAATTCAAAGTATTAGAAATGAATGTTGAGAGTTGTTATTGCATATAACTGGGAAATAAGAAATACAGGTAATGGGGTATAGAAATTTGTCTTGCCCTACAAGAAAAGAGAGAAGATGGGGATAAGGGAAGGGTGAAGTGTGATAGAAGGGAGGGCACATTGAGGGAAGGGGCAATCAGAATGCAGGGTGTCATGGGGTGGGGGGAGGGGAGAGATGAGTACAAAAATTGAAACTCAAAATTTTGTGGAAATGAGTGTCGAAATCTAAAAATAAATAAATAAAACTATTTTTAAACAAACCCTTTTTCTTCATGGTGATGATCACATGATTTCTGTTGCTTTATTTTCATTGATATAGTCAATTATGCTGATAGTTTTCTTAACATTGAACCAACTCTGTATTCTTGATATAAATTCTATTTTGTCATAATGTATGATCCTTGTAATATGTTGAGGTAATCTCTGTCCTAGATTTTGCTGTTTAATTTCAGTCATGTCTGATATTTTGTAACCCCTTTGGGGGTTTTCTTGGCAAAAATACTGGAGTAATTTGCTACCTCCTTCAGCTTACTTTACACATGATTAAACTGAGGCTTAAAGTATCTTGCCCAGGGTCACTCAGCTATATTTGAATTCAGCTAGGGGAAATTGCCCTGACTCAAGGCCCATTATCCTATCCACTGTGCCACCTAGTATTTTGCTAGTATATTATTTAAAATTTTTGCATCAATATATGGCAATTGGTTTATATTTTTCTGTTTTTGTTTTTCCTAGTTCAAGTATTGGCACCATATCTGGTATCATAAAAGGAATCTGATAGGACTCCCTCTTCACCTATTTTTCCAAATAGTTTTCATAGTAATAGAATTAATTTTTCTCAAAACACTTCGTAGAATTTATATGTGAATCCATTTGATCCAGGAACATTTTTTCTTAGGAGCTCATTGATGACTTAATCAATTTCTTTTTTAAAGATGGCATTAGTTAGGTAATCTATTTCTTTTCTGTTAATCTGGGCAAATTATATTTTTGTTAATACACATCCATTTACCTTAGATTATCAAATTTATTGTCACATAGTTGAATGAAATAGTTTCTAATAATTGCTTTAATTTCAATTTCATTGGTGGTAAATTCACCCATTCATTTTTGATACTGGTAATTATGTTTTCCTCTTTCTTTTTTTTAAAAATAAAATTAACTAATAATTTATCCATTAGTATTTTTTAATAAAAACAACTCCTAGTTTATTTATTATTTCAATGATTTCTCTCAGTTTTATTAATCTGTCTTTTAATTTTCAGGATTTCCAATTTGATGTTTGATGAAGGATTTTTTATTCATTTTTTATAGTTCATTTTAGTTGTATGCTCAATCCATTAATGTGCTCTTTATTTTATTTCTGTGAGCATTTAACAATATAAATTTTCCTCTGAGTACTGCTTTGGCTACGTCTCATAAATTCTGGTATTTTGTCTCATTGCTATCATTTTTTTTGATGAAATTATTGTTTCTAGAATTTGTTCTTTAACCCACTTATTCTTTAGATTAGGTTATTTGCTTTCCATTTTTTAATTTATCTTTCTATGGCCCTTTATTGAATGTTATTTTTATTGACTAAGTATATGAAAAGGATGCATTTACCATTTCATCTTTGATTGTGAGGTTTTCCTGCCATAATACACGTTTTTTTGTGTGTAAAATTGCCATACACATCTGAGAAAAAGGTGTATTCCTTTCTATTCCCATTAAATTTTCTCCAGAGTTCTATCATATATAACTTTTCTAAAGTTCTATTCACCTCGTCAAATTTCTTTCTTGTTTATCTTATGGTTAGATTTATCTAATTCTGATAATGGAAGGTTGAGGTCTCCCTCAACTACTAATAGAGTTTTACTGTCTATAAACAAATATAGTTTTACTAACTACTAATATAGTTTTGCTGTCTATTTACTCCTGTAACTAACTCATTTAACTTCTTTAAAAATTTAGATGCTTACCGCTTGGTGCCTATACATTTAGTATCTCTAGTACTTCATTGTTTATGGTATCTTTTAGTAATATGTAGTTTCCTTCCTTATTTCTTTTGATTGGATGTGTTACTTCTTTTTCTTTTACTCAGGTCATGATTGCTATTTCTTCTATTTATTTTCATTTTTACTTCAGCTAAGACATAATAGATTCTACTCTAGCCCTTTACCTTTACTCTGGGAGTCTCTTTGATTCAAATGAGTTTCTTGTAAACAACATATTGTAGGACTCTGGTTTTTAATCCACTCTGTTACCCACCTCTGTTTTATGACTGAGTTCATCCCATTCACATTCACAGTAATGATTACAAAATATGTATTTCTCTCCATCTTATTTTTCCATTTATCCTTTCTATCTCTCCTTTCATCCTGTCGAGTGTTTTTGACACTTTTTTTTTCTCCTCACAAGTGTTTTTGCTTCTGATCACTTTCTCACCCAATTTGCCCTCCCTCCTGTCAGTTCCTCCCTTTTCTCATCTCACTCCTCTCCTACTTCCCTAGAGGGGAAAATAGATTTTTATACCCAGCTGAGTGTGTATGTTATTCCATCTTTGAGCCAATTCCAATAAGATCAAAGTTCAAGCATTGCCTGTCACTTCTACCATCATTCCCTCCTCTATAATAGCTCTTTTACACCTCTTCATGTGAGATAATTCATCCTATTCTACCTTTCCTTTTCCTCTTCTTACAATATATCTCTTAATTTTGCTTTTTTCAGTCATTCCATCATATTCAACTCACACTCACGTCTTCTGTTTTTTTATAGTCCTTCTAACTGCCCTAATGTGGGAAAGTTCTTTGGAGTTATAAGTATCATCTTCCCATTTAGAAAGTAAACAGTTTTGCCTTGTTGAATATCTTATGATTTATCTTTTCTGTTTACCTTTCTGTTTCCCCCTGAGTTCTGTATTCGAAAATTAAATTTTCTTTTCAGCTCTAGTCTCTTCAGGAACGCTTGAAAAATCCTCTATTTCATTGAAGGTCCATTTTACCCTGAAGGATTATGCTCAGTTTTGCTGAGAGGGTGGTTCTTGTTTGTGGTCTCAGTTTCTTTGTTTTCTGGAATATCATATTCCAAGTGCTAGAATCCTTCAATATAGAAGCTGCTAAATCCTCTCTAATCCTGATTGTGGTTCCATGATATTTTGGTTGTTTCTTTCTGACTGCTTGCATTATTTTCTCCTTGACCTGGGAGCTCTGGAATTTGGCTATTATATCCCTAGGAGGTTTCATTTGGGGATCTCTTTCAGGAGGTGATTGGTAGAGTCTTTCAATTTACATTTTATCTTCTGGTTCTAAAATACCAGAGCAGTTTTCCTAGGTAATTCATACACACACACACACACACACACACACACACACACACACACACACACACACACACACACACACATATATATATATATATATATATATATATATACACATAAATTTTTGTTTTTCTCATGGCTCTCAGGTACTTCAGTCATTCTGAAATTATCTCTCCTTGACCTTTTCTCCAGGTCTGTCAACTTTTCTTCAGTGCAACCTACTGCTGGCTTGCCTAGATGATCTGAAGGCTGTGTGATTTTTATCACTCTCCTTTCCATTTGCCAATTCTACTTTTTAAAGCATTCTTTTCATCATTGGATGTTTATCTATTTTCCCCATTTCTTGTGCTTTCTTTGTCAAGCTGGTGATGCTTTCTTCATGATTCTTTTGCATCACTCTTATATTCTAATTTTTTTCTTCTACCTCTCTTATTTAGACTTTTTTTGGCCTGAGGTTAATTCATATTTTTGTCTGAGGCTTTGTACGTAGCCATTTTGTCATTGTTGTCCTCTTCTGAGTTTGCATTTTGATCTTCCCTTTCACCATAGTCACTTTCTATGGTCAGGTTCTTTCTGTTGCTGTTGTTTCACCTATTTTTCATCCTATTTCATGATTTACATGGGAAAATTGGATTCTACTACTGTGTTGGAGGGAGCACTATATTAAGCTTTTTAATCAAGGTCATGGGACCTTGCTACTGGTTTGTGCTGCGTTCTCACTTCTGCACTGCATCAGGGGCAATGAGGTCTTGTTACTGGGATGCACTGCGGTTGATTAGGCAACTACAGGCCCTGGGGCTAGGGTCCCTATAGCCTCATTGCTGTGGGTGAGGACTATAGGGCCTCATTGCTGGCCTTTTTGGGGTCTCAGTGCCTGACTGCTGGCTTGCTTGGGTGCAACCTAATGCTGGCTTCCCTAGAGGATCTGAAGGCTGTGTGATTTTTATCATTTACCTTTCCCTTTCCTGATCACTCTGCCACTATCTTTGGAGAAAGAGAAGGTAGCCACACAGGACTGATGGCCATTTGGAATTTTTTTTTTTGGCCATGGCAACCCATGAAACAAAACATCAATGACAAAATGATCAGCCTACCATGGCTGTCTCTCTGTACTTAATTAGGCTTGTCCTTGGAAAGTTGGCAGAGTTTGTGAATTATAAAACCTGGGAGAACCTTCAAAAGTTTGCATTCTGAGATAGAGTCTTTGAAAATCCAGTTCTTCACAGAATCCTACTTCAGCATGTCATTTTGGCATACATTTCATTCTGGATTTATATATTAAGACTAAAAGGGAAGATTGGAACTAGATAATAAAGGACTTTTATCTAAGTTTATCATACTTTCTAATTCTTTCCTCTAAAACATCCATTTAATTTTTAAAATTATTTTAAACTTTTTTTTTTAATTCTTGCTTTGTTTCATTTAGGAATTCTAGTTGAACTTGTGTCTAAGCTGTGGTTTTTCTATGAGGTTTTGCATGCAGAGGTTTGGGAATCATTCTTTTCTTTTATACTTCTGCCTTTGGCTGTCCAACCATAAAAGTGCTTTACAGTGGGATTCTTTTTTGTTTCTTTGTTTGGTTATGCATTCATTCTTCCTGTCTTACTTCCTAAATAGGGACTTTGTGTCAGAGGGAAGGTCTGGGCCCTTCTTGGTCCTGTTTTATATCCTCTTGGGCCCTCCTGCTGCTTTTCCTAAATAGAGTATTATGGTCTTTAGGGATCTCAGAGGAAGCTCAGGAATACCTAAGTGGTCTGATCTAAAGCAAAGTCTGATTGCTAACACCCTGGTCTTAGCTTTACAAACTTAAACCAGGAAATCACAAATACAGGCTTGCTATTTAAAGTACCAGTACACTGTTCTGAGCTATTAGCTGAAAGGTGTGAGATCTCTGTCCTGGTTTCTCAGTTGCAGATCTCAGAGTTGGCTGAAGGCTGAATCTAAAACTGCTACAGGGTCATAGTCACAGCTGCCACTTGTAGTCAGCTTAACATCTGCAAAGTATTTAACACAGTATCTTACACATAGAAAGCATTATCGAATTGCTAGCTATTACTACTATTATTATTATCATACTTTACATTTTGCTCAATTCACCTATGTAAATGGCACATCCATTCTTCCTTTCTCAGTAGAATGTTAGTATCTTAAGGGCAGGGACCGTGTCATTACTTGGTATCTTTAACTCTAGTATATAGCATAGTGCTTTGCATATAGGATAGTAATTGCTTAATAAATATTTGTAGAGCCAAATAAAATTAAATCTTCAAATTTTAAAGAAGTGATCAATTAGACAACTAGCATTTATTAAGCATCAACTACATACCAGACATTGTGTAAGGTCCTGAAGATACCATGAAAGGCAAAAAATCCATACCTGTTCTTAAAAAGTTACCAGTTTAATAGGGAGACATCATGTAAAAACCTAGGCATAAACAAGATACATACATGATAAATTGGAAATATTCTCAATGGGAATGCACTACAACTAATAAAGACTGGGAAAAACTTATTAAAGAAAGTAGGATTTTAGTTAAGAATGGAAGGAAGTAGGGCAAGCTAGCAGGTAAAGATGAAGGAGAATGTTTGCTGCATGAGGAACATTTCATAAAAATGCTTCAAGTTGAGATATGGAATGACTGTGTGCAAGAAAAAGGAAGGAGACCAGTATTGCTAAATTTCAGAGTGCATGGAAAAGAAAAAGGCATAAATTGCCTGGGAAGGTGGGAAGAGATTATATTATAAAGGGCCTTGAATGCTAAACTAGGATTACATATTTATTTTAGAGGTAACAGGGAGCCACCAGTTTGTGATATGGTCAGATCTCATTCTTCTAGAGTAGAGAATAGAGTAAAATCAGGATACATTTGAAGGAAGAAGACAAACGAGCAAGCTATTAACATAACTCAGGCATGAGGTGATAAGAGTCTGCATCAGAGTAGTGACAATGTTAGAGAAGCAAAGTAAGAGTGGGTGGAGGGAATAATATGAAAGTAGAAAAAAATTAGGAATTGATTGAATATGGGGGATGGTAGAAAGAGGTGAAGGATAAACTCTAGGTTGTGATCCTGGGTGACTGGTGAGATAATGCTGCTCTTGGCAGTAGTAGGGAAGTTTGGAAGATGTAAACATTTTGGGGAAAGGATGATAAACAACTAGTATAAGAAAGGCAGCTTTCAGCTGTAAAATATCCATCAACTATCTCTAATAAAAGTCTGATAGCCAAAGACATATAGGAAATTAGCATAAATATATTTCCAAAAACCACTCTCCAAAGGATAACTAATTAAAGATAAGAAAAGATGATTCCCAAAAGAAAACTTTCAAACTACTAAACTACATGAAAGTTCTATAGCTCTCTCATATCTATAAAGATAAGGTTTTGCTTCTCAAAATTTTGTAACTGCAAGTATTATTCATCTCCCCTCAAAATAATGCAAATGAATTAACATTGCTTGCTAAAGAAGATATAAATGCATAAACACCTTCATACATAACTACATTAATAAGTAAGGCCATTTGTTAAAATATTTGTGTATTGGAATTTTACTTCTGCCCTTTACCTCTCGTAAATTATATTACATGAAATCGTAACATTTCACATATAGAACCCAAAGGGGGTAGAATGGAATATAACAACATTCCAAACATAAAATATTATCTCTACGATGGATTTTATTCTTCATTTCAGGAAGCAACCCAAAGTCATTGTCCTGGAGCTTGCTAGATAATTGGATTATATCCCATTAAGTAGTCGTTGCTTTTTAATTTTACAAAAAAGCAGAGATGGAACCACAGTTGAAAAGGTCTTTTCCTCTCTCTTCAATTGCTTTATAAAGTGTTCTCCTAGAGAGACACAGTCTTGAAGCATTTGACATCATAGATAACACCCTACAAATGCCTCTTCTCAGCAAATCTTTAGTAAACATTCCACTACATATTCTCATCCCCCTCAATCAATTGCTAAACTCAGTGATCCCAAAACATATATCTGGAAGCAGAATAAGAGATAATACATTGCTCCATCAATTCTGACCACCCCCAAAATGAGGGAACATCTTTAACATATCAAAGAAGAGTCTTCCACTACAAAAGGGGAAAGTTGGTAAGCCATCTTCAGAATTGCCCAGCCACTACAGTCTGGAAAGTCATCCTACCACTGCACCAATCTGAACATAGTTTTGGGGTCCAGAGCATCCCACAGACACCTCTGAGGAATAACCTTTGACAAATCTCCTTTGGATATATGTCTTATGCATGAGTTTCCTTTTATCCTCCCTAATCTGGATGCAGAGTTACCACACAACTACTGATTTGCAAATTCTTTTAATGTCAAATGAAGGCACTTAAACGGGAAGGAGAAATGAATAAAATATGCTCCTCATTTAAAAATTCCTCTATTATTCCAGAACTTATTCTAATTACTTCAGTAAGAGGCATTTTTTAACTACTCAATTTAATTCAAAAGCACTTTTGGAATATCATGCTAGATGTTGGAAATGCAAAGACAAAAAGAAAACAGTCTCTGACCTCAAGAAGCTAACTGTTCAAATATAGGGTTGACTTCTGCTGGCCAGTAGAAAAAGAACATGAACAAGGTAATTTGGAATATTTAACCCAACTAATATTAGCTGTTAACTAGGGGATAATTTATTGAAATATAACCCATAGTTCAGAGTCACAATTTCTTGGCTTACATGGGCCAGAGTATTCCTTTGGGGTGATTTTTCCCCCAAAAAATTGTTCCTCTTTGAGTCATTTTGTCCCCAGAATGGTTGCCATGGAAACTTCAGAATTTAGCTCATGTTTAGGTTTCCATGGACTTGAGTGAAAAGGTCCTTGTCCCTATGAAAACATCCAGGGTAATAATTCATGTTAGATACTGGATCATCTTTATTTAATTCCACAAAAAGAATACGAGAAAAATACAATTGACTCACAGGCATCTAGAACAATCAAGACATTTTCCTTCTCTACTGCGTTTCACTTTGAATTCCAGAGGCTTCTTCAGGCCACCAAATTTGTATTTTTATCCTAAGAGTTTGGATACCTCCTAGAATGAAAAAGCATATGGGTTTCCAGTAAAGTCAGCCCATTAGATTCCTTTCAATTTTCCACCCCCAGGCAATTATAAAAATTTAATTTGAACTCCCAGGCAAAGAACATGAACTTGGGTTAGCTAGAGTGTGAACCTTCTTCCCATTAGACATGAACCATCCAAATAATTCATGATTGTAGCAGAAGTCCAAGTTCAGATTTTGTTTTTCCATGTCACAGTTCAACCTCTTGCTACTCCTCCAGCTTCAGATCCACATATTTAATTTTCAGTATAGGAATTCCTGACAACTCTTTAGAATAATTCTTAACTTTTTTTATGTCATGGACCCCTTTGAACAAAATTCTGGTGAATCCCATGGATTCTTCAGCATAATGTATTCTTGTTGTTTTTTTAATGCATGAAATAAAACACAAAGCAAGACAATGGAAACTATTTACATTGAAATAAAGATATTAGACTATTTTTTAAAGTTCATGGGCCCAAATTTAAGAACCTATGCTCTATAAAACTGGGGTTTCAATGATTCCAAGTGTTTATCCACATGATTCCTCTCATCCTCTCTGCAACATCTTGAGCCAAGAGGTTTCCCACTTCCTTTCCACAGTTGCCATCTATGGAGCTGGAGCTGGAGATGAGTGTTTTAAAAAGGTAAGATTCATCCCACTCTCAGGTACTCCAGATCTGCTCTTGGATCACTAGTCTCTGGTTCAATTTCATCTTTATTGAGAATTCTGAAATGGTTCCATTGAATCTGTCTAATTACTCTTATTGGTCCTACAAAAAATTATGCCTTCTGTCCTCAGTAGCTTGAATTAGAATGTCCTTATTTATCAAGAAGGTACACAAAACCAAAATTCTTTGTCCTCAATCAAATTTTCAAATAATGGCCACTTTCTTCCCTAACTTCCAAGGTAACCAGGCCTTTCAGGTCCACACTGTACAGAAATAACAAGGAAGGCTGTCCCTTCACTTTGGCATGTAATGGACTGATGGACTTTCTTGCCTCATATTATTCAGGGAAATAGTTTGGATTCTTTAGAAACTCTAAGAAATACTATCATAGAAACAAAATTATTAGTAAGGAAAAAGTTATATGGCCTATCACTGATCAGGTTTTAGGATTATGTTACCTGAAATCTGGGATGAGGAAGGCATTCCTCCCTTTTGATTGTAGCACTATCCAGTTAAGCAAATAATGAACTTAATAGCTAGCATTTTAAAATTAAATTTTCATAGCTCTGTTCACAGAAAGTCCCTGAAAAAGCAGAAATTTGTCAAAACTAATAGGACAAAAATCATTTTTTTTCAGATGTAACTTAGAAACACAAAAGGTTTCACTTACTGAATTTACAAAACTACTTCCCAGATAAAGAGGCAAAGTCACCTAAATATGCATTCCTTTCTTTTCCTCCTACCCTCTGGGAAAACGATCTGAGGACAAACTCCCACTGACCTCCAATAAGTCTGTGTCTGGGAACTTGCAGTTAATGTCATAGTCAGGGCAAGAAAAATCATAAGAATATGAATACTCTCTTAATTTAATGGTGCCCAACTCAAATAGAAATTAGAGCTACTTATCCATACATAAAGACGAATGCAGGTCACATATTGACTTTGTTTTAAATTTTAATATCATCTTTTAGAGCATTTTTATTTATTTTGTTAAACATTTCTCACTTATATTGAATCTAGTTCAGGCCACCATCAGGAGTACTGTGAGTTGCATGTGGCCCACATGTCTGATGCCTCTGTCTTAAGTCATTGAGTTCATTTTATTGCTTTTCATACAGAAAATACTGTACAGAAGTGAGCTAAATTCAATAATGAGAAGCACACATATGGAACTCATATTGCTTTAAAATTCTTTTTAGCTTTGCATATTATAATTACATATGCTACTTATCTAAATCTGGGAACATTAGAGAAAATAATGATGGAACTTTTAAACCCTTTAGTATTCTGGACTCTTTTAGCAGTCTGATGGAGCCTGTGGAGTCCTCAGAATAATGTTGTTTTTTTTTTTTAATTCGTAAAATAAAATACATAGCATTACCAAGGAAGACAATGAGACTGAAATAAAGAGCTATATAAAAGTATATACATCCACATACATATGTGTATAATGTATAGGCAATATATACAGTATACATGCATGTGTGTATAATATATATGTGGATATATGTGTGGATATACAGATACATTATATATATGTATATGTGTATGTATATATACATTTCTCATCTGACTTCACAGACACTAGGAAATCTATCCACAGACTCCTTGTTGGTCCATGGACTCAAGATTAAGAATCCCTGCCTAGGCTAATACATTGGTGACTATTAAAAGTTTCTCAGGTGAAAGGAATGTCACTGTTAGTAATACCAAGTTCTGTAATGATTATAAAGATCCAATGAATCCCAGAGTCCTGGAATACCTGTAGAAGGAAAGTTAAGGTAAATTTTAAGGAGACTTCTTAATACTTAAAAATTTGATTTTTTTAAGGCTCTAAAAGCTAAAGACTATAATTTAAAGATATTGGTTCTCAAAACATCAGTTTCTAAGTAAATAAGTATCTGAAATATAGAACACAAGGTCTAAAAGGGTTTATCCTCCTAGATCTGTAACTCATAACAACTGATAATTGAGTATTAAAAATGAGTTTCTCAATATGAGAATTTTATTAGCAGAAACTTTGAAGAAACCTAGTTATATTTCACTGTATTTCTTTTTGGAAATATATACTTAGTTATTTTTGTTTGGCTGTTTTTTTATTTTATTTTTCTACCTCAGAACAGAATTATTGTTTTATTTATTGGGAATCTCCTGGTTTGAAAAATCTCTTTACTGATACTCACTGCTCACTCATCTATAATTTACAGTCCTCAAGAAATGCCTAAGGACAATAAAAAGATGAGTGACTTATTCTTTGTCTCAAGAATATAAAGTATAAAACACTTGAACTCAAATCTTCCTGATTCTATGGTCAATCTTCCATCCACTATAGTATCCTGACTCTAAAAAAAAGAAAACAAACTTGTTAATAATGACAGAGTCCTATTGGTTTTATAGGGCATCTAGGTTTTGCAGTGGATAGAGTGCTAGGCCTAAAGTCAGGAAATCTCATCTTCCTGAGTTCAAATCTGGTCTCAGACAATAGCTGTGTGACCCTAGGCAAGTCACTTAATTCTGTTTGCCTCCATTTCCATTAACTGGAGAATAAGCAAACCACTTCAGTTTCTCTGCCAAAAAAACTCCCAAAATGATGTCATGAAAAGTCAGACTCAACTGAAAACTGATTGAATTAGTTTCATTTCAGTCAATAGTATAGTAGAATATTCACATGCTTCCATGAATATTCTTTAGAAGGCTCTTGGCTAATTATCTCCATCACACTGATTTGCGCTCATTGCTTAGAGTTAACTAAACCTGGGTGATGACTTGACTTTCTTTGAGTAGTCTACAAATATTCACTGACTGAGTGAGTACTGTAAGGAGTACTGAAATATTAACCTGTAGTAGTATAAGGAATATTAGACATAAGCTCAAAAGACCAGAGTTTGAATCTTGGTCCTCTACCACTTACAAGTAACGTAATTTTATGTAGTAAATCACTTTACCTTTCTAAGTAAAATAGAGATTATCCTTGTATCACCTTTTGCACAAGACTGCTGTGAGAATTAAATGAGATGCTAAAATTAAAAATAAGAAAACTGTATCAATTGCTATATGTGTAAACCATGATGATGATGATGACAATGATGAGCATTGATAACAATGGTGATATCCTAGCATTTTTTCTGGTTTTGAAGCAGTTATGATATATGAAAGAGACAATAGCCAGAAGTAATAATTACAAGCGAAGATGATATACACTAACATGTGATACAATTAGTATGCAAGAGACGAAAGTTTATTTGGTCTTGGGTCAGAGGACCTGGGTCCAATCTCCCCTCTGATACTTTTTTATAAGTGTGACCCTTGAGCAAGTCATTTAATTTCTTTTACATTAAGAGTTTCCTTTCCAAGAAAATGAAAAGGGAAGTGCTAAGTGTTCTCTAAAATCCTTTAACCTCTAAATATATGATACTATGATATATGAGATGATATCCTCTAATTATAAGCACTGCGGGAACTCACAAGAAAAAGAGGTAGATCACTGGGTTGGCATAGACAGAGAGGGCTTCCTGTAGAAGTTGGTATTGTAATGGATGCCTTGAAAGGTAGATAGGATTTGGATAACCATAACCAAGAGGAAGGCTATACTATTCCGAAGTGCAAACATTCCAGAACATATTCCATCATTTCCTAGATACTCTTCACTTCTCTTGCTGCCAAAGCAAGTCCCTTTCTTCTTTCCAAATATTACACAGAGTTCACCTCCTTACATGATTTCCCTAAACTTCTCCCTTCTAGTTTCCATTCTTACTACTTATTCCATTGACATTTATGATTGATCATCCATACTGCTATCATCTACTCATTTGCTACCATTTCAGTTTTCATAAATTTATCATTTTAATTTTGTCATTCCTTTAGGGGGCTCAGCAAATTTTGTTTAGGATGCTGATACCATCTATGCATTCAAATTTAAAGTTTTCCCAAGAAAGGGTTATGAGAGAGGTTCTAGGCAAAAGAGGTTAGGAAAATGAAGTGTAAGGCAATTCACTGTTTGATATATTTGGTTTTGAAATAGAAATGTAATCCCATCTCTGGAAGGTAGCATATCATAAATGAAAAAGCATTGACTTCTGGGTTTAAATCCTGTCTCTGACACTTAGGAGCCGTATGATCCTGGCTAAATCATTTTAACCTCTCTTGCTTTGCCTCGGTTTCCTCATCATCACTCAGATGATTATAAGAGTCTCCTAGTTGCTTTATCTGCCTTCCATTCTCCTTTTAACTGTCTTTCACAAAGCTGCCAAACTGACACTCCTGAGACACAAATCTGACCATACCACATCCTTTTACAAAAATTATAAATTTTTGATGTAGTGTCCTCTCACTTTAGTTTAAAATACAAAATATGTTGGCAGACATTTCAAGTGTTCCAAAATAAGGCTTCCAACTATCTTTCCAGTCTTTAAAAATTATTTTTTTCAATTTAGGCAAATTTATCTTCTCTCCCAACCACTTCCATCCCATAAAAAAGAAAGAAAGACAAAATATCTTTAACAAATACTTATAGTTAAATAAAGCAAGTTCCTACATTGGCCCTACCTTCCTAGTCTTTTAAAAATATATTGCTTCCCTACTCTAATTCTCCATTTCACTCAAATTGACCTGTTAACCTGTTCTCTGACATTCAATCTCCTACCTCTGTGACTTTGTACAACTAGCCCTACTGTTCTGGGATGCATCCCTTTCTTCCTTCTCAATTCCCCTTGCCAATTTAGATGCTCTCTCCTACACAAAGCCTTTCCTGATTGTTGAAGTTACTAGCATTCGTTCCCTCTTGAAATTATTTTGTATATACTCTCTATATACTTACTTATGTCTAGTATGTCCTTACAGTACAATTTCAGTTCTTTGAGGTCAGAATATATTTCATTTTTGTTTTTGTTTCCCAATTGCCTAACACACTGCTTTGCACATAATGTCTGCCTAATAAATGTTTGTTGAACTTTGACCAAGAGACTCCACTTCTAGGTATATACTCCAAGTAGGTTATTGATTAAATAAGACTTTCTTATTTATAGTAGGACTTTTTATGGTAACAAAGAACTGGAAATAAAGTAGATACTCATCAATTGGTGGATGATTAAACAAATCATGATACATGAATATAATGGAATATTATTGTACTCAGAAAAAAACAAGTATGATGAATATGGAGAACCATGAAAAGTCTTACATGAATAAATGTAGAGTAATTAAACCGCAAGGAAAACAATAAACAAAATGACTATAACAATGTAAATGAAAGGAACAGTTGGTAAATACACACACATATATATATATGTATATGTATATATATATATATATATATCACAACCATTTTTGATTAAAGACAAAAAACAAAACTGAGAGAAAGAGACAAGGTCTATTCTTGATTACTCAATTAAATAGTTGCGTGACCCTATATAAGTTAGGTAATTGATCTCAGTTTTTTTTTTTAATCTATATTATATTTGTTTGTTTTGGGTACTCTTACCAAGTTTTTCATGGAAACATCCTTCTGTTTCTTCATCCTCTACAATAAATGTTGTGATTATTTTCATGGTAGTCTTTTTGCATGTTGTATCTTATAAGTATAACCCCTGTCCCAAAGCCTATTGGTAAAGTACTACATCGCCAAGGCAATACACACAGCACTAAGGGCAACTACAAACATGGTGTAGTTCTCAATTTCAAAGTATAAGAGACTTTTCATATAGAAGGCAGAAGAAAAACATTTATTCAGACATCAGAAATACAAACCCAGACACCAGAAAGCCAAATCCCTCATTCTAACCAAGAAGTCAATACACATTAGCACTGAAGGGAACAAAGCCATTCCCACACATTTCCCCCATTGTCAGGGCTTCCCACAAGCAAACTCTTACAAGACCAGCTGTGCTTGTCTGCCTGCATGCTCTCTCCTCTTCTCTAACCTCTCTCACTAACTTCCTCTCAGTTCTACTCCAACCCTCCTGTTCCAACCATTCGGCAAGCTCCTCCCACCACATATGACTTAAACTTCCATGTTCCAAAGTACATGTATATGTACTTTTCCCCTTGATACAGTTCATTCCTTTTTTCAGTTGATGAGTGTATATGTATGTGTATGAATGGGAAAGATGTTTCCATTTAAATTGCCATTATATTTCACCCCAAGATTTTTTGTATTCATTATATAGGTCAGTGGGGCAACACATACACATATAGGTGCACACGCACACACATATCCATGCCCGCTGATGTGTGACATGGACCCCTAAACTGCTGGCTGTTTGATAGACCCATTTTGCTAGGAATGGATCATCAGTTGGTGTCAGAGTAGGGACAATATGTTGAGTAATACTCTTGGCTAGTCGAACAGCACGTGCATTGTACTCACATTCTGGCAGGGTGAGGGCCACATGAGCATCTATATGAAAAACTGACAAAATAATGACCCATATATCTTCCCATAATATTTTGCCCCAGACATTTTTGCCATGAATTTACCAATTTTATTTTTTCCACAAGGGCATCCATGTAGCTAACTTATTAGCTACCCCTCATGAATCATTGAATATATGACACTGTCCTCTTTGTTCTTGTTCCTCCTTGATAACTTGATATGCTGCCATAAGTTCAGCATATTCACTCTTTCTACCTATCTTAGTTCTTTCCAAAGACCACCTAGTACATGGGTTATAGGCTATTGCTTTCCAATGTCTTTTGTGACCCAAATATTTTTCTGTCTCATCAATAAACCATGTATGTTCAATTCTGTGAGAAGTTGGGGTACATATTACACAAGTCATAATTGGGATTGCAGGCCTTAATATTACCTCATGGCTCAAAGTCAGTTGTTCAGTCAACTCCTTTTCAAAAGGGGTATATTGAATTCCAGATGAAAGGAGTTTCCTAGACCAAAATCCTAAGGGTATATTTTGGCTTTTTTGTTTTTGCCATAAACTCCAGTTAGTCCACCGGACCACTTTGAATAGGCCATAATTCTAGGGTCAATTGTATAGTGGCCTTTGCTTCTTTACAAGCTTTACTTTGCTTAAGTCCTCAGTCAAATTCCAATTTTATATTAAGCTTTCAAGATTTGTCCTAGATGTAGTATGTGATGTCACCAGTATCCAAATAATCCTATAAACTTTTGGGCCTCTTTCTTTTTTAAAAAAAATTTATTTATTTTTTTTATTTTTAGCTTTCAACATTCGCTTCCACAAGATTTTGAGTTCCAAATTTATCCTCATCTCTCTCCTCCACCCACCCCAGGACAACATTCATTCCCAATACCCCTTACCCCAATCTACCCTTTTTTCTATCATACCTCTCCTTTCTTCATCCCCTTCCCCTCTGTTTTATTATAGGGCAAGTTAGATTTCTATACCTCATTGCTTATACGTCTTTCTTCCCAGTTGCAGGTGAAAAGAATTTTTAAGAATCATTTTAAAACTTTGAGTTCAAACTTCTCTCTCTTCCTCCCTCCTCAAATATCTCCCTGAAAAGGCACATAATTCAGAGAGGAGCCAAGATGGCGGAGTAGAAAGACTCACGTATGCTAGCTCCAAATCCACAGCCCATAAATTTCCTGTAAAAAGAACTCCCCACAAATTCTGGATCACTGCAAGGCACACAGAAACACAGTGGAAGAGATTTCCATTCCAGAGAGCCCCAGAGAGCCATCCCCAGGGGTCCATCATGCCCCGGAAAGCGGAGCCCACACCTGTGCTGTCCTGGCTGTGTGGCCCCAGAGGAGCAGATCCGAGCTGGCTTCAGGGACGGAATCTCCGGGGGCCGCGAAGGTCCCTCCGCCCACAGGCGCTCCAGGTCAGTGAGAGAGACTTCTGGGCCGGCCGAGAGGGGAGTGGGGTGTCTCCATGGCTCAGGCCCCCTTGAGAGGCAGCAGCAGAGGGAGCAGCAGAGGCAGCGGCAGCGGCCTGGGACTCCCAGAGTAGGCAGGAGCTCCATTACCAAAGGTTTCTGCATAAACCCCCTGAGGGAGCTGAGCCTAGGAGACGACCCTGCCCCCACCTGCTCCATTACTGAAGGTCTCTGCATAAAGCCCCTGAGGGAACTGAGCTTGGGAGGCAACCCTGCCCCCACCCCAGCACCAGAACTTAAGCTCACATTGAATAGCAGCCACTGCCACCACGGAAAGCCCTGAGGCTGGGAAGCAGCATTTGAATCTCAGACCCCAAGCACTAGCTGGGCAGATCTAGGCAGGGGTGGAGAGGACTCTCAGAAGTCAAGTAACTGGCTGGGAAAATGCCCAGAAAAAGGAAGCAAAATAAGACCATAGAGAGCTACTTTCTTGGGGAAGAGATGTTCCTTCCTCCTTTCCTTTCTGATGACGAAGTACAATGCTTGCCATCAGGGAAAGACGTGGAGGCTGGGGCCTCTGTATCCCAGACATCCCAGGGGGATGTCCGGTGGGCTCAGGCCATGGAAGAGCTCAAAAAGGATTTTGAAAAGCAAGTTACACAGGTGGAGGAAAAACTGGGAAGAGAAATGAGAGAGATGCAAGAAAAGCATGAAAAACGGGTCAATACCTTGAGAAAGGAGACCCAAAAAAATGGTGAAGAAAATAACACCTTGAAGAATAGGCTAACTCAATTGGCAAAAGAGGTTGAAAAAGCCAATGAGGAGAAGAATGCTTTCAAAAGCAGAATCAGCCAAATGGAAAAGGAGGTTCAAAAGCTCACTGAAGAAAATAGTTCTCTCAAGATTAGAAGGGAACAGATGGAGTCTAACGACTTTCTGAGAAACCAAGAAATCATAAAACAAAACCAAAAGAACGAAAAAAATGGAAGGGAATGTGAAATATCTCATTGGAAAAACAACTGACCTGAAAAATAGATCCAGGAGAGACAATTTAAAAATTATGGGACTACCTGAAAGCCATGATTAAAAAAAGAGCCTAGACATCATCTTTCATGAAATTATCAAGGAAAACTATATAATCCTATAATCCTTCCAACTACCCTAATACTGAGAAAAATCTCAAGATTTACAAAGATTATCTTTCCATGTAGGAATGTAAACAGTTCAACTAGAGTAAACCCTTTATGATTTCTCTTTTTACCTTTTCATGTTTCTCTTGATTCTTGTGTATGAAAGTCAAATTTTCTATTCAGCTCTGATTTTTTTCATCAAGAATTCTTGAAGATCCCCTATTTCATTGAATGACCATTTTCTTCATTGGGCCTCTTTTTTATTGGTAGGGATAGGAAAATTTTGATTCTTTTGTAAGTCTTGTGGGAGAATCTCTCACAGCCCTTTATTCCATTGCATATCCAAACATTTTTAAAGTTTGCACTGTCCTTTGAATCTTTACAGGGTTAATTTCCCACTTTTTACTTTTCTTATATGCTCAATTAAAAGCGTCAAACTCTTCTCCATTTCTTTTACATTTTTTCCCTATGTCATAATATCATCTAGGTAGTGGCTAAGCTGTACACCAAGTAACTCTAATTCATCCAAATGTTCTGCCTCAATACCATTTCAAATAGTGGAGCTATGCAGATATCCTTGTGGTAAGCATGTAAATGTATATTGTCGCACCTGCCAAGTGAAAGTAAATTGGTCCCATTGTTTCAAATCTATTGGGATAGTAAAGAAAGCATTGGCCAAATCAATAACTGCCTACCAAGATCCATCATATTGAATCCTTTCTATTTGAGTAACCCTATCAGGAACAGCAACATACAAAAGAAGAGTCACTTTATTCAGTTGTGTATAATTCACTGTCATCCCCCATGTCCCATCTGACTTTTGTACTGGCCAGATAGAACTATTACATCGAGTGGTTGTAGGGACTAACACTTCTGCCTCAATATATTCCTTTATAGTATTGGTAACTTCATCGTGCCCACCTGGCACATGCTACTGCTTAAAGTAATTACTTCAGAAGGTTCAGGTAAAATTATTGTATACATTTTTATTTTACCCACTAAAACTGTAATCATTTGTATCTTCCTTACTATAAATTGGTATGTCCCATAGGTAAATTTAAAGCTGTACTTCTCAATATGTCTTTTTCCAATGAAGTATTCAGGGATGGCTAAAGTTACCATGATATTTTCTTCTTAGGTAATTGTTCTAATTTTCATCACTGATTTGACTTGTCTTCTTGATATTTCAGCCCCTCCCAGTCCTGTGATGGTGATACGAGTCACATGTTCAAACTTATCAGGGTTTCCACATATAAGGGAGGCCTCTATCCCAGTTTCTATTAATGCCTTAGTTCCAGTATTGGATCCATTTTTTTCCAATCTATGGTCAAACTGATATGGGGTCTGTAATCCTGTCTGTGTATTTCTTTAATCTGAGCTGGGACTCAGCCAATGTCCTGTTCTCCCTGAAGGTGTAACAAACTTGGATATAAGAATTCAGAGGATCTGTAGGGGCAGTTCTTACTTCTCTATTTCATGTAGTATCAAACCCCTTCTCTCAGTACATTTTATATAGTTCATTAGTTGGAATACCATCTATGCTTTCAAAATCTATCCCTGTTCTCAATAGAAAGCTATAAATAGAGCAGTAAACAATTATTTTCTTGTTAATCTATTCTGACTTTGAATCTGCTGGCCATTTACTCTTCTTTCTCAAGGAAATTTAACTTTTCTCAGTTCCCTAAGTTACTTAACAGTGAAATTTTGTTCAGCACCTTAGAAAGAGGGTGCCCTATTTCCCTAATAATCAGAGTCAAAACCAGGTGCTTGTAAGCAGGAGGGGTCATCTTCACTGTTATATTCCTATGGGAAACTGCTAAGTGGGTATCATAGTATGCATCTGTGTTTCTGATCATCATGGCAGTCTCCATTAGCTCCTCTTTTAACTATCTCAAACAGTCCCCAAGTGAATACCAGTGTCAATCTCCCATAGGCCACAGAGAGTTAGTAGGATACTACTTACTGCCTCCTTCTGCAGCCAAAGCTAACAGATTAGTCATATTGTTTCCTCCTTGCATATTTTAATCTCTAAAACCTTGTTGTACAAAAAGGATTATAAGAAGATGATGGAGTAGAAGGACGCACGTTTATGAGCTCCGAAACCACAGCCCATAGAATTAATGTAAAAAGAGACCCCATATCTTCTGGACCACTGAAAGTGGTACAGAAATGGAGTGGAAGAGATTTCCATTCCAGGGAGCCCTGGAGACCCGTCCCCAGGGTCCGTCACACTTCGGAAAGCAGACCCCACCCCCAGCGCTGCCCTGGCCGTGGCCCCAGAGAAGCTGACCCGAGCAGGCTTCAGGGACGGAGGCTCCGGCAGCCGGGAAAGTCCCTCCTCCCACAGAAGCTACAGGTCAGTGAGAGAGAAGGCTTGGCTGGACAAGAGGGGGAGCAGAGTGTCTCCGTGACTCGGGCCCCCTCGGGAGCAAGCGGAGGCGGAAGAGACGGGGGCAGGAAGCGGTGGAGGCAGAGGCATGGGCGGCAGCAGAGGCAGCAGCGGCTGCAGCCGGCCCAGGACTCCCCCCAGCAGCAGGCAGGATCCTCATTACAGAAGGTCTCTGCATAAACAACCTGAGGGAGCTGAGCCTGGGAGACGGCCCTGCCCCACCCCGTTCTTTTACTGAAAGTCTCTGCATAAAGCCCCTGAGGGAGCTGAGCCTGGGAGGCGGCCCTGCCCCCACCCCAGCACCAGAACTAAAGCTCACATTGATTAGCGTCGCGAAAAGCCCATTTGAATCTCAGAGCCCAAGCACTACCTGGGCAGATCTAGGCGGGGGTGGACAGGAATCTCAGAAGTCAAGTAACCGGCTGGGAAAATGCCTAGAAAAGGGAAGAAAAATAAGACTATAGAGAGTTTTTTCCAAGAAATGCAAATGATCCCGACCTTCGGATCTGATGACGAAGATGTATTCTTGCCATCAGGGAAAGACGTGGAGGGCAGGTCCTCGGTACCCCAGACATCCCAGGGGGATGTCGGGTGGGCTCAGGCCTTGGAAGAGCTCAAAAAGGATTTTGAAAAGCAAGTTAGACAGGTGGAGGAAAAACTGGGAAGAGAAATGAGAGAGATGCAAGAAAAGTATGAAAAATGGGTCAATACCTTGGTTAAGGAGACCCAAAAAAATGCTGAAGAAAATAACACCTTGAAGAATAGGCTAGCCAATGAGGAGAAGAATGCTTTCAAAAGCAGAATCAGCCAAATGGAAAAGGAGGTTCTAAAGCTCACTGAAGAAGATAGTTCTCTCAAGATTAGAAGGGAACAGATGGAGTCTAACGACTTTCTGAGAAACCAAGAAATCATAAAACAAAACCAAAAGAACGAAAAAAATGGAAGGGAATGTGAAATATCTCATTGGAAAAACAACTGACCTGGAGAATAGATCCAGGAGAGACAATTTAAAAATTATGGGACTACCTGAAAGTCATGATCAAAAAAAGAGCCTAGATATCATCTTCCATGAAATTATCAAGGAAAACTGCCCTGACATTCTAGAACCAGAGGGCAAAATAAGTATTGAAAGAATCCATCGATCACCACCTGAAAGAGATCCAAAAAGAGAAACTCCTAGGAACATTGTGGCCAAATTCCAGAATTCCTAGGTCAAGGAGAAAATATTGCAAGCAGCTAGAAAGAAACAATTCCAGTACTGTGGAAATACAATCAGGATAACTCAAGATCTAGCAGCTTCTACATTAAGGGATCGAAGGGCGTGGAATAGGATATTCCAGAAGTCAAAGGAACTAAGACTGAAACCAAGAATCACCTACCCAGCTAAACTGAGTATAATACTTCAAGGGAAAATATGGTCTTTCAATAAAACAGAGGACTTTCAAGCATTCTTGATGAAAATACCAGAGCTGAAAAGAAAATTTGACTTTCAAACACAAGAATGAGAAGAAGCATGAAAAAGTAAACAGCAAAGAGAAGTCTTAAGGGACTTACCAGAAGTGGACTGTTTACATTCCTACATGGAAAGACAATATTTGTAACTCTTAAAACTTTTCAGTATCTGGGTAGTTGGTGGGATCACATACACACATGTACATGCATGCACGCACACACACATACACACATGCACACACATACAGAGATAGAGAGCACAGAGTGAATTGAATAGGATGGGACCATATCTTAAAAGAAATTAAGGTAAATGGTGAGAGAGAAATGTAGAGGGAGGAAAGAGGGTGAAATGGAATGGGGTAATTATATGTCATTTAAGAGGCAAGTAGGAGACTTCTTAGTGGAGGGAAAAAGAGGAGAGCTGAGAAAAAAAAAACAATTAGTTTACCCTCATCACATTTGACTAAAGGAAGGAATAAAATGCACACTCATTTTGATATGAAAACCTATCTTACAGTATAGGAAAGTGGGGGAGAAGGAGATAAGCAAGGGGGGGATGATGGAAGGGAGGGCAATGGGAGGAGGGAGCAATTTGAAGTCAACACTTGGGGAGGGACAGGATCAAAAGACAGAAGAGAAACAATGAGGGGCAGGGTAGGATGGAGGGTAATTCAATTAGTCTTATACAACACGACTATCAGGGAAGACATTTGCAAAATTACACAGATATGGCCTATATTGAGTTGCCTGCCTTCCCAAAGGTAATGGGTGGGGAGGGAGGGATGGGGAGAATTTGGAACTCAAAGTTTTAGGAACAACTGTTTAGTATTACTATTGCTACTAGGAAAGAAGACATACAGTTAATGAGGAATAGAAAGTCATCTGGCCCTACAGGAGAAAAGAGAATATGGAGACAAGAGAAGGGAGGGATGACAGAAGAGAGGGCAGATTGGAGATAGGGTAAATTAGATTGCTTGGGGTATTGGGGTGGGGGGAGGGGTTAAAAGAGGAGAAAATTTGGAACCCAAAATTTTGTGAAAATGATTGTAAAAAGTTAAATAAATAAATATTTTAAAAAAAAAGGATTATAAGACTCATACATTTCAAGCAATCCATGCCATCTATTAATACTCCTCTGACCTCTTCATCACTGATTCTCACCATCCAAGATATTAACGATTCTCCCATCCTTTAGATGAACTGACTCAAAATATCTGTGACTTCCTGCTAAAATCCCCAGTGATCTCCTAAACAGTGTTTTGCACACACACACACACACACACACACACACACACACACACACACACACACACACACCAGTTCTTTTGTTTCTACCTTAGTATTCGGTGTGCTTCTGCTTGAGAAGTTTCTCCCTCTAAAATTGTTTCATTTTCCAACTCTGACTTACATTTTCTTCTCACAGACTCTCCTGGCAGTCATCACAGCTGGAACTAGACTGGATCTGTACAAAGTTTGTATACTTACACTTCTTTTGCCAGCTTTTTTCTCATTTGATTTAGCTCTCATCTGAGCTAAATGAACATCTTTTTCTTCTACTGCCTGAGACCCTCCAGCTTGCTCTTTTAAAGGACAGCCCAAACACTGAGAATTCCCATGCAAACTAGTTAACTCTTTTCTCATCTGAAATTATTCCTTCAGCAGCTTGTCTCTGCCTTTATACATAATACAGTAACCTGCTAATAAAACCCATCCTTTCCTACACACTCCTGCCAGTTCTTTCCCTAGTTTTATTGGTATTCCTTGCAGACATCTTTCCAAATCTGTAGGTTTCCCCATCCTGTAACCTAGGTTCCCAGTTTTCACAGGGTCCAGTGCTTTTAGCCCATTCCCTTGCTAGGGATGAAAAAGGTAAATTCTACTGTCCTGGGATATTTGTTTCTTCCTCTAAAGTCTTTTTGCCTCCAAATAGAAATGTTATACCCTGTAATCCTGTTCATGTTGCCAACTGTATCACCAAGACAATATTCACTGCACCAAGGGCAGCTATGAGTATACCAGAATAGTTCTGAATCACAAAGTATAAGAAACTCTCTATATAGAAGGCAGAAGGAAAACATTTATTCAAATATCAGAAAGTCAAATCCTAACACAAGAAAAGCAAATCCATCTTGGTAACTAAGAAGTCAATATACATTAGCACTGCAGGGTACAAAGCCATTCCCAAGCCTTCCCCCCCGCAACCCCTGCCTGGCTGGGGTCTTCCCATAAGACTAGCTGTGCCTGCCTGCATCCTTTCCCCCCCTCCCTAAGCACTCTCACCAACTTCCTCTCAGTTTTGCTCTATACTTCCTCTTCTACCCGTTCAGAAATCTCCTCCCACTATATGTGACTTAGGCTTCCATATGATTTCAACAGACCACATGGCCGTATTAATGAAGGGAAAAGATGTTCCCATTTAAATTACCATTTTAAGTACCCTTTCCTTTTTTAAAATTAATTTGTTTTCAGTTTTCTACAATCACTTCCATAAGTCTTAGATTTTCTCTCACTCCTTCCTCTTTCCCTGCCTGAGATGGTATGCAATTTTATATAGGTTCTACACATACATTCTTAGTAACCATATTTTCACATTAGTCACATTGCATAGAAGAATTAAAATGAACGGGAGAAACCCTTAGAAAAAAGAAACCAAACAAAAACATAACACAAGAGAAAATATTCTGCATTCTGATTCCATAGTTCTTTCTCTGGATGTGGATAGCATTTTGTCTCATGTCCTTTGGGGATGTTTTAGGCACTTACATTGCTGTGAAGGACTAGGTCTACCAGAAAGAGTCCTCGCACACTGTGACTGTTATTGTGTACAATATGCTCCTGCTTCTTCTCATTTCACTAAGCATCAATTCATATAAGTCTTTCTAGGCCTCTCTGAAGTCCTCCTATTCATCATTTCTTATAGCACAATCACAATAGTATTCAATTCATTCATATACCATTTCCCAATTTATGGGCATCCCTTCAGAGGAAGAAATTAAAGCTATCTATAGTTATATGAAAAAAATACTCTAAATCACTATTGATTAGAGAAATACAAATCAAAACAACTCTGAGGTATCACATCACACCTATCAGATTGGCTAACATGACAAAACAAGAAGATGATAAATGTTGAAGAAGATGTGGGAGTACTAGAACACTAATTCTTTGTTGGTGGAACTGTGAGCTGAGCCAACCATTCTGGAGAGCAATTTGAAACAATGCCCAAAAAGCTACAAAAATGTGCATACCCTTCCACCCAGCAATATTGCTTCTAAGACTGTATCCCAGAGAGATCATAAAAATGGGAAAAGGTCCCACAAGAACAAAAAATATTTGTAGCAATTCTCTTTGTGATGGCCAACAACTGGAAATCGAGGGGATACCTCTCCTTTTTTTTTGTGGAGATGAATGTCCTGCCCTGCATGAGTGACAGAGTAGAGCTAGTGAGAGCTTCAGTTCTTAGCCAGTCCTCTTTGGGACTATTCAATACCAGTCTCTTTAGGGTCTCCTCAGGCTTCAGGTCTTTGAAATTTGAATTGTTTTGGGTGCTTCTGGCTTCCAACTTTGAGAGGGAAGATGGAAGAGGACAAATCCACTTAAGGTTGCTAAAGGAAAAGATGCTGGAAAGACATACGAGAACTGGCAGTCTCCATTAGGTCTATATCTCAGTTAACTAGTGGAGACATCAAGGAGTTTCCCTTTAGGTGAGATCCAGAACATTGTCTTTTGGTTGAGCTAAGTTACCTAGCTCCTCTATTCTCTTTTATATATTCTCCTATGAATACCTTCTCTGATTCCTCTTTTGCTATGATTTGGATAATTTTATTTTCTTTTTTTTCTCTATGTGTATTATGAAATTAGTATTTAATAGGTAAAGAATCAAACCTTAGATACAGGCCTCCAATCTTCCTTCCCACCCACCCCCAAAAATGACAAAATGATCAGAAGTTAGATTGAATCCAATTATGTCTTTTAGACTAAAGATATTTAATAGATATAATTCTAGCCCAGTACCCCCTCTCTCTGATGAGAACAGAGCAGCCTCCAGACATCAATCTCCTGCTTCTCCTCCTGTCAGAAATGAAGGTTGCCTTTAAACAAAGGGGTGGGGGATAAGAAGATAGAGATGCCTATTTTCCTCCCTTCAAGCTAAACAATGACAGCCCCCTCAACACAGGGGAGCCCCTTTCTACACCTGAAATCTCCTCTACATAAGACTATATTCAAACTTATTCTTGTTCATATAGGTACTAAAGTTTCTCTTCTTCCTCTCCCTCCCTCATTTCCATCCCCTTCTCCAGCCCACACACACACACACACACACACACACACACACACACACACACACACACACACACACTCCAGAATCTTTATAGCTGTTTCCAAAGTCTGAAAACCACTACTGGTGAAATTGTGTACAAATCTCCTTATTAGATGCATCTATTCTCCCTGATACCATAGAAGAAAGCTCATATTAATTACAAAGGTGGGAAATCCACCTGGGGTATTAATTCACTACAGTATACTCAAAAACATCACCCAAATATGTTTTCATCAGCACAGCGAACTTCACACATTGAAACTCCCTCTACTATTACTATCAATACAGAAGTTCACCTGTGAATCAGTCTCTGAGAGGTGTCTGAGGAACTGAGAGATTAAAAGATTTGTTTATCTTTCCATAATAAGTTCTTGCACAAATTAAGAATAAATAAGAGTATTGGAGGAAGGAATGCCTTATTGCCTTATGTAGGGGAAAAAAATAGCATCATCAAGCCTTTTGAATCAACACTGACATAGAAATCATTGATATGCTAATTAAAGACCAGTGTTATCTCTTCACTAAACAGGGCTCCACTGTTGAATACATAAGCTCTTTAACCACTATTTCCCTACAGCCTGTCATTCTCTCAGACCTTCATTTCTGTCATGTTCTGTTTTAGTAGATTCCACAGGGCTTATTATGGTAGCCCTAAGTCCCACCTATTAATGGTGACTGCTGTTGTGACATAAAAGTCACAGGGCAGGGAGCATCACAGAAGGAAATATTCATTCATGACTTAAACTAGGCAACAGCTTAAAAGGTAGACTTTGTTCACCTGGTTCTAGTTGTGATGTGTACATTAAAGTAATAAAAACTATGTATCTCCCAAAGCATTCTCCTACTCATAGTGCTGACTAATTCAGATTGGCCTCCTTTCCAATTAATCCAAGAGGCTGTCCCTTGTATTCTGCTTGCTGATTGACAGGCATTAAGCCAGTAATTGGTCTAAAGAACCTCATTAGTTGAAAACTCTGTAGGCTGGACAGTGACTTCTTTTAATGCAAAGGTTTCTTTCCTGAACTCTGTGTAATAGCAGTGGAATGGGGAAACCATAGCTGAAGCAGAGAATCTCTAGAACCTGTTACTACCTCCTCCTGCCTTGCAAAATTTCTAATTTGTTAACGCATACATATACATGTGAATATAATTTGATTTGTGCTCTGAAAAGGTAATACATTTCCAGCCATAATAGAATTATAATTTTGTCAACTACTTCTTCCATTCAAGGGACTATTTCTTACTTGACTTCACTTTGAATTTAATAAAATATGTATGTAGATAGAGTGGGGGTAAGGTTGATTTTTTTTTTTAGTACAAGAATTTTTTAGACCAAATAACCCTTGCTATTCATGGGGGTGAGGTGGGTGTGGGTGCTTTTCAGCATGAAAAAATATCTAGCCTCTTTTGTTCTGAGTAATATTTACATCACAGCTGTTAGGTATGCATCTGATCCACGACCTGGTAAAAAAAAAAAAAAAAGTCATCCCAAAGGGGTCTGTGCTTCCCGTATGTGACTATTAGATTTGCTCAGATTTCTTACATAAGAAGCAGGAAGACACAGTGGTTTGTCAGGACGATGATTGATTCAATGGTTTCCGACACTGCCTGGTTACGAGACGCTGAGAGCATCCTCTCCGAGCCACAGGTAACTTTCTTAGAAGATCACAGAACTGCAGAAGGGAATGTCGTCTTCCTATGAAACCACAAGTCAGGTAAAAAAAAAAAAAAAAATACTCTAGCATACCAAGCAGACTGAATCGCATTTACTATGAAATGCACCTTTCTTTTCGGTAAAGCCTTAAGAGGAACCTAAGAAAACCCTTGTGAGTCCATTTTTATTTTGTCCCTTAAAGGTCTAGTAATTAAGAGTCCTCTTACATTCTTTTTCTGATGTGCCCTTTTCACTTGAAATATAATGGACGCAGACGAGGTTGCAAAGGCAGCGCTCGATATGGTTCAGATGGCAAGGATTCAAGAAAAAAAGGACAGTCGGGAAGGCTCATCTGAGGAGCGCTTCAGGCCTCGTTTATTTGGGGTCTGTTTGGGAAGGCAGGTTACGAGCGAGAGGAGGGGCCCCCAAATTATGTTCTTTAGCCCTGGAGTCTCTCGCAGACATCAAACAGCTGCGTGGAGTTGTGGTCCTAACACGATCCCATTTGTCCAGCGCTTCTGCGGGGGGAGACAGTTTTTTTCTTCCATTAACCCCCGGGGGTTTATTTAGCTGCAGAAAGTTTGGTGAACTTCAGTTCATTTTAAGGCCTGTTAACAGCAGGAAGGGTCCAGCTTACTGCCACAGAGGATTCAGTGCAACTCGGTGACATTAATGAGATCCAGATCCCCAGGCGAGACAACTGTGATGTTCTTTAACCTCAGTCCCACAGGGTGAGTATGTTCAAGCTTTTCATCCCCTGGCAGGGCGCTCCCCTCCCCCACACCAGGCTCCCAGCAAGGGGAAGGGAGTGGGGCAGGGGGAGGGGAAAGAACTGTAGAAGCCGGCAGAAATTACTGTTCTAATTTAGCATTAGCAAGAATTTGTAAACCACCACTGAGCAGATAAAGCTAAGAGCTACTAACTGCAAACATAACCAAACAATAACCCCAGTGACTGTTTAATGGATACCCTGATTAGAAACACAGAAGCCAGAAGCTGGAGCAGGGAGTAATAATGTGTTCAGGGAGAGTCTGACAGGACTCTTAAGCCAAGTAAGCACCCCAGGAAGAAAAAGAGGAAAACGGTGCAAAGGGGGGAAGCCCAAATGCAGATTATCTTTAACTGTCTAGAATATGCCTAAAACTGAACTGCATCTCTCATATCAAATCAGGGCAGCAGAAATAAATAGCAGCTATTGTAACTTAAAGGGAAACAAACGTCCCAAGGTTGTTGGGTTTTTTTTATTTCTACCCAGTTGTTGCCAAAATTAAGGAGAGATCGATCAGTCCTTCAAATGACACTTTGCAACTGACTCATCTTCCATTGTTTCATTTCATGTAGCAGACTGTTCACTGTTGTAACTATTTTCATAATTCAACAAATACTATGTATTTCCCCCCTGTGAACACTGTCCACATCTAAGCTACTGCCATGAAGACTTTCTAAAACAAGTCAAACTGTGCACCTGCCAAAGACTATAAAGGAAAAAAAAAATTCTCACGAGCACCATTAGTATCGATTGCCTTTCTCCATGGAGGCAAACTACAGTGGATGACCAAAAAAACCCTCATTTTTCTCTTAAGATGGTAAGGCGATACTAGCAGTCCTCTCTACTGACAGCTTTTGTTGCTGCTTTCCTTTTGTTTACAAATGGCAGGATTGAACAAGAAAATTAAAAGGAGAATGATGCTGTATTATATTAATCAAATCCAAATAAACTAGATATAAATAACTATGTGTGATATACATAGGTAGAACATTCGGATCTACATATTCAGAGAAAGCAATTACTGGGTCCAATATGCAACTGCAAATTGAAATCAACGTGTGGAAACAATTTCAGGTGAACAGAAAAACACAAACAAGTGCTTTCAGCTCTTTCACTATTTTCAGAAATTTTCCAATCCATGTCTAGTGTTATATAAGTTTACTCCTCACATTAAAATGGTTTCTTTTTTAATCCATTTATTATCTTCCTTTTCTGTTTAATTTTGGTTCAGTGTGTATTTTGGACAAAATTTAAATTAATGTTTTCATGTAAAAATGTAACAGTAAAAGTGTGAAATTACATTTAAGGTTTCTGCATATATCAAAACAGAACCCACCCACCCCCAATTTGGTAAAATGTAATGTTTTCAAAACAAACAGGAGATAAAATAAAAGTGGTTTAAAATATTCAGTAGGCATGATTTCAAATAGAAACAGCTGTTTTTCATCACGTGGTTGCTATTTGGTTAAAACCTTATTGGAAAGCTAAATATTTACAAAATAATTGGTTTGGGTATTTTAATGTCATTTACATTTCTTAAATGTTGGTACTAAATTAGTATCAAATGTTCTTAAAAATATTGATTCTTGTAATTGAATTTTTCTTAGCAGTAACACTAATAGCTAAAAATTGACAAAGTAGTAGATTGATTTCTAAGAATCAGAAGCTTTCTTTCCAGTGAGTGGTGTGACTGTTGATAAGTCGGCCTGGTTCCCTGTGGGAGCATGCCAGCTGGGCACAAACTAGGATTTGTCAACGATTCTGTTTGTTTGCCATTAAAGTTTGGCCATAGGAAAGAAATATATATTATTACAGTATTCTCAAACACCTTTTCAAAGTAAATAATCTTACTTTGAACATTTATGTTGAGGTTTCAGATAAAAGTCTAAATGTATGAAGAGTTAATTTGATCCCTGTAATTTAGCACCTTTGTAGTACTGCAGTGTAAGGAACAGATATGTTAGCCTTTAATGAGCTAGGATGGTTTTCTTTAGTGTGACACCAGTTTATCTAATTTATCCAGCTTTGTAGTTCATTATTTTATTATTTTGTTGCTGATGGAAGAGGAAGAGGTGTCTTGATTTTTTTCTCTTTCTTTTTTTTTAAATTGCCTTACTGGTTTTCTTCTATGGAAGGTAGACCCCTCCAGTTGTGCATTAGCTATACAAATCAACATTATATACCCTAGGCCCCACTTTCTGTGATGCAATCTGTGTGAAATGGATTTTTTAATGAAGTTAGAAGAATTAGCCTCATGCTCTGTAGACATCTGTCAAAGTGCATTAGAAACTCTGAGATAGTTAAAGGAATGAGGGAATGCTTTATGGTGCTCAAATAATGAAAACAGCAAAGAAAGGTACATTAGTGAATTTAAATTATTCTATCAGTAAACTAGATCATCTTTCATAACGTGGATTTTCATGGTTATTCAAATGAGTAACATTCTTAAAAATTGTGAACTGACTCTGTACTTTGTGATACAGTCACATTTAAAAAATACAGTGGGCATTTTCTCTAGATTCTGCTCATTAAGACCAAGCTACACTGCATGTAGTAGCTTTCTCATTGATTATACATTCACATAAATAATGCTGAAGAAATTTTTTTAAAAAACAAAGATGTAAGGTAAGTTCCTGTTGTACAATCCTAGAACTGAAGAGTCAGGTCAGACCTTGGACGCTACATAGGCCAATTAAGTAACGTCTGAAGTCACTTCCAATGTTTTGATTCTGTGCTTCAAAGGTAGGGGTGTAGCGGATAGAGTAATGATATTGGATTCAGGAAACCCTGAATTGGAACTCTGCCTATGTGTGACACTTAAACATTTTTAGCCTCAGTTTCCTCATTTGTGAAAATGTGGATCTAATAACACTTATTTCACAGATCCACAGAGCTGTTGTCAGAATCAAATGAAATATTTCTAAAGTACCTTGCAAACTTTAAAGTACTCTGCATGCTAGTTATCATTTATTTGTGTTATTGACACTTTTTCTTTCTCCTTTTTCATCTTATTCACCTCTACATATGACTCTCCCTTCTCCTCTACGGAATAATTCTTCCCTTATAACAAATATTATAAAAATAAAGGTGCACAATAAAGTCAATCATCAATGTATCCATCACATCTGACCATACATGCAAGATACCACACCCATAGTCCTCCACCTTGTGTACACAGAATTTGTTCAGCCCTCATCTCATCCAACCTGTACACAAAGGATACCCAACTCTACTCTGGGACCCACTTTCTGTGATGCAATCTGTGTGAAATGGATTTTTTTACATTCCTGTTTTTGTTTACTTCACTTACCATTAGTTCATATAACTCTTCTTGTGCTCTTCTGAATTCTGTATATTTGACACTTCATAATATACAGTAATAGTCTTATCAGTTTACATCCATTTTATTTCCAGTTCTGTGCTGCTATGAATATTTTAGAATGTATGGGACCCTTCTTTCTTTCTTTGACCTCCTTAGGAGTTAGAAGGATATGTACATATTAATCATATTTCAAATTGATTTCCATAATGGTTGAAGCAATCCTTGGTTCCACCAACCTTAGGCTAGTATGACTTTGTTACACAGACCCTCTAATATCAACATTGTTCCTTTTCTGTCATCCTTGCCAATATTTGGGTATGAAGTGAACCTCAAAGTTGTTTTTATTTCTTGTTTTCTTATCCATTTCATGCAAGCTTTCATTTGGCTTTAAATAACTTTCAAATCTTTTAAAAACTGTTTATATCATTTGGTCACATCTATTGGGAAACAAAACCCCTTTATTTTAAAGAAACTATTATTGTTGTTCAGTTGTTTCAGTCATGTATGACTCTTTGTGACCCCATTTGAGGTTTTCTTGGCAAAGATACTAAGTGGTTTGCCATTTCCTTCTCCACATATTTTGCACATGAGGAAACTGAGGCAAGCAGGGGTAAGTGAGATGCCCAGAGTCACACAGTTAATAAGTGTCTGAGACCAGATTTGAACTCTGGTCTTCCTGACTCCAGAGTCAACACTCTACCCACTATACTACTCTTAGCTGCTTCTAAAGGAAGGAACTGATGCACAAAGCAGTGGATTTGCTTGAAGCAATGAAAAGAATGTTAGAATTGGAATTAGAATAACTGGGTCCTAATTCTAGCTTTGCCACATATTCCCTATATGAGCAAGGCACTTTACCTCTCTGGACCTCTGTTTCCTCATCTATAAAATGAGGGGGGTTGGACTAGGTAACCTTCAAGGTCCCTTCCTGCTCTAACAATATATTTTTTTTTCATAGTTAATAAATTGCTAAATTTATGAACTAGTTAAAGATTTATACTCCCTTTTGGATTCAGAAACACATCTTGGCAGATATAAAACTGGAAGGTGGCATCCACTAATGCTGCAGAGAAATTAGTTTCCTTTTCTGAACAGTTTCACGTTTCCTTTTAATTACATTAGTTATAGGAATTACTGTATAACAAAGTCTTAGCTCTGCCTACAGTCTTAGCAATTTCACATGATAAGCATCTACAATCAAAATGACCATCTCATAATAGAAGCTGCATGAAAAATGTGAACTCCCACTAGTGAGTCTTACACCACATCTGGACAACTGAACTATTGTTTTCTTAACCCCCAGCTGTCTTTGGCAACCCTATCCACTTAGTTATTTTTTGCCTGCAGTAAATGTCCTCTAGCTCAGAACATAAGGAACACAAGGAAAACCTAGTGATCAACAGGTTTAGCTTAACATGAGCAGTTATGCGTAGGATCACAGAATCTCAGCATTAGAAGGGACTTTAAAGGTCATCTAGTGCACTTGGTACCTGACCAAGACACTCTTCTCCAAAATCCCCAACATGTGGTTAGTCATCCAGCCTTTGCTTGAAGACCTCTAGTGAGTGCAAACCCACTGCCTCCTAACTTACAGCCCTTTCTACTTCTGGACAGCTCTTATTAGGAAGTTTTCCCTTCACGCCTCTCCTTGGATTCAATCCTAGTGGTACCTTTGAGGCTAAGCAGACCAGATCTCATTTCTCTTCCACATGAGCTGTTTCATTAATAGGATTTGGAGTATGTACCTTCTTGTACTTCTTTTATGAGTGTCACAAAGATCATGCATATAGAATATTTTGTAAACTGTAAAATTCTATGCACTTGCAACATATTACCATGATTATTGGAGATAATTTGGGTATCAGAATGCTGGTGCTGAAGTCAGAAAGACATGGATTCTTATCTGGCCTCAAACCCATGCGAGCCAGATGACCCTGAGCAAGTCACTTAACGTCATGCCCTTGAGGCAACTTCTAGGATTTTTCTGCTAAATTATAGGTGAATTGCCAATCTGGTGGAAATTGTTTCACAATGCAAATCCTTCAGATCTCATTACTGTCACTCCCTTCATTCCTCAATGCTGCACATGTTTTTGCCATTTGACTTTCAATCCTTTGCACAGTAGGATACTTGAACACAGAGGCTGACTGTGTAGATCTCTTAGGTTCTTTCTTCACCCCAATAAAATGGTTGAACTCTTCACCTTGACAACACACCTTATAAAATTGTAGGATGTTAGATAAAAATAATTCCTCCCACTTTCATAATGAGTTTGAAGTCTGATCTCAAAAAGAGAGTGTTTCTCTCTCTCTCTCTCTCTCTCTCTCTCTCTCTCTCTCTCTCTCTCTCTCTCTCTCACACACACACACACACACACACACACACACATACACACACACACACACAGAGCTGAGCATTAAATATTGTCAGACTTCCGCCATTTTATATGTAACATCAGAAAGAGAACTGCTGCAGAAGTTGTTCTCATGGCTTTCATTATCACATAGAGCTAATCAAAAGCATTGCAACCTCAGGCAGCTATCACCCTGAGATGAAAGTATTAAAGAGGGATAAAGCATCTGATTTGCTTGGATACTAATTAACCTAGAGGAAGCTCACACAATTAAAACAAAATTAAACAAATTTGACTCAGAATTTCTTTTTCATCATACCAAAGCCACATACAATTAGCACCAACTTGGGCAATCTATCACCTTTATGTGTGTAAAGTTTTACATTTCTTAGAGTTCACTGTGGGGACAGAAAACCTTCAGAAAGAAACTCAAGGGATCTAGGTAGTAGTATTGGCTCTATAGCTAGTTAGCTAGCTTTATAACCTTGGACAAGTAAAAAGCTTCCAGATCCTCAATATCTGCTTGTGCAAATATAGCAAACATGGCTCATCTGCAAAATAAAGGCATCGATTTAAATCAGAAGGGCTTAATATTTTTGTTTGTCATAGACCCCTTTGGCACTCTGGCGAAGTCTACTACTGCTGCGATTTGCTGCCTATATTCATAACTGAAGGAAATGCTCAATTTCAGTTAGAGGTTAGTGAAAATAAATATGTGATTTTTTTTCACCATCCAAGTTCATGAAAACTATTCACAGTCCCCTTGGGAATCCATGGACCTCAGGTTAAGAACCCCTGGTCTAGATGATTGCTGAGGTCTCTTCTGATTCTCAAAACAAAACAGAAACCTAACTCCAGATCATTTAATATGCACTCCATTTGTTACAGTATGAAATAACATGTTAGGATGCCACACTGGTCTTACTAAAAATGTCAAGTGCTAAAATTCTCTGACTATAGCACATGGTACCTATGGCAGTTCATGGACATAGGACGGAAGAAAATTCTTTTAAGGCTTATTTGCTTCTGGCTAGCACGCCTTTGCCTTTGAAAGCAGCACTGGCCTGGATTTGAATGCTGGGGAATGAGGCCAGCCGAACAGCAAAATCTGTTGCCGAATTGTTGTGCTGTTGTATTGCAGAAATTCTTTAGTTCCTATGTCCCTAATAAAATGGCCTGGGCAATTTAAGAGTCATTCTGTTCCAATAATTAATAATATATAGACCACTTTAAAGCTATTTTATTTGCTCAGCTTTCCATCACAGGTAAACCAATACACATATACCTTATTCATATATGCCACATACTTCTCCAGTATCTAAATTATGCGGAATAAGGAAGGTTTGAGAAACAGAACTTACAAAACTCCAAGATATTTATTTTAGGAGGGATTAATCCATTTGTTTACTGGCCACCTGATGATCCCCAGTGAAATTCATGCACGTAGAATCCAGCGCAGGCCAATATCACAGCAAAGGAAATGTAATTGGGTTAATGAAAACAACATTAGACATCTGTCTAAGCCAAATCACATTTTAATCAAATAAACCCAGACCTTATTATTAAAGACAAGTCCCTTCAATTAGAGATTTTTTTTAAAGTAACTTAATTGTATACGGAAAATGAGGTTTGAAAATATAAACACAATTAAGACAATTTGCTTTAGCCTTTTTGGTTAGCCTAGTTAGAAGGATCAAAGCCAGCCTGTGTATTTTAGATTAGATATTAACTTGAGGTTCTTTGTCACACTATTCCATTATGCTGGACTGGAATGTTTTTACATAACAAGCATCTCTGTCTTTCTAATCTTTATAAAGTTTTATTTATGTCCAGTAAGGATGCCTGTGGAAGGTGCTAGTTTCCAGCAGCCATGAGGTAGTTAGCCCAGAATTCACCTTGAGAAAAAAGAACAGAGAACTTTTAGAACATTCCTCTTATGAACAAATACATTTGCAATAGACTCCTAATAGGAAACAGCAGGAATTCATTCTTTAACTGCAAAACATTTATCATTTGCATCCCTTCCAACAAAAATCTGAAAGCTTCAATGAGGCCTCAGTTATTAATTGGACAAAAACAGTCCAGGCAGGGGCCAGATCTCGGTATCATGGACGGGACATGAAAGATGCTGTGTTGTTTGGTCTTGAAAGTTTCTCCAAGAGGTTTTTGTACATCATGGTCAGGCAACCTGGGGAAAGACTACTAGTGGCCAGCCATATCTGTTTGGGGTTTTTGATCACTGAGGCACACACGGTCCCTGGTCTGAGTGGAAAGCCCTGAAGTAAGACATTCTTCAGACAGTGTAATTCTAATCTCATTTTATTGTGCTGTCAATGAGCTGCCGAGATTCTCCTTTGCTTGTTAACATGATAGCAGACAGAGGAGAAGAAATAAAAAGTACTGGCCTGTGAAAGGCAAATCAAAGAGAGAGATTGAAGGGGATTCTCAAATTACTCAGGTGAGCCTTGAAGGCCTAACCAGTGACCCAGCCAGTGGTCAGAATGCTGAAGGTTCCATTTGGATGATCGAAACTTTAGGGCAGGGTATCTAAATGTCCCCACAAAAGGCTGAGAATTTGAAGTTTTTTGTGAGCTTACTGCACAATAAACAAAAGAGGGGCATTTGATACTAACTAAACATAGAGAAGGAACAGACAATAACATTGTATAAACTTATTCAAGACACAAATCTTTATGCAGCATAGGAAGGACTGAAGGTTCCTAAGTTTCTTTGAGTGCAGGTTTTTAATCGCCCTTGGGGTGTAAAGCTATTGCTTTTTAACAAAAACCATACCCATTTACTCAGGTCTAAGCGGCGGCCAACATAAATTACCTGAGAACAGGATGCTGTTTTGATTCAGCAAAATTCCAATAAAATAAGAGGAAGTTGAGGTTTTATCTCAAGGGCTAAAGGATTCAGGGGAAAAGCAAGAGGGAAAGACATTCCCCATGCACCTTTTATGGAAGGCTCTGTGCTTGGAGGAAAATAATTGCCACATCTTTTAAATGGTGACATTGATTTCTGCAAACTGTATTCAGATACCTCTTGGTTTTTCCCTCCCATCTTCTCTCCTTGAAAAAACAAGCAAACAAAAATACTGTACCCTCTGATCAATTTATTGTATTAATTTTACTAATTAAAAAGTCAAAATAAATGGCCATCAAATCTTCTCTTGGTTTTGTCTTCATCCTGGAGTTGCTTTAAAGTTTATTTCTTTTAAAGCACATCTATTTGAGTCACCTTGTTAGAGAAACTTGACTATGAGTTCACCGTGGGCCCCCCTCCACCATACATACCCAAATGCATTTACTCTTTAGATTAAATCGTATCTTACATGCCCTTTCGTAGCTCATAGAATTACTTTTTATGAAAGCCAGCTGTAGTAGACAAAGCCTTGACTAGCAGTGCCATCTAGCATCTCAAAGAAAAAGTAGTTCAAGGTCTTTGGAGAATAGTTTAGGGAAAGATGATCAGATAATGAACTTGATCTCTCACTGAGAAAATTCATTCACTGTTGAGAAATAAAAAGATATTTAATTTACAGGAGACAGTTACTTAGAAATGTGCTAAGAACATAATGATTCTATATGTTTTTCAAATGAACTGTGTGTTTCATACTGTGTCATAAGGGATTGCTCATTGAGTGAAATTATGATATTGTGAGAACTGACAAATAATAGCATCTTTGCTTCGATAAATTTTATCTTGGCTTGTAAGGGATATGTAACCACCCTAAGTGTGTAACAAAAGGGCAGTGTTTCAAATTCATAATGGTAAACATCTGGCTTAATGACTTTAATGACAAACCTTCCAATTATTGATTACATGTTACAGAAAGGAAAAAAAATGCAGATTAAGGGTCAGAATCACCAGGGACTTACTATATGATCGGTCATTTTGATAAAGTTTTCAGCTTGTTTGGGCTGCCAAATAAGTCCTCCTCCAACCCAAAACTAAATAAATGTTTTAGTGTCTTCAATGATAATAACACTTCATATTTGGTCTTTCGTAACAACAGACCTCCTCTCAAATAAATAATGTGTCACTAAGTCCATTTTACAGATGATGAAACAATCTGAGCTGCTATTATCATAGAGCTATTAACTGTTAAAACCAAGACCAAGTCTCTTGACTCCCTTCAATATCTCACTGCCTATTTTTTTTTCAACATATTTAAATGCACAGGGGATAAAAAGTTCAGGAGACACAAACAGAAAAATTTTATTACTACTTTGTTAGACTTTACTACACTCATTTTTTTTTTCTAATTGTGAATAACAATTAGATGAACAACAAAATAAGTCCCTTTTAATCCTGTTTCCTGTTCTTAGTATCTTGAAATGTTTATTTATTTATACTCCATTTCACAACTTAAAAGGAAAAAGAATTTTAAAAACCTTGTATTTTATCTGGAACATGTTAATGACTAATCTGTAGTAGTTCCCACAGTTAATTAGGGATATCTAGGAACTAATGAAGATGAAGTCACTATTTTGATCCAAATGTTAACCAGAGGAAAAAAAAATGAGTTCCATGCTCATAGATTGTTCCCTAACTTCATCCAGCTGCCCAGAAGATGTAAGATGTTGATCACTAATGGTACCTGGAGAAAGACAAAGGCTGGTTCAAGATAAATCCATTAACACTAACTCAGAACTGATGTCCTGCAAAAAGCATCTCAGTACATCTTCACATATGAAACATAGATTGTTGATTTAAAAAATACCCATAGGTGTATATATATGTAATTATACATACATATGTATGTAGGCATTTTTTTACCTAATGTATGAAATTCTTCTAAAATAAATTTATAATCTCTTCAGAGGCAGCCATGCAAATGACAGTTGTAAACAAGTTACCATTATCCAGTACCACTAATAGCTGTCATTTCTTTCATCCTAAGTGTTATAAGGTCAAACACATCATCAAATATGAAATACAACTAAAAATAACAAATTCACATTTAGAGAGAATTTCATATATCACAAATAATTTCCTCGGAACAATTGTTCCTCAAGCAACCCTTTCAAATTCTAGTTTGGGGAATAATAATTATGTCAGTTAATTGTCATATACTATTCACCATCCCTGGGCTTCCAGTCTAAAATACCCATCTGGCCAACATTCTTTCATGTGTGTTGTCTTCCCTTGTAAGAATGTAAACTTCCTGAGGGTAGGGGCTGTCTCTCTTTTGTCCCCTGAGCCTAAGTCTTTAGCATAATGCCCGGCACACAGTAAGCATTTAAATCTATCATTCATTCAGCAAAACGCCATATTAAAAAAGTGTATAATAGAATGTGATAGAGCATTTGGTTTAAATCTCTCATTTGCCAATAGATCAATTTGAAGAAGGGAAATATTTTCACTAGGGACAACAGGGAAAGCTTCATAAAGGAAGTTTCACCCAATTAGAGCATCGTGGGAAGAAAAGTATTTTGAAAGGTGTGAATGGAAAAAGAGAGATTTCCTGTCCTGATGGAATTTGTAATCTTCTAGGGTGTTGTGAAGGATACAGCCTTGGGCCTTAGGCTTCTGACTTCCAGTCACTTTTCCTTGACACCTACTGTGCACCAGTCCAGAGGACTTGCTCCTTTTGGTCCTTCACATTTTACTACTTTTAAAATTGCTTGCTCATTAAACCCCAGCCTGAAGCATGTCTCCCCTGAACTTTGCCTCAGTTGGCTTGGCTAACTGAATTAGGAGATCTGCTATAAGTGACCTTATTCCATCTCCACTGTCTCCAAGATACCTCTGATCTTAACATTCACTTCCTGTTTATTGTTTTACCCTTTGTCTCCACAGATTTCAAGAAATAAAAGTAATTTTTGGAGCTTTATTTGTAACAAAAGAAAACGTATAAATTCGGAAATATACAACAGATAATATAATTTGAAATAGATATAAAAGCAATGTACCCAGTCCCAGACTGAATTACACCTAAGGATTCTGACATAATCCTTAACTAGGGATAACCTGGCCCTTGACCCCTTCTGTACTAGGAGCCACATGTTTCCCTCAGGCTACCAGACTGCAATGGCATTGTATCTTTGAAATACTCAGAGATTAATTTTGGAACTTGAGCTCTTGAATTTTGCAGATTGAGCTCATTGGCGCATATTTCCAGTGGGCTTAATATGAGCCAATCAGGTAACCATCATTTTGCTCCTCCCATTTTTCTTTGTAGTATTTTGCTACTTAGTTCCCTCGTTCTCCTTCAATATTTATATTGGATGTATGATTTTGTCATGTGGTTGTTGTCTCTAAGGGTGCAGATCACAGACCAACCAGGTCCGCCCATCCTGTTCAGATCTTATCCATGACCTCTGATGAACACAACAATGGACACCTCAAACAACGCTTGATGGTTCTTTGTTTTCTTCTGATATACGTAGGAAAACACAGGAACACATGAGCTTTCCATTGGTTATCTCCTTGCTCCTGAAACAGGATCAGCCCTATTTGTCAATTATACATTCCTCTGATGACCTTCTTTCCTTCAGTTCTTCGAAGTTCTTTACCTGTGTGTTGGGCCTTACTTTTGCTCACCATGCACCTCTTCATTGACTTTTGCTGCAATTGTTTTTTGTTCTCAAAAACTTTAGTGTTGCATGGCTTGCATCCATACAACATCAGTATAATATTGGTATTTTTAAATGGGCCTTTGTTTCTGGGAGATGTTTGGGGTCCTTAAAGGTGCTTTGCAATTTTCCACACGCAATAGAGCAAGTTCTCCTTTTGCACAATCAGATCTTCATTGTTTTCTTACTTGTTCTTGATATCCATTTATGGATGCATTGCTTCAAAAAATGTTTTCATTGGTTCTCTCTTGCCATCGCATTTTACCAAACTACATTCTGTTGCATCAAATTAAACATACAAAATCAAGGCATTCCAAAATAGTATGGTGTTGCAATCACTTCAAGAGGATCAGAAATTAGCCTAAAATACAGAACATTCCCAAAGTTCACCAAGTCCAAGCCTTTTACTTTACTTTATTATTTTATTATTAAATAAATTGAGGCTGAGAGAGGTCAGTGCTAAAACCTCAAAAGAAACTCAAATGTTGCCAGCGTTTCCTATATGTATGTATGTATGTATGTATAAATATGCACATTCATGTTTATGCATACATGTATGTATATATGTGTATGCATGTATATGTATATTATTAAGTAAATTGAGGTTCAGAGAGGTTAGTGCTGAAAGAAACTCAAAGATTACCGGCCTTTCATATATTTTATGTAGAGAGCATGTGTGTATGTATATATATGTATGTGTATATATACATGTATGCATGCATGTGTGTTTATAGGTATATGTATGTACACACATATATACATATCTATATACACACACAGAAACTGAGATTCAGAAAAGTAAAATGACTAGCTCAAGGTTAAAGTGGCAGTGAATACAGCTGCATGGGCACCTATTAAGCACTTAGTATGTGCCAGATACTGTGCTAAGTGCTTTACAAATATTATCCTCACAACAACCCTGACAGGTAGGTACATTGTTGTCACCACTTAAAGGTAAGAAAACTGAAGCAGACAGATTAATTGACTTGCCCAGGGTTACGCAGTCAGAATATGAGGTAGGATTTGCACTCAGATCTTCCTGACCCCAGAAGTCCAGGGCTCTATCCATGGAACTATCGAAGCACAAGTGCATAGAACTTCAGGCCCAGTGGAATGACAGATTCAAGAAGGGAGATTAATTTTGAATAAAGTTCTGTTTGTTGGAGTTGAATGAAAAGCTCCTTCTGCAAGATTGTTCATTTTTGTTTTTCAGAGAAATCCTCATGGAAGAGATTGTACCTGAGCAAAGACTTGAAGAAAGGGAATGAATTTAGGCAACAGCTTTGTGGGGAGGAAACTAATCCATCTCTCCTCACTCCTGCAAAAAATCCAGTAGATCTGTAATCATGAAAAATAACGATTGTAAGTCAATCTTGCCTTAGTATATTGAACACATCCACAGTTCTGATTTCTAAGGACCACAACCAGAAATTTTGAAGATTATGGGTCATTGTTAAATGCATTTCAGCCTCAGCCAAGAGAATGCAGGGAAAAAAGAAAATGTGTAAACATACATACTGGAACCTTGAGGAAAATAAAGTAGGGAATTTAAAAGATCTTACTAAAAAGGGAAATCCTTTTTCCCAACATTGACCTCTTGCTACAGTCCTCCCTTTATGGATGTAATTATCAGCATGGGGTATGGTCAGCCTTAGAATTCATCTTACCTTTTCTTCAACTTAAAAATATGATTGTTTATGCTCAGTTTATTAAGTCAAATGTATACTATCCATCATAAAGCAATCAATAAACATTTAAGTACCTACTCTGTGCCAGGCACTTGATATGTACTATCTCAATTGCTTCTTATGCTAGCCCTGTGAGCTAGGTGGTGAAAATATTATTATCCCAATTTTACAGGTGAGCAAAGTGAGACTCAGCTTAAATGATTCTCTTAGGTCCCAGAGCTATAAAACGGCAGAGGAAGATTCAGATCTAGGTAGACTAATTCCAAATACGGTGTACTTTCAGCTGTCTTTCTCAATTTATTACTTTTAACTTTTCAGGAAAATGTCTGTGTCCTACGCTAAGGTATACCTGTACCTGAAAAGAGTTATTGAATCACTCTTAATCTTTTCTTTTCCAAGCTAAATAATCAACGTTCCATTAACCTTTCCTCCCAGATTCCATTTTCTGGCCCTTTAATCATCCTTGCAGTTTCCCTCTTGAGCCCTCTCCAATTACTGCATGTTCCTCTCAAGATCTGGAGCCTAAGATTCAACATCTTACTCTGTTTAGGCTCTGACTAGTGCAAGATTACCTCATGGTTCCCTGTTACTGTTTTCGAAAAAGAAAAAAAAAAATGAATGCTATCTATGCTGACATAGTTTTCTTTGCCCTACACACCATTAAGGCTGCACATATAGATATAGAAGAGTCTAGCAATGGATTCAATTAAGGTTCCCATAGTATCAGTAATTTACCCACGCTGCACATAATTGCTCAATTCTTCCAGTAAATACTATACATTTGCCTTGTCAGATATAGCTCCCTTCAAAACTAGTGGGAGCCACATGTGAATTGGGGGAATACTACAATAATTAAATCCATGATGTTTTCATAACTCTGCAGGGCTCATCACCTCCATACTTGACACTGTTTTGGTAGTGGTGGTGATTATCTTTTTTTAAAAATGGTGACTTTAAAATATCTACACTATAATGGCAAAGAACTCATTTCTTTTACTTATGGTAATAAAATAATGAAAAATCAAAGATATACCAAAAGGCCAAATACAGCATTTCATTCATCTTCCAGGAAGTAATACAAAACTAATACTTGTAATGTGGATTCTTGTGGCACAACATCTAACATTTTGTGAGACATTATTTGCAAATCACTTTCATAGTCATGATATCCTTTAATCCAAAAGAACAAGGTGGGTAAATTCTAATTATCCCACCTCTAATGGATGGTGAAACTAAGGCTTAGAATCAACTAATATAGCATTTACTAAGCACTTACTATACTCTAGACACTGTGCTAAATAATGGAGAAAGAAAGAAAAAGGAGAAACAAACCTTTCCCTCAAAGACTTTACAGTCAGATAGTGGAAGCAATAGATAGAGAGATACATAGATACATAGAAAGAAAGAGAGAAAGAGAGAGAGAGAAGAGAGAGAGAGAGAGAGAGAGAGAGAGAGAGAGAGAGAGAGAGAGAGAGAGATAGGAATGATACAAACAGAGTAAAGAGAAGGTAAACTTAGAACTTCACTAGCATCTGGACAGGGAAGAAAGGACTCCTACAAAAGGTGGCGTTTGAACTGATTTTTGAAGGAAGTCAAGGATTCTAAGGAATGTTGGTCAAGAGGAAGAGTATTCCAAGGTATAAGGTACATCCAGCACAAGGCAAGGAAATAAAGTAAGGAACAGCAAATAAATATCTGTGGCTGCACTGTAAAATAAATGAAGGGGAATGATGTGTAGGAAGACAAGAAAGGTAGGAAGGGGCCAGAGAACTTTCTACTTGATTCTAGAAGTAATAGCAAAGCACTGGAGGTTTTGAGTGGGAGATGTGATGTGATCACACCTCCATTTTAGAAAAATCATTACGGCAGCTGGGAAACTTTTGGAGTAGCTCTATGGAGGATGGATTGGAGTAAGGAGAGACTTGAGGCAAGGAGGTCGGTTAGGTCACTGCAACCGTCCAGGTAAGGGTAATGAGACCTTGAATAAGGGCGGTATAAATGAAGAGAAGGGGACATTTATGAGATAATGTGGAGAGATAATGTGACATTTTTACAATGACATGATTTGGCAAGTGACTGGATATGAGAGATGAGTGATACTGAGGAATCAAGAATGATATTGAGTTTATGAACCTGCCTACCTGGGAATGATGGTGGTACCTTCGTGAGTATTAGGATTCATTGACTTGCCTGAGATCATATGGTTAACAAATGGTAGGGGCAGGACAAGATACTTCTAGTGGATAGCTCCAGAAATCTGTGTGGTTGACCCTAGCCTATTTATCATTTTTTATCAGTGGTTTACTTATAGACATACTTGGCATGCTTATCAGATTTGGAGATGATACAAAGCTGAGAGAGACAACTAACATACTGGATGACAGAATTAGAACTCAAGCTTGACAAATTAAAACTGTGGGATACAAAATTTATTATCCATCATATAAGTAAAAATTTTGGGGCCCACATACCCCAATATTGAAATGTTTACTTACTTGTAAAGCATATTCATGTATGACCATGGTAATAACGCTATACATTATAATTTTTTTTTTAAAAAAATACATTTAAAAGCAGGAAAGGGGTATTATAACATTTGATCTTTGAGTCCCTAGTGAGCCACTGGAGTTTATTTATAAGAAGAATGAAATGGATAGACCCTGCCATTTAGGAAGAATATTTTGGCAGCTGTGTGGGGAATGAATTGGAGAGGAAAGATATGTGAGGCAGGAGATAAGTCAAATTGGGAGACTCCTGCAATAGTCCAATGAGAGCTAATGAGACCCTGACCTGGGACTGTGAGGGTGGGGTAATTGTATGAACAGAGAGAAAGGGACATATGGGAGAGATGTAGAGGTAAAACCAACAACATTTAGCAACCTTATTTGCTAGTTGGGGCAAGGGAGAGTAGTGATGGTGGCTTCCTGGATTATAATAAGGATATTTCAAAGAGGATTGTGTTTTTGAAGAAAGATAATGTAATGAAATTTGTAAATTTTTGCAATTTTCCCATACCCAGGATCGAACAGGATTTACTCTCTCCAACCAAAATGAAAAAGAAGAAGACAAGACTCTTACTCTGTGGTCACTGTCCCAAAGAGGGCCATCTCTGTAGCCTCAAGATAACTGAGGATAGGTAGGGAAAAGTAGGGCAGAGAATTTTCTGAATGTCACTTGCACAGCTGCTACTATAGGCACTTAATAGTAGCTAGGTGATAATTGTGTGAGGATGCCAGAATCTGGTTCAAAAGGCCAAAAGTTGGTAGTTTGCAGAGGGGATAATGAGGGCAGAATGAATGTTATGGAATAAGAGTAGGTGTGGTTGTGTTAGAGTTGGTCTCTGTGATTGGCTATCATGGGAATGGAGGAATGCAATTCAAATTCCCAGTATTTAATTGATCATACAGCTCTTGAGGTTAGGCTTGAGATGGGTTGCAGAATATAGCTGAATCCATTAAGATGAAATTCAATGTGTATTATATGAGTTGTTGAACCATAAAAGCACTATTAATATGTGACTGATGTTATTTTTAGTGTAAATAAAAATGATACTAATTTTTTGCTTTGAATTCCTTCTGGAATATCATATTCCACACTCTTTGATCCCTTGTTGTAGAAGCTGCTAGATCTTGGGTTATCCTGATTGTATTTCCACAATACTGGAATTGTTTCTTTCTAGCTGATTGCAATATTTTCTCCTTGACCTGGGAATTCTGGAATTTGGTCACAATGTTCCTAGGAGTTTCTCTTTTTGAATCTCTTTTAGGCCATGATCAGTGGATTTCTTGAATGCTTATTTTGCCCTCTGGTTCTAGAATCTCAGGGCAGTTTTCCTTGATAATTTCATGAAAGATGATGTCTAGGCTCTTTTTTTGATCCTGGCTTTCAGGTAGTCCCATAATTTTTAAATTGTCTCTCCTGGATCTATTTTCCAGGTCAGTTGTTTTTCTAATGAGATATTTCACATTCTCTTCCATTTTTTTCATTCTTTTGGTTTTGTTTTGTGATTTCTTGGTTTCTCAGAAAGTCATTAGACTCCATCAGTTCCATTCTAATCTTGAGAGAACTATTTTCTTCAGTGAGCTTTTGAACCTCTTTTTCCATTTGGCTAATTCTGCTTTTGAAAGCATTCTTCTCTTCATTGGCTTTTTGAACCTCTTTTGCCAATTGAGTGAGCCTATTTTTCAAGGTGTTATTTTCTTCAGCATTTTTTTGGGTCTCCTTTAGCAAGGTATTGACCCGTTTTTCATGCTTTTCTTGCATCTCTCTCATTTCTCTTCCCAGTTTTTCCTCCACCTGTCTAACTTGATTTTCAAAATCCTTTTTGAGCTCTTCCATGGCCTGCACTCATTGAATATTTATTTTGGATGTTTGGGATACAGAAACCTTGACTTCTATGTCTTTCCCTGATGGTAGGCATTGTTCTTCCTCATCAGAAAGGATGGGAGGAGATATCTGTTCACCAAGAAAGTAACCTTCTATAGTCTTATTTTTTTGCCCTTTTTTGGGCATTTTCCTAACCAGTTACTTGATTTTTGGGTCCCTTGTCAAGAGTAAGATATACTCTGGGAATCTGTGAGATCTCAGTTCCTCTAAGGTGGCACAATCAGGCGTGTACTAGTCTGGATGCAGAGAGGGATTTTTGTGCCCAGAATCTTAGTAGATACCTCTACACAACCACTTGGCCTCCATTTCCAATAAAGTCAGCCCTTGGGGCTGTTTTTCAGATAAACTGGATGGGCAGGGCCACCATTCAGTTTGAGACAAAGACCAGCTTGGCCAGGGCCTCCACCCAGGGCTGAGGTAAGACTCAGCTCTTCAATGTCCCCAGGGGTTTTTACACTCCAACAATGGAGCTTCCATACTGCTGCTGTGCAGGCTTTGTGGCAGCTGCCTGCTGCTGGAGCTATGAGAAGGCCCTTCTTCCTTCTTGACCCCCTGATAAGACCCTGTCACTGACCTTTGGTGCCCATGGGCCAAGGGATCTGAGGACCCGCTACTAGGACTGGAGATTCCGCCCCAGAGGTGTCCTCCTCCCAGAGTCTCATTGCACTGTGGCCAAGGCTGGGCTGAGCTCCATGCTCGGCTCCCACGTCTGGCGCAACCGATGTTTCCATGGGCCTTTCAGGTCTCTGTGGGCTGGAAATCTCCTCCACTCTGTTGTTCTCCACTTCTGCTGCTCCAAAATTTGTTGAGAGTCCCTCTCTATAGGTATTTTATGGGCTGTGGGGAGAACCCTGCATAAGTGTGTCTTTCTAGTCCACCATCTTGACTCCGGCCCCCTAATTTTTTAAAAGATAAATTCAGTGAAGAAAAATATAAAGTTTCACAGTTGTGAAGTTGATTTTTTTAACTCAGGCAGACAGTTTATCTAAAAGTCATATGATGGTTTTATTTGATTACTTAATGTGAACCAGCAATGTGATATGACAGTCAGAGATGAAAACAAAACCAATGCATTAAAAAGCATAGATGCCAGGAATAAGGAGATGATGAGGCCTCCACATTCTGTGTTGTTCAGAGCATAGCATATATATAGTAAATATATACTGTATAAATATACTATATAAATATAGTATATATATATATGTGTGTGTGTGCGTGTGTTTAATTTCAAATGGCACAGATTAACAATAAGTATAAACTGCAAAAAATATACAAGAGGTCAGAAGGAATACTGAAGGGCCTTGAGACTCCACTGCAATATGTATTCATTAAATGAATACTTTTTTACTAGCATATATTTACTGATACATATAGGGATACACTCTGGACCTATAACTTTATTGATATGGGGATTTACAGGATGATAAAATTCCATACTCATGTTGGCACTTTTTCTTGAATGTATAATGTAAGAGAGTTACCTAGAGAATTGTGGGGTTTTGAATTGCCCTGGATCACATAGCCAATATAACTGTATGTCAGAGGCAGGACTGATATATGTTCTCATCTATTGCTAAAATCTTTTTGTTTCCCTATTTTACTAAGGGTAATTGTATTGCATCAAATTTCCATAAAAGGTAGATTAATTTTTAAAAAAGCAGGTGATTCCACTAAAATCATATAACTTCTGGTACTTCCTAACTATGGAATCATGGGACAGTCCTCAATCCTCAGTTTTCTCATCTATAAAATGAAGATAATGAAAACTGTAGTAGCTACTTTATAGGAACATTATAGGGCTCAATTAAGAGAACATATTTAATAAACTTCACAAACTTTAAAGGCTACATAATTGTTATTAAATTAAATCATATTTTGCTTTTGTTTTTGTACTTCAATAGAGACTTTGATAAATGTGTACATAATTTAATGGCACTAAAAATGCCATCAGAACTTTGTTTCTTTTTAGAAACTTTTTGTCAAATATGAATTTATTCTATTTGTAACATATACAAATAATTTGGGCTACTCTCAAGTATTTCATGAAATAAACGTGAGTGGGGACTCTGCTGTTTTATTCTACCATGACGTCCATGCCTTGAAACTCTTAAATGCTATTGTCAATTTTGTATAAATGTCAACAATAAAACCATGTATAGTTAACTTCTGGTTTATAACATCCCCATGTCTCTTGGGAAAAGTTTAGCTTTCAAATACGTATGATAGCCAATAATGGCATTGCTTATATTGTTAGGATGAATGCCATCCTAGGGTCTTTCAACATTTGATAAACATGTTTATCGTTATTTCACAGTTTAGTATCACATTCAATTTTTCTAGTTTCCTCTTCATACTGAAACTTCTGATAATTATTTGATTAGATTTTAATTGTATATGTATTTCTGATACATCTTGTAGATTCCCCCATAATCCTTAATCTATTGCAGAGAATCTTTAGTCCATTAATGATAGATACAGATGGTGTCCATCTGGCATCCATCTTTAACTCTAAAAATGGAGGCATAAGGACCCTTGGAAACTTGAAACTTTCAAAATCTGATGTGATCAAGCAGCTCAAGAAAACAGTTATTTGAGCCATTTCATTTTCTCTGTAGACTTTACCTTATGTTACAAACAAGATAGATGGTTCATTTTTAAAGAAAATTTCATCCTGTACTATTTGAATATATGTTGGGTTTTGTTTTACTCAATTCACTTAAGCAAACAAGTATCAAAGGCATTACTTCTATATAGTTCAAAATTCTACTTTGCATATTTCCCCTCACCTCTCTGAAACTATTTTTCACAAGGTCTGTAGGATCAGAGAACTTAAGAATTAAGAAGGATCTTAGAAGGATGTTGTATAATGTGGTAGAGTTCTGGTTTTTAAGTCAGGAAGGCATAAATTCACATACTGTCTTTAATATTTACTAATTATTGGAACCTATGCAATTCAGTTAATTTCCATGTTCCTCAGACAATTCCCAAGACTTATCTCCTTCATCATAGGAGGGGTTATAATCTACCTCAGGAGAAAGAGCTCCCTACACAGATACAAACTACAGGCACTACTTATAGATGCATATGATACCTCAGAAATTTATATTTAGTCCAAGGACTCTGAATCCCTTCTCTTTCACAAGCTACTTTAGGAGTCTGGAGACATCTGTGGACCCTATATTCAGAATGTTTTTAAAAGCATAAAATAAAATATATAGGTTTAATGGAATTCAATTATAATGAAAGAGTTATCACTTTTTAAAAGTTTGTAGTTTGATCTGTTTCACACATGAAGAAATTGAGGTCCAAAGAAGTTCTGTGACTTGCCTTGGTGTAAGATGTGTTACAGCTAAGCCTAGAATCAGGTGCTCTGGTTCCAAATGCAGTGCTCTTGACACCAATATTTCATTAACTTTTAGCAACAGAAAAGAAACACTTTTGTCAAACTTGGGGTCTGTCTTATGTCAAAAAATGATAACCATTGCTGTAGTTATAATCTTGATTTGGAAATGAGTGTACTGATTTCCTTTCTGTGTCATTGTCCCAAGAAATGTTGGAGACTGATTAAATTCTATGTACTTCAGTCGACCTGCCTAGGTTATAAGCATAATTACCATCTCTAAGAGATAGTATAAAGATACATATAATCCTTCTTAAACACTCCAAATATCTCCATTTAGAAAGTGAGAATTTTACTTGCTAAAGGTGAACTTGGTATGAATATAATATCCATTTCATAGGTGACCAGTTTGGTGGTTGAAAGAGCCAGAAAAAGAACCTTTATTTAATAAAAAAAAAAACTACTACATTCCATCTTTATAGATCAAAAGAGGTAGAAAGTTCAATAAGTTTAAATCACCTTGTAGAGCATGTAAGGCGATACTCAATTCCTATTTGAACAATCTGGTGGCTAAAGGGGATAAAAACATTCTACCCGTTTTCATTAAAAAAATTAAACTTATAAAATTAAAATGTGAAGAAACAGTTTTCAGAGGCACAGAATATTGAGAGGGTCCATTTGAAAACTAAGAAATTGCTAGACTCCAGGGTATTGTGATCCTTCAGCTAATTTGAATTTAACTGTTTTTGGGATTTAAGAGGATAAACTCCCCAAAATGACAAATCAAATAACTAAATGAATGGGATATGGGATGACCAAATAGGGGCTTTTATTTTTTTATAACTAAAAGCAAAGAGGAATATTTGCAAGTTTGTATTTACTAGGAAGAAGTGTCACTGAATATGAGAAGGCTCTGATTTGAGCTATTGAAAGTGATGAAGAGTCTGATTGTTGATAAAGAGGTGGACTGGAATGAAGAATTGAGCAAGGATGGAAAAGCCAGAGCTAAAGGAATGAGTTGAAAAAGTCCAGCAGGGAATTAGCTACAAGAAGACTTCAGTTTCTAGTTTCTGATTGGCTGGATTGCAAGATTAGATCATTGGAAGATACTGGAACTGTTGTCTAGCATCATTCATAGTATGAGAGTCATGACGTCCTTCAGAGGTGCCTGGTGTCTGTTGCTATCTGCTTACGTCTTTGAAAAGACACATTTTGTCAGTGATTTGCTGATGCTGATTGAATGATGCAGACCTCCACTAGGTGAAGAGCTGGATGGGCTTGTCGGCACTGCCTACAGCAAACTTGAGGAGCTTTGTGGTTCTTAGGTATAAAGGGAACTACCAGCTAAAACAGTGGCATAAAGCTTTCTAAGTGCTATTTTCAGGGCGATTATGAATTTTAAAAGTTTGTCAGTGCTATTATCAGTTCAATAGTAGGTGTTGTTCGGTGGTTTTGGTCATGTCCAATGTTTCATGAAACTATTTGATGTTTTCTTGGCAAAGATGCTGGAGTGGTTTGCCATTTCCTTCTATAGCTCATGTTTACAAATGAGGAAATTGAAGGAAATAGACTTAAGGGACTTGCCCAGCATCATACAGCTAGTAAGCATCTGAGGTTCAATTCGAACTCAGGTCCTGGCTCCTAATTCCTGACTCCTGATGTCCTGACTCCAGGCCCAGCACTCGATCCACTGTGCCACCTAGCTGCCTCTTCAGTAGTAGAAGAGGAGTGAATTTGTCCAGAAGAGTAGTGAGAACCAAAACTGGGGGAATTAATAGAAAAGCAGCTTCTTATGGTGGAGATGTTCTTGAATGGATCAATGATATAAAGTCCTGCAGTCCACAGTTATGAATGCATGGCTTTTTCCTTATTGAAACTTCCTGTCAAATTTCTGTGTATTCCCACAGCCCTCAACTCCAACCCTGCCCCAGATACTGAGTTCACTGATGGGAAAGTGTGACCCATGTTGATGGGTAGACTATAACATACTGACTATTCCATCATTTCCTAGATATTCTTATGCTGGCTTATACTGATCATCTATGAGATATTGGTGATTATTACTTTGACTTAATTAGCTAAACTTTAATAGCATCATCATTGTGAGTGCTAGTTTTATATAAATAGAAGTGTAGGTTCAATATTCTATCACAACCCAGTTACTCCAGGAACCTGAGTTTGACTGTGGTCCTAAAGTGACAGTCCTCTGGGAAACCAGATCTGCCAGTATGAAGGCAGGCTGGGATGAGAAGCTTGTTTAGATAGTGAGTGTTAGGGGTCCATGACAGAGAGGTATTCATGACACAAAGATATACTATGTATTCAATAAGAAAATTAATCCTGAACACTTAAAAAAGAAACTATAAACAGGAATAAATACTACCAAATAAGTATTTTGGTGAAGACCATAAATAAAATGTAGACTTTATGGAGAAATAATTACTCTATGCAGCTAATACTTATATTTTAAATAAGTACTAGTAGAGAAGAAAATGTGTAACTGTAGTTTTACTTTAAAAAATAATAGTTGGGGTGCTCAACTACTTCCCAACCAACCTGATGTGTTTCTTTTCTTTGCCTCATTAAAGGGCCCATGCCCTGGATACTTCTTAAACAGGCCTATTCAATGAATGGGCATCACTTCACCCTTAGCCTAAAGGAGCCAATGTCTCCCAGTGCATCCTAGGTCATTTCCAGTCATCCTGATGAATATCTGGTCACTGGATTCAGATGGCTCTGGAGGAGAAATGATGGTGGTGACCTGCACCGTCCTCCCTCGCTCCAAAGTCAAGTGAAAGTCATGTCATCATTTCTCTGATGGCATGGTCTTCTTTGGCAATGAAGGACGAACACAACAACAACATTCCTTCAAAATGGATTTGTCTCAAACTGCCAAATTTGAAGTATCTAATGCAATTTTTTAATACTTTGATTTGAAGTCTATTGCCTATTTTATTTTTTCCCTTTATCCCAAGAATATTAAAAAAAATTCACTAAATTTACAAAAAAAACCCAATGATGAAACAAATTCACCACACAACATTTTGAAACAAGATTAAAAAGTAAGGTATTCTTAGAGATTTTTAAATTTTGGTTTAGTCTTTCACCTAAATGTATCTACTTCTAGAGGATTTCATTTCCTCTAGATAGATAATGACCTCATGTCATCTTGATTTCAAGTCCACTAAATTCTCTATCAAGTAAATCACCTTTCTAAGGGAAGCTCCGAGACAAATAGAATACCCTCGATGTTGACACCTAAGAGTGTGATGAAAATTTAAAGGACTTTATTTACTTTACGCCAGGAAGTTCATGTTGACATGTAATCAAACTCAAATCAAAGATAGTTTTGACTTGGAATACTTTTGCCCTGCTGGCTAGATGCAGCTATATATATCATTCACACAAAAAAGAAATATCCCTAAAGCTATGAAGTATCTCACAAAAAAGAACTCTGGCAACTCCTCCAAAAGGATGAATCCCAATTGCTGTAATTTAGTGGGAAAATAACAAATGAGTGTGTACCAGAGAAAATAGGTCAACTGATACTATTGGCATACCTGCAAATGATAGCAGCAAACAGTGAGTTAAGAGAAAGAGAGGTGCTCCAAATGAATTTCAAAATTAGGATTATGAATATGTCTCTTCTTCTGCTGGTAATATAAGAATTTGTGAGAGAGTTTGCCCCTATGAGTATGGGTTTAGAGGGATTTTGATTTGTTAATAAAGATGCTATTCAGTTTAATCTGATACCTTTCTTCTGAGGTAATGTGCCCTCTGATTGGCTAATTTAAAAAATAAGGAAACATTGTATGGTTACTTATGGGCTGTGGTTTTGAACAATGGTTGACTTAAAAATTTCTTGAAATAGAGTATAATTTTCAAGAGACAACATTAAGTGGAGGCCAGGAGAGGTTACTTTATAAGGGTTAAATGTTCAGGACATACAAAATATAATGAAGCTGAAATAGAATTTGTTATATTAGGTAACTCCTTTTGGAGATTTCATAGAATTAGTCACTAAAATCCCTCATAATAACAAAATTATATGATTCTAATCTCATTTTAAATTTAATTGGAATTTAGAAGAAAATTATTTACCTTCAAATTTTGAATTAATACCAGATGATCTGATCTGAATTAGTCCTTCTAAAAAATCTGGAACTTTAGTGAAGACATTGATATGAAATATGTTTTAAAGATTTTTTTAAAGGCAAAAATTATCATGAGTTAGGAGAAAGAAAACTGTCATTGAAATCTGAGAACTGGATTCAAATCCTCTCTCTAATGTTTATCACCTGTGTAAACTTGGACAGATCACTTAATTTTCCTGGTCCTCAGTTCCCTTATCTGTAAAATGAAAGGGTTGGACTAGATAGCCATTGAGATGCCCGCTATGTCTAGATATGTGATCTTATGGTCAACTATATATATAAGATATTATCTTAGGAGTTGAGAATACAAAGATAAACAGGGATGGGGAACCTGCAGCCTGGAGGTCACATGTGGCCTCTAAATCTTCAAATGTGGCCCATGGACTGAATCCAAACTTTACAGAACAAATCCCAATCAAAGGACCACATTTGAGGACCTAACGGGTCACGTATGGTCTATAGACCAGGGGTTCCCCACCCCAAAATTATAGACCATTCTCTCAAGAAATTTAGAATCCAATAGAATATAAATGTGTACAAAAATTGATACAAAGGAGAGTGATTTTTTTTGAAGTCTCTATGTGTGGACATACATGTAGCATACGTCAAGAGGTCAGAGAAACAGGTCAAGGGTATGCAGAGCAAAAGTCACAGTATCTTTCAGAATTCTATAGACAACTCACCATTTTTTTATTTTACATCTAAGAGAGAGGTTGCTGGGTGATGTTAAAACAACTTTTTACTCATGCTGTCTCTCAATACTTTTTCATTTGAAGAAGTAGTGTTCTGAAGAGATTTACATCAGTCAGAGGGTTTGACCATAAGTTAAGTGATTGTTGGACTGCAGGATTCATCAGATAGCAATGTAGTTTATTTAGATTAAAAAGAGGACCAGTTATCAGATTTCCAAAAAGAGGATCAGACTCAATGCAGTTTCAGCTTCTATGCTTTCTAGCATAGCCTACGCAAGGAGAAGAAAGTTTCCTAGTCAGTAATTAAGAAGACTCCAGAAACCTTTCTAGCTATTGGTTGAAAATAGCTTCAGATTTCAACCAAGAAGCTCCATAGATAGTTATTGCTTGAGAATGATGACTGAGAAAAGCTATAGTCTTCATTGACATGGATTGAATTATTGATGACAAAATCTACAGTTAAGTGATGACCGAATTAGACTTGGCTCTAAGAACTAGCTGGGCATGGAAGTGCACGCTTCAGCTCTGCAATATTTCCCAGTGGATGGGTTGGTGTTTCCAATAGCATGAAAGAAAGACTTGTGAGCACAATGCTCACAGTAGATATGCAAAATCCCCTATGTGTTGGATGCTGTACAGGGCACTAAGTAACTCCCAAAATAGCCATAAATGATGACCTACTAGAGAAAAAAGCAGAACCTGGTGGAGAAGCAGATCTGGGCAGAACGCATGCAACCTAATGACATCAGTAGAACACATTTGCAGCTTTGCTGTGTTTGACTCATACGCTGCCCTTCCATATATTTGCCTTGGTGACATGTATTTTTGAGTGTGCATCACCTCATATGTTGATGTCCTAATCAAATTCCTATAAAGATCCATTCTTTGTACTTTTATAGTTTCTTATTCTGAAAAAGTTAAGCTGATATTTTAAAGGGACAAACATTGTCATGTAGAAATTGATTTAATTGAACCACCTCATTCTCCAATACCAGACATATGCAACTACACCCATTCTCAGGAATTTATGGGTATAGAGGGGTTGGATTTGTTTCTATTATTAACATTCACAAACCTCCTTTCAGTATGTTCCTCCTCAATATCAATTACCAGTTAATGTCACTTCAGTATTGTTTAACCAATTAAAATGAATTACCTTTTACAAATGAATATTTACTGAGAAGACATAGCAAAGACTAATATACAAATACATCCCTTTCAGAATAAAGTGTACATTCTCCCCTCTGAGGTGACACTCACTAGCTGTGTGACCTTGGGCAAGTCACTTAACTCCCAATTGCCTCATCCTGGGTCATTTTCAGTCATCCTGATAAATATCTTGTCACTGGAATCAGATGGCTCTGGAATATAAGTGAGGCTGATGACCTGTACAGCCCTCCCTCACTCAAAGCAAAGTCAAGTGCAAGTCATGTCATTATTTCTCTGATGGCATGGTCTTCTTCAATGAAGGATGAACACACATTTTTCCCACTATGTGCCATCTCTTGGTCCTGGGATAGTGGACTTAAACTTAAAATTATGGCTACCAACATCTTCCCCAATTAATTTTATTTATCTTGGGGGTGCATAACTAATGGATGCATCACTCTTCTAGGACGTGGTATCATGGTTATTCACTTCTGGGTTGGATCAAACAGTTCACTCTTCAGAAATGGTTTCTTACAAACATCAACCATAGTAACTGATCAAGTTATTGGCAAATTATACTGTGGGCTACAGTTTCTTGACCGTTAGTGTCTTTTCCAACCTTTTGTGATTGCAAGATTGTAACCTGGTCCATCCATCTTTGATACCCATTCTCCTAAAATCAAGAAAGAACTATCACTATAGAGATGAAAAGAAACAGTAAGCAACATGTTCATGGACAAGTGGCAGGGTGATAATCCAGGTGTAGACTACTGGGACTGCTGCCCTCTTCCTCACCCAGAGGCTTACAGAAGTTCTTTTCCTCACCAGTCATAGGGGAAAAAGAAAAAAAATTCAACTGTTTGAGTCTTTTTTTGTAGGCGTATTTGGTTCTGACTCAGAAGCCATTTAAAAAGTTTTCAGTTACCACACAGTAATGTAGTAACCTGATGGGATGCAGTTACTGAATACCTAAGTATACTGTGAATCAGGGAGAGAAAGGCCCCTCCGTCAGACCTTTTTGGAAGGCGCTTGCCAAGTCTCCTCATGGATAAGCATCAGGCAGAGGCTATTACATCCATTCTATAAGGACTGAGGTCCTCACTCTTTGGTGGTCACTCCCTTACTTAAGTCTTCATATATTTAAATAATCATAGTGAAAAATAAAATTAGCTCTATTCTTAGTAACTAGTGGTAAAACTAGGACTAATAGTTGAAAGTTTGAGTAGATTTAGTTCAACGTAAGAAAAAATTTCCTAACTAGAACTGTCCACCAAGGAAACAGGCCATCAAAGAAGTAATGAGCTCCTTGCCATAGAATTATTAGAGCAGAAGCTGAATAATTCTCTTTCCAAGTCATTGTAGAAGGGGTTGCTATACTGTTATTCTTAGAAGGGGCTTTAGATTTTATTTAATTCAATCTCCCATTCAATGATCAAAAAAAAAAAAAAGAATTAAAACTGGACACTGTCATTATAATGGCCAAGCTTGGCTGCAAAGAAAAGATGTGAGAATAGACCCCACCTCCCTTTTTTGCAGTGGTAGAGGACCTGAGGTGTGGATCACTGCGTATGTTGGTGTTTATTAGGTTTCTAAGATAGGTTTTTTATTCCCTCTTATTCTTTATCATAAGTAATGGTGTTCACAGTGGGGAGAGAGGAGGAAACAATTAGGAAATGAGAGCCACCTAAAAACAAAAGTAATCAACATTTAAAAAAAAATGAGTAGAGTACCAGTCCTGGAATCAGGAGGACCTGAGTTCAAATTCGGTCTCAGACATTTGACACATTTACTTGCTGTGTGACCTTGGGCTAGTCAATTAACCCCAATTGACTTGCCTTCCACCCCTCCAAAAATACAATAAAATAAAAATGATGTCTTTTTTCAATTTTGATTCTGAGATTCCCATAGAAAGTTTGATAATTAGAAGTGAACTAAACTGAAGTTAACTTGTATGGGGAGGGGAGTGATTTCAATCAATAAGATTGAAAGAAACTTGTATAATAATTTAAGAGAACAAACTTTTTAAGGTCTTTGGATAAGAGACACAGAGGAGTATTCGGTTTAATTCAACAATTTAAAAAGCATCTATTAAGCATCTACTGAGACTAAGCTCTACCCAAATGCCTCTGTGTAGAATGTTGGATGGATCTTGAATTAAAGAACTAGGGGAAGGGAAAGGAAAAGGAAGGGGAAGAAGTTATCCACCTTTTCTTTTTAGGAACTGTTTAACGTTTCTGGAGTTCATCTTTCCACCCCTGTGCCTTATCAGTGCTATTGTAGCATCCTCAATTTTCCTCGTTATCTCCTGTACACTTACAGGGGCTGCTTCATTTAAATTGAGTATGTCTCTCCAAAAGTTTGACTGGAATGGAAGGAACATGTGTCCTGAGATTTCAGATCCATGCAATTATGAAAGTATCAATGCATTCATTGTATACAAACGAATTGATCTTAATGCAGGTGGCATCTATTCACTGGGTTAGCATGGTGGCACAATGGATCGAACACTGTGCTGTAGTCAGAAAGACCCATCTTTCTGAGTTCCAGTTTGGCCTCAGACACTTACTAGCTGTGTGATTTGGACAAGTCATTTTATCCTGTTTGCCTCAGTTTCCTCATCTGTAAAATAAGTTGGAGAAGGAAATAGCAAACCACTTCAGTATCTTTGCCAAGAAAACCCAAATGGGATCACAAAGCCTTGGGAACAACTAAATAGTGGCTAAGCAACAAAACTATCTGTCCATTAACACAGAAAGTTAGTAGCTTTACTTTAAGGTGAACTTTGTCAGCTTGTGGCTTCTGCATTTAAAAGGAAGTTCTTAAAATTTATCATCCTCACTAATTTAGATTACTTTTCTTGTCAGCTGAAATGAGAAAATCTGTGCTATAGATACAAGCAGCTACGATAGATATGTAGATTCTCTAACATCCAATTCCTTCTTCACATTGTCCAAAGTATGTTATCTGAGTTGCTTCTACCTGTTATCTTAGCCTTGTGTGAAGGATAGCAAGGTCTTATTCTCAGAGCTGAAAAAGTGACAATTTTTAGGCCTTGATTTGAAGTGATTGGTTACTGTCCTTTGTCTTCAAAGAGGACATCACCATTGTAAAGTGAAATTTCAGTGTCCAACTGTGGCTGATCAGACCAATATGAGCTTGGAATGTTCTACCACAAGTGGGCCACAGATAGTCCATTTGAATATTTGGAGTGGATATCCCAAATTTGCCCATCCTGCATTTACTGTGCTGTCTCTATTCTACTTTGCTCAAACAGCACAGCACCTTTTCTTACGTGGGCATGCCACGCTGAGTAGTTCTATGCCAGTGTCTCCCATGTTGCACAATCAGATCCAAAGTTCCTGAGACAGACCTTGAGAGTGTCCTTGTATCGTTTCTTCTGGCCACCATGTGATCGACTGCCCCATGCAAGTTCTCCATAAAATAGTTAAGCCCATGTTGAAGGAGTTTTATCATCTGATGTGTTTTTTTTTATCTTAGCTCCCCCTTCACATATTTTCTACTTTGTCAACCCCCCTTAATGAAAGAAAATATTTGAGAATAAAAAAAGGGAGTGGAGGAATTGTTTCTAATTATTCCTCTCTGGAACAAAGCTAACAAATAGATTTATCTGCCACTCAAAGCCTATAATAGATATGTAATAAATATTTTTTGGATGAACGAGCAAATAACAATTCATTAATAAACATATGTAATATTCTAGGGAGAAAAAGAAAGGACAGCAGATAAGAAAGTGAAACCCAGAGAAAGGAAGTAAATTACTTCGAGTCACAGAAGGGTAGCTTTAATTCATAAATTTTATACCTATTTCTCTACAATTCCTACCTGTTGGTCATGATTCTTCTATGTGGAGCCAAGCAAGGCAAATACAATTTCTTTTTCACATAACTTCAAACATTTGAAGATGGAGAACATGTTTCAATTGACTTTCTTTTTTCAGGCTAAACATCTCCAATTCTTTAAATACATCTTTATATGACAAGATTCCCTTCTCCTTATTACCTGGTCAAAAATTTCTAGACATATCATAGTTTTTCAGTGTCCTTCCTAAAATATGGTTATCAAAGATGAACCCAATATTCCTCCGTATGAGCTAAAGGACAGGACAGAGTGCAGAGGAAATAGCACATACTTAATCCTAGACCTATGCCTTTCTCAATGTTCCCTATAATTATATTAATCCTTGCAATTTCTAAGTCATATTGTTTATACACATTGATTTAAAGTCCACTAAAATCCTCAGGTCCTTTCCTCATAAACTATTTTCTAATCTCTCCTTTAGCATCCTTTATTTGTACAGTTGAATACTTGTACAACCCAAATGAAGGTTCTGTAGTCTGATTCATTTGTATTTTATTAAATTCAGCCCATCATTCCAAACTTGAGATATTAGTTGGCTCCTAGTGCTATAAACCAATGTATTCTATATAAAGTCCTTAGCTTCTCATCAACAATAAACTTGATGAGTGTTATGTATAATTTTATCTAAGTCATTTACAAAATTTTAAACAGATTGAGGCTAAGGAATAGAGCCTTATGTCACCCACTAGAGACCTAAACACTCAAGGTCTGGTCATTCAATAAATCCCAAATTTGCCTAACTGTACTATCATCCAGCCTACATATCTCCATTTTGTCCACAAGGATGGTATGAGAGACTTTGCCAGAGGCCATACTAAAATCCAGGTATGCAACCTATACCTATGCCACTCCCTGAATTAAAACAAAAGCTGACATTTACACAAACATTATAAGGTTCAGAGCACTTCACACACATTGCATTACCTGATACTCACCAAATCCCTTTAAGTATGACAAGTATATTTATTTCCATTTTAAAAATAGGGAAACTAAAACTCAGATAATCAAAATGTCTTGCCCTTAATGATAGAGATTATAAGTTTCTGAGGTAGAATTTAAAGGCAGGTCTTCCTGACTCTAAACCCAAAGCTTTATATGCTATATTGCCTATCTTCTCCTACTTTGTCTAAAAACCCATCTGCAGGGGAAAATCAGTCTGCCCTGATTTTCTGTAAATAAAGTGCCAATGAGCTATAATGATAGCAAATTGTAGGAGCTATAGGAATTCATGTATAAGAGATATTGCTTCTATGTGGAATAATCTAGAAAGAGCTATATCTGAGAGTGGGATTTTAAGTGGGATTCAGAGATGTTTGAGATGAAGTGGGATCAGCTAGGTTCAGGTAAGCAAAGAAAAGAAATAAAGAAGGATATCTCAGATGTGGAAAATGAAATGAACAAAAATATAGAGTAGATGAGGGAATTGTAAAGTATGTTTACGGCTGACAAATCACAGGTGGATGAGTCAGAATGTTTATGAAAATTTGTTAAAAAAATTAAAAAGCAGTTAGGCATTATCAGTACATGTTATGGAGTAATGTGACATAGTGGATAAACATTGGACTTGGACTCAAGAAGACCTGGATTCCAATCCTCTAGACATTTACTAGCTTTTTGACCCCTGACAAATCACTCAACCTCTCTGATTCTTCATTTCCTTGCCTATACAATGGCGGTGATAATAGTATTCAACTCACAGGGTAGTTGTGAGGATGAAATGAGATTATGTATGTAAAACACTTTAAAATCTTAAAGCACAATATAAATGCAAAATCTTATTATGAAGACTCTTAGCTGTGGGACAGAAATAGGCTATAGAAACTGAACATAGCCATGAAATAGGGGGAAATGTCCTTTATTCAGTTGCATTATGGATAGTTCTCCTGCGTTCAGCAAACCCTCAATCCATATGCTGAATTTCCATTGATGTCCTTGGGAGTTCTGTGTGAGGTTTAAGTACAGAACACGCAATTGCAATCTGCCCTCTGGACAAAAAGAAGAAAAAAGTTGTTATGCACACTGCAGAAGGGAAAGATTGTTGGCCATCCTACTTGAGACTGAGCCCACATGCTTAAAACATTATAAGCTCTTTGGGTGATCAAAAAGTGTCACACTAATAAGTCAGTCAGGGTAACTCAAGTCTTCAACATGAAAGCACTTCAGTTTTAAAAGCTTTCTTATGTTCATTAAAAAATTCAGACAAATACTCATTATGAACTAATTGGTTGCAAATGTTAATTTTGAAAACCAAAGCTGGCTCTGAGTTGTCCTAGTATAGTTTTGATTCTTAAAGGTTTCAAATCATGAAACATTGCATGAGCATATCTCTGGCTCTCTGTCTCTCTCTGTCTCTGCCTGCCTCTCTCTCTCTCTCTCTCTCTCTCTCTCTCTCTCTCTCTCTCTCTCTCTCTCTCTCTCTCTCTCTCTCTCTCTCTCTCTCTCTCTTTTTCTTTCTTCCCCCACCCTCTCTCTTATCTCTAGTCCTCTTTCTCCCTTTTCCCCCTCTGTGTCAAGCAAAGATGTTGGTCCTCCAGTATGAACAAATAAGGAGGACCCTCCAATCCCAGGGTTCCAGGCTTAGGTAAATCTCTCTGACTTCTATGTGATTTCTCAGGCATCTCTTCTGATATCTCTTTAGCCTCTCACTCTCTTCATCATCAGTTAAGTGATGTTGGAAGAATTTCATTAAAATTTTTAATTCATAGGGGTTAGAAGCAGGTATCTTTTATGGAGACTTTTTTCCTTCTTGGAATTTTCTCTTGCCTTATCTTATTCTTATTCATGCCTAGTTTTATGAAATGTGGTGTTATGGAGTAAATCCCGTCCCCAGCAATTCCTTTGTTCCATTCTAAATCACCAAATTCTCTATTCTGTACAAACTTTTGGAATCATTTTCTAATTTTTGTGTAGCAGAGCTGGGAGAGTGAACTCTTCTTTGAACTGCATTGTAGCCAAATGGAACTGCTGGCTATTATCATAATTCTGTATCCCATGTTCTGTCTCAGTGTTTTCACACAAACTGTGCAAGAAGAATGAACTTCTACCACCCTTTTGCCTCTCAAAATATTTCTCTTCCTCAATTCAGTTGCTTCTTCTACAACTTTCTCCTATTGGAGCCCCACCTTGTTACTGTTGTTTCTCTCCATAACATGCCTTTTATTTACCTCTTCTTGTCTCTTCCTCTTTCTCCCCTCCCCACTCTGTCTCTATATACATATATGCATATATATTTGAACATGCAAATGCACACATATCCATAATTGCCCCCTCCCCCACAATAGAATATTAACTCTTGGAGTATAGAAACTATTTTGCTTTTTTCTTTGTATCCTCCCCTAATCCAAAACCAATCCACCATCTTATACACAATGGACTCATAACATATGTTTATTGAATTGAAATAAATTTGTAGAAATTTGTAGCAATATTTGTAGAAAAATATAAATTCTATGTATGACCAAAAGATACTTTAGTATATTAAAGAAATATGTTAAAGATTTTTCTATCCTGCTGAGACTTTACTGTCTCATTCACTTCTGTAATTCATTTGTGGAATATATGCTTTTATAGAATCTATCAACATGTACTCATCATCTAATTTTTTTCTAATTTTCTTTCCTTGGCATCTTATTGAATATCATCTTCCATTGTGTTAATCAATTGTCTTTTTTTAATTTCCCTATGGCATTTCTTCCATTCACTCTTTGTCATGTTACCTCTTGTCATCAACAAATTCTACTCCTTTGCTACTTACCCTTGGTTTCTTCTTGCTACCACACTGGATTTTTCAGCTCCTTCTTATTCCACCTAGGTACAGCCATATTAGCCTCTTCCCATACTTGAAACTGATCATTTCCACTCTTCATCTTCTATTTCATAAGCAGCATTAAATCTTTGATATGACTTTTAATACTTGTCTCTGTGGCTACCAAACACTATTTAAAAAGCTTAAGGAAACTTATTAAAACATCCTTTGAAAGTCCAAATAAATTATACACACAAGCCTTCAAAAACTACAAGGTTTTAAAAAATTTTATGGAGAGCTCTGGTAGTTTATCTCACAGAAAGATCTTCATGAGGTCAGCTAGTCTGTGTCTCTGACTATAGGCAAGACTCTAGCTAAACTATCAAAAAGAAAATGTTTCAATCCTGTTTTTTAATGATTTTTTCTTAACAGTATTTTATTTTTTCCAATTACATGTAAAGATAATTTTCATTTTTGCAAACTTTTGAGTTCCAAATTTTGCTCCCTCTCTCTTATCGCCTCCCCAAGAGAGCAAGCAATCTGATATAGGTTATACATGTATAATCTTGTTAAACATATTTCCACAATAGTCATGTTGTGAAAAAGAATCAGAAGAAAGGGAAAAACCATGAGAAAGAAAAATTAAAAAGGTGGAAATATTATGCTTCAATCTACATTTAGACTCCATAGTTTTGGGGTTGTTTTTATTGGGTGTAGTTAGCATTTTCCATCATGTGTCTTTTGGGATTGTCTTGGATCATTATATTGCTAAGAGTCAAGTCTGTCAAAGTTGATGATCATTGCACTATGTTGCTGTTACTATGTACAGTGTTCTCCTGGTTCTGCTCACTTCACTCAGCATCAGTTCACGTAAGTCTTTCCAGGTTTTTCTGACATCTGCCTGCTTATCATTTCTTATAGCACAATACTATTCCATTACATTCATACACCATAACTTGTTCAGACATTCTCCAGTTGATGGGCATCCCTTCAACTTCCAATTCTTGGCCAGCACAAAAGGAGCTGCTATAAATATTTTTGTATTTGTGAGTCCTTTCCATTTTCTATGATCTCATTGGGATATAGACCTAGTAGGGTTATTGCTGGATATGCACAAAGGACATGCATGGTTTGGTTGCTCTTTGGGCATAGTTCCAAATTGTCCCCTAGAATAGCTGGATCACAACTCCACCAATAATAAATTAGTGTTCCAATTTTCCCACATCTCCTCCAACATTTATCATTTTCCTTTTCTGTCATATTAACCAATCTGATGTGTGTGAAGTAATACATTATAATTGTTTTAACTTGAATTTTTCTAATCAATAATGATTTAGAGCACTTTTTCATATGGTACAGATAGCATTGATTACTTCATCTGAAAACTGCTTGTTCATATCCTTTGACCATTTATCAATTGAGAAATGACTGTATTCTTATAAATTTGACTCAGTTTTCTATATATTTTTGAAATGAGGTCTTTATCGGAGACGCTGTAAAGATTATTTTCCAATTTTCTGTTTTCCTTCTAATCTTGGTTTTGTCAGTTTTATTTGTTCAAAATCTTTTTAATGTAATCAAAATTATCCATTTTTAATTCTAATAATGTTCTCTACCTCTTGTTTATTCATAAATTCTTCCCTTCTCCATAGATCTGACAGGTAAACTATTCCTTGCTCTTCTAATTTGCTTAGGGTAATATCCCTTATATCAAAATCAAATATCCATTTAGACTTTACCTTTGTATAAGGCATGAGATATTGATCTACATCTACTTTCTGATATAATATTTTCCAGTTTTCCTTGAAATTTTTGTCAAATAGTGAGTTCTTACCACAGGAGATGGAATCTGGGTTTAATAGTAAATACTATAGTCATTTACTACCTAACCTATTTCACTGATCCACCATTCTATTTCTTAGCCAGAACCAAATAGTTTTAATGATTGCCACTTTACAATATAGTTTTAGATGTGGTATGGTCAGGCAACTTTCCTTTGCATTTTTTTTCATTAATTCCCTTAATCTACCTGATCTTTTATTCTTCTAGATGAACTCTGTTATTTTTTTCTAGCTCTATGAAATATTTCTGGTAGTTCAATCCTGTTCTTAAGAGTGGATAAGAAAGATTTCAATATGCAAACAACATCTATGACTATTTCTCCCTTAGTACTACAAATAGGATACCAAAGCCTAATAATATTTCATTAGAAAGTTCTCTTTTTTTGACAGAATTGTATTTAATGTAATAATGACCATGCATGGCTAGTATTAATTTTACCTCTTATGCCTTATTTCAAAAATAACTTCTTCTACATTATTTGATTGCTTTAAATAAATACAGATGAACTTTCTGGGATAACTTTAAACTAATTTCTAATTATGTCAACTCTGGGAGCTCAGTTATTTCATTCAATCAATCAGCCACAAAGTATTATGAATCTGCCATGTATTCAATATTATTAGGCGCTGTCCAAGGTTAGATTTTTCCATGGATTCTTCTTTAATATTTATACTTCTAATCTAAAAGACACACTCTTTATTATTAGTTTATTCTTCACTCTTGTTAATGGGCATATCTACTTCATAGTTAAGATTACAAGGAAATTTACATGAAGGGGAAAGAACATAGAACATAAAATAATGTCCTATGGGCCAAGACTTATAATTTTGAACATTAAATGGAAGAAATCATTAAGTGAGGGAAAAGATGGAAAATGGTTATGGTTATACCATATCAGATGTCCTTCCAACTCAGACTATTTTGTGCCTAATGGCCTACTGTACTCCACAGCAGTGCAGTACAGCCAATATTTAGAGTTTGCAATAAAATTTGAGTAAACCACAATGTCCTTGGCTAGAAGTGCCCTGCTCAATAAAACAACGAATGAGGCATGGCTATTGTTAGATTCCTTTTCTTCCATCTGGCAACGTCCCACAGACAGACATCCCATTACCCATTTTATAACGTAACATATATATGCAACATATATATTGCTATATTGCTAAATGGTTCACCACTATGGCCTCATTAATATTTTCCAAGATGTCACACTTGAAGAAGGAATAACTTCTTCAAAGAGAATTGACTTGGAGAACCTAGATTCCAGCTTTGATCCTCTCTCTAATTAGTTGTCTGACAATGTTAAATTGTCCTCACATCAAAAGAACTACACAATAGGATATGTGCAAGCCCGCCAAACTCCTTAACCAATTTTCTAATAGATGTATGCTTTTGCACAAGAACGCGACAAAGGGACATAAATAGTGGGGTGGGGAAGACCTCAAAATAGATGACCAACTGATGGTTGTCAAGTGGTTTCGTCTTGAAATATGAAGAACTCATATGACCTCACTATTGTCATTACTACTACTACTACTACTACTACTACTACTACTACTACTACTACTATTACTACTATTACTAATACTACTACTATTAAATACCTACAAGGTATTTTGACAAGAATGTTTACACAATGTTCTATTACGTAGGAAGAAATAATACTGCAGAAAGATTTTATCTATTTGTCTCAGGAAAAGGAACATCAGGAGAACCTGGTCCCTCAGTAACCAAATAAAAACCAAATTTGGAAATTCCAAATGTACCACTTAATAGATTGTGAACTGATTAACTCAAAACCATTCTTGATCTCATTTGTTCATCTACAAATGAAGGAGAAGTAGACTAAATGAAAAATAGGGCAACTAAGGTCCCTTAAGGCTTTAACTTTCAAGACTACTTCTCCAATTTCTCAGAGCACAGAATTTTTTTCTACCCAGATGAATTAATTGTTTGCTATATTGTGGTTCTCAAAACTGTTGCTATAAATTTCTGAGCACAGAGTTAATTATTTTTGTACTTATTTTAAAATCTAAAAGATTATACCAGGGTGCAAAGGCACCTTCTAAATGGATACATTCAGTTTGTCAGGACAGAAAGGATTATATGCTTTTTCATCATTTTAGGCACACAATGTTCCATTTCATATCCTGATGAGATAGGTCTAGTATAAGCCTAATGTGTCGTATTGAAACAATTTGCTTCATAGTTGAAAAATACCAGAGTTGGTTTGCACCCCTCTTAGCTTCCTTCTAGTAAACTACTTATTTTTCCATGGATATGATATGCTAGAAGAGAGAATAATATACATTCTACATTTTCTAAGAACAAAATATTCAAAATATAGAAAGTCATGTAGAAGTGTACATTTATTCAGGGATGTCCTAGTAAATATTTAATAACAAGCTCTCAAAAAATGTGTAAATGATGCATTCAAGTTTAAAATGCATTATGAACATTTTCTCCACCATTTTCTTAAGTAGGCAGTCAGCAGAAAAATATGTCAAGCCCTGATTTGTAACATTCCCTTATTGAAAATTTAACAATAAGCTCTCATGAGTTCAAACTGGTTCTATCACATTCATTAATTTCTTTAATATGATACTGAACCTAACTATATTGAATATAAAGATTAAGGGGGTGAATAAGGATGAGTGTCAACATTTCTAATCATTATAAATTAATTGGAATATTTCTGTGAGTAAAATCTGAGAATGAGAAGACATCTCAGAGATCAATTATTCCAACTCATTCCTCAACAATAATCTATGTATGCTACAACCTATCCAACATGTGGTCATCCATCTGGGAGCTCAATTTGTCTTTGGATAAATTAAATATTAGGGAAATTTTGTCTTATATCAAAATGCAATTGACCCTTGTGAAACCCTCATCCACATGTCAGTCCTTCAAATCGTTGATAATAGCTATTATTTTCCATCTTTTCCATCCCCTACCCACAGTGGCTCAATGACTAGAGAACTGTATCTGGAATCAGGAAGACCTGAGTTCAGGACCAGCCTCATATGCTTGCTAGCTGTATGACAAGTCATGTAACTTCTGTTTGCTTCAATTTCCTCATCTGCAAAATGAAGATAATAATAGCATCTTCTCCCACCCCCATGGTTGTTGTAGGGGTCTGCGATGATGCTTCTTATAAAAGAAAAAAAAGAAAGATTGCATGCCATCTTGGAGAGAGAGGAGGGAAGAGAAGGAGGAAGGGGAGGAAATTTAAAACTCAAAACCTTGTGGAACTGAATGTTCTAAACTAAATAAGTAAGTTTTAAAAAAGAATAAGACTTTATATTTATAGCTGCATCTTATTAGATTTAACCCAACACTGCAACCTATGCAGAAAAGATTCAGAATTCCTTAAAATTCATTCTGAGTCTGAGTACAATTGCATAATTTGAACCTAGAGTTAATTTTACTTTTAAAAAAGGATGCCATACCTTTGTGGGTAATTGTTCTCCTTCCTCTGCTAACCTCTTTTTAGACTGTTAGATGGCTTAGTGTAGCTAGAGTAATGTCCTGGAGTATGGAATCAATGAATACCTCAACAAATATTGATTAATCATCTACAGTGTGCCAGGTAGTTTGCTAAGCAGTAGGGATACAAAAAGGTCTGGAAGGCCTGAATTCAAATAAATTAGTCCTATCTCAGTCTCAGTCTTCACATCTGTAAAACATGGATAATAATGGTAGCTACCTCACAAAGCTGCTGTGAGAATCAAGTTAGAAAAGACACATAAAGTATTTTGTAAACTTGTACTATATAAATGTTTCTATTGTTGTTTTCTAAATTATGTTTTAGCCTAAACAAAAATAGGCTCTGAAATATGTCAGTCCTTGCAAGTTCTGTGATTCAGTTGGTATGAATTCTCTTCTTTTCAAATCCACCAATTGCAATCCTTCTATGACTTAGTAGATGGTATTTAATTTATGTCTAAGCTGTGTTTTTCTTTGACCTTTACTTGCAGAGGTTTGGGATTCATTCTCTTCTTTTACACTTGCATCTTTGGCATCTCTGTTACCATAATAGCTCTTTATGGTGGTAGTCTTTTTTCTTTACTTACTCTTGCTTAAATCCTTAGTAGGAATTTTATATTAGAGCCAGGCTTTTTTTTCACTTCTAGAAGGAATGTCTGAGCTTTACTTTGTCCTGTTTTGTAGTCTCAAGTCCCTCTGATAACGTCTTTGCATTTTGAGGGCTGTGTGCACTTCAAGAATCTCAAGGGCATATCAGGAATGCCCAAAGTGATTTGATCTAGAGCAAATTCTGATTGTGCTTCCTGATCTAAACTTTTCAGACTCATCAGGGTTATACCACTATAGACTTGCCCCTGTTTGGGGTTCCAGTAGATTGCCATTGGCCTCTGTCCTTTCAACTCTCTGGGAGATTTGAATTTTCTATCCTGGTTTTTCAATGGAAAGTGCTACATGAGGCCAAAGTCTACATCCAAGAACCTGAGCTATGTAGCTGCTGCTGTCTTCTATTCCTTATCCTTGCCCAGTATCACTTCATGCCCTGGTTTGTTAGCACATAACTTCAGAGGCTCTCCTCTGTCTAAACTGAGTCTTATGACTTAACTCTAGAGTATGAGACATCTGCCAGTTGGCTAGTCTTCCTATTGCACAGTGTCAAGACTAACCTGGAAACACTTCTTTCCATAGTAGATAATCACAAGCCCCAGTTCTGCAAGGTGCCTTCCTTAGCAAACCCTGTCTGCAGAATCTGCAAATCTCTTGTCATTTCCGCATGCTTACCTGGACTAGAAAAGTGAGTCAATGTGATTTTTGTTTTGATTTCCCAATCATAACTTAGTCTAGTGTTCTCACTAGGTCTTCATTGGAGTAGTTGTGAGAGAGATCTGAGCTGTCCTTTTCTCTCCTGATCTAGCATCTTTGTTAGCCTCAAAATCACAATGTCATCTAAATATAGTTCTTTTACGCTATTTTTTATTTCTTGAAAAGGAAGTACAACCATACCTAGAGTTATCAAGCATATTTTTTCATCAAAGTACCCAAATTCTATCAACTTAAATGGCTTCTGCATTATCCATAACCTTTTAAAAAATTGTACATAATGCATCTGAATTGTGGGAGTGCATTTTGGGATAGATTCTTATCAATCCATTACTTTTTGAGTCTACTATGCTGTAGGGCTTAAATGAGTTAATAAATGTAGAGAGTTTTGTAAACTTTAAAATCTTAAATGAATATCTATTATTTTGTTCCTATTATGATTTGCCTAGTGTCAGATGGAATTCCATCGCCATACATTTATAATAATTATATTATTGGAAAAGAGAGTAGGCCCATTTCTTTTCTGTCAGAACTTTGCATGACATTTTCAGGCCTTTCAATATTCGGATGGATATTTGTTGTCTATTTGGATTCTTTGCTTTGAATTGATGATTAAAGGAATCTAGAACTTTAATATACTTCTGTTTTCTAGATGTTTCTTTTTTTGTTGGCTCTAATAGGATGATATGGCATTCAAACACTCTGCTGTGTTTATCATCTCTAAGATCTTTTGATCTTTCTGTTAAGCTTTTCTACAGCTCAACAGGTTTCTCAAGTCACTTCTATCATGGTGGTTGTAGGTGTTTTGTTTGTACTTATCTCTAGGTGTTTCCTTTAATAACTTCAACTTTCCTTCTATAATTCGTTTTTTCCTTTTCTGTAAATATTTTATTCATTTTAAACTTAAATATAAAATTAAAAAAGAAAAAAGAATATTTCCATGTGTACACAGATAAACATAAGAGAGATTCAACATGAAACAATAAATTTTCATTTCAAGAAAATTCATATAATAAATACAACACATTATTTTCAAGCTGTACAGATTGTCTTTGCTTCCTTGTAGGTTTTCTTTTGTTCTCTGCTGTGCACTTTTGATGTTTTTCCCTCCTCCACACTAAAGAAGGCTATAATTGAACATGGAGATATATAGATATCTGTATCTACAAAAACACATATATGCAAGACATGCTGTTCATTATTTCCATCTGTCATTTTTTCCTCTGAAAGTGGATAGCATCTTCCTTCATAGCTCTATGTCTTTCCATGGTTTTTTTCCTAAATTAATCAGCTCGTCATTTCCTTTATCACAGTAGTGTTCCAATCCATTTTATCTGAGATTGTCCATTCCTCCTACTCTTAGCTACATTTTGCTTTATTTACACAAAACTTTTTACTTTAAAATAATTAAAATTATTAATTTTTTATTTCAACAATGCTCTCATCTTACAATACCTTCTATGATTCTTAATATGCATTGGTCACCACACATGATTAAATTTAAGTCAAGGATTGTTTTTATACTTTCTGTCAAATATTATGGAATAGTATATTTATTTAAGATATTTATAACAAAAGCAGCTTTTCTAATTACTCTGTTTCGTTATCATTGGTCTGTGAAGTAGACTTGTAATATCAAACTCAAAAAAAAAGTATTGCAGAATTCCAGTCTAAGTATGCCCATCTTTTTTTCACCAGTAGTTTGAAACATCAATACTGTTTTTGTCACCTGCTTCATCATTAAATGGAATTTCTAAAATCTATGTTAAGTAAAAATGTCCCATGACCTCAGATTCTTCAATGTTTCCAACTTCAGATTTTAGTAGCACCTTGATTTCATCTCTTACTAAGTCTAATTTGGATTTAGGTACAGAGTTCTTTTTAAAATAAATTTTATTCATATCTTTTGTATTTATATCATCTAAGTTACCACTTATATAACTCCCCCTTCATTTTCTCAGAGAGCCATTCCAACTTAAAGCAGAATTTTTCATAAGGAAAAAGAGAAGAAAAAACTAAGCAGCAAAAAGTGAAAGCATCCCTGTATTGAGTCTGTTTCATGCACATTTGTGGTTGCCCTGCTTTACAATGCCACCCACCCTGAAGCATTTCATTGCTGATTTGTTCTGGTGTTTCTTGCCTTCTTGTGGTACTAGAACACAAAGGAGTACAACTTCTCTGTGGCAAACTAATCATCGTGATGGTTTTGAGGTAGGCCACCATGCAACTCTCTGCCACTCTATTTTTTTGGCTTTTGGATCTTAGGAGTAGTTGCATCTATCCATTGGCTAAAATGCTCACCTACTCACTGATATTGTCAGAGCCCAAGTCACCACTCTTTCAAGGTTCTTCTGCCACTTAAGAGTTTCATAGTTACCATAGAAGTCTCAGGGGAAGTGAGGTCCCTACTGCATATCACACTGGTTGGCATTCCACTGCTTCCTCCCCCACCCTCACTCCCATTCTATCTCCTAAGAAGGCAAAGAATTGACATTTGAAGGGATAATGATGAGAATTATATGATGAGAATGATGATATCATTATCATTATTAAATAGTAAGAATAGACACTGGCCTTCGTTGGCCAGTATGAACTAGGATGTTCAATTCTTTCTCCTATTTATTTAGTATATAAAGCACAGGTGGTTTATTTGTTTGTTTTGTAATAAGAACTTTAGAAGCAGATGTTATTGACTGGTTAATAACTCCTTGAAGGAAGAAAACCTCTATTTGGGAGACTGTAAATGTCAAGCATCAGTATTTCATTAAGTTTGGGTACCTGTGTGGGAAATGCAACATGGTGACCTGTGTTGAAAATAGGACCTGGTTCATTGATGGTCAATATTAATGAGTTGCAGAAGCTATAAGCTATTTCGGATGATGAGATGATATATTTTGTAAATGTTTAAACATTAAACTATAAGAAACTATAATTTGTTAGTTGGTATTTGGTTCTTGTCATCACATTAATAGATTTCCCAGTCTAATTCAGGGGTCACCTGGGATAAAGGAGAACAGTGACAACTTGGGTTTGTGAGTACAGACAGGAAATACTTAGAGAGTAACAAAGTCTCTCCTACCTATGCAATTGTGTATAGTCTTCCAAGCTAAGGCCTTGTCATAGGATCATAGAATTAGAATTAAATTAAAGCTATAAGGAGTCTTTGAGGCCAAGCCAAATTCCGTTATTTTACACATGGGGACATTGAGACTTAGGGCATGTAAGTGACATTCCAAGGGTCATATAATTACTAAATACTGAAGCAGAACTTGAACTCAGGATTTCATGACTTCAAACCTAGTGCCCCACCCATTGTTCTAGGCTTCCTTTCTCATGATCTTTGCTTTAACAATGGCACCCCTAACTTTCCCGGAAATGTAAACAATAACTCTCTTGTCACATTCATACTTATAAAGATAATTATGAGTTATAAAAATATGTGTTTATATATGTACATGTATATAAACATATACACATAAATACACTTGTATATTATATACGTATCCACACACATACACATGTGCTTTTTTATCACTCAAACTATCCTAATAGTGTTATATTCAAAAGGAAAAAAAATCTCTCTTAAACTATGCCTTTAAAAAATATTTCTATGGTTTACTCAAAAGTATACTGATATTCAGGGTGCCAATGTTCAAGGGGAAGTTCTAGATCAGAGGCATGTCAATCATGGCCTAAGTGCCAAATCCAACCCCAGGCTATTTTGTACAGCCTACAAGGTGGGAATGCTTTATATTTTTTAATTTAAAAACCCCTATATTTTAAAACTATAAATTTTTAAAAATAGCTGACCATAACAAACCAAGGATGGGGCTGAATATGGATTTCCATCCTCAGTTTGTTGACCTCTTTTCTAGATTCAAACTAGGGAACAGGATGCAAGGAGCAAGTTATGAAAATATGTAGGTGTAGGAACCTTTGTATATCTGTATTTTAAAAAGGTACTGTCTGTTCAAAAAGTTAGAGAATTCACAAGAGCAATTCCTCTTTAAGAACTCAGGTTTCAGGGAAAGGGAGGGTGAGGAATGACAACATTATGGCAACAAACTTACTATAAAGAATTGTAACATAAAAACATGACTTTAGGCATAGAAGGGATGGGCGTTAGAAGTGATCATGTTAGTCTAATCCTCTCTGATAAGGAAAATAAGACCTAGAGAGATTAATAACTTGCCCAAGGTACAAGGTAGTATGGAGCAGAGATAGGGTTTGTACCCATCTGTAAAAGATGAGCACTGCCTACCTTTAAGGGTTGTAATGAAGAAAGCTCTATATTCATGGTCCAGTGCTGGAAAGATGGCTCTCTTCATCCTACAATTGCCTAATCAATTACAATATCAAGAAGGCCTCTAATTAGCTATTTCTTTATCTCCCACCAAAAGTATTTAAAGTCCCTCTCACAGAGCTAAATAAACTCCCCACTAAAATCTATCGTCATGAAGAAAAACATGTCACCTAAGTTTCAGGGCATGGATTTTTGTTTTTGTTTTAATGTTTTCCTTATAATAGCCCATGAACTAAACAATGTCCCTAGAGTCTTTCCTTTTCTTTTAGTGAGCTTATTATTTCTCATTCAGTTTGGCCCAGCTATTTCAGTGTCTGATTTTATGTATATATGATGTTTTTATAGATGTAGACTCATATCATAATAGCATATGGATATAGTATATCATAGACATCATAGAGTTGTTTCCTGCCCCCACAAGGCTACGGTGATTGTTTTAGATCGTTTTCATCAAACTAATTGACCTTCAGTTGATGAGTGATTCTCCAAATTGGACTCTTAAAGGACCCGACTTAACCTTAACAAAGAACATTATGTGGTATAATGAAGAGGGAGCCAGACTTGGAGTCAGAATACCTAGCAGTACTGCCACTTAATGGTCCTGGGGTCTTGAAAAAGATATTTTACATCTCGTAAGTATCATTTTCATTTACAAAATGGAAGAGTTGGATTAGATAATCACAAATAGTTCTTTATAGGCAGCAAAGTGGTGCAGGGAATGGAGTGCCAGACCTGGAGTCAAGAAGACTCATCTTCCTGAGTTCAAATCTGACCTCAGATACTTACTGGCTGTGTGACCCTGGGCAAGTCACTTAACCTTGTTTGCCTCAGTTTCCTTACCTGTAAAATGAGCTGGAGGACATAGAAAACCATTTGAGTATCTTGGCCAAGAATACCCCAAATGGAGTGGTGAAGAGTCAGATATTACTGAAAAACAACTATACAGCAAAATAGTTGATCAGTCTATGGGACAGAATCATTCAACAATTCCCTTTTCTTTCTTTTTTTTGCCTAGACCTGTGATTTGGTGGCATATGGAATTCTTATGGTAACATTTTCTACCAATGAATATAAGCCATTCCTCTATAAAATTAGTTTCCTGGGACAAAGAGAGGTCAAATGGTTTGCCCTCAGTAATTAGATACTCTGCTATAGTAGAACTTAAAATTAGATCTTCCTTACTTGAGGGATCATCAGCTAACATTTATGCAGTACTACTCCTCAAGAGTTATTCTATCCAAGTTAAATGCATTAACTTCTTCACAGGGATTATATAATATAGGTGAATTGTTTTGCTTTCAGTCAAAAGGAGGGAAAGTTTATAAGGGAAGGTATCACTCTATGACGTTACCAGACGCAGTGATGGTTAATTTTAAGCTTCATTAGTTTTGGGTCATATCTCTGATAAGAAGCTCATATTCACGATCTATAAATGATGAACATAAATGCATAATATTATGAGCCACTCTTTAACAAATACATAGTCAAAGGATATGAAAAAAATCAAAACTAAGAACTGAAAATGATTGATCCCTGTAAAATATTAGTTTAAATTACTAATAATAGAAATGCAAATCAAAATTAAGGTTTACTCCATACCCAGGAAATCAGCAAAGATAACCGATGCTAGAAACTGTCAATGCTAAAAAGGTTACAAGAATATAAATGTAATAATACACTGTTGAGAGAGTTATGGTTTGGAATAAATGTTCCAACCATTCTGGGAAATAATTTGTAATCATATGAGAAAATTTGTTATATCTATATGTTTCTTTCCAGAGATCTTGCTTCTGGTCTTATACTACAGTAAGGTCAAAGACAGAAAGTAAAGTTCCATATATATCAAGATATTCATAAAAGCTCTTTTGTGGTAGCAAAGACCTGGACACACAAAACGTATGTCCTTCAACTGGGGAATGGCTAAATAAACTGTAGTATATGAATATAATGGAATATTATTGAGTCACAAGAAACTGCAAATAAAGGAATTCAGAAAATCATGGGAAACTTGTATGATTTTTATAGAGTGCAGTAAGCAGGTCCAAGGAAAAAATATACAGGGAGAATATTCATATAGGCAGAACTGTGTAGCAGAGAGAGAGACAACTTCAAAGCCAGGAAAACCTAAGGTCAACACCATCCTTTTGGCATACATTGGTTGCATAACCCTGAGCCATTTGCAACTCTCTAAGTATAATTTGCAGAGAAAGTTCAAGGCTGCATCCTGCTTTAGTAGAAAGGGATTTCTCACCTGTAACATCCATATGTCAATAACTTCCTGTTCCATTCCCCATTGATATAGCCATATGAATGTATGGATAGAGTGAAATGAGGGCATGAGCATATGTATAGTTGCTAGTAATAGCTGCCTAACTCGTTGCCCTTATGGCATGGTTTAAACTGGGCATGACAGGAGGCTTAAAGCAAAGAGGTCAAAGAGGTAAAAGAACAAAGTCATGCCTTGCAATTAACAGGTACTGTGATTCATATGAACTGTTTAACTCAGTGGGAAGGGAGTTGATTCTCTCAAAAGAGGACTTGAGTTATTTCCCTTCTCTAGGCTTTAAACTTAGGATGTTTCTATAAATCTGGAATACTTCTATTGGCCTTTGAAAAAGATGGTACTCACCACTAAGTGAGGAGAAAAAGGTGGTTCTTGACTCCTTAGTAATCTAAGTTAATTCCCAGTCATTGCAAGATTCCTCTGCTGTGTTAGTGTTACAAGTGTGGAACTGTATAGTTCCCTGGAGCGTCTGAGAGGATGGTATTATTAAGTTCAGGTAAGTGTCTTTTCTGTATTTTCTTTGTTGTGTGTAATAAGCTTCCTCTGTGTTCCATGTTGGATTAAGGACATTTAGCTGAGAGCTATAAATAAAAGAGGAGACTTACTGAATTTGAAGTGGAACTTGGGTCTAGGTGAGTTCAGAGGTTCAGTCATGAGTTATATTTATGTCTTTAATTGACATACTTTACATTTGTATCTGATTCATTGATGTGTATAAGGAAGAAAAAAAGACATAAATTGACATAAATTAGAGCCATAAAGTTTCCATGAGAATTTACTAGCACTATTAATAGTGAATACACATGCCCACCAGCCTAATCTTACTTGAGATATATATCATTAACCATCTCATTGTTATTACTTGCTTTTGTGCATACTAAAATTACTTCTTTAAAAGAATCCTGAAAGTCAATGATGACTACAGGGAGTTTAGTAGATTTGGGACGGAGTATCGCCTATTTTCCGTAATTTCTTTTCTTTTATTTCATCTTCTACTTCTGTGTATAGGCCTCAAATTCTTTGTATAGTTTAGAGTCCTCTTCCTTAGAGGGTGCCAGTTCCAAAATAGAAATAGGGCTATTTGAAAATTGTCTATGGTACTTTTTAAATATTTAACAAATACTTCCAAAATGACATTAGGGTCAATTTGTTTTCAAAAAGTGTCGATATTAAGATATCCTTCCCTAAGTCTAATGGAAAGAGATATCAAGTATGATGTTATATTCTAGGAGCTAGGCTCTTATATTTAATTACTAGAAATTATTTGTAGCATGGCAAAAAAGTGGATCCATTTGGATCAGTGTGGGTTTTTCTATGTATTTTTAAAGAAAAAAATTGTGACAAAGAATAATAGAATGGATCAACACACTTCAGAGACTATTTATAAATCCTTGACATATTGCATGTATTATAAATAATATTAGAAAGAAGTATATCATAATGCTTCAAGTATACGTTTGGATCTTAACAAAGATTCAGAGAATTTGTTAATAAACATGAATCATGATTAAACAGGAATTTTTTATTTAGTTCATTTGGAATTGGCTTCCCAGAAGCAATTCAGTGAAATCTCAGGAGGAAAGTAAAAACGAAAACAAATGATCAGCAACAAAAAAAATATGCACAGTTATACTCATAAGCATAGAAATAAATTTGACTTAATCTCTGAAGTATATAATGTATCCTAACATTTAAATTGTACAATGAAATCTTAAAATGAAAGATCCATTTTCTTTTTCAAGGCTTCACATTGATAACCCTCCACAATTGTCCTAAGGGCAATATCCCTGGTTATGGATTATTTATGGCTTTTGTTTTGAAAATGTCACTACAACATACAAGCAACAAAAAGAATTAAAAATTTCTCCTGGCCCTAACATCAATCTTTAACCTGAGCAGGGGTCATGATGCTTTGATGTCAGTTTTCTGGAGCAGAAGTAATCAGTACAACTGTTCAAAGGGCTACTACTCTAGGGGAACTGCTTTGACAATGGTATTATGTGTGTGATTTTTTTTTTTTTGCAGGGGGAGGTGATTATCACAGTACCTGACATATAGTAGAAGTGCTAAATATATGTTTTTTGACTGATTGACTATTTTTATTGACTGGCACTTTTTTTGTTGAAATCTAATAAAGAAAAAGTACAAGGACAATTTCAAGAATTACATTTACCACCACTTATAAACAAAAGCTCCATTGGTTTATAAGCAAATTTGGCTGTCTTGAATTTAGCAATATCCTCAGATAAATCTTGGTTTGGTTGATGTTTCTAAAGGAAATAGTGTTTTCTCTGACCTATTTCCCATACTAACAAATTAAAGAGGAATCCAGTACTATTCAACCTAATTAAAATTTTTTTAATACTTTTGGAATTCGTTTAATTATCATTAAAGTCATTGGAGCTATCATCTAGAAAATAACTTGTTAACAATTGTGTTTGAATCTCAAATGCAATTATTCATGACTCAATTTGGAGGGTTTCCCAGTGTTTAGGATTGTTGATTAGCCCAGAGATGGTTGGGATCAGCTACCAGCTAAATACAAGAAATCTTTACATGTAATAAAACATCTTCTTGAGCTGGAAATTGTCATTAACTTCTATTTCTTAGGCATTACATTGTCCATTGATGGATGTTGATTGGCAGTTTAGATGATGAGATCCAGAAGGCCATCTTTGGGAAGGTTGCAAACAGAGTTTGGTGCCCATATGACATTAAGTTGAAAGACAAAGTGAAGATCTATGAAGAAACAATGCTTTTTAACTTCCTATTGAGCAGAAAATTCTAGACCTTCCCCACTCACTAAACAGCTGTCTTCTTGGATTGCTTTGTCAAAATGGCAAGATAACCATGCCCTATAGCCAAGGTCACAGCAACTGGAAGGGAGTCAGTTTAACAGTGTTAATGGTCCTTGTTGCAACATAACTCCATGGGATGGCCATGTGCGAAAAAATGGATCATTGCAAATATCTAAGTATCATTGTGAAGCTCTAGTCCATGTGCATAATGAAGATACTATTTAAAGTCTTCTGTCACTTTTCTATTAATAGTCCTGCCCATACTTGGAACTTAATCAGTGTAAGCTGTATAGTATCAGCCTTGCCTGCACTTCACCATATTCATATGATAGTCATAGAAAATGAAGGTTCACATTCCTATGATCAAATCCAATATATATTTACTAAGGACCTTTTCTATACAAGGCCCTATTTATGCAGAAACAGAATGATAAACAATCCCTTCAAGAAATTTACATTCTATTGATGAAAAAACTATAAAAATATATAACTGTTATATGATTATTTGAGAGGTAGAGAGCATTAGCAGCTGCAGGATCAGAAAAGGCAATGATCCCTGCTCTCCAGGACCTTACATTCTAGCTAATGATTATTAGCTTTATGAGAAATATATATTCTACTTTGTTAAAAAAAGGGGGGGGGGAGGAATTCCTCCCCAATATTTGAGTGATAAAAGGAGAGTAAATGAGAAACAAATGAAAAGTAGCCCATTTACCAACTATTATAATCCATATTGACTATTCTCACAAGCACAGATGTGGAAATCCCACCTGCAGCTGGGCCACATTCAGGCCAAACAAATGAGTCCAACAGTTATGCAATGTAACATGAGCCACTCATAAAGGACTTGATTTTGTAATCCTTACTCAGGCAGTTCTTGCTTTGAAGTTAGTGGACTGAAATCAGGAGTAGGCTATGCCTCCTTCACATTCATGTTTTCCCAACAAAAGCAGCATTTCACCCTAGATGCTGAAAGGCCTGTATGAAATATTATTGAAAACATAATTTTGTCACTCACATAGCAATTTGAAAACTACCCAAGGCTAACAAACTGTTATCTGAAGGACTCTGGACAAGGATAACACTGTATGCCAGTAAGGAAACAATGTGTATATGCAAAACTAAGCCCCCACAAATAATGACTTCTGGCCAAGTAAGTTTAAGAAAAATCTCTCAAGGTGATGGAAGAAGAAAAGAAGGAGAGTTCAAAAAAAGAAATCCAGAAAATAAGAAGTGATTTTTTAGTTTAATTTTTTTTTTAGAAAAGAAGGAAAACATCCTTCAGAGTTTCACAATGAAGAAATAAATGTATCAGGAATCAGAACAGGTGGTTATGGATCATAGTCCGAAACTTACTACTTGTGTGACCTTGGGTAATTCACTTACTATCACTGGGGGTCAGTTTACTTATCTGTAAAATGAAGCCTGAACTGAATGAATTCTAGTATCTCTTCCAACACTAAATCTAGGATTTTAAGTACTAGGTTGTTGCTAATACATCCTAACAACAATTAATCATTTCTATCTCTTTCTCCCTGCTCTCCCTCTCCTGCTAGACAAGCACTCTCCCTTCTTTCATTCAAACTGTTGCCCAAAATATAATCAATTCTAGATAGCCATCACAAAATTTCAGAGTTGGAAGCAATAACAGTGACTATCTAGCTCAACATATATCCATACAAGAATGCCTTACATACTGCCAACAAGGGGCCAGCCTTTGCTTGAAACCCTCCTGAAGCAGACTTGAGGATAGCTCTAAATTTAGGGGTCTACTGAAGCCAGATTAAATAGCGTTGGAAAGCAAGGTGTAAAATTTTCAGTATGAATATTTATGCCTCAAAAGTTGGCAAAAGCTACAAATCAAGGCATGTCTTAATGTTTTGTTGATTGGTTAGACTTTAGAAAGTAATAGAGAAAATGTTAGCAATACAAATCAAACTTAGAAATATGTTACATGTACACTTTTCCCAGAGAGCAAGATATTAAACATTTACCTGCACATTCCTGGCTCCAATTGGCAAAAGGTTTATCTTTACCTCAAGCCTAAATTTCCTTCTTTTCAACTCTAACCCACTGCTCTTCATTATGCCCCCTGAAACCAAGTAGAACAAATTTAATCCTTCTTCCATATTTGAGCCTTTATAATGTTTGAAAAAAGGTCATCATGTCCTCAAGTCTTTCTTTTCTAGGCTAAACATCTCCAGCTCCTTCAGTTGATTTCACATGCACTAAACTCAAGGGCTTCCATACTGCCGATTGTGTTCCTCTAGACATTTTCCATCTAACCAGTGTCAAGATATTTCTGACTATTCAGCTGTTACCCAGTGTGTTAAACTCTCCCTCTCAGCTTTTTGTCATCTGAAAATTTGATGACTGTGTAATAAATGCCTTCATCCAGGTCATTTACAAAAACATTAAATAGCATAGGGCCAAACATGGATCCCTGATCATTTTCCCCCTCTGGTTCATTGTTCCTGGACTTACAAGTTCTAATCTGTTCCTCTATAAATTCCCTGTTAAGCCCTTTGGGTTGAACTTCCTTGCCCGCTAGTCATCTGTACATACATTCTATACTAATATTCATATTGTCATATTGGTAAATTGATGTTTATCATATTTGTATACTTTATTCATCTGAATCAGTACTTTCTTAGAAATTAGTGTCTTAGAGTTCAGGGGTTGTCTCTGTCTAATCTTTTTGGTGCACAAATTGCTGTCCTTTAATAAAGTTGACACTGCTGATTTGTAGTCAAAAAAACATGCCCTTTGAATAGTTTTTTTTACTAGAAATAGTACTAGTTTATCTTGAGACATACTTGTCTCTTACTCAGTTTTCCTTCTGTATAATGTGACATATTTATAAAATAAGTCAGGCTAGGTGTGTGAACCAATTTAAATAGGCTCTAAGACTCAATTTTTGATATCCAGCTTAAAAATTATTACTTCAAAAATTGTCTACTACAAGGCTTGATTTTTTTCATTTTGTTAATTGTCTGGATTTAAGAAAATGTCATTAATACAGTTTAAACTTAAAAATATACTACACACATCCCCCCATCCCCCAGCCTGGTCGTTCAACTTTTACCAGCACTTTACAGTATTGCTATAGAAAGACTTTTTGAGCTCAAGAGAAGTGCAGTAGAAAGCTCAAGGAATGAAGACTGGAAGATTGGTGGTCTGTAAACTAACGACACTACTACTGCTGCTGCAGCAACAGCAGCAGCAGCAGCAGCAGCAGCAGCAGCAGCAGTAGTAGTAGTAGTAGTAGTAGTAGTAGCAGTAGTAGTAGTAGTAACCTCACTAGACCCCTGGCTATAACCCCTGGCTGTAGAAAAAATGATCTCTGTTCTCTTGTCTCATCAGTTCCATTCTCGTTCAGGTAAAGGGACAGAAAGAATATTTATTTTTGCACATATTTGAATAATGTATTAGAATGAGTTCTTTTAATGAGACCCAAAGTTCAAAAGCTCAGCTTTCCACTAGAACTAATACTTTGCAGCATTCATTGTCTTCACCTTGCCTGCTTTATTTTGCATTCCATTCAATATTTGACGTAGAACTTAAAAATCTCAATGATATTAGAGTTATTTTTAAAGGTTCTTGACTAGAAATAGAGTTTAAGAACCACTATTCTAGATACAGACTTGAGTGACATCAAGTAAGTTTGGCTATCCAGAGGATTCCTCATATTTGTGTTGTCAAGGGGAATATGATGAAGGTGTTGAAAGGCTCATCACTGTGAATGTTGGCATTTCTAAAGATGATGGCAAGAGAAAAGTATGTTCAAGCAACAGTGAGGAAACTGACAAAGTAGAGCGGAGCATATGTTTTGGAAGGTGGTAGGAGACAAGTTCAGACAGGTGACAATGGTCCAGGTTGTAGAATATTTTGATTATCAATTCAGGGCATCTAGGGATTGTACTGGAAGATAGTAGGAAGACACTTAAGTAGAAATAATGAAGTGATGAAAGTGGTGTTTTAAGGAAATTATTCTAATGGCAGTATAAAGGACAGACTACAATGAAAAAGAGATGAATTGCAATTTTAGTTATCCAAGAATAAATTGATAAGGTCATGTACTAAGGTGATAACAGTGAGAAGGGATGGATAGAGTCAAGAGACATCTTGAAAGAACTAGTAAAACTAAGAGACTGCTTGGATGAGGAGTAGAGGTTATGACTCCATAATAGGACTCTGTCTAATAAGCTATCTTAGGGTGATCACCTGGAAACTCCTTGGTTGTTTGGACTTCATCCCATACAAGGGATAAATCTATAGAACCATACAAGGATTGTAAGGAATAATTTCATAGGACTAATGCTACTTTCCTGTCTTCCATAACTAAACAATTTGATTGTAAATTGTTGACATTGTAGATGGGACAAAAATTAGCTTTTTTTTTCTGATTTTGAAGTGGGAATTACGCTTTAATTTCTTGCCCTTACTACCTTCTACTTCAATCACCTTAAATATTCATGTTATTTAAACAAAACTCATTTAAATTCCTAAACCACTCACCAAAATGAAATGCTACTGGAAGAGGTTCAGAGAATCAGAAGTTTGTGACATTCCTTTAGAGATCAAATACTTTACTATTTTTCTATGAAAAGAGTAGATACTGGTTCCTTTTTGTCTTCTCATTTTGCAGCATAATAAAATAATTTGATATTTCATCAGAATAATCGATCCAATTATAAGTAGTGACTCCATTGATGCATTTTTAACTGTATTGGTTTATTTAACCCCAAACATTTCTCTGCTCCCTTATAACCCTTAGAGGTATGCTTCACAGGATTTTAAAGATGAGGGCAGGCGTGAACCTTTGGTTATGAATTAGAAATATTTAATTGTGAACCTAACTAAGAATGACTTCTTAATGAAAAGTAGAATTTAGAGATCCTTTTGTTTAATTTCCTCCTCTTAAACCAGATGAAGAGGTTGAGACCCAGAGATATTAAATGACTTGTTCAATATAACTAAGGTTGTTAGAAGCAGACCTGGGGTTTGAGCCCAGGTTCTCTGTCTCCAAATATAGTGCCCTTGCTACTATAAACCACAGTCACTTCAGGGGTCTGTGAGAAGTCTTTAAGCCTGGAGGACACCTTCAATTTAACAAAAATGAATATTTCATAAAGGGAGAAGCAAGTCATACTTCAAGAGGTCATTCCCAAATGCCTACAGTAGTTAAATTCTTCCCCAGACCTGTGTATGTTATCATGTAGATTCAGCATTTGGATAAAAAAAAACTAAAAAGGACCATGTAAAAACCCATCTCAACCAATAAAAAATGTTCCTAACTACTATAAGTAATTACAGTTCAAACTTTTTTTAATGAAAAGTAGTTTTTATCTGATATTTTACCATTTATTATTTGTTGCACTTTTTTTTGCATTTCACTTCATTTGACTGAAAAATAGACTATTTACTTGTTTTTATTACACTTTTGAACAGATAGTAATTTTTATCTAGTTCCATTTTTAGAAATCTGGTTTGAACTTTTTTTTGAAGATTTATGAAGTCATTTTTAAAAAATGTAAATCATTTCATTAGATCTATTTTTTAAGCACAGAAATCCACTAGCGAAGACCAAGAATATCTAGAATGCTAGAGGAATGAGTAAAATTGAGATTTATATAATACTTCATACTTATAAGATACTTATCTTAGTTAATTCTGTGTCAATAACCATGTAAGCTGAATTTAAAAAAAGAATAAGTGTTTCATGGATAACGAGCCAAAACATTCATTAATTAGTGGCCAATTTTCAGGTGATGTTGCTCTCCATATGTAGCTAGGGTAGGTCTTTAGACAGTAATCTGTCATTAGAAACTTCCTTAAAAGACTTCCATCTTGGTAGCTCCTAAGAACTAAACATTCGTGCTGTGCCATGTGGTAGCATCAATCTACATTTTAGGTGAAACAACTTACCTGTCATAGATCTTGGGCAACTCTGTGCACTGTGTGCTGACATAGAGAGTATGAATTAGGTTCAAATTCCAACTTTTTGACTGATATAACATGGGATTAGACTAGTTAGCCTCAAAGTTCTTCCTTTCCTAAATCTTATCCTTTTTAATGACTTCAGTGAATTTAAAATGCTCTGTTCTCTATATTCTTTTCAATGGATCCATTTTCAAAGTCCTTTCAAGTCCTAATATTTTTCTAATTCTATAACTTCACCCAAGGTGACTTGAGCCCAGACTTTCTGACTCCAGAACTATAATAACAACAAACAAGAAAAGCTAGCATTTTTATGCCGCTGTGTTCCAGGCACTGTGCTAAGTGCTTCACAAATATTATCATATTTGATTCTCACAACCGCTGTGAAGTAAATGCTATTATTATCATCATTTTACAGTTGAGGAAACTGAGGCAAACAGCATTTAAGTGATATTGCTCAGGATCACACAGTAAGTGTGTGAGGTAGGATTTAAATGCAGATCTTCTTAAATCCAGGTGCAACCCTCTATTCATTCATGGTGCCATCTAGCTACTCCTACTATACTCTATTATAGTTAAAAAATTTGGTACCCAGATCTCAACTCCAAATACTATGTTTGTATTAATGATAAGAATTCTTCAGGACCAATAAAACAAATGCATTGCCTGAAGCCTGCATTGCTCCAGGAGGAATCAGTATCAACCTTATGTTAACTATCTTTGCAGAATGTCACTCAATGCATGAAGGGGACACAACTGATGAACTAAAGAATAGGATCTATGGTAGCACTGCGTATTATGTGTAGCCTTTTGACCTTAGACAAAACTTCCATGAAGAATTGTGAGAGTGTTTCATTGCCATAAATTTAAAAGATTCTGATGCTATTGTTTTGGGAAAAAAGATGGATAAAAGTAGGCAAGGTGATTACACAGTTGGTTGGATTTGGAATTGCTTAAATAACTATACCCAGAAAAGTAGGTGTTAATGGTCCATTGTTATCTTGGAAGGAATTTTCCAGTAGAGTGCTCCAAGGATTTATGTTTTACCCCATGCCATTTAACATTTATTTTTATCAATGACTGGGATACAAGCATATAGATGGTATATTTATCAAGTTTGCTTATGGAACAGTTAGGAGAGTGAATTAACAGATGGGTAAAAGTCAGAATCTGTAAAGTTCTTGATGGGCTAGAATATTGGGATATTGCTGCAACAATAAGCATATTAATATACACAGGAGCACCTGCTGTACAGGTCCTTAGATCTGCTTTTCTAAGGAAAGCAACCTTCAAAGGGGCAAACAAACTTACTTTAATCAAGCCCATATATCATTCACTTAGTTCAGGAGGAAAAGTCAGCACCCTGAACTTCAGGACAATATAAACAGAAATTACAAGCATAAATTACAAATATAAAGACCAACAGACAGGGATTCCAACTGCCTGAGCATAGACAATACATACATTGTTACCAGAGAGAGAAACGCCAACATCTGAATTTTCAAAGGCAGGGAAACTCCTTAACAGCTACCCAGAATCTCTTCTGACCTAATCGCACAAATACTCTTCCAATGATTTGAGCCTCAAAGCAACACCTTACCTCAGAGAATATATATACTTTTCAGAGCTACAGGGCACAACCCTCCTGACTCAGTGTCTCACATTAGCAATTAACAAAAGGTGTGCGCCTTCATACAAAACAAGTCTCACCTAATCAAACTTCTGTTAATAGCCCCACCTGAGGCCTATTAATGAGCAGGGAAGAATTTTTGACTCCCATTACAGTTGCTAAAGAGGTAAAATTTAATAAAATAAATGTAAAGTGTTATGCTTAGTTTCGATGGTTCAACTTCAAAAATGTAAGATGAGGAAGGTATGGCTAGAATTGTAATTTATCCAAAAGAGATCTGAGGGTTATAGGGGATTGAAAAATTAATAAGAGTCCAAAGGTTAGTAAAAGAAAACAAAAGGCTAATGTAATTTTGGGATATGTTAAAGAGGGATGAGGCACAAAACATCAAGGACTAGAGAGACAGTGGTTCACCTGTAAGCTGCCATGATCAAAACCCACCCAGAATATTTCAATTCTGAATGACACTTTTTAGGAATAGAACTCATTGGTTAAAAAGGTGAGGGGGAGGGGTGATCCAAGATGGCTGAGTAAAAGCAGGGATAAACCTGAGTTCATCCACAGACTCCTTCAGAAATCTCTAAAAAGTGAACCTGGACAAATTTTAGAGTGGCAGAATCCACTAGGAGACAGAGTGTGGCAGATTTCCAGCCCAGGACAGCCCAGAAGGTCACAGAAAGGATCTTTTACACAGGGTTGGAAGAGCACAGAGTGTGGAGGCACCAGCATAGACACAGCCATAGTGGAGCAGGAACCGGCCTGGACAGACTAAATCAGAAGCGGTAGTGCAGATTTGCCAACCTCTCAGTCCAGCAGAACTGAGTGAGAGAGAAGCACAGGGCCTGCAATAACAGTGGCAGCCACTCCTGGGGCTATCAGCTCACAGGCTAAATGTTTGAAAGTCACCCACTTGAACTTCTAGGAAAGAAGATGGTAGAGTTAACTGTAATTGCTCTCACTCTTCCCTTGTTGACTATGAAAAACCCAGAGAATATTGTTCCAGGAAAAATCCCGGAATAGTGGAGCCAGCAGAAAGCATACAGCAGTCTTTCAGCTCAGGAGGCTAGGAAGGTAAATGAGAAGAGAACCCCTTGCTGTGACTGAAGGTGATCAGTGTAGTACTGGAGGCTTCCCAGCAAGCCTCAACTCAGCAGGTCAGAAGGAGGTCCTGAGGCCCAAGGGAGTGGAGCTCATAAGTGCCAACACCAGAAGGAGTCCTATCAAGTTCTTTTTTATAAGGCAAATATGGTGCTGATATGTAAACTGAGAAGAGCCAAAAGAGAGAAAGAGAATTATAGATCAATTTCCCTAATGAATATAGATGCAAAACTTTTAAATAAGATATTAGCAAAAAGATTACAGCAACTTATCATGAGAATAATACATTATGATTAGGTAGGATTTATACCAGGAATACAGAGCTGGTTCAATATTAGGAAAATATCAGCATTATTGATCATATCAACAACAAAACTAACAGAAACCATATGATTATCTCAATAGACTCAGAAAAAACTTTTGACAAAATACAATACCCATGCCTATTGAAAACAGTGGAGAGCATAGGAATAAATGGAGCCTTCCTCAAAATAATAAGTAGTATCTACCTAAAACCATCAACAAACATTATATGTAATGGGGATAAGCTAGATGCATTTCCAGTAAGATTGGGGGGGGGGGGGTGAAATAAGTATGTCCATTATCAGCACTGTTATTCAATATAGTACTAGAAATGTTAGCTTTAGTAATAAGAAAAGAAGTAGAAATGGAAGGAATTAAAATAGGCAAAAGAAACTAAGTTATCACTCTTTGCAGATGATATGATGATATACTTAGAGAATCCTAGAGAATCAAATAAAAAAGTACTTGAAATAATAAACAAATTTGGCAAAGTTTCAGGATATGAAATAAACCCACATAAATCATCTACATTTCTCTATATTACTAACAAAGCCCAACAGCAAGAGATAGAAAAAGAAATTCCATTTAAAGTTACAGTAGACACTATTTGGGAGTCTACCTTGCCAACCAAACCCAGGGACTATATAAACACAATTACAAACACTTCTCTCACAAATAAAGTCAGATCTAAATAATTGGGAAACAAAACATGTTACTTATGGGTAGGCTGAGCAAATATAATAAAAATGACAATTCTACCTAAATTAATTGACTTATTCAATGCCAAACCAATCAAATTAGCAAAAAAAAAAAATTGTTTTATAGAGTTAGAAAAAAATAATATCAATATTCTTCTGGAAGAATGAAAGTTCCAGAATATCAAGGGAATTAATGAAAAGAAATGCTAGGGAAGGTGGCCTACTCGTACCAGATCTCATTGTATTATAACATAGCAATCATCAAAACCACTTGGTACTGGCTAGGAAATAAAGGACTAGATAAATAGAATAGGGTAGGTACAGATGACACAGTAGTCAATGATTATAACAGTCTACTGTTTGATAAACCCAAGGACCCCAGCTTCTGGGATAAGAACTCATTTTCTGACAAAAACTGCTGGGAAAACTGGAAAATAATGTGGCAGAAACTGGGCATAGACCAATGTACCACTGTATACCAGAATAAGTCCAAATGGTTATGTGATTTGGGTATAAAGACTGATACTGTAAACTAATGGGGGGGGAAGGAATAACTTATTTGTAAGATTTTTGAAGAAAGGAGAAATTTATTAACAAACAAGAGAGAGAATATTATGAAATGCAAATTAGATAATTGTGATTATATTAAATTGAAAAATTTTGCACAAAGTCAATGAAACCAAGATTATGAGGGAAGCAGAAAACTGGGAAAGAATTCTTACTAGTATCTCTGATAAAGGCCTCATTTCTAAAATATATAGAGAACTGAGTAAAATTTACAAAAATATAAGTTATTCCCCAATTGATAAAGGTCAAAGGATATCAACAGGCAGTTTTCAGAGGAAGAAATTAAAACATATAGACATATGTAAAAATGCTCTAAATCACTATGGATGCAAATCAAAACAACTCTGATATACCCTATCACACCTATCAGATTGACTAACATGACAAAACAAGAAGATGATAAATTTTGGAGAAGATGTGGGACAGTTGGAACACTGGTTCATTGTTGGTGGAGCTGTGAGCTGATCCAGCCATTCTGGAAAGCAATTTAGAACTATGCCCAAAGGGCTATAAAAGTGTTCACATACACTTTGACCCAGCAATACCACTTTTGGGGTTGTATCCCAAAGAGATTATAAAAATGTGTAAGGGAAACACATGTACAAAAATATTTATAACAGTTCTTTTTATAGTGTCTAAGAACTAGAAATTGAGGGTTGCCTATCAGTTGGGGAATGACTGACCTTGCTGTGGTATATGAATATAATGGAATACTATTGTGCTATAAGTAATGATCAACAGTTGGACTTCAGAAAAACCTGGAAACACTCATATAAACTGATGCTGAGTGAAATGAGCAGAACCAGGAAAACATTATACACAGTAGCAGCCACAAAGTGCAAGGACTGTTTTTTTTTTTTCGAAACAATTTCGAAATCAAAAGATTTGTTCTGAAAAACAGGTAGTAGAGCCTTTGTTTTTATTAAATACATTTCAATATAAGTGAATCAGCTTTATCATTTTGATTATCAATTTGTAAGCAAAACCACACATGTAAAAAAAAGTGAAAATTGGTGGAATAATTATCAAATGTACTGTGGAAAGAGTACAGACTTCCTAGTCAATAGAGCATGTTCAGGTACGCTCTCTGGTGCTTACTCCCCTACATGACTTAGGGCAATTTTTTTTCATGTTTCTGGGCTTCACTGTTTTCATCCATAAAATGAAGGAATTGGATTAGATGGTCCGTCAGGTCCATTCCAGCTCTAAATCTTAGGTTGCTATGATATGGGAGTCTTCAAATTTATCTTTGAATATGGGAAGCATCCAAACCATTATTTATGACTATTTTTAAACATTCTAAGCAAGGACTGTTTCTGATAAACTTAACCCTTCACAGCAATGCAAGGACCACCATATTTCCAAAGGACTCAATACAAATGCCAACCACATCCAAAGAACTATAGAGTCGGAATATAGAATGAAGCAGACTGTTTTCTATTTTGTTACATTTTGGTTTCATTTGTTTTTTTCTCATGGTTTCTCCCATTCATTTTGATTCTTCTATGCAACATGACTAATGAATTTAATAAGAATGTATGTACAGAACCTATATAAGATTTCATGCTGTCTTGGGGAGGGAGGGAGAGATAAGGGGAACAATTTAAAATTTATGGAAGTGATTGTTAAAAACTGAAAACAAACAAATTAATTTTTAAAAGGCATGTTAAAAAAATCCAGGAAAACTATACCAGGATTTTAAAAGATTACAAGAGCATGTCATATAAGGCACAGCTGAAGAAAATGAGAAAGCCTGAAGAAAAGAAGACAGTGGGGCTATGATTACTTATCTTCAAGTATGTAAGGATGTGGAGGTGTCTGAGGGAAAAAATCTTTGTTTTTTTCAATATCTCTTCAAAAAAACCTGGCAGAGTTCATTGTCTAGAGATTCAAAATAAAATTCTATACTATCTTGCTTAATTATAGCTACTAATAAATATGTTAGTGTGTATTTGACAGTGAAAACTTGTGTGTTTGTTCACCACATTTTTAGTCTATCTGAAGTTCCACAAAACAAAATGGAGGAAGCTGGATGTTGAAAGTTACATTTTTATGACTGTCATTTAAAATGTAAAAAATTTTGGAAGCAGGATAGTGCAATAGAGAGAGCATTAGACTTGGGGTCAGAAGATTGCAAGAGTTTTGACTCAAATACTAGATAAGTGCCCATAGGTCAAGGGTTCTTAACCTGGGAACTTGGATTCAGGATTTGGGGATAAATTACAAAGCATACATTAATTTGAATAAATAAAAATTTCACTAACACTTATTTTCCCTTGTAATACTATGTTTTTATTATATTTTATGCCTTTAGAAATATTATTTTGAGAAACAACTCACAGGACTACCAAATGGGCCCATGGCAGGAAAAAAAGTTAAGAAACCTGGAATTTAGGCAAATTACTTTATCTCTCTGCACTTCAGTTTCTTATCTACAAAACAAGAACTATAAGACTGGAAGTTCTTGCTTTTCATGGTTATGATAAGGAAATTGTTTTGTAAATCTTCTATAAATGTATACTATTATATGCTGTGTTTTGATTTCCCTGGACAAGCACAGTAAAGATCTAGAGGGCAGCACCATCTACTTATTTTCAGTCTGAGTGTGAATTTCACACATACACACACACACACACACACACACACACACACACACACACGAATAGACCTGTCAGTATTTATAGAATTTTAATGGTTAATTGAAAATAACAGTTGTTTCCTTTTCTTCATCCCATATTAGGGAATGCAACACTTCCAAGTCCTAGCCTATTACAGTGACTTTACACCATTCTGTGGACTCTTTGGGGAGATATAAAGTCCTAGAGAAAGCATAGGGGAAGGATGATGACACATTTATGGTAGCATGGGGTGTTTCCAGAGGCCCAAAGAAATAATTTACAAATAGTGAACTTGGAAATTAGTTATTAAACCCTCTCCTATTGAATTAGAATTGATACAACTTTTAGACCACATGGTGAGAGACTTCAGATACTTTGGAAAGCCTGCTCAGGGTAGGGATTATTTCCTCTGTAACCAATGAAGCAATGACAACATTCTCAGCAGCACAGTGAAAACAGTAGCAAGCATTAATGATGGGCAGGAGGTTGTTAGACGGGTACAGCTAGAAGAAACTCAATATGGAAAACTATGGCATTTTCAAGATATCCCACAGTTTGAAGATGTGGTTCAGTGGCAGAGCAGGTGTATTGTCTGTAAGGTCCTGGATTCTATTCCTGCCATCTTCATCTGCTCTGGAAGACAGTAAGGTACAATGAAAAAGAAAAAGAAATTAATTTCAAGGCAGAGCACCTGGGCTTAAATGATGATTCAGCTACCCTCTACTTGTGTGACCTTGGGCAAGCTCTTTAACTTCTGTTGGATCCATTTCCTACATCTATAAAATGCAGGGCTTGGACTAGATAAATTCTGAGGCATTTTCTAGTTCTAAGTCTATGGTCCTACAGGAAAAGAATTCTTCAAGCCAGAACCAAGGCATGCCACAAAGGTAATACTGTACTGGCAGGGAATTGATACAGAGAATGGAAGAAAAATGTTGGAGAGTCTCAAGGGACTTACCTTTAACTTAAATTCCTTGAAGACATTTGAACCAGGAAAATCTTTCCAGGATCATCAAAAGTCAACTTGGTGGTTCTGACATCACATATCTGCATGAAATGCTTCTGTACCACAGGGAATAGCAAGCATAATTTCAGACAAAACAATAGCAAGAACAGACTTGATTAAAAAAAAGATAAAAAGGGAAAGAAATTAAAGACATTATTAACAATAAATCAATGCCAGTACTTAACACAAATGCACCAAATGGCATGGCAGTTACATACTTAAAGGAAAGTTAAGTAAACCACAGTGAGAAACAGATAATAAGCTAAAGTAGTTGCAGAAAACAATTTACCCGTTTTAGACCTAGAGAAATTTAATTAAATAAGAAATAAGTTAAAGTCCTTAATAAAATTTTACAGAAGTTAGATATAATAGATCTCTGACATTTACTCAATAATAACAGAAAGGATTATACATGGCACCCATGCAAAAATTAACCACGGATTAGGACATAAAAATACACAAACATCACAAACAAATGCAGAAAATCAGGAATATTAAACACATCCTATCCTGACCACAATAAAAATTATATTCAACAAAGGATCATTGAAGAAAGGATTAAAATACAATGGGAAAGTAAATTACAATCCCAAATAATCAGTGGGTTAGAGAACAAATCATAGAAAGAATAGATAATTTCATCAAAGAAAATGATGACAATGAGGCAACATAGCAAAATGCATGAGATATAGTCAAAGTAGTCCTTGGGAGGGAATTTATATTTTTAAACATTTTCATCAGTGAAAGAGAGAAAGAATTGACCAATAATGTAGGCATACAATTTCAAAACCTAGAAAACCAAACACTTTTTAAAAATCATTAAGCACTAAAATGTTAGTTTTGAAAGTCATTAATGAAATTAAAAAAAAAAACATGAACTAGCAAATAAAATTAGGAATAATTTTAAATAGATGGGAAAATAAAATAAACAGTTCATCTAATTCTTTAAAAGAGAATTGCCAGTATCAAAAAGGAAAAAGATAATTCACAACAGTTGAAGAAATAAAGGGAGGTATTAGAAATTATTTTGCCCAACTATATGCTACTAAAGTTGACAACTTAACATGTATATTTAAATATATACATATATACACACACAAATACACGTGTATATGCATATATATGTATGAATATACCCATCTATAACTATATACACATATATGCACACATTTTTGTATGTGTGTATATATACATATACATATATTTATATATGTATATATTTTTATATATGGAAGGAGAGAGAGAGAGAAACTTTGTTTCATTTACATAGAGAATTCTCAGATAAGAAACTGTTTTGAGGAATACAAATTAGAATTTTGTGTCAATTGAACATGAAACAGCTATATATTATATATAACATATATGTATGTATGTGTATGTATGAATATATGCATAATGTATATGTATAAATATATGTATATATGCATACATGATAATTATACTCTGTTCTTAATATGTAATTGGTAGGGTTTTGGCTGATTAATGTCTCTATAGTCACACAGCATGTGTGTGCACATGGGACAAGACTTGAAACCATTTCTTTGTACACAGACACACACACTTCTAAATTCATCTAAACCTGGTTTGTATCAGTCCAGTAGACAATGTAAGGAACATACATTTTAAAATGAAAGCATTGAATTAAGATTTGATGATTGGATGGATTGACAGATAGATAGATTGACTGATTGACAGATAGATGATAGATAGATAGATAGATAGGTAGATAGACAGATAGATAGATGATAGATTGATAGATTGATAGGCAGACAGGAAGAAAGAGAGAGAGAGAGTTGGATAGCATGTGACCTTTGGCACCATTTTATTTTTCAAATGAGGAAATTGAGTCTCAGAAAAGTAAGGTAATTTTTCCAATGTCACATAGCTAATAGGTGTATATTTAGAAAAACTAATTGTCCACAGGTAGGTAGATAGTATTTGGAATGACATATGAATAAAAAACTATTACAAATCATGCATTTCAACATAGTCATAGATCAGAGTGTCCATACCAATTTGATTGCTCTTTATAAAGAATTCATTCCCTGTTGGAAGAGATGCATTTAACTAAAATGCAGCAGTTTAGTATGGTAGATGTAGCAGGCACCATGCTTTTTAGTAATCTAAAAGTATTAAGGTTAATATTGCTGTGAAGAGGTTTTATTGTACTTGGCTAAGAAATACGCATTATGAAAATTATTTTCACTTTATTGTCTTCTTTCTTAGAGTGTGGTATTTTGTACAGAAAGCTAGCCTCAGGGTCAAGAAGTCCTGGGTTATCAATATATTGAAACATCCTGGCTCTATGATTCTGGAAAAGCTACAATCTCTCAGTGTTCTAGGCAGCCTTGATAACACTATAAATTGAAAAGAAAGGGTCAAACTGCACTGCTAGAGGGAGTTTCCTCAATCTGGGAGTTCCCTCTGCCAATGAAATAACAGTTCCATTCCCAATCCCTACCCCTAGCCTATCTTTCTCAAAAGCATTACACAACAGTTATTTAATATCATTTAGTATAACATTTATAAATTAGGATAAGGTTAATTTGGGGGTGTCAAAAGTTTCAGACTAATTTTATCAGGTCATTCAACTCAGAACTACAAGAAATGATATTTTAGTCTAACCATGTTGTTTAACAAATGAGGAAACTGAAACACAGTTAAGAAAGTTAAGAAATTTATCCAAGATCACACAGGCAGTTAATTACAGAACTGGGAATTTAAACCCAAGTGGTCTGGCTTTAAATACAGAGATTTTTGTGGAACTGCAGAATCTGAGTGAAGGAACATTATTATTGGGCACCCAGTCCAACCCACCCACAAAAGAAATCCCAGGCACCAGAACACACTTTTCTGGTGGCAATCCATTCCACTTTTAGACAGCTCTAATGATTAAGATTTTTTCCCTGACGTCAAACATCATAAACAATCTCTTTTCTGAAAACTATACCAAGGTGGTAGTTATAGAACTGACCCTATTTCCCCAGATGCTAATTTCCATATGGACCTCTCAGTTTGCAGGAATATATGCAAAACTAAAAAGTTAAAAAGAAGCAACTATATTTACAACATGTTTTAAGATTTATATGAATTATTTCATTTGATGCTTACAAAAGCCTCATGAGGTAGATATTTCTGGCATTATTATTCTGATTTTACAAATGAGGAAGCCAAGGCTCAAAGGTTAAGTGTTTTATTCAGGCAGGGTCACATGGCTAATAGTAAAAACAGTCCAGAGTTTCCTATCCCTGGTTAACAGTCCCCTTTCCACAAAGCCACATTCCCTCTGTTCGGTAGTAGCTACATGTTGCAAAAGGCAAATAATCTAAGACTCTCCGTAATATAATTATATCTTTGTTAAAAAAAAGTAATATGTTCCAGCAGCACAATAAAAAGTCATAGGGATACTCCCTAATAACTTATGTAAGGAAGGCTACAATAGGAAAAATTCATTAGGGGATTTTTTTTTTTACATTTTCTTTTTACAATTTTCTTTTTCTTAAATGCTATTCTAGAAAAAAATTTCATAACCAGTGATTTTTTATTTAATGTTTCAAAGGAAAGTGACTTGCTAAGCAGCTGCAGTCACGTCTTTGGACAAGTTAGGTGGTCCACTGCATAGTTCTGTGTTCTCTGATTCAGGAAGACCTGGTTTGGAAACTGTCCTTAGCTCTGTGACCATGAACCACTCAGCTTCAGTATTTCTCCTATAAATCAAGGAGGATGAACTGGATTGTTTCCTCTGTCCCTTTTCCAGATCTATAACAGAAAAATATTTTAAAATATGAACTCAAGTAATGTTCCAGGATACATCAAATACTTTATCTGGGAGTTTGAGGCACAGAAACTAACTAAGGGATTAAGTTCAATTTAGAAGAGGCAGGGGAGGTTCACAGGGGTAAGGAGAGCAAAGGTTTGGGAAGAAACTTCAGGGAACCTGTGCCAGGGCAAGTTAGGCTCTAGATTCTGAAACATCCTGTGGACATCGGTTTCTCAGCAGTTGTAGGAAAAGAAGATCTGCTGCTGCAATTCAGCCTGGAGGTAAAATCCCACCCAGATGTGATTTTCCAGGTCCACATCCACCAGAATATCTCCCTACCTGCTGGCCAATGCCTGGCATTCCTTTAATAAAAGATAAAGTCTTTCATTACACAATTAGAGATAAAAGGCTTAAAATGCAAATGTTGGTTCAGATAACACATTAAACTCACTCATGCTCAAGTACAATCAGACTGATTGTACAATCAGATAAGTGTAAACCCCTGCTATCAAATCCTTTTGGTTTGGTGGTGGGGGAAGGGTAAAGAGAAGTGAGAAGAATTGAGTACCCGAAGTGAGAAAGAGGATTTCTACCAATGACCAAGGAGAAAAGGTACAAAAATCAGAGACTGGAAACACAGAAAAGAACCCTAAAATGATGGGTGTAGAGTGGGATTCTAAAAACGGATTTCAGAGATTATCTAAAAGATGACTTTTGTTTTATAGATAAATAAACTAAGGTCTACTTAACCCAGAGGTTATGTGACAGGTAATAGAGATGAAATTAGAATTCTGACTCAAAACCATCCCTCTTTCCACCATGATATGGCACCTCACCATAGACTTAACTTTACCAATGACTGACCTTATTTAAATTGGGAAGGGACAAATAGAAGCCCTGGGAGGTAAGAGATAGATCAATAGATAGATAGATGTACACACAGAGATATATGCATATATATTTGACAGTATAGATTTGTGCTTCTCTCATAATTTCTGAAGTTTTTTTCTTTTTTTGTTTGTTTTAGCTATAGAGATGGGGTTTTTGACCTTTTTGTGTGTGTCATGGATCCCTTTGAAACTCTGATGAAAACTGTGAAACACTTCACAGAATAATGTTTTTAAATGTATTAAATATATGAGATTACCAAAAAAAACCCAATTATATCAAGGCAGTTATAAATTTCAAGTTCACAAACCCAAGTTAAGAACATGAAATACCCTGTTGGAAAAAAAAAATCAAGGTGACAGGTAATGAGAATTTTTGAGCATGGGGGGACATTTTCATTTTTCTGGCCACATTTTCATGTTCAGAAAACAGTATTAGCTCCAGGGATGAAAAGAGTCAGGATGCTACAAAGCTAAGCTTAATTTTAGACTTGGCACAAACCTTTGCTTAACTATTTGGCACAATAGTTTTTTGATTAAGTCTGAGGTTTTATGCAAATGCATCATCAGATGCTCAGAAAATTTGTTAATTTCGAATCTGACTTTCTAAGGTGCCAGAGCTCTGCTAAAAGAGATGATACTAAGGCAAGAGTCTACGAAAAATCTAAACATGTCTTGTTCAGTGTCTTTGTCTCTATTCATGGTATGGAACTTTGTAGAAATTTCCTCTTTTATAGAATATAGTAGTAACTGTAAGTACTAATAATTCATTATTCAATAATTAAACACTGAACTATTTTGTTAACTTGTCATTGAAGACCAGGTAATTGACTTTGAAGAAATTCAAGGACCTATCGTTAAATATACAAGTATGTATGGGGTTTGGAAAAGAAGATGGGGAGGATACAGAATATAGATGAGAATTGGAAGGAACATACTTTTCTTCTTCTGCCTCATCATAATTATTACCTTCGCACCTTAGAAAGGGGATTAGGGATGGGAAAAGGAGAGGAGAGCAATAGAGAGATATACTAGAATAAACCAAATTAACAAGGAATCCTGAATTCTTTCAGATCCCAGTTCTGCTACTGAACTCTTGTGTAACCAGATAATTCATTTAACTTCTCAGAGCCTCAGTTTCCTCAGTTGTAAAATGATAGGTTTGAATTAAGATGACTTTTAAAGTTCCTTCCTACCCCAAAGTACTATACTTCTAAAAGTATCATCCCAAGATGCTTTGGGGGGGGTCACTAAAATCATAATAAGAGTAGAATCTTACATGTATACATTGCTGCAGGTTATAGCAGATAGAAAGTTGGACTTGGAATCAGGAGGGCTTGGGTTCAAATTGTGAATCAGATATTTACTAATTGCAAGTAACTTCAGTTTTCTTTCTAAAAACAAGAACAAAGTTTAGTACCTCAATAATGGGTTCAACTCAACGCTCTCTGCAGTCCCTTCCAATCGTAAATCTAGGGTCCTATGATTTCCTTCCACCTCAAGACTTGAGCAACGAACAACTACCATATCATTCCCATAAAATGTTAACATTTATAAAATGGAACACCTCTTACCCTAGATTGCAACATGAGGAGACTGTGGGTCTTCATGCATTCAAGGACGGTTCAGCTTCAAAATTAGCAATTCCTGTATTTTGGAACTTGTACTTTCTAGGGTTGTACCATTGATTTAAAAATGAAGACTGCAGATGTCTACGTAGAAGAGCTTGTCTAACTTTCAACCTGACTTATTATTATTTGTAACAGCTTACTGACACTGCCAATAAAATCACAGTTAACAGAATACACACACATCTCTTGTAATGGACCCACTGATAGTTGTGTGCAGTAAAATCATCCAGGAATGACAATCCTGAAATGTCTACTTAACAAGCAGAAAAGCTACGGAAGCACCTAGTAGTGTAAAACCAGATTGCCTTTCAGCTCTTCATTTTTTACACATTAAGGAATATTTATTGGCTGCAAAAATCTTCCTTGAAAACATGCTAACTTCTCAAAATACAGCTTTGCAAAAAGTTATATTTATTCTTTTGGATGATAGCTTGATCCAAGATGATGAAATAGTTCAGGATGATGCATGTACAAACCTTCCAGGGTTTGGAGGAGGGAGAGGGAGGAAAAACCAACTACTTGAGAGCAAACTAGTAGGTACCATTCTAATTGAGAGCTTGCACTGTCTTTTTCAGATTTAGCAGAGGAACAATTAATAAAGGAACCCATTAAGGCCTGATTATTGCTGCTAAAAAGGGAGGTTGAATTTCAGTCCTTTGAAGTAACTGAGAATGATTCAGGCCTCATTACAGAGATATAATCTACATTCATACATTTATGTTAGTGATTCAAATCTATTGGGAGAGATTGAATTCCGTTAAATAGTGCATCTTTCCTGTGGAACTTTTCTCAGGCTTTCTCAGGCTAACCTAAGAGGTGACCCAACAATACAAAGTAGTGGGGTATTTAGGGATTCGACTGTGCTATAAAAGAAAGGCTATACAGAAAAGAGAAAAAAAGAATGAGATAAAATCTAAAAAGCTATGTCAGCTTTTCATTTGGGCTGTTTTGTAAATGCCCTTCCTGTCATCACACAGTAGAGAAAAGGCTCTAAGGGCATTTCACAGAATGCTGGCATTGGAAGGGACTTTGGAGATCATCTCATACAATCCTCTTCTCTTCTCATACACTCCTTTTACAAGTAAGGAAACTGAGGCCCAGGGAGGTGACTGGATTAAGATCACACAACTAATGAGTGGCAGAGTTGATGCTTGAACTCAAAAAAAAATCTTATGAGTTTTTTTTCTATTTAATCAAAGTTACCATCCTATTAAATACTGCACCTAGAATAGCCTGATTTTAATCTTTACTTTCAAAAGATGCTATTTTGACATAAACACTAACATCTAACCAATTGGGCACCTCAAGTTGTACTATGGGAACATAGAACTCCTATACATGTATGTTGGAGGTGAAAGAGTTCCCCGTGGGAGGGGAGGATGGGAGATGAGGTTATCTGGCCTTAAAAGGGGGGAAGGGATTAAGTTTTCAACCAAATGACCACAAAACTTCAACAGTATTCTTGGTTCCCAGTGCAAAGAAACTCTTAAACAATAATTTCCCATGTTTTGCAACTTTTGACAGCAAGGAGCATTATTTTATGGTTTCATCAAACAGAACATTTTTAAAACACGTAGTTTTGATTAGCTGTTGATTCAAATATTTGGATTCAACTGTGCTCCTGGGCTGAAACTCAAGTCCCTTAGAAACTCTACACTCCGTTTCAGGCATTTGTCAATCTAGGTATAAAACAGCGAACTAGGAGACTGAAATTAGCATTCTGGGTCATTTTAAAGCCACTACGCTTTAATTAAAGAGCAATATTTGGTTGACGCATGTTTTTTATTTCCTTCACTTTCCAATTATTAAACTACAAAAATCAAGTCTAATTACATTAGACCCAACAATCTTCTCTGGTGTTTACCACACTATTGAAATCTTATGAATAAGTATTTGGAGGACCATAAACAATGCAATTAAAAATACCAATTTTAGCATTAAACTGTTTCAACTCCAGTCCTCTTAAATGCCACCCTGGAACATAAACATATAAACTAAACTTAAAGCTATTTTTCAAGTCAGTAAACAACATAATTGAAAGTCATTTCAAATTTCTTTTTGTGAAGTTAATATCATTTAACGTCCATTTTAAGAACTAGATTTGACATTTCTTTAGGGATTTTGTGCTGTCTGTAATGAAAATTCTGTTCCAAAGACAGTAGAGGTACAAGATAGCTTTTTTTTTTCAATTGCATAAATCATACAGATTTTTCCTCTCTAAATTTCAGCTGTCCCTAAATAACAGTCTTTTGACACAAGGTTGATTTTTATTTAACGAACTGTTCATGCTTAGTTAGGCAGGCTATTTGAATGGTAGATATCCAGTGGACATCCTGGGACTACTGGGCAAACTTGGATTTCTTCTTGCCAGTAACAGAGACCACTACATCATTTTATAAACGGATCAATTTCTGGTAAAACTTTGTTTTTCCCAGTTCAGGACTGCATTCTTCTTTACCTGACATGTATGTATAGCAGTGAGTACAAACCTTGAAAGGATTGGGGGAGGAATAGGACTGAGAGAAAAAGGAAAAGGGGGGCGGGGAAGGAAGGGGCAACTCCTTTTAATGACAGAGTTTGTTTTAGTTTGTTTATTGTAAAACAGAGTTCCTTAAACATTAAATTTGAAGATGGAAAAAAAACACCCCTTTATGGCAAAGTGCAAAGGAAATTGCATAGAAAACAGACAGCAAGGCATTCAGACAGATTTTATGGTAAAATCTTTGCAATCCCAGTAAAGTGCCATTTGCTTTGAAGTGCACGCGTGATTCAGTAAATGACTCATGTTAGCAATTAGAAATTGGTCATTTGGGTCCCTGATTTCATTTGAGGCAAGAGAGGGGCGACTTTAAGGGGGTCGATAAATCTCTCTGGGCTTAAAAGACAGAGCAAAGCTAAAGTGTGAACTTTTTATTTCAGCAACGGAAGCGAGAAATCAGTGATTCATTAAAGCAAAGACCTCCTTGGAAGCTAGCAGAAGAGGAGGAAAGGAAACTAATTATGTCCTCTGTGTCCTCTCCCCGCTTCCCTTCTTTTCCGTGCTCGCCCTGACCAGGGTAAAATCTGCTCTTGTTGGTCGGAAATGTATTTTTTCCCCTCACCCCCTTTTCAATGAGGGAACGAGAAAAAGTCAGCAAAGCAACAAACTCCAGGTGGCTCTCAAGCACTTCACTGCCAAAAAAAAAAAAAAAAAAAAAAAAATGTCTTACGCTAGAAAACAAGTCAGAAAGGGGCTCCCTTGAGGGGATTGGTTCAGGCTGGAAGACAGCAAAATTAGGAAAGCATGAGTATACAACGCACGCTGGTGGCCAGTGCGCAGAAGAACGTTTTAGGAGCAATTAAGGAGAGTCACAGGAGGCTGCGGCTGATGCCTCTACAGAGGCGAGGAAGGCTAGGGGGTACGCAGCTCCTGCCTCTAGTTCGGCGGCAAAAGCACTGTTCTCTCCCGGGTGCTGTGGATCTCCCCAGCTCTCCGGGTCTCTGTTCCCCCACCCCAACCCCTACCCCTTCTTTCCCTTCCCTCTGTCTCTCTCCTCCCTCTCTCTCCCCCTGGCGTTCTCCCGTCCTGGCGTTCCCTACTGCAGAGGGTTTCAGATGTCCCACCGCTGCCTGACCCCCCCACCCCCCTTGTCCCCATCCTGGCAAATAAGGTTTGACCACCAGAGGCATATCCCACCTCTGGCTTGTAATCATTGACATTTGGGCTACAGCCTTCAACCTGTTTACAAGCGGTCTGGGGAGGGGAAGAAAAAACCAATTCAAAACACCAATCACCACCACTCCAAACAACAAGTTACTTTCTGGAGGCTTTCAAATCAACTACCTCCACCACTAAAAAGAGAAAGAGAGAGAGAGAGACTGAGAGAGGAAAGCAACCACCGGCATCCAACTGCAGCCTTCAGAGCCCACAACTCGGAAGCAACGGGCTTCTTTCTGTCTACAGCTGGCTAACTGGTTGTGGGGCTCGGGACAGAAAGAACGAACAGAAGGTGCTAATCTCGAGGGGCTCAGGCATCCCCCTCCCCAGTCCCCACCTCCATTCTCTTGGGTTTTTGTTCACTGTGCTGTCATCTGTTTTTTTTTTCCTTTCCAGACTTTTCCCCCATCTAACATGGTGAGGAAAAGAGTGAAGACGACAAAGTAGCTACTGGAAAATCTTGGGTGAAGGAAGGAAGATTGCGGGCCACCAGCAGCAGCCGCTACCACTGCCGCCCAAGTGACACCGCTTCCTGGGAAACTATATAGGCAGACCTCAGAGGATCTGAGAGAGAGAGAGAGAGAGAGAGAGAGAGAGAGAGAGAGAGACAGAGAGAGAGAGAGACAGAGAGAGAGAGAGACAGAGAGACAGAGAGACAGAGAGACAGAGAGAGAGAGAGAGAGAGAGAGAGAGAGAGAGAGAGAGAGAGAGAGAGAGAGAGAGAGAGAGAGACAGAGAGACAGAGAGAGAGACAGAGAGAGACAGAGAGCGAGAGAAAGAGAGAGGGAGAGAGATAGACGGGGAGAGAGAGAGAGAGAGAGAGAGAGAGAGAGAGAGAGAGAGAGAGAGAGAGAGAGAGAGAGAGAGAGAGATTGAGAGAGAAACTGAGAGAGAGAGAGAAGGCAGTCAGCCGTGCAGAGGTGATTTGTGCCCCTGAGTTATGGATGTTGGTGCGTTCACTTCAGGCCAGATCAGAGCTCTGAGGAAGATAGCCAGCAGCAGCCAGCAGCAGCTTTCTACTCGCCTTTTACCGGGTTTTACCCTTCCAGTATGTTTCTTCTGATGAGACATTTTCTAACGCCGAGAGTTTCAGTACAATGTGGAAATGGATACTGACACATGGTGCCTCAGCCTTTCCCCACCTGCCCTGCTGCTGCTTCCTGCTGCTCTTCCTGGTGTCTTCTGTGTCTGTCACCTGCCACGACGTGGGCCAGGACATGCTGTCACCGGAGGCCACCAACTCTTCTTCCTCTTCCTCCTCGTCCTCCTCCTCCTCCTCCTTCTCCTCTCCTTCCAGTGCGGGGAGACATGTGCGGAGCTACAATCACCTCCAAGGAGATGTTCGCTGGAGGAAGTTGTTTTCTTTCACCAAGTACTTTCTCAAGATTGAGAAGAACGGAAAGGTCAGCGGGACCAAGAATGAGAACTGCCCGTACAGTAAGTAGCGAATGCAATCTTCTCCTCTGCCCCCTTCCCACCCCTCCAGCCTCCACGGGGGAAAAAAAAATCCGTTCCAGATGTGACCCGCTAAATATCGATGTCCCCAACCCCCTGTAAAATGATTAAGTCAAATAGTTTCACGCTGGAGACCCCCCGCATCAGGCCGAGGACACCCGCTCCTTTCTTTTTCCCCACTCTCCCCACCCCAACCTCCTCAGCTGGCTTACTGGGGGAAACCTCCACCACCAGAAGGAGGGGGCTCTTGTGCCTGCGGTTATCTCTGTGTGCTCTCTGCATGCATCCGATCTCCACCACCCCACTGTTTGCAGACAGACCTCTTCTCTCTCCCCAGTAAATGCTCTAGAAAACAAACTTTGTTTCTGTTAGCTGGCAGCCTTGCTCAGAGTTTTGGGACGAGCCACCTCAATCTGAAAATAATTACTCAATGTCAATTATAGTGGTTTTATGGGAAATTTTATTACACACAGAGAGAAGTTTGATTCCACTCTTGTCGTTTCTTCCCACCCCAGTCCTACACCGCCCATCGCCGCCGCTCCCCACCCACCCCCCATCATAGGAGAGAAAAACTTTTTTTTCTGGTTTTGATTTTTGTGTGTCCCTCGTGTCGGTTTGAGTGATCGCAGTCCACGAAGTTAACTTTTAAGGCACCACTGCCGCTATTTGTCTTCTGCCTGCCTTCTCTCGTGGTAACATGATGCTCTTGTCTGCATTGTCAATAGCATATGGGCCGCTTTGTGGTGTCCTGTCGTCCTCTTTTCTTCAGAAACCTCTCATATTGCACAGCTATACTGCAGCAGCATTGTAAACATCTGGGACTGTCTTCTCAGAGACCTCACACACATTTCATTGTCATTCTTTATTTTCAAAGTAAAAGGCATAAAAGTCTGTTTCCATGAATATAGTTTATACCCCATAGAGTGAACTTTTTTCTCAGAACAAATTATGGAATGGGATTTTGGTAAGGTGTTTTTATTCTTATTATTGGAGAGTGCAGGAATTAATATGTATGCTTTCTTCACATCACTGGAGAAATGCCATATAATTCGCTTCCTTTCCCAGCCACTTTCAAATGGTGGCACTTGGAAATTGCTAACTCTTATTTGAATGGTTCTCAAGCTTATGTTTTGGTACATAGAAAAACAGTCAATAAATTATGAGATCCAAATCATTTTAATAGTCACACCTTGGCGGGGGGGAATGAATTGCAGGTAGTACCTTTTGTTCTTGTCTTTTGATAACTCCAAGGTTTATATTTCTCCAGGTTAAACGTCTAGGGTAGAGAGTGGTAGTGATGGTTGAAGGTGGAGTGTTGCCACATCAAGTAGAAACTTATGTTAGAAATGTGGGTGGATAATGCTTTTCTAAGTTTTTACCCCATGGTATTATATGGGTGTGTGTGTGTATGTGTGTATTATATACACGTATATATAAAAGATGAATAAATAATAAATAAAAATTCCTAATAAACTATTCCACTTGCACATTTTCTTCTTTAACTTCTCTTCCTCTGTTTTTCAAACCTAACAGCTTGTTTTCATGTTATGCAAATTATTTATAATTTTGATGTTTGAGATTTATAGTTATAATATCAGAAGTGCCAAATGTTTCACTTTGTTTTCATCCTTCTGATTCATAGAAGGTGATATTAGATGATGTCATGTCATAGTGAGACTGCTTACACTAGAAAATCATTTGTAACTATAATTCCTGAGATGCTGTTTATAGTCTTGTCTGTTTTGGACCAAAATTTTGACTTAACACCAGTGTGTGCTTGAAAGATAAAGTAGTTGTGGTTTTGTTTACTTAAGACTCTGGGGGAAAAGCTGTTCAAACATTTATTGACAACTGAGCATGGACTCCTCCTCTGTCTACTCCCCTGTCTTATGTAGTATTTTTCTGAGTTTTCAGCTCACAAAGAAAATTAAAGGGTGAGTGTTTATCTTGAGTGAACTCGTTATATTAAGGCACACTTTCTTTATCACCAACTCCAGTCATGTCAAGTTTGTGTGTCTTTATGGTGAGATATAAGGGGATCCTAGCAGAGTTGCTTTAAGATTAAAATTCAGAGGATGTCATAAAATCAGTCTTTTCTAAGAGGCTGATTTGTGCTATTAACCATTTACTGGGATCACTCATTCAGCTCTAAATAACTCTATTTTGTGGGGAACCATTTCCATGTAGGGAAAAAAATAAAATATGATTCGCTTTTAGGAAAAAAAGGGGTAGTATGAATAAAGGAAGTCATCACAACTAGCCAGAGTGTAGCCATGTGTTCTACCTGTGTTTGATAAACTTAACAAGCACAGGATGTATGCCATCAACTTAAGTATTTTTGATAATATTATTTTATTCTTAGTGGTGCAGATGAAGGAAGGGGAAAAAAAGTTGAAAGGAGATTATTTTGTTAAATTATTCCAAAGTACATACAGTTTAGTCTTTCCAAGAACATCTGTATGAAAACATTACAAGTGAAAAGCAGAGGTTGTACAAGTCCTAATTTCACATGTGCCTGGGTAATCAGAATGTTGCCACAATTTCCAGCTGGCCTGATTCAGCTGGAGTGCATGGTGTCATTAAGATATTGTCTAAATCTTGTGTAATTACATGTGAAGAACTAACTTGTGCCATGCCTACAGGCAAGTCAGCCAGCCCACCAAATGGTAGCCTGTTAAATATTAGGGTATCTAACCTCTGAAGCAGTGTGTCAGTTCCTTGTCCAAAACCACATTTCAGTAACATTTTCCTAAACAAGTTATTAATTACTCTCCATACACAAAGCTGATCTTTTAAGATTTGTTTATTTGAAGCTTAATTTTTGTTGTTACGTTTGACCTTAGTGATATGACTGCTAAAATACAGTCACAGCTTATCTTAGAGGTTCCATGCCTGTGATATCCTGGGTAATTAAACAACTGTTTGAATGGCTCTTTGCCAGTAAAATACTAGCAAACAAAAGACAAATAGGAAATGAACCGCAAGTATTGCAAAAGCATATTTAAGTTTCTACCTTCAGAGATGATTCCCAGGGCCTGAATCATACTAAAAATATGATATGAGTTAAGCAAAGGCTCTCTTTGGCTAACACTTACCATCTTGGTGATTGGAGATATTTATGCTTATAGAATGACAAGAATGGAGATGAATTATGTCTCTTCTGTCAGAAGTCTGGGAAAGCTTGAATAATTCAGAGTAGCTGTACTGTGTCTGTCATTAGATATGTGCAGGCTAGTTTAGGGTTTGGTTTATCATTCTTTACATCTAGAGCTTTGCCCTTGAAACATAACCACTCAGCACTAGCTCTTACCTCAGGGAAAGCCTGGATACAGCTGCTCACCCCTCTTACCCCAGTGCTAGTCTGAGAACCTTATTTCCAGGAGGGAATAAAACAGCTGAGGGCTTCTCCTGAGACAATCACTTAGAGAAAGGGGAGAGTCCTGGGGAAACTCAAATGGAGCTCTCCAAGGAGTCTTGATAAACCTACTGGTCTCTTGGAACTTTCTGTCAAGGTATCACAACAACTAAAAGTCATTGATTGTCCATAGTCAGCTTAAATGTATTGTGATTTCCACCCCTCTTTCTCCAAAGAACTGACTCAAATCAAGAACAGAATTTCTTTTTACTGTGAACACAAATGAGAAGCAACCCGGCAGCACGTACAGAGTGATTGACCAGCACACATACTAGCTGTTAGTTACTATGGGCTGATCACCAAACTTCTTAATGTCTCTTGGTTACGCTACTCTCTAAAAAGATTACAGAGGGGTTCCTGATCGGTATTAGTGGAGAAATTCTGAATAAGAATGATAACACAGTCTTACCCTTGCCTGCCCCACCCCCATCTCTCAATTTCTCTCTGTCTCTATCTCTTTCTGTCTCTCTATCTCTCTATCTCTGTGTCTTTGTCTCTGCCTCTGTGTCTCTGTCTGTCTGTTTCTCTCTGTCTCACTGTCTCTATCTATATGTCTGTCTCTGTCTCTCACTCTCTAAATGTCTATCTCAGAATGTCATCATAGCAGAAATGGTATCTTATTCTATACATGCTTTCTCTTTACCCCTGAAGGCATAGCTGTCTAGAGTTGGGCAGTGCTACTCTCATCTTCTGGTAATATTTTTTCACTTCTATAATAGAATAGTTGGGGGATATAATTGGTCCTGGGTGCACAAACAATATGTAGACAGATCAATCTCACTTACGTTAACTGAGGTTATTAGGAATACATGGATACTTAAGGAAAAGCCACTAATTTCATTGTCTATAGTAATTGTTTACAGCTGACAGCCAAATGTTTAATTGTTCCCAGGTGTAATAAAATAATCCGATTCTGAATGCCATTGGGAAATCAGACTGTTATAGAAATGTCTGCTGTCCCTTTCTGTATGTTGCTCTCTGTGCCCAGAGAGCTAAGCAGAGATTAAGAGGTTGGATTTTAATTCTTTTCAAAATGATTTTGCCACAAGAACATTATTTTCTCAGCTAAAAAGCAAAGACAGTTTTCCAAGATGAAAGTTTTCCATGCTTTCATGGTTTTTTTTTTAATTAGGACAGGCAGTTACTGTTAGAAGTTTATTTGCGGGGGGGAGAGGGTTAAGGTGGCAATCACTGCTAAAGAAAATAGGAAACTATTAATGCTTCCTAATAAGGACTTTTGGGTAAAAATCTGGGCAAAAAGAAAACGTTACACATCTTTATGACTTCATTTGGTGTCTCATTTAAGTCCTAGTGGTTTCTAGAGTTCAGTTACATAATTTATAACCAGCAGTGTTCAGTCATGAGCATGGAGGATTTATGAATGTGGAAGGCACTGTATTATTTAATGTTTACATGACATTGTCCTGTTACCTTTACTGCATTCCCACCATATAGACCCTCCACATTGATAGCATTATCATAAATCTATTAAATATGTACAATTGGAAAGAGTCTCCTCTTCATAAACCTGATTTATCACTACCTGCTAAAAGAAGTCTAAGAAGACATTTGGTAGGGATCACAGTGCTGATATAAAAAGAGTATAACAAGAGCTTGAGAGAATTTTGAAACTCCCATTTTTGAGATACCAGTTATTTCAAGAATGAAAACCTCACAAGATGCTTTCCTAGGGAAAGTGTCTGTGGTTTGAAAGCAGGTGTTTTTAAAGGGATGTGTCACAGAACAATGAAATTGATAAAGTATATTAGACATTAGGTATATTTCTCTTTGAAAGCTGAACTGCCACCAAGTTTAGATTAAAGAAAAAAAGGCAAGTCACATTTCCTATGGAGTACTGTTAAACTTCCTGTGAATTATATTAAGGACATTTTACTTCAGGGGAAAAATGAGAAGAGCCTATTTAGGAATTTTTTTAAAAATTGCTGGAAAAGGTATGCTAGTTTATTTTAAATAAATCTGATCCCCAAATCTATAAACTTCTGTTGAATGTAATTCAACTCCTATGAGCCTCAAATGTCAATAAAAACCATGCCAAAGATAGCCTCTATTTTTTTTTTACTAGAAGATGTATAAATCTATATTAGTTTAAGGTGATTTGAGCTCATTCAAAATCAATTCTATGAGTTTTTTAAAGTGGAAGAAGTGTGTGGAGAATAATCAATAGCTAGTGACATGTCCTCTGTGAGCCTCAGTTTGTTCACTTGTAAAATAAAGTGGTTGGACTTGACCGCTAAGTTTCCTTTCAGCTCTCAATCCATAATTCTAAAATGACCTTCTTGGTTTAAATTCCATGTTTTCAATGTTATTAGCTGAAATTAGATTAATAAGCTTACTTGGAGGGGAGGGGTGGATGCTATCCTTCATTCCAGATAAGGGAATGGTAACACTTTCTCTTAAAGCAATGAATTTTCCAAGAGGATACTTATGAGTTCTATATTTTCATATTTGAGCAACCATTGACTATTTACTGATTGTAGTACAGCAATTAGTAGATGGATTTGTCTTTGTTTTCTGGCAAATCCATGCTTTATCCTAATGGACATTAATCTCATATATCATACTATTTTTTTCAGGCTCAGAGATCATAACATGTTTAGAGATAGATGGAACCTGAGATTTTTTTATTTACATTTCCCCATTTTACAAATGCTTTACATTTTCCATTTGCACATTCTTATTTATTTCTCAGAACTATTTCCTTTCACCAGGGCTGCCTATCTGTCCTGCTGCTAGCCAGCACAATGTATGGAGGTGCTTTAGAACAGATGACAAAAATAAGAACAAAATAAGATAGAAAAATGATTGAAAAGAAATCCGTCAGGATCATGGGAAGCCATCATTGAAAATAGACCATCGAATTAATCATGAAGAAAGAATGCTGGTGCATTAGGCGAGAAAAGTAGTTTAAAATAGTCTTTAATTTGTACAGATTTTACACAAATAGAAAATTTCAAGACATCTCAATGGGAGCCAGGTCACATACTAAATAATGACTCTAAAGGCTCCCATGCTTTTAAATCAGGTCCCTTGTGTTCTTTTTCTGAACACTGTGTTCTAATTGGAACAATAAATCAAAGAAGACACGCCAAGTAGATTCCCATGTAAGGTGGACAACTGGACAGTGCTTTTATACTGCTGCTAACACGTGCATCCAATTACTGTTTGATAGATTCATAGCACTGGCTGTAAAGCATTGCCTTATTTTATAGTTCACCTAATAATTCTTTAGCCAAAATCTTTCCACATTTACCTATGGCTGTCAGTGTGCATGTGTATGTATGTGTATTTCTCTATGATCATTAATGAGGAATTTTCAAACATCTGACATGCTTCCCCCAAATGAATGATGACGTGGGCTAATCATCCAACTGTCCATAATGCAAGAAGGAAAACACTTCCCAAATCTGAGCTTCAAATAGTTGCCATCAATGTCCACAGTCATAGCCAAATTCTGATGAATACTACAATACTAAGGAATTCAACTGTCATGTAGTTAATTTTGCTAATATTACTTTCCTCCAAGGACCCAAGTTTGACATGCTTGATTAATTTAACACAGTGATTTTATCAGTCTACCTTTAAAACTCACTCTGACGTATTCCCCTTGGGTGGAAGGTCAGAGTGGATATCTCTAAGGTTCCTTCACCAGCTCTAAAATTTGGCTTTATGATCTAAGGTGACTTGACACTTTTATAGAGGCTTTAAAATTAAAGACTCATCAACCCTTTTTCTAATAGCTCTGTCTTCAAGTGCCTTAACATTAAAATCAGGAATCAACACCCACGGCACTGTTATCTCTGAGTAACTGAGGCAAATGTTACTTACAATAACTCTTCTTCCACCCCTTCTATCTCGCTCCAACTATGACAACATTGATTAAGAGCTAGAAATGACCTTAGAGGTCATCTAAGCCAACCCCCTGATTTTATGGATGAGGAAACATGAAATTGTATCTTTTCTCTGTCCTGTTTTCCTAGTCTTCAGTTTTTCCCCTTCTCCCTTCTTTGTATTCTTAACCTGTGAATTAAACTATTGGGCCTCAATTGACCCTAATAGTGTCTCTGAGTACTTAGTAAATTGTAGGAATTTAATCAGATGGTATAGACAGCTAGGTGGAATAGTGGATAGAGCTACAGGCCTGAAGTCAGAAGATCCTGAATTCAAATGTGACCACAGACACTTGCTAGCTTTGTGACTGGGCAAATCACTTAACTTTGTTTGCCTCAGTTTCCTTATCTGTAAAATGAACTAGAGAAGGAAAGGGTGAACCACTCTAATATCTCTTCTGAGAAAACCCCAAATGAGGTCAATAAGAACTGGTCACAGCTGAAAATAACTTAACGACAACAAATCTGATTGTAGACCCTTAATTTGGAATAGCTAGGACATGGGTGGGGAAACTGCTACCTTGAGGCACATGTGCACTTCTAGGTCTTTGGGCGTGACCTTTTGAATGAGTCAAAATTTGACAGAACAAATCCTTTTATTAAGAGGGGATTTGTTCTGTGAAGTTTGGGTTCTGTTAAAGGGCTGCACTCGAGGACCTAGAGGGCCACATGTGGCCTTGAGGTCACAAGCTCCTCACCCCTCACCTAGGACTTGACGTTAAGTTCCTTGAAGTCAGGGACTGTCTGTCTCATTTCATTTTTGTTTTCCTAGGACCTAGTATATACCTAAATATGCAAATGAGCTATAATTTTTCACTTCCCATGTAACTCCCTCCAACAAATCAGATAACAAACTTTCTAGGACTTAGTAGATATATCCTAGACAGTTGTCTGACAGAGGTTAAGTGACTTTCTCTGGGGTCACCCAAAACATAAATTTCAGAAACAGGATTTAAACTTAATCTTCCCAATTACAAGCCCAGCACTCTATTTAATTTGCTATACTGATACTACCTAGTACCTAATAGGAATTTTGTAACTGGTGCTTGAATTATATGTTGAAATAAATTGAATGACTTCTGTTCTAATTAAAAATCTCTAATTAGAAATTCATAGCATCCATCAATGGCCTGCTTCTGTTTAATCTCTGCCTCATTCTATATGGAATTTTAGCCCAGTTTCTCTAAGGATAGAAATCAGATTTGTGAATTCACTAGTACAGGGACCTTCCATAAGAGCAAATTCTTTCTACCATTACAAGCAAGTACCTTCTCTTAGAGAGTTTCCTGAGACACTGGGAAGGGGACACTGGATAGTTAAGCAGATTTTCCAGGGTCATAAAAGCAGTAAGTGTGGATATTGAAACTTGAACCTAGGTCTTCCTGGTTTGAGGCCAGCTCTTTATTCACTACAGTTATTGTACATTTTAATTCATTTATTTTCAGTTTTCAACATTCACTTCTACAATATTTTGAATTTCAGATTTTCTCCCCATCTCCCCCCTAACCCATCCCAGGACAGTATGTTTTCTGATTCCCTTTCCTCTAATCTGCCTTCCCTTCTTTACACACCACCTGCCTCCTTGCCTCATACCCTTCCCTTCTATTTTTCTGTAGGGCAAGATAGATTTTTATACCTCATTGCCTGTATATCTCATTTTCCAGTTACATGTAAACGCAATTTTTAGCATTCATTTTTAAAACTTTGAATTCCACATTCTCTCCTTTTCTCCACCCACCCTCACTTGAGAAAACAAGCAGTTGGATATAGGTTATACATGTGTAGTCATGCAAAATGCTTCCATAACAGTCATGTTGTGAGACTAACTATATTTCCCTCTATCCTGTCCCAAGCTCCATTTATTCTCTTCTCTCCTTTGACCTGCCCTTCTACCAAAGTGTTTGCTTCCAAGTACCCCTTCCCCCAATATGCCATCCCTTCTATTATTCCCCCTCTCTTATCCCCTGCCCCCTACTTTTATGTAGGGTAAGATAAACTTCCATGCCCAATTGAGTGTGTATATTATTCCCTCCTGAAGCCAAATCTGATGAAAGGAAGGCTCCCTTATTCCCTCTCACCTTCCCCTTCTTTCCCTCCATTAAAAAAGCTCCTTCTTGCCTCTTTTACGTGAGATGTTTACTATATTCTACCTCTCCCTTTCTCTTTCTCCTAGTACATTCCTTTCAACACTTAATTTTCTTTTTTAGATATCATTCTTTCATATTCAGGTCATCCTGTGCATACTCTCTCCCTCTCCCTCTCTTTCTCTCTCTATCTCTGTCTATCTATTCACTCACACACATATACATACATACATATATATATATATTTCCCTCCAACTATCCTAATATTGATAAAGGTCTCATGAGTTACAAATATCATCTTTCCATGTAGGAATTTAAACAGTTCAACCTTAATATGTCCCTTATGGTTTATCTTTCCTGTTTACCTTTATATGTTTCTCTTAATTCTTGCATTTGAAAGTCAAATTTTCTATTCAGCCCTGAACTTTTCAACAAAAATGCTTGGAAGTCCTCTATTTCCCTGACTTCCATTTTTTCCCCCTGAGATATTATACTCAGTTTTGCTGAGTAGAGGATTCTTGGTTTTAATCCTATGTCCTTTGATCAGTAGAATATCATATTCCAAACCCTCCTATCCCTTAGTGTAGAAGGTATTAAATCTTCTGTTACCTTGATTGTGTTTCCATCATACTTGAATTGTTTCTTTCTGGTTGCTTGTAATATTTTCTCCTGGGAACTCTGGAACTTGGCTATAATATTCCAGGAGTTTTCCTTTTGGTATTTCTTTCAGGAAGTGATCAATGGATTCTTTCCATTTCTATTTTATCCTCTAGTTCTAGAATATCAGGGCAGTTTTCCTTGAAAATTTCTTGAAAGATGATGGCTAGGTTCTTTTTTCTAATCATCACTTTCAGGTAGTCCAATAATTTTTATAATTATCTCTCCTGGATCCATTTTCCAGGTCAGTTGTTTTCCAGTAAGATACTTCACATTTTCTTCTATTATTTTGGTTTTGTTAATAATTTCTTGGTTTCTCATAAAGTCACTAGCTTCCATTTGCTCCATTCTAATTTTTAAGGAACTTGTTGTCTTCATTGGCTTTTTGGGCCTCTTTTGCCATTTGGGTTAGTCTAATTTTAAAGCTGTTGTTTTCTTTCACATTTTGGGGGCTTTCCTTTAGCAAGCTGCTGACTCATTTTTCATGATTTTCTTGAATCACGCTCATTTCTCTTATCAATTTTTCTTCCACTTCTCTTACTTGATTTTCAAAGTCCCTTTTGAGCTGTTCCAAGGTCTGAAGCCAATTCATGTTTTTCTTGGAGACTTTGGATGCAGGAGCTTTGACTTTGTTGTCTCCTTCTGAGTGTGTGTTTTGATCTTCCTCATCACTAATGACATAGGTAAATACATCTTCACTGTGAAAGTATGAATCTACAGTCTGTTTTTTTTTTTCTGTTTGCTTATTTTCCTAACCAATTACTTGACTTTAGAGTTCTTTCTTAAGTGGAGGTCTCCATTTCAATAGTGGGTGCTGCCACCCTGGGACTGGCCCTGGGCCAGACCACACTTCCCTCTCAGGCAAGTGAGAGACCCTTCCCATTGGCATTCGAAGGTGTCTGGTGTTTGTGGGTTGAGAAGTCTGGAAACGGCAGCAGCATCCTTCAATTCAGTCTCCTAGGGCCTGCTCCATTTTCATCCACACTTGCTTAGCTCACACCGAAATGCACTCCACTCCCAGCCTGATGCGATAGGCCCTTCCTGTAGACCTTCCAGAATATCTTGGACTGGAAATCTGCTTCAGTCTGTCATTCTGTGGCTTCTGCTGCTCCGGTATTTGTTCAGTCATTTTTTACAGCTTGTTGAGGGTTTGAAGATAATAGCTCTAGCAGGTCCCCACTTCTACTCTACCTTCTTGGCTCTGCCCACTGTCATTCTATAGGTGATATTTTTATGGAACTTTCTTTCTCCAAAATCACCCTATTGTATTGTGGTTTAACTTTTATTGCCCTTGATTTTATAGATGAGAGAGGGGAAACTGTTTCAGAAAAGTATCTTTCAAATGAAATCCCTGTCAATGCTAGAATTCTCTTTGCCAGGCTAGATTCAGTTCTATTGAATCTAACAACTGTTTGACTGATGGCTATGTACTAGGCCTTGTGCTAGACTTTGTTCCTTGTATATTCCCTCATCAGCTCCATTTTCAATCCTTTAACAAGGTATGTTATCAACTACATTTCCTATCATACTCTGATACTGCCATTTTGACAGTGGCATTTCTGGTAACAAAATGTAAGTAGAATTTAAAAGATTGAAATATGTTCTTCTTACCATTTTAGGTATAGGCAAGTAGCATATCTCAGATAGCAAATGGTATCCTCAACTGATTTTTAGCTCTTATAAATTGTAAATTACAGATTTGTTTTTATTTAGTATTTTACATCAAATTTCTCTGGATATCATTGGTTTATTTGAGTCTTGTTCATGAGTGGGAGAGGTGTTGAGTGAAATCTATTTTCTCACTGTGAACTAATCTATGAGCAGCTTTGTAAGGCAGAAATAGTACTGGATTTGGAGTCAAGAGATATTCCTGGATAGCTAGCTCTGATGCTTCACTAGACAGCTATGTAAACATTCTGAGCCTCAGTTTCTTCTTTTATAACATTGGGTTAATACTTGTAGTACCTTCCTCTTGGGGTTGCTGGGAGGCTTAAATGAGTTAATGTACATGAAGTGCTTGGCAAATTTGTAAAATGTCAGTTATTATAGAGGCCTAGATATGGAGTGTGATTTAAGTATGAATCCACCTCAGACTTCCATGCTGTGTGTATCAAATGCTCGGAGGGTCATGGAAATCTATGGCAGGTAGAAGAAACTTCAGAAACCATTTAGTCCAATGCCTTTATATTAAAGATGAAGAAACTGTGTCTTTAAAAGGTTTAGTTTAATTTAGGAGTTCTCAACCTGCTCTCTGTGAATAAAACCCAAGGGCGGAGGAGGAACTCAGAATGTTTAATATTTTAATAACTACAGATAGCATGCTAGACTTGTAGTTAAAGAATTTCTTAGCTTGAATTTTGTCTCAGACAGTTACTAGTTGTATGTCCATGAATAAGTCATTTAACCTTCTTTAACTTCAATTTCCTCATCTAAAAAAATGGGGATAATAATACATTCCAGGGTTGTTGTGAAAATTAAATGAGAACATGCAAAATGTTTTGTGAAGATTAAAGTTCTAAATAAATGTTTATCAATAGTAGTAGTAGTAGTAGTAGTAGTAGTAGTAGTAGTAGTAGTAGTAGTGCTGGTAGTAGTAGTACTAGTAGTAGTAGTAATAAAGTTTGAATAATGTACCAGGAATTCAGAGGAAGATTTGATCACTGAGAGCTAAGATGTTCTGGGATGAAGGAGACAGTCCCACCAAATATATATGACATGATTTGGGCATTCAAGAGTGAGGATGCAATAGATGAATGGAGGACTGAAGTGCACTAGGTGGTTGAACCAATTTGTACAAGGTATGTAAGTGAGCCTGTACTTGATGGTGAGGTTTGATTAGAAGTTTTCAATATACATAGCAAAGTATGTTACCTAACAAAGAAAGCAGAAACAAAATGTACTTCAAACTATTTGTCAAAGTTGAGTTACTATGATGGCAAGAGCTTTATTTTTGGAATTTCCTGATATTTCAGACCTTAAGATCTCAATTGGAATGTTGCATTAAAACAGTGTTTGCATCCAATTCTCTTTTATTTCTGTGGGTTCAGGAAGAAGAAAGAAAAAGAGAATAGCAGCATTTTTGGAAATAAAGTTATTAGCTTTGGAGGGAGTGAAATATCCAAAGTATATGAACTTTGTAAGAGTTCAGATTTGGTCAATTCAAGCACTTGTACTGAGGGGAGAGGGGATTGGTTGTGCAGAAGGGGAAGAGAAAACATTCATGAAAAGAAGCATTTGGAACATTGGCTACAATCTTCATTCCAAAGATGACATGTACAAGAGCTCTTGGGTATCAGTTCATCATTGAATCAGGAGGAAACATACCACCTATTGTATCATCAATCCAACTGCCTTCAGTTTAGCAGCTCGACTTTCTTGGTAGACCGGTCTTTGCTTTACTTTGTTTTGGTAATCTGAAGGGATTATCCCAAGGTAGTAGCCTGCAGATGTTTTTCATGTAGAAGTGAAAGTCTGAAACATTTTCTGAAATAGCCTGTTGGTGGATAAAGAGGGAATATTTATACAACTGGAGTTATTCCTTATAATAATTAACTTGATCATGAAGGAAATCCTTTTAAGTCTCTGAGGATCTACTAGTGATTACTACATTTCCTTCCATTTGCTAGGAGGCACAGTAGAAGCAGTAGTTAAAGGATTGTCCATAAAGTCCTGAAAGGTTGGGTTCGAACCTTACCTCTGACACCTACTATCCATGTGACCCTGGGCTAGTACTTTAGCTATGGCTGTTGATCTTTATTCATTCAGTTATGTCAGTTCTTCATGGCCACACGAACCATAACACAATAGCATCCATAGGGTTTTCTTGGCAAAGATACTGGAATGACTTGACACTTCTTTTTCCAGCAAATTGAGGCAAGCAAAGTGAATGACTTGCCTAAGATCACACAGTGTCTGAGTCCAGATTCTAACTAAGGTCTTTCTGGTTGAGACCTAGTGTTCTATCCACTGAGCTATGCAGTGGTATATCTAAGATTCTCAGTTACAGACAAATTGTTTATCAGCATCCCTAGGGGAGCCTTTCTCCAAAATTTGATCACACTAAAAACACAATACAGACCAAAAAATAGTTTGAAAAGGTTCTAAATCTTAGAATGATGAAAAAGGTCAAAAAAGAAATTGCCTTATGTTTGCATTACACTTGGTGGATTTACAAAGCACTTTTACATATAATCTCTTTTAATTCTTACAACATCATGATGAGGTAGGAGTTATTCCTAGTTTGTAATAAAGCATATGAAGTTTAGAAAGAGTAACATGCTGGGATTCACTGGGAGCCTAGAAGTAATGGTGTTGGGAACTGGGAAAAGAATTTCTGACTCTCAACTTAGTGTTCTTTCTATAATATCATGCTGCCATTAAAGGAAAAGATTTAGTAGTTACCTACATCGTGAGTAGATAGGGTGGCACAATGAAAAGAGTATTTGAAATAAGAATTGAGAGATCCATATTTGATTTCATCCAATTTCTACCACATTATACCTATGTGACTTTAAAGAACTTATCTAATCTTAGCTTGATGCAGATGCCTAGTCTATAAAAGTTGTCCTCATATTTGTAGAGATGAGTTTTATATCTTATGTGTTTAAGGGCAAGGTGATTTCCTGAGGTCCCATCTAGGGTTTATAATTCCAAGGACTTCTAAAATGTATTGTGATCATCGTCTGTCCTCCCCGCAGCAATATCCGGTTCTGTCTGATGTATTGTCTATGTTGTGGCCTCCTTGGCCCCATGCCTCAGTGTTCAGGGAGCAGGGAGGAGAAGAAACCTTGATAGTGTCAGTCAGGTTGGAAACAGAACAAATCAGAATATCTTTGAGGGATATGCTTTCTCAAGTGATGAGTAACTCTACTCTTTGAGTATTTATTTCAGACTGTTCTTATGTATCATCATCACTTCTATGAACATTAATTTAGTGCTGTCAGACTAGCAACTCTGGGATTCTGCAAAAAGAAATATCTGGATAATAAATATTCCCATTTGTCCAGCACTTTACAAATCATACAGCCCTTACAGCAATCCAGTACAGATATCATCATCCCCATTATACTGATGAGGAAATTGAGATGCCAAGAAGAAGGAATTTGGTCAAAGTCACACAGATATTGTGAGAACTGTGGTTGTGGTCTTTCATGTGTACTGGCTATTGATTATAGACTAGATGGGCTTTTTGTCTCTACCACGTGCAATGTGGCATTTATTTGCAATGACATCCCTGAGCAGAGCTCCTTGACTTCATTTCATCATGGAATTCTTTGGCACTATAATGAGGCCTACCAATCCTTTTCACAGTGGTTTTAAGTACAGAAAACAAAATATACGAGACTCATAGTTTAGTAAAATACAAATACACATGCATATATGTATGTAATAATTCTTATAATTGTTCACTGACTCCAAGTTAAGAATCTTTGGTTAGAAGATCACCTACAAATGACTCCTTCATCAACTACGTCCATGACGGATTGTAACAACAGTTCCTTATTCCAGGGTCAGCAGCTTTCTTTGGTGAAGAAAATAGAAACAAATATTTATTTCTTATTGTAAACCCATCAGATTCTAGGATTGGTATGAACAAAGTCCCTGTGGTGAAGTCCAAGGCTGTGCTCAACAATAGACACATCTGGTTGGCTTGATGTTACAAAAAAAGCTTCAGTCTTGGCTCTGGTGCTTACTAATGATGTGACTTTGAGCCAATCCCTTGATCTATCTCCCTGGTTTTTGGTTTCCTCATCTATGAAATGGGAATTATAATATTTGCCCAGGGTTATTGTAAGGCAATGTCATCATGAATTCTGTAATTATTATACAGACACCAGAGGGTATTCAGCATTTTAAATAAGAGGCAAGGTTGAAAGATGTGGACAAACTTTGCACAAGGGCTTTGTCACAGGAAAAACAAAGTATCATCGAATGGCAGAGGTGGTTCATAAATTAAAACTGCAAAGTGGGGCGAGGACAGAAGAAGAAAAACAGACTACCTCAACCCAGGGCATTTCAAGTAGCATATTACATTCCTCTCTTAAGCAGAACCCAGAGGCTGCTTTATTCATGAACGTGCTCTGTGCTTTCCTGGCTCAGACTAGAGCAGCTTGGATTAGGGGAGAGAGTGGGGGAGTGGGGAAAGGAACACTTCATCAGAAAAATGGATTTTTTTCTTCCCTTCTAATATTTTAATAGTATTTCCCCCAATTACATGTCAAGACAATTTTTAGCATTCATTTTTTACAAGATTTTGAGTTCCAAATTTTTCTCCCTCCCTTTCTCCCCTTCTCTCTACCTAAAATGGTAGGTAATTTGATATAGGTTATACATGTGCTATCATGTAAAATATATTTCTATATTGGTTGCAGTTGTGACAAAAGAAACAGGTCAAGAAAAAAACATAAAAAAGAATAAAGTGAAAAAAATATGCTTCGATCTGCATTCAGAGTTCATCCAGTTGCTTCTAGTTGTAGATTACATTTTTCTTCCTGAGTCCTTTATACTTATCTTGTATCATTGTGTTGCTGAGAAAAGCAGAGTCTTTCATATCTGATCATCACACAGTATTGCTGATACAGTGTTTCCATGCTTCTGAGCATTTCCTTTTGCATCAGTTTGTACAAGTCGTTTCAGATTTTTCCGAAATCTGCCTGTTCATGATTACTTATTGTCCAGTAGTAGTCTATTACTGTTATATATGAGCTTATTCAGTCATTCCCCAATTGATGATCATCCCCTCAATTTCCAATATTTTGCCACCATGAAAATGGTTTCAATAAATATCTTTGCACATGTAGGTCCTTTCCCCTTTTTTGGTGATCTCGTTTGGGACACAGACCTAGTAGTAGTATTGCTGGATCAGAGAGTATGACAGTGTGGCTGCCCTTTGGGCACAGTTCCAAATTACTCTCCAGAATGGTTGAATCAGTTCACCACTCCACCAACAGGGCATTAAGGTCCCGATTTTCCCACATCTGCTCCAACATTTATCATTTTCCTTTTTTGTCATATTATACAATCTGATATGTATGAGGTGGTACTTCAGAGTTGTTTTAATTTTCATTTCTCTAATAAAAAGTAAGTTAGAGCACTTCTTCATATGTCTATGGATAGCTTTAATTTGTTCATCTGAAAACTGCCTGTTCATATTAATTAATCTAATTGGGGAATTAGAATATTTTCCAATCAAGATATCCCTAGAAATCAGACTTCGTTGGGATCAAGTCCTGAAGGGGTTCTCAAAATATATGACACCAATGGAACTGATAAATATCAAAGCTAGTGTAATGATAGATAATCCAGTATGTAACAGAAAATTTGAAAATTTGTTTTACAAGTCTTTATTTGTTTATTATGAGGGTTGTCTTTTTTCTTTTTTTCATTATTTTATTTGTGGGGAGAGTTGTTTGGAAAAAGAAAAATTAATGTTTGATAATTGAAAAAATATAATTCAAAAGAAAAAACAAACACTTTCCCTATCAGATTTCTTAGCAGCAGGTTTGTACATACTGGTATTCCTGTAAAGACAAAAACAGACAAAGAAAGAAGTAAGTGGACACTTGTCCCAGTCTTAATTTGGTTTACCTCTCCAACTTTGGAAAGAGAGAGAGGGAAAGCACACTGAGTTTCAGTACTATTTTACCTGCCAGAGAAATGGACAAGCTCCATATCCTCTTGGAGCTGAGAGGTGATTCTGCCTGCTTATCTGCCTGTTTTTCTTCTTGCTAGATAAAATAAAGCTGAGAGCTTAAGGGGATAGTCAAATTGCTTCTGCTCATCAAATAGAATAAATAGCTGAAAGACTTGAGTGACAGTCCTATACATCCTTAGGGCCTTCCTTGTCCTTCTTTCCTAGTTAGGTTCTGTATAATAACCTTCCTTTTTGCCAGAATTTTTCTAGCTCCCTTGGGGGTTGATGATCAAAACCCTATCTTTTACATTTCAAACCTTATGTGTTAGATATGAATGCCCTTGAGCCTTGTTTCTCTCTAAGGGACTGTTCAGTGCAAAACTGGGAAGACTGGTTAACACAAACCCTATATATCAGATTGGAGTGTCATTGGGGTTTGCTGATTTGGAACTGAGAAGGTTGACTAAGAGAAAGCTGCCTCTTTATTCCAGTCTCATGACCCATTACTCAAACCTTCTCCCTTACCGAAAGCTGTTGAATTGGTTGTACTGAAATGGGGGATGTACATCACCATTCAAGCTCATGAAGGTAATGAATGTTTTAATCAAGTTTTGAAAGTACCAAAGATAGAATTATTGAAGCTCAGCATTGGAAGGGATCTAAGATGTTACCTGGCACAACCAGTGTGGGAGTCTCTTCTGTCATACTCCTCATCGGCAGATATCCAAACCTTTGGTGAGGGGGAACCCACTGCCTCTTAATCATTACATTCACATAGCTCTAATTGATAGGAATGTTTTCTTTAAGCCTAACTATACCACTGTTTTTTTTTTTTTACTTCTACCAAATGATGGAATTATTTGAATTCTTCTACTTAACCTCTTTGAAGACAGTAGTGCTATACTTAATGGATTCTCACTTTTCCAGATCAAACATATCCAGTTCTCCCAACCATCCTTATATGAGATGGATGTCAGCCTTCTCTGGAAACAGCTCAGTGGTTAATAGACAGAGCACTGGGCATGGAGTCAGGAAGACTGGAGTTCAAATCCTGCCTCAGTTATTTGCTACCTGTATGACCCTGGGCACAGGTTCTGCTTCATTTTCCTCAACTGTAAAATGGGGAGCATAATAGCATTTATCTTCTAGGGGTGTTGTGAAATTTAAGTGAGATGATATTTTTAAATCAGTGTAATCAGTATTTAAATCAGTATTGAAACCATGAAAATGGTTTCAATAAATATCTTCGCACATGTAGGTAATACATGGCACATTATAGAAATGATTGTTTTCTTCCTTTCACCATGCTGGTCAGGGCCTTTTCTCATGCATCTTTGTCAATTCTAAAATGTATCATTAAGTGCTGAATATGAAATTCCAAGTATGATATGAAAAATGTGCCATAGAACTATTACTTGAACCTTATACAGTGTCCTAAAAGTCTCATGGAAGGTTTAATAGTTTAAACTCTAATGGTTTTGTAAAACGTAGTAACTTTAAGCTCTAACTCTAACTAAGCTTAAAACTTCCTGAGAAATGCTGGAAAATCCTGTGTATGCTCTTCAATGTAGCCTAAATTCATCATGTTGCGCTGATGAGTCATACTGAACTTGAAGTGCACTGAAATCCCCAGATAATTTTGACATTGGTAATAGAAAATTACGTTTATAAAGAAATTTAAAGTTGTCTGTTTTCATTCAAAAACTCTGTAAGGCAGGTATTATCATGATTTTTGAATTGTTACACATTTATGGTCAATTTTATTTTGTATAGGATTTTACTTGCTAAGTACATGGACCTCTAAAAAATCAATCAGATAAAAAAAATTGCCTTTGGAATCTATACATAAAAAAGTCTGAACCATAAGGACAGGATTTCATGGCTAGAGAGAAATGGTTAAAACCATTCTCTCAATTCCTTTGGAAGTAGAATGGGGATCCTATTACAACTGAAATATCAAACACTTTATTCTGAGGATAGTTTCTGTTAAGAGCATCTCTCAGGCTAAACTCTGTTGCTAGAGCAGCTTTTATGTTGTGTGTCTTATATTTTAGGAGAGGTGAGGGGTCCATTTTAGTGTCAGGTAGCAATGATTAAGCTCCCATACTGAGATGAATGAAAATTGATTTTGTCAAAAAAGAAAAAAAAAACCTTTTCTCTGGTGAAAGAGCATTGCATATAAAGTTTGAGGCTGAAGAGAAATGAATGAGATATTGAAAAAGAAATCTTAGGAGGAAGAGATTTGAAATACAATATCCAGATCTAACTCAGAAAAACTGATATTATTCAGAGACTTTTTAAAACAAATTTTTCTTCATCATTGTTTTACAAGGAAAGAAAAAATGTATATTGGAGGCTATCTTACTTATCATATCTGGAAAAAGAAATCATACTGAAGAAAGGATGGTGAAAGGATTGTCTTCCCCTAAAAATGTTGTAGGGTACAGTGTTGTCATCCAAAGAAGCTACTTTCTGATGACTTCCAGATCACGGCATCTAAAATTTGGAAGGTACCGTGGAGGACGTACAGTCCTCCACTGATGTCTGTGCGAGAATTTCTCCTTGCTGACAAGTGGACCAAGCCTCCACTTGAAAACCTCCAAAGAGGGAATACTATCTCTGGAAAGAGTGTGGACCCTAAAGAAACCTTTGATTGAGCTGAGTACTTTCGGTTAGGGTTGTGTTCTTTAAAGTATGTCAGTTTGTCAATTGGAGAGCATGGAGTCTTAGTGCCTTGTACAAATGATGATTTGTTAAGTGACACTGAATGGGAAAAGGAAGCTGGAACACAGTAGGTAAATCCTCAGCTGTTTCTTCCTTCCTGTTCAATGGCAGTGGACAATATGTATGCCTTTGGCTTCAACTACTGTCCTGGTTGTGCTGAGGGCTCACTTGGATCAAGGATGATAATTGCTTTGGAGAATGAATATAAAAAGAAATAGCTGAAAAGGAATGAATGTAAGAAACTGGAGCCTCCAGGAATAAGTAGAGTGTTATGGTCAGTCACCACCCCTTTATGACAACTGTAAAGTTTCATTTGGATTAAAATTTTGAACAAGAATTTCTTAACCTCATCCAGCTGTTCATTTGGCTAACACAATAATTAATACAATAGTTCCAGTAAACCTAAGCATTGGGCTATTCTTTGGCATTCACTTTAATGGGATTTTCTATTTCTCTGTATAAAGGAAACAGGATGGAACCTTAACTTTAGACAGAAGATCCATGCAATGTCAATACACAATACAGTCTTGGGGAAACTTTCTGTCCATTTCTTCCATTTTCCCATGTCAGGGAGAGGAATTTTTATTTCTGATAAATTTAACTATTTCTCCAAAAAAGAATTATTGTGTTGACATTATTATGTAATTTTTATATAGGAAAAAAATCCCCTCTACCTAGTATAGATGATTTGTTTTTTCTTTATGTGTGTATGTATATTTATATGTATGTATGTATGTATATGTGTGTATATATGTATATATAATCCTATAAGCCACATTGGAGGACAACTGAAGTAAATTTATTTTTAAAAAATGTTTCCTATAAAATATTGTAAACTATTTAAACTTTTAAGAACACCTTCTTCAATATTTTAAGTACATATGACTCCTTCAGCATAGACATTCATTACCCCTACAGTTTATAATCCCTCCCTGATTTAGTTTCCATGATTTGCTTTATCTGAAAAAAGTACCATCACCTAAAATTAGATTTGTACTCATTGGTGGTGGTGGTGGTGGTGGTGGTAGTGAGAGGGAGGAAGAAATTATCTGTAAATAATAAAATATGTAGAGAGTTGTTTTACCTTCTTGGGTATCATGGCAGAGTGGACAAGGGCTGGATTTGGTGTTTGGAAAAAACTATTTAAATCCTTCCTCTAATAATGACTCACTTTGTGATGCTGGGTGAATCTCTGAACCTCAGTGTCCTCATCTGGTAATGCTAATACTGTGTCTCCCTTATAGAAATATTGTGAGGTTTAAATTATCTAATATAAAGAAATGCATATACATATTGGTATATATATATATATGTATATACACACATATATGTATGTAGTGCTTTGTAAACTTTAAGCACTACGTAGAGGTAAGCAATTACTATCATTATTGAGTACTAAACTTGAAGTTAGAAAGCATAGGTACTAATCTCACCTAAGACACTTATTTTATGACCAAAAGATCATGGGGTCATGGATTTAGAGATATTAGCCCCTTCAGAAGTCATTTAGTTCAATCCCCCTATTTTAAAGTTGAAGAGCTAGAGACCTGAAGAGCTTCATTTTAACTCAATAGGAATAAATATGTATAAGGGAATTACTATTAAAGTTGCATAAAGTCTTTTCAAACACTCTGTAGTTTTAGTATCGAATTACTATTGTCCATATGTCATTAGTGTACATACTCACTTCTGAATTGTATTTTCACTTCTTTTATTGCCTTGTGCCATCTGAAATTCGCCGAGCTTTATATTTCTCCAGTTAATCATTTTAGATTAGATTACTTTCATTTTTTTTTAAATCAGGGGTACTTAATGGGAGACCTGTAAATTTTAAAAACAAATACTTTGATAATATTTCACTTTAATTGGTTTCTTTTGTAATCTTATGTATTTAAAAATATTCTGTGAAATATTCATCTGCTAACTAAAGTGGTTCATGACACCTCCAAAAAGAACCTTTGATTTAAATATATAAAATGGAGGTCAAGAATGATTAATTCTTTTTCAAATTCCTACCAGACTGTTAAGTAAATATGACTTGTCTAAGAACTATGTTTTTGTTTCTAAATATATTAATTTATCAGCGATTACCCCTGAGAATGGGGCAGCTAGCCACTGAGCTTAAAATAAGGAAGACTCATTTATCTTAGTTCAAATCTGGCCCCAGATACCTGCTAGCTGTGTGACCTTGGGGCAATCACTTAACCATACTTGCCTCAGTTTCCTCATCTGTAAAATGAGTTGGAGAAGGAAAGGACAAGTATATTTGCTGAGAAAACCCCAAATGGGGTCACAAAGTGTTAGAATTAAACAACAACCCCTGAGACTCAACCAGTGTTGTCGTGGAGAACCTGGATCAAATAAAGGATTGAGGTCTTTGGCCTAATTATCTAGCTAATTGGCAATGTGATGTTACATTTAAGTTTTCTCTATGAAGTGAAGGGATTGGATGACCTCAAAGATCCTGTTCAACTCTAAAATTATAAATTTTCTAGGAAAGTATTTATTTAAGAAGTTATAACCCATGGAAGCCCTACAAATATAGTGCCAAACTCTCTAAGTAGGAATAATTGGGGGGAAGATAGTCTGAATTAGTTAGAAGCTTGAATTTCTTCTAATTTTAGAGAGATACAATTTTATTCATTTAAAATATACCCAGTAATGAAAACCAAAGAAGCATGGCATGGCAGAAAGAACCCTCAAATTAGAATGAAAGGACTATTGTTTTAACTCTAACTTTGTCACTTCCTGTATGACATCTCTAGACTTCAGCTTCCTCATCTGGAAAATGACAGATTTGAGCTAAGTATTTTACAGAACTTTCGCTCTCTGATCCTAAAGAGAAGAATTTGAATCCTACTTTTTTCAATTTTTCCAATCCTAGTTTTACCACAACCTTTGTGATACTGAGCAAGTTACTTAACCCCATCCACTTTCTTGTCTGTAAAATAAGGAATGGACCAAATTTATTTGGTTTTCCCAACCTAGCCCTAAATCGTATGAATCTAGGAATTCAGTCCAACAAACACTTACTAAATGATTATGCCTGTTCCTGATGCTAGGAAGAAAAAAAAATCCTGCCCTAAAGGAGCTGGAATTCTACTATATATTGATTTATTTTATGCAAATGAGTGTTTCTCTAGAAGCTTTAAAAGTGGTCAAAAACATTGGATCTGCAACATTTTTAACATTTCCCCATTCTGTCCTCATTTCTTCTGTGTCCTGTTTTCATCTTCCCTTTATGTGTTGTCTTCACCTACTAGAATGTAGGTTGTTTGAAATTAGTGACTCTTGCCTTCTCTTTGTGTTTGTACTCATATCACTTAGCACCATGTAAGTGCTTCATAAATGTTTGTTGAATTGCTGACATTTGATCTTGATGAAATATTGATTTGCCTGAAGAAAGAGTTTGTTTGCAGAGAGATAACTAAGAAAGGATTTGATTGGGTCACAGGTAACAAATTCCAAATAAATGAATTCAAATTATTAATACTTTATTTTGAATTCAGACAGCTTACTCCACTAGCCCATAGCATCAAAAACTTAGCCCAACTTCCTCTATCTGTACAAAAGTGGTCAATAAGACGACCTTGTATTGGTATGATAGATTTTGTTTTTCAAAGTATCTCAAAACATGAATGAAATAAAACAAATCTAGGCTTTTGTTTTAAAATGCTTTAATTGAGCTTTTATTATTTGTTCACAAATAACCACAAACTACATGATCTTGTAATTCATGAAGCTATTACTGCATATATGTGTCAGTCATTAAGTTTGTCAACAGAACTAGTCAACAGAAACATATGTTTATATCTCCTTCATATATCATTTTCAATTTTAAAATTTTGGCATATTCTACTTTTGTATAACATTATTTTTCATATGTATGCACCTCATTTTACCCCACAAATCATTCTCTGAAGCAAGGTATTTTAAAATTTAAGAAAACAGAAAGAGGAAAAAAAAACTTCAGCAAAATCAACCAGCAGATCAGTAGAGTCTGACTCTGTATGTGCGTTCCACACCCATAGAATTTTGCAACAACCACAAAAAAGGAAGACGTACATTTTTTTTATCTGTTTTCTGGGAATGAAGTCAATTTTAAATATTAGTATCTAAACTATGAACTGATCTCAAAAGTAACTATTAGATTAGTCTGTGGTATCAGAGATGTTGAATAAACTAGATAATGTCCATGTGATACAGAAAACGGAGGAAATGGTCTTGTGCCCTTTCTTGATTCACATATCAAGTTGGGTTACCTAGTACAATAGATCAACACAATACTGAAAGCAGTAGGTCATTACTAAAAATATTCTAGGGATCATCACCTCCTTCACTGCTCTTGCCAGTTGAATAGGAAAAGGGCAAGCAAAATATAAGCAGTGGTTTTAACTTTTTTTTTCCTTTTTGTCATGGTCTCCTTTGGCAGGGTAAGGGAATTTTTGTTGGAAAAAAAAAGTATTTAAGTGTATAAAATAAAATACTTTGGATTACAAAGAAAATCAGTTACATTGGAACATACTGAAAATATTAAAAAAAATTCAAGGACTCCAAGGTAGGAACCCTTGATCTAAAGGTATACGTGGTCATATTGGGAGATGGAGTCAATGAACTGGGAATGCAGAGGAGAGTAGGAATAGGAAGGGTAGGTGGCACAGTATTTGGATGGGCACCATCTGCTGAGGATTCCCTCTGTTAAAATGGACATTGTGTCCAGCCAGCCCTGGAATGGATTTAGAGATTCCTGTTTTTGCTTACTGAAATGGGCAATCTAGCATAGACCTAGCCAGGGTTGTTGTTTTGAGAACGGGCTGTACTATTGTTGAATTTAGGTAAAGATAATATTAACTCTACTTTGGATGGATATCTTTCCCTTGCTTTATCTGAAAATAAGCTTCCTAGAGAAGAATGCCCTACTGATAAAGCAAAATCCCAATGGAAGACAAGATGGGGCAAAGCAAATGAAGAGAGCAGAGATTCCTGAGCGTGAGAGGAGGTGAACCTGAGTAAACTTCTGAAGGTAGTGGCTCAGAAAGTTGAGGCAAAACTAGAAGGTGATTGGAGACTGACTTAGTCTGAATGATTTAGAAAGCTGCAGTACAGCATTCAGGCAAACCCTAAGTGTCCATACTTTTTACTGAGGGGAAGCCTGTTCTAAAAGTAAGTTAAAACATATGCTAATGTTTACCCCCAGTTGGTGGGAGATATTTACAGAAGAATCTGAAATCAATTCAATTTTTAACTAGATGGTGGATGACTTTTATAAGAGGCAAAGATACCTGCTTGAGCTTTCGCTCTCCCCTATAATATCTTGATCTCTCACCCCCATGTTTACCAGGAAAAGCCCTGGATGCTTCATCCAGTGACCATTGCATAAACAAACGTTTTGTGACTCAGGGCCCCTCCCTCCTTTCTTTTTTTTTTCTTTCTTCCTTTTCTTTAAACCACAGGAATTTGTACATGAGCTCCCTGCCTCCCGTGAGCATTGGCAAGAGATCATCCCTCCAAGTAGTCACTTGAGTGCATAGTTAAGGCTTCCAAAGCTGGGAAAAAGAAGAAGTATTGACAAGGCCCTATGCCCTTCCTTTGAAAGGGCCTTCTTATACATATTTCTCCACAATAGATAGGCATTCATTCATGCTTTGTGGAAAGTGATTTCTTCTTTCATTGTGTGTGTGTGTGTGTGTGTGTGTGTGTATGTATACAGTATTGAGATAAGCTTTCCCCTTTCCTTCAGGTTAGGGCTGCCATCACTATGACAGGAGCTGGGATCCATCTTGGGTGTTCAAGTGTATACGAATGAGAGTTTCTCTTCTTTCGTAGTCATATGATGCAGTAGGCTAAACCTTACATCCCCTATAGCTCTGAGAAATATGCAAAATAAGCATCTGGTATTGTTAACAGAGAATTAGCAACATGTAGTGCATCCTCTAGTACTTCTGTGAGGCCCTACGCATTTTTTACTTTTATGATATTTTTCTTTGTACTTAAGACCTCACAGTCATTTAACAAGATTAAGAGAATATGCACAGCTGAATTTGGCAGAATATAACAGTCGACATTAACCACAATCTGCAGCTTATTAGTCTGTGACTGCCATTGTGCTGATCAACATAAAGCAGTAGGGTTGGGTTTTTCAAAATCTGAAATGACTTTATGGGGTTTGAAATAATTTGTTATATCCTGCTGGGTTATGTCTCCTGAGGCAATTGGCAAAATGCCTTTTTACTCTTCCATTTTGTACTGAGGCATTCCCTGATTTTAACTATTAAAGTGCTAGAAAATGTTCTCATCTTTACATTATTTACTAGGGAAAACTCACTGTGCATGATTTTCTTTGTTGGGACTGGACATAAAGTAAAGGCATACCATCCTAGCCTGTGATACAGTGCAGTACTCTACTTATTTTAAAGGCCTTTACTATTTAATGTCTTTCACTACAATTGACTAGTAAGAAGAATTTAAAGGATTGCCTCATAGTGGAGGAATTACCTCAACCTGAGATCAGGATGAAAAATTAGAGCTTGGAATAAGTGAACTGTTGATCACTTTTGCACATCCTGTATATTAAAAGTGAATGAAACATGCATCAATATCATCCTCCATATTCCTAAGACTTATATAAGTGTTCCTAGATGTGTTTAGGCTAAGAGTTCTTTATCTTTTTTGTGTTATGGACACCTTTGGTCATCTGAGTACACCTATTGACTCCTTATCAGAATGACATTTTAAATGCATAACAAAATATATGGGATTACAAAGGAAAATAATTATATTGAATTATAGTTATCAAAATACTAGCAATGACAATAACCACAAAACAAGGTTAGGAAATCATGTCCCAAATCTGATGGATATGCAATGAAACCTTAAGTGTATGTAAGTATTTGTCTTTATCTGTTTGGACTCTGGCAGAAATTGCTGAACATGTTAAGACATCTGGCTGAGAATTAGAAAGGACTTTAGCATCTTAGCTCTAGTGTAACCCTAGTTACACTAGTTAGCTCTAGTGTAACCCATTCCTTCAGTAGTGATAACTCATATTTATGTAATGTTTCAAGGGAAGAATTCTAATCTAGGTGTCCTGACTTCATGTCCCTTGTTCTTATACACCATGTGACATTTCTTCTCAAAAATCCACTATCCACCAATTGGTAGTCTACTTTTTGCATAACGGTATCTATTGAGAAAGAGTTTGTAGCCCCTCAAGACAGTCTATTCTGCTTTGAGTTAATGAAGAAGGTTAGATTTTCTTTGTGAATCTAAATGTGCTCCTTTGCAGCCACATAGACTCACAGAGCTAGGACAGAAAAGAAATCAGAGACCATTTGTGTCAGCCCATTACTGACTGAGAATCCCCAACACAGTCATCCAGAGACTACTTGCGGATCTTTCACAAATAGAAACCTCCTAATTACCTTAGCAATTCACTCTATTTTTGATTTTCAGAAAGTTGTTCCTTATTATGAGTCAAAATCTGCCCCTTGAAAAATGTCCACCATTACTGCAAGCAAAACAAGTTGAATCCCTCTTCCACAACTGTCCTTTAGATACTAAAATATATCTTATTAGGCAGGTCTCAAACAGGAGGAAATGGTAAAAAAAAAAAAAAAAAAAAAAAAAAAAAAAAAAGGGTGAGCGACAACTGATCCTAATTTTCCAAGTCCACTATTTCAGAGAGTTCTGTGTGTTCTGTTTTGGGGACTAGAAGAGATCAATCCAATTTGTCAAAGTGTTTCAGGACTGATCTTTTTTTAAATTTTATATTCATATTGAACTTAATTACCAAAATGTTTTCCCATGTACACAGAATAAAAAGGAGATTCAATATAAAACCATGAATTTACATTTCATAGTTTATTTTTTTAATTATGTAATTACTTTCAAAGGTACCTTGCTTTTCTGTGCTCCTTTCTAAGTTTTCTTTTGTTCTCTACTATGTACTTTTTTCTCCCTCCCTCCCCACCCTGCCCTAGAGAAGGCTACCATTTCATACACGCACACATGTGTGTATCAATATATGTATGCACATGTGTATATGCATGTACGTATGTATGTATAAACCATACTACACATACTTCTAGTTATTAGTTCTTTCTCTGGATGTGATAACATCGTCATTCATAGGTCCTTTGCAGTTGACTTGAGTATTTATAATACTCAAAATGACTTAGATGTTCAAAGTCCTTCTTAAAACAATATTGCTCTTGCTGCATACAATGTTCTCTTGGGTCTGCTCATTTTATTCTCCATTATTTCATTCAAGTTTTCCCATGTGCTTTTTTTCCCCCTAAAATCAATCAGCTCATCAGTTCTTATAACAATAATATTCCAAGGATTGATCTTTTCTTGTAGTTGTTTGGTTGCTGTTCAAACAACCTTTTTTCGTAAGAGGCATAACCTTTTCAAAAGATCTGACCAGCAGTCAGCTATTGTAGAACCAAATCTTAGCCCTCTCATTCGCTTTGTGACCATGAGTAAATCATTTAACTTGTCTGTTTTAGTTTCCTCATCTGTAAAGTGAGGGGATTGGGCCACATATTTTCTAAGATTTTATGAATCTCCACATATCTGAAAAACACAGATGTAAGTTGTTTACATTCCTACTAGCACAGCATATGGGCATTTCTCACTTTATGGAATAAATACATGTCAGCAAATTAGTTTATATGATTTTCTGTCACAAGAATCTTATTTTTCCATTTAAGTTAGTACATGAGTTTCTATGGAAAAATTTCCAGAGACAAATTTGAAAAGTTGGTAAGGAAGGAATTAATAGTAGTTAATACCCTTACATCACAATAGGCATTGTAGTATTTCAATGGATTTTTCCTTCTGGGAGTTGAAGTCTTTAGGCTTGTGATGTTCTTTTCTTTTAAGATACTTTTTTTCTTCCTTTTTCAAAAGCTTGGGCTTTGCTGTTGCCCAACTATGAATTTGGCCACAGGAATTTTTTCCACTTCAGGGCATCTTGGTACACGTGTAACTTCCAAACTTCAGTCTTTTCTTTCTCATGTTTGGGTATTTCTGCTAACTAGGCTGTAATATATTTCTTCCACAGGAAACTTTACCAGCCAAATAATGAATCAATTAATGAAACATCATTTATTAAGTGCTTACTATATGTCAAATACTCTGTTAAGCATGGGGGATACAATGAAAGAAGAAATTGCGTAGTTCCTTCAAGGAGCTCACATTCTAATGAAAGAGACAACAGGAAAAAAAACGTAGATACCTAAATCATATATACAGATTATTGGGGGAGATAATCTCAAAAGGGAAGGAACTAAGAGCTTTCCCTTAAAGATCACTTTTAAACAAGTTCATTTGGTAGATATGGGGATTTTTTTCCTGTGATTTGATCCAAGGATTTAATCTTTTTGAGTTCTTTAAGATCTAATTTAGCTCATTTACGTTCTGTCTTTAAAGATTGCAATGCATTTTACGAATACTGTCTCATTTGATCTTACAACAACCTTGTGGAAGTACTCTTATTACTCTCCTTTACAAAAGAGGAAATTGAGGTTAAGTCACTTGCCCAGGGTCACACAGCTAGCAAATGTCAGAAGTAGGATTTGTACCTAATTCTTTCTGCCTCTAAGTCCAGTAGGGTATCTATCATACCAGAAAAAAATATTAAAACTAGTGAATTGATTATGCTTCCCACTCACTGAAACCATCAAAGATTGTAGGATGCCCAAGTAACTATTTTAGAAAATGACCCATTTTGCCTTTTTTGTAATTATCTTTGCCAATAAATTTTAACCCTCCTCATCATATATCAGATTTGGCATCCCTCATTCTAATAGTAGATGTGTTTGCTGCTTTCCAAGGGGAATTGATCTTCACAAATCATGTGTCACAAGCCACTAAAAGTGTCAGAATCCCACAGCAGGTCCTTGGTGGCTTGTTAATCTCTCCTGTTTAAAGGAAACAGGCTAATTCACTTAAATATAATGAAAGCCATGCCTGCCATAGCCTTGTCCCTCAAAGTGTCAGCCCATGCAAGTCCTGCTTTCTTCACTTCCTCCTTTTCTGGCTCTGACAATTAAACATGAAGCTAAGAAGCAATGATTCCTTTAATACTTCCACATCGGAGCTTTTTCAGATGTGACATATGTGAAAAATGTCGACTGAAAGTTTTTGCATTGGAAAAATACACAAAAGAACCCCACCCTCCTCCAAGCATTCTCAACAAAGTATAAAAGATAAACCTGATTATTACTTGGGTAGACCAGATGTATGTATAACCCTTTGCCCTCATTATTCTAATTGGTTTCCATTAGGGGATTGGTGTTGGGGGTAGGGAGTTAAAATGGTAAGGAAAGAGACAGTGACTTACCCTGTGGTAGGGAATTCCCAAGTGGGAAAACTCCCTCTACCAATTTGAGGTCTTCTCTTCAAATTATAGTCTTAAAGTCTATAGTTTTCCTAGAGCCCTGAGAGGTCAAGTGATTTACCCAGGGTCACATAGATAGTATGAGTGAGAGACTCAGATCTTCCTGCCTCCCAGATAAAGTAAGTACAGTACTAAACAAAAATAACTGATATTAAGGTAAAATAATGACATTTTCAACTGGATTACCCAGTTATACCAAAGTACCAAACTGCCCCCAAAACAGCTTGTGAATAATCTTCTCAACTGGGTCAAGTGCTAGTTCCATTTTTTTCTCTGCTTTTAACAACATTAATAATAGCCCACATTTGTATATCACTTATTATGTTTCAGATGCTGTGCTTAGCACTTTACAATTATTATCTCATTTTGTCCTTGACTGTTTCAACTTGAGGAACTCCTTTTTATGTGCCTGGTTATTCCAAATCAAGAATATGATCAAATGTTGAAAAACAGAAAATCTCTTTGAACTAACCTATGTTTCTGAAAGTGCGTTCAGGAAATCCAACCCTATATAAACTCTTTAACATTAATGCAAAACATTCACATTCTAATCCGTTCCTCTAATGAATGAAGCTGGCTCACTTGGAGTTTGATTGTCTCTCCTGCTGACTTTTTCTGGTGACTTTAATTGTGTGCCTAATAGAAGACCCACATGATTTTGACTGGTGTGCTCTGAAGCTTTTGGAATCAGTGTTATTCTAAGGACAGCTCACCAAACTTCAAGATTACAAAGCAGCTTCTGTTTCAGAACCAGGCAAAATCTATCCTATGAATAAAACTGGAGTAAAACTGGGAATGAGGTGAAAATTTGCCACAGAGCAAGCAGGATTTTATTTTAAACATATGAATTAATTATAGCTCAGAATCATAAGGGCAAACACTGGAGTTAGGAAAGAGAAAGGAAAAACAACCTTCTCTGCAAACATGTTCATCATAATTCAGGGAGAATACAAGAAGAAGCTTTGAGTCTCCTTTTGTGTATGTACTTCAATATTTCTGGAATAGTGAAGAAAATTGGGATTTAGGACAGGGGAGGAAAGGTGACAACAGTGGAAAAAAGATATCTTGACAACTTAGTTGAGGAGATGACCTTTAGAACTAGATGACAAAGAAGTCAAAATGAGACATGATTTAGTAAAGGGGGCTTCCAAATACAACCCAATATAGAGCCACTTGGGATAACCTACCAAACACTTGCTGCCTAACTTCATATAATGAAAGGGAGGATTCTAAAAGTAATTTCATTTATCAAAAACCAAGATTATACTTAAACCATGCTAGTTGTCTCAGATAAAGAAATATCTATCTTGTTTGCAAATGAGGGGAATGTTAGCTCTGAAACCAGAAAGAAATGAGTTCAAATCCAGCCTCAGATACTTACTGTATGAACTTCAGTAAGACACTTAACCTCTATCAGTCTCATTTTCTGTTTCTGTAAAACTTTAAAAAAAGACAATGCCTATCTCCCAGAATAAAGATGAGATAATATTTATAAAAATATTTTGTAAATATTAAGGCATCATGTACTTTGTAGAAGAAAAAAAAAAGTACTGATATGGTATACTTCTATAATAACCTTTGAGAATTTAGCTACCCTATCAGGATATCTCATAGGTACCTTAAATCACTCCTATAGCTTAAATTCCCTTTTATTTCTGTACTCAAGGCTAAATTGATACTGAAATTATATGCTCAAGAGCCATAAGTTTCCATTTAATATATAAAATCTCTAGAGATTGTTGTCCAGGATTTCTATGTTAATTCTTTTGGCTAAATAGGCTGAAAGTATTGGCTGAATTTGCCAGGGATAAAAGACTTTATTTGGGCATTTGGGATGTGGGAATAATGACAGATCCAGGTTTTTCAATAATTCTATACTAAAGTCCTACTTTATTGCCTCAGGATTATGTAGTTGACCCTTTGCAAGCGACATACAAGCTATGATGTTCCACAGCAATGTTAATATCTTGAAGGTCTTCCTTTCCTTTTCTTTCTTTCCCCTTCCCTTTCCTCTTTTTCTTTCATTTCCTTTCCCTTTCTTTTCTTTCTTTTTGAAGCCCTACTATTTAACTACAAATTTCCAAGGCCCCTTAACTTCTTGTTAAACTTAAAATACCTTGTAATAGTTTTCTTTTGGGGAAAAAACATCCATTAGTTATAGTAACTTATTTGAAAGACTTATAGTTCAATATGAAATTATATATACCTTTTTAAAATATATCTGTTCAATCTGAAAATAGCCAAAATATAATGGAAATAGGGATTTAGGGGTTGTGTTTGTCCCCTCAGAGTTGTGAATATAAAAGTAGTGTGTATTAGATCACTTAGAAATGAACTCCTTAGTAGTTTAGGTCAAATGACTAGGCAGTTTAGAATATACATTGTCTTTATATTGAAAAGAGAGCTCTCTATTATGCTGGTGAACCTGATATTAGTGACCGGACTAATATCAGGTTTACCAGGCTGTTCATTTTATATGTCCATTTTTAATATTCAATGGACTAGCCAAGTTTAAATTGGCCAATTGCTTCATGCTACATTTTCAGTTTTCACCGAATATCTTTTCTGTATTACCAGGGGTGTGTGTAAAGCGTTTGTTGTGAAACCCCAAACTCTGTGAAACCTCTTTGGCTCCAAGTTCTCACAGAATATTCAAAACATCCAGGCTTTGTTGAAACTGTTTTCAAACCTACCAATCTATTTGTCAAATTTGGTCATTATTTTATTTGTCTGGTGAGATGTGGATGCCACATGGGTTCATTGCAAGTGTGACTTAACTTCATGAGGAAAGGTCAGATTTCATCTTCAAGATTGCTAATTACTTGACATGACCACAAGGAAATAGAATGGATTTTGCTGGTGACATTTCCAACCTGGTATAAGTGTATATGTGTGGTATGTGTATAAGTGGTATATGTGTGTTGTTTGTAGCTTCCTTGCTATCATAGCAGCTCTTTATGGCTAAAAGTCTTTTCTTGTTTGCTCATTCTTCTAACCTATTTCTTGACTTTGGACTCTATGTTAGTACTGGGCTCTGCTAACTTTTGGGGAGGATATCTGACCTGAGTTTCGGACCTTTTATGTCCTTCTGCTATTTTCACAGTTTGGTCTAGGGGTCTGAATTTTTTTAGTGTTCCCAAAAGTGTAATCTGGGGAGAAGTCTTTTCACTGCCCTTCTGGCTGGCTTGAGTGTTACAAGTTCCTAACTCGGTTTTCAATTTGTTGGCTTGTGTTTGATGAATTCAACCACTGAGTCCACTGGGGATTGGAGGGTGGGGTCTGCAGGTCCAAAGCAATTGAATTGATGACTCACTTTTGGTCTTTTCTCTTGCCCTGGTTGCTCTACTGCACAGTTGTGGGCTGGGCTATAGGCTAGAACTGAGTCACTATTTTGTTCTTGGACTCAGACAAAGACAGCTTTCTAGAACTTGTTCTTTGCTAAGTACTCAGTTAATCCCCACTTGCTAGTGAGCTCTGCTTCATCCTTGATCTGAGATTTGAAGCTGGGTAGTGGGCAATAGAGATTCCGGATGATACTTGTTCCTGCTCACTGTTTCCCCAGTTTAGAAATTCCCTAGGATCTCTTTCTGCCCCATGCTTCCTTCCCTGGTACTCTGTGTCAGCTGCTGTTACATCCTTGATCTCCAGCAGCACCTGCTATCATGCTGCACTCCTCCCTAGCCTCTACCTCAGTGTTTCCTAACCTTTCTGTTTTCCTAAGCAGCCCTGGGCTGGAGAAAATGATTCACTGTGAATCTTGGCTCTCCTAGTCAGAATTCAGTCTGGCATGTTTTCTAGGTCACTATGAAGGAGGTATGTTAGGTGGGCTAGACCAAAATGTTTTCTCATACTGCCATCTTGACCCTGTCCTACCTTATCTTTATAATGCTGTTATTGTACCACTCTGCATCAGTTCATTCAGATCTTCCCAGCTTTCTCTGAAATTGTACCTTTTGTTATTTCTTAAGACTCAATAATATTCTATTACATTAACATGCCATGCTTATCCACTTCAAATGCATCACAGATCAAAGCATCACTGTAGGCACTCCCTTCACTAAGGAAAGTTGCAACTTCTCCATATATAAGAAGATGACCTTCCAAACCACAATAACAACCAAACCTTGTGTGATCTAGTCATCCCTATTAATAGTTATTAGACCTCAATCTTTCCATTCAATCTCACTTATTCTATTAGGTCTTTCTATTTCCTCTACTCTCACTAGACTCAAAACCCTTCCTCATAGGGCTTCCAATATCATCATTCCACATCCTACTGTCTCCAGAGTTATCAATGATCTCTTCATTGCTAAATCTAAACACCTCTTTCAATTCTCATCCTTTTGGATTTCTCAATTTCTAATGCTATTAATCTTCTCCTCTTGTGTATTCTCTCCATTATAGTGGGGTGTCTTGTGAGGGGTGACATTCTTTCTTGATTCATCTACCTGTTTGGTCTTCCTCAGTCTCCTTTGCTCAGTTTTTATCTAGCTTATATCTACAGTCCATGGGTGTCCCCTCAAGAGTCTGTCCTAGGTCTACTTTTCTTCTCCCTCTATTCTAGCTCACTCAGTGATCTCAGCTCTTATGAATGATCATCTCTCTGTACATGATGCTCAGATCTATGATTGGCATCTAGATGTAGTCTCTTTTCTGGAATCTAGCCCCATATCACCATCTGCCCCTTGAATATCTTGAGCTAGATGTCCCAGAGACACCCAAAACTTGGCATATGTAAAACAAAACTCCTTATCTTTACTCTCAAACTGTTCCCTCTTCCTCAACTTCTCTCTTTCTGTTGAGAGCACACTATTCTTCCAAGCACTGAGTTTTACAACCTCACTCACACGTATATATTCAATCTGTAGTCAAGTCTTGTTGTTTCTCCCTTCACATTTCTTGTATATATTCCCTTTTACCTACTCACACAAATGCCTCCCCAAGTCCAAGCAAGCCCTCATCTCCTCTTTTCTGGACTATTCCATTAATCCTTTAATTGGTCTTCTAGGCTCTAGTTCGACTCCATACCAACCCATCCTCTGCCTAACTGTCAAAGCAATAGTTCTAAAATGTAGGATTAGTCATGCATATATCTTAGGTAGATGGAACTAAATGTGCTTCTTTTGTATGAGACTTAAGTTACTCAGCTATTAGTCAGTTAATACATGTTTATTTAAGAACCTACTATGTGCCAAGCACTGTGCTAAGCACTGAGGATATAAAGAAAGACAAAAGATAGTCCTTGCTTTAAAGGAGCTCACAGTCTAATGGGTAGGACAACATACAAAGAATTATGCACAAACTTTATACAGGATAAATTAGAAATGATCAACAGAAGGAAGACAGTAGCATTAAGTGAGATTAGGAAAGGGTTCCTTTCCTAAGGTAGATTTTCAGCTGGGACTTAAAGGAATCTAGTTGACAGAAATGAGAAAGGAAATTATTCTAGGCAAGAGGAATAGGCAGTGAAAATCCCCAGAGTTGGAAGATAGAGTTTCTTTTTCAAGGAACAGTAAGGAGACCAAGGTCACTGGGTCACAGAGTATGTAGGAATGTAAGGGGTAGGAAACCGGGAAAAGGGGAAGGGAGAGGGGAGCATGTTATGAAAAGCTTTGAATGCTAAACATTGGATTTTATATTTAATTCTGGAGGAGATAGAGAGCCACTGGAGTTTAGCAGGTAGGAGGTAACATGGTCAGACCAGCACCTTAGGAACATCACTTTTACAGATGAATGCAGAATAGACAGAGAATAGAAGAGACTTGAAGGGAGGAGACTAATTAGTAGGCTACTGCAATAGTACAGAGGTGCCAAGGTGAGGAAGTCCTACTCCTCAAAGGAGGAAGTGTCAAAGGAAAGAAGAAGGCATCGGTAAGAGATGTTACCTATAAGAGAAGGTAAAATCCACAGGATGATCCATAGGTTGCAATCCTGGATGACTAGAAAGTTGGTGGTAACCTCAACAGCAATAGGGAAACTAAAAAAGAGGGGAAGATTTGAAAGGAAGGAAAGATAATGAGTTCCGTTTGGACAAGTGTTTAAAATGTCTAAGGAACATTTAGTTTGAGATGTCCACCAGAAAGTTATAGATGTGATCCTGGAGATCAGCAAAGAGATTAATTCTGGATAAGTAGATTAGAGAATCGTCAGTGTAGAGGTGACAATTGAATTCATCAGAGCTGGTAGACAGTTCAATGAAATAGTATAAATCCAGAAGAGGTCTAGTGGAAGGGGTATACTAACTCAAGGAAAGGCTTGGCCATAGAATCCCTCTACAAGTTTCTCTGTTCTTGCTACCAAAAATCAGAATATTGGGTTCCTCTGTTATAACTGGAATAGTTAATCCAGGTACAAATGTAATACACTCTGGTTTTTATTTCCCTCTCCCAACTATTACTTTGCTCTGGCTTAAAATATAGTACTGCCACTATGACCTCAGGGATCATCCCCTGGATCCAGAATTGAATGCATTTATAATTTTCATTCTAGACTATCTCTACCCTCTCACCACCCCCCTACAAAAACACATAATTCTAGTGCTCCCTAAATAATCACATAGCTCAGGCTAGTGGTCAAAAATAATTTGATGCACCAAAGAGAATGTATTGGAATGTATAAATTTGGGGAGGAGGGAGTAGAAGCTCATTTGCAAAGTGAAAGTAAGGCAGCCAGTGATACATTGGAGTGCAGGCAACTGGAGGAGTTTCTATTTGAGATACTGAAGAGGAACCATTCATTAACAAAGCCAATCTAGTTGAGAAGAAAGGGTTAGATTTTATGTGGGATTATCTCCCAACTGGATACAGTGTTCATTACCATTTCTAACTGTTAGTAGCACTGCTGTGGTCACCAGTTCTCTCATTTCTTCTTGATGCAAGTGCTCAAGAGTCTACAAGTTGCCCTATATGTTCCTTTTTCTCAAGATCAGAGGTCCTCAAATTTATTTGACCTGCTAGCCCCTTTAAAAAAATTACTCAGTTCCCCCTACCCTGAAATCTACTTTCTTTAACCCTCTAATGGTATTTTGTTTTCAATTTGCATCATTTCAAAAAATATAAAATATTTTAAAATAATGCATCTTAAATTTAATAATTTATTGTAAATTTGTGGATTTTTTTCCTTCATTGAAAGGTTGATGATACAGTAGTGCATCATGTAACCATGTGGTATCATATTATAAATAAGTCATTACACACATATATTCTTGATAATGCATGCTGGACTTCCTGACAATGTATGATAAACTTGCCTGCCAACACTTGCTTGTTGAGACCTGTCAGTGGACATGACCACTGATTGGTTATAAATAAGTCATTACACACATATATTCCTGATAATGCATGCTGGACTTCCTGACAACGTATGACAAACTTGCCTGCCAACACTTGCTTGTTGAGACCTGTCAGTGGACGTGACCACTGATTGGTTATAATTTGCATTTTGTGTGTTTATCTAGAAAATAATGTAATCACTATAACTTTACCTCTGTTATACAACAGATGAAGCATGTAAGAATATATTTTTTCCCAAATTTTCTTATCTTCTCTTTGCTTATGTTTCCACCACCCCCTTATTTTTACTTCATTTCCCCACAATTGCATCTGAGGCTACTACCACCACTGTCAAGGGGTAACACTGGTGCCCCTGGGGGTGTTATTGCCCATTAGGGGAACCTCTGAATAAAGACCATTTCCCTTTCTCTATTTTGCTGTGCCACTCTCTCCTTTTACTTCCAAACCACCCACTTGAATTCATCCTGCACAAAACTTAATGACATCCAGTCTTACACAGCCTGTGGAGTTTTTGTTGTTGATTTTTAACCAATACACGTCACTGTATTTTCTAGGATTCCTGTGTTTTGAAAGACAGATTATACTTGCACAGACTTAGTTGTCTGTGTGTTGTCTCCATCAGAATGAAAGCTCCTTGAAGGCAGGAACTGTGTTTTTGTCTTTCTTTATATCTCCAATGATTAGCGCTGTTCCTGGCACTTGAGAGGGGCTTAATAAATGCTTATTTACTTTCTGACTATCTAACAAAATAGATGATACATTTAAAGTACTTTGTTACCTTTACAATGCTATAAATATTAAATAGAAGGATTACTACTCATTAATAATTCACTTGTAACTTAAGAAAACTACCACCTTGTGGCCAGACTTTTCATCATGAGCCTCTTCCAACTTTACTTAACTAATCCTGAGACTTTATATTCTAATTTTTATTAAATGACTAATTTTTTATTATTCAATATTTTGTTTGACTATAGATGATAGCAATTATATTAAAAGTTATGTAGAATTTTTTGGTTTGCCAAGCACTTTCCTCACAAACTCCCTATAAGGAAAGTATGATAATTGTTACTATGCCCAATTTACAAATGAGGGCACTGAAGCTACTAAGTGTCCAAAGCCGAATATTGTCCAAGTCTCCTGACTCTAAGGCTAGTAGTACTCTCTGAGCTGAGGTCAGGGACTCTATTTGACTCCCTCTGTGGATCCCCAGTACTTTGCACAACCCATTGCTCTTAGTTGTCATCCAGTTGTTTCAGTGTCTACTTTTTGTGATTCTGTTGGGGGTTTTCTTAGCAAAGGAACTGGAATAGCTTGCCATTTCCTTCTCCAGCTCATTTTACAGATGAAGAAACTGAAGTAAACAGGGTTAAGTGATTTGCCCAGGGTGACACAGTTAGCATCATTCCAATAAATATCTGATGACTTAAATGAACCCAGCTAGTAGAAGGTACTTAAAAAGTGTTTCTTCTGAAGTGTGTCACAAGGCAAACCAGCCAAGAAATAAGAAGATAAAATGGTTAAGGATTTATGGAACATAGGATTATCCAAGTGGTGTACATATAAGCTGAAATCAATGAAAATACCTAATTAGTTTTTCAAAAAGCTAAGATACAGATTTATCCAGTACAATACAAAAAAAAAAAATAAACAAACTTATAAAGCACAAAGGATTGAAGGAAGCCTAAAGTCTCAATGTCTTTTTTTGTCATAAAAGACATTTTCTTTTTCATCTCTGGCTAAATTTCCAAACAAAACTGTTAGCTGGAGAGGTATTTCAAGATGAAATGAACTCTTCCAAATAACCTTTAGATGAGCAGTTACTAGGAGAAGAACCCTTATTTCTCGTTGTTTGGTCATGGGAATGCCTTGAATATTACTCTCCTAAGTAATACAGTGGGTCCTTCCTAAGTACCAAGTAGCTCTGAGTTGGTGTCAGACTCAGAAATCTGAGGCATTACCCTTGGTAAGGAGAGGGGTGAGTGGCTAGGTCTTTGATTGGCTTCCAACTGCCTGAATGTTATAAAGGATTTCTCTTGAGTGAATGAAAGTCCTTAGCTCTTCATATTCCAGCTTCTTTAAAAATTTTGAACTCTAAGAGCAATAAATTACAAACTACAAGAACCCAGGATTGCTTCTGTGGGTCAGCAGAATTGCTTTAAGCTGAACTAGCAAACTTCCCAATTGTCATCCCTCCAAGAAACATGATTTCAACACTAGGATATTAATCATGTTACTGAGTTGCATCTAAAAAGTAGTGAAGACTATTATGAGAGTAAAATTTGAAAATTCTGATTATTGATAGCATTACTCTTAATATTGATGGTATTATTAAAATTCACTGTTTTGATTTGGTGAGTTGTGTGGATGTGCTTACTGATTTTTTTAAGTTAGAAACTGGACTAAGGGATTTTAGAATTTGTCCAGAGTTATGTAGTAGGCAATATAACTATTTGAACTTACATCAACAAATAGTTATTAGGCACCTACTAAAAGTAAAGCCCTATGCTGTGTACTGATTACACAATGGTTTTTAAAATGACATAATATCTGTCTTTAAGAAGCTAATAGACTACCAGGGGCTGGTGGAGGATGATATAGCCTGGTGAGGATTACACAAATAAAAATGATGAAAGAAAAACATAATAAGGGGGAGGAGCCAAGATGGTGGAGTAGAAAGATTCACATATGCTAGCTCCGAGCCCACAGCCCATAAATTACCTGTAAAGAGGAACTCCCAACAAGTTCTGAAGCAGTGGAAGCCACACAACAATGGAATGGAGGAGATTTCTGTTCCAGAAAGACCTGAAAAACCGACACCAAAGGTCTGTCGTGCACCGGACTGGAGCAGAGCCCAGCCCTGCCTTGGCCACACTGCACCAAGAGCAGCAGATCCGAGCAGGCTTCAGGGACAGAATCTCCAGCGTCTGCGAAGGTCCCTCCACCCACAGGCACAAAGGTTAGTGAGAGAATCCTTATGGCTAGCCAAGAGGGGAGCAGGGTGTCTCCATAACTCAGGCCCCCTCAGGAGGTAGCAGCAGAGGCAGCAGCAGACAGGGGCTCCCAAAGCAGACAGGAACTCGGATCCATTATTGAAGATCTCCACATAAACCCCCTGAGGGAATTGAGGACTGTGAGGCAGCCCTGCCCCTACCCAAGAAACTGAACTTAATCTCCCACTGAATGACAGCCCTATCCCCACCTGAGCACCTTAATTTAATTTCACACTGAATAGCAGCCCCGACCCTACCAAAACCCCTGAAGCTGGGGAGCAGCATTTGAATCTCAGCCCCCAAGCACTAGCTGGGCAGATCTGGAGGCAATGTGGGTGTGGAAAGGAATCTCAGAAGTCAAGTAACTAGCTGGGAAAATGCCCAGAAAAGGGAAAAAAATAAGACCATAGAAGGGTACTTTCTTGGTCAACAGATATCTCCTCCCTTCCTTTCTGATGAGGAAGAACAATGCTTACCATCAGGGAAAGACATAGAAGTCAAGGCTTGTATCCCAAACATCCAAAAGAAATATTCAATGGGCTCAGGCCATGGAAGAGCTCAAAAAGGATTTTGAAAATCAAGTTAGACAGGTGGAGGAAAAACTGGGAAGAGAAATGAGAGAGATGCAAGAAAAGCATGAAAAGCAGGTCAACACCATGCTAAAGGAAACCCAAAAAATGCTGAAGAAAATAACACCTTGAAAAATAGGCTAGCCAATGAGGAGAAGAATGCTTTAAAAAGCAGAATCAGCCAAATGGAAAAGGAGGTTCAAAAGCTCACTGAAGAAAATAGTTATCTCAAAATTAGAATGGAACAGATGGAGTCTAATGACTTTCTGAGAAACCAAGAAATCACAAAACAAAACCAAAAGAATGAAAAAATGGAAGAGAATGTGAAATATCTCATTGGAAAAACAACTGACCTGGAAAATAGATCCAGGAGAGGCAATTTAAAAATTATGGGACTACCTGAAAGCCATGATCCAAAAAAGAGCCTAGACATCATCTTTCATGAAATTATCAAGGAAAACTGCCCTGATAGTCTAGAACCAGAGGGCAAAATAAGTATTGAAGGAATCCATCTATCACCGCCTGAAAGAGATCCAAAAAGAGAAACTCCTAGGAACATTGTAGCCAAATTCCAGAATTCCCAGGTCAAGGAGAAAATATTGCAATCAGCTAGAAAGAAACAATTCAAGTATTGTGGAAATACAATCAGGATAACACAAGATCTAGCAGCTTCTACATTAAGGGATTGATGGACATGGAATAGGATATTCCAGAAGTCAAAGGAACTAGGACTAAAATCAAGAATTACCTACCCAGCAAAACTGAGTATAATACTTCAGGGGAAAAACTGGGCTTTCAATGAAAGAGAGGACTTTCAAGCATTCTTGATGAAAGGACCAGAGCTGAAAAGAAAATTTGACTTTCAAACATAAGAATGAAGAGAAGCATGAAAAGGTAAACAGCAAAGAGAAGTCATAAGGGACTTACTAAAGTTCAACTGTTTATATTGCTACATGGAAAGACAATATTTGTAACTCTTGAAACTTTTCAGTATCTGGGTAGTTGGAATTACACACACACACACATACACGTGCATGCACACACAGAGACAAAGAACACAGAGTGAATTGAATAGGATGGGATCATATCTTTAAAAAATCAAGTTAAGCAGTGAAAGAGAAATGTATTGGGAGGAGAGAGGGAGGAATGGAATGGGGCAAATTATCTGTCATGGAAGAGGCAGGCAGGAGACTTTTTAGTGGAGGGAAAAAGAGGGGAGCTGAGAGAAAAACAAGAAGTTTACTCTCATCACATTCGACTAAAGGAAGGAACAAAGTGTGCATTCATTTTGGTATGAAAACCTATCTTACAATACAGGAAAGTGGGGGAGAAGGGGATAAGCAGGGTGGGGGGGATGATGGAAGGGAAGGCAATGGGAGGAGGGAGCAATTTGAAATCAGCACTCTTGGGGAGGGACAAGATCAAAAGAGAGAATAGAAGCAATGGGGGGCAGGATAGGATGGAGGGAAATACAGTTAGTGTTACACAGCACGACTATTATCAAAGTCATTTGCAAAACTACACAGATATGGCCTATATTGAATTGCCTGCCTTCTCAAAGGAAATGGATGCGGAGGGAGGGAAGGGGAGAAATTGGAACTCAAATTTTTAGGAACAACTGTTGAGTATTGTTCCTGCTACTAGAAAATAAGAAATACAGGTAATGAGTTATCTGGCCCTACAGGGTAAAAGAGAAGATGGGGTCAAGGGAAGGGAGGGATGATAGAAGAGAGGGGGCAGATTGGTGACAGGGGCAATTAGAATGCTTGGTGTATTGGAGTAGGGGTAGGGGACAAATGGGGAGAAAATTTGGAGCCCAAAATTTTGTGAAAATGAATGTAAAAATGTTAAATAAATAAATTTATAAAAATAAATAAATAGTAATAGTAATTGCTACATTAAATAGAAAATAATAATTAAATAGTAATTAATATAAAATTATATTAATCTACTGATTCCATAACTTATAATTGCTATGTTAAATTTAACTTAGAGTTTTAGAAAAGCTGTACAAACTCAGTTATCACATACAATCTTCTTTTTTTGTTCTATGTAATTTTTCATGTTTGTTTATGTTTGTCAAATTCATAATAAAAATAAAAGTTTTTTAAAAAAAAAACAATAAGGGGGAAAGGAGAGGTCCATACAAAAGAAATGAAAATTTGTGGAGAGGGAAAACACTTTTAGTTGAAGAGATCAGAGGAAATAAGGATTAAGGATTGTTGAGGATTTCAACAGGTAGAAATGAGAAGGAAGTATGTTCCTGACATGGGGAATATTTTTTGAGAATATTTATGTAGTAAAACAAGATAGAGAAATTGCTATAAAACCTGTTTACTGGAAATGGAGCAGGTATACGTGGGGATAGTATGAAATTGTGCTGAAGTTGGTAGGTTAGATTGAAACCATGGAGTCTCATAAATCTTTATTTTATCCTAGAGCAATAGAAGTAGGCTCTGGGCTCTGGGCATTAGAAGGGTTATTTTGGTAGTTATGTGAGATATTAACTGGAGGGTTGGATGAAAGGAAACCAATTCTGAGTTTGGAGACAGGCAATTAGGATGATGAGTGTGCGAGTGGAGAGGAAGAGAGGAAGAGATAGAATCCAAAGGATAGGGCATTGAAATGGATTTGGAAGGGAAAAGAGGTAGACAAATATGACTCCAAAATTTTGAGGTTGGATAACAACTGAAATAGAAAATTTGGAGGAACAAGTTTAGCTAGTAAGGTGAGTTCAATTTTGGATGTAAGATGTCTTTGGGACACATAGTTGAATGTGTCCACAAACATGAGACTAGATCTTGGGGGAGAGATTGCGTCTGGTTATATCATTGTTGTGGCAATTGAAAATATGGGAGCATACAAGATTGATAAAGAAGAATATGTAGAGAAAGGCCTAAAACTGAGCACAGCATCTTGGGGGCCATCCACATTTGGACAATTGGAATAGATGAACTAGGTGGGGAATTTGGTTCTTAGTTTTAGGCCATAAAACCAAATCATTTGTTAGATATTCATGTAATTAATTACGTTTTGAAGAGAAGGATATTTAGGAGAAGTCCCTGATCACTTTGATTAGTTTACAGGTCTTGAATCTGCTCAAGGCAAGTGAGCAAACGCAGAGAACCCTCTATGTCCTATTGCCTTAAGTTGCCTTAACTTTTAGTTGCGGGGAGGAAGTATCTCCTTTTCCCTCCCCATCTTTTTGCTATATTTAAGAAGCTGTGAGGGAAGAGATGAAGAGGGCAGAGTAGGTCTGTCAATTTACTTTTACAGACCATCACAAAGGTGTGGCTCTTTCACTGAGAATCCATCCTCCTGAGTTCTAGTCAACTACATCATCTGGGAGTCAGCTCCAGTTACTGGAAACCAATTAGGAATTATCTTTGTCCTCTTAACAAGGGACATGTCTTCTCTCTCTGTAGGAGTTGCATTCCTGATTCCAAACAGTTACCCTGTAAGTTCATTAAATTCATTACAGAACTTCCTTGATCAATCTCTCTTACATATTTTTGGAATCTTACTCAATTTGGTAGCTGTCATGTTCTCCACACTGAGATGATGATGGAAAAGGCTCATTGCCATCGATGAGGAGGAAGAAAATAAGGTATTTGTTGGTAAGAGTGCCTGTTCCACAGGACATGGCATTTTGCTCTGAGGACACAAAAAAGTATAAGTCATGCAATCTATTTAAGGAGTTTGCAAACTTATCCAGACAGAACATAGATAACAATAACAGTAATAAAATGCTAAATGTAGATTATGGTTTATAGGCCAGAGATCTCAAACTCTAGACCTCAGTTTTAGTTGCAGTCCTTTACTGTTTTGTCCAGACCAATATGTACTATAATTACCAAGAGTCTAACAAATGATTCACAAATCAGATTAGTGGTATAAATCTATGATGAATATGCAAATTTACTTCAATGCCTCTTACTAAAGAGAGTAAATGGCATAGGAACTCAGACCAGTGGGCATCAGTAAGAGGCTAGTGATATACGGAATCAGATCATAGATTTCAAAGTGGAAGGGGCTTCAGAGGCCATCTATTCAAACCTTCTCATTTTACAGATGAGGAAACTGAGGGCCAAAAAGCTTAATTGATTTGCCATGGAGCAAATAGTCAGCAAGTGGCAGAGCCAGGTTTGGGCCCAGATGACCTGACTTAGAATGCAAGGCTCTTAACACTATGCCAGGTTGCCACACTTCTTACTTGAAAGACTTAAATGAAAGCTTCAAGTAGGGAAATTATGTGAGGGGGGAAAAGAGTCAGAAGTGACATTTAGGATCAATTACATTTAGTAAGTAATCAATGAGTAGGTTAACCTGCATGGAATAACTTACTATTGTTTTTAACTGCCCCCTCCATAGGGAGAAATAGAAGTAGCTATGTAGGACCTTGGATAACAGCATTCAATTTATAGGTTGTGGGAGATGTTAAATTTCACCTCATATTTCAGAGTCATTTAAAACAATTGAATAGAACCTGTTTTAACTGATGGTTTTAGAGTGATAACCCTGGCACTTAGCACTGTGCCTGGCATATAATAGGTATTTAGTAAATGCTTGTTTACTGGATTTGATAAAGATGGTATCATTCTCTGCAGAATACAATATGGTATTTAAAATGTAAAAGACCATCTTGGCAAAAGACAGAGGATCTTGGTTTCCTTGTTGTCATAGAATATTATGAGTTCTTTATCATAGAATAAATATCATTTTTCTGTACACAGTAGCATAGTTTCTAAGTTGTATTTTACATTTCCCATGTGTCCATGTCTATACCTTTGTTTTCTTGAGTGTTATGCATTTTTGCTTAAAACCTACCTTATACTAAGGTATAGAAACAAGCAAAGAAACAGCTATGGGAACAGAAACTTTAACTTTCCTCAAATAGGCTGTACTATAAATAAAAAAAGTTTTTATAAAAAAAATCTATCAACCCAACTTTTGTGAATACCTACCAAATACTCATAATAAATCTAGGGCTTGGGGAGCATGGAGCAAGAAAAATAGTACAAATACCTTGCCCTCTATGGGTTTATAGTCTCATTGGAAAACTAAATTTAATGCACAGGAAATCATTATGAAGAAGGCAAAGTTCTATGAAGGAAATAGGCAATGCTAATGTCACAGTCTGAATGTTCACATCTGTGAACATCATGCAATGAATTGCAAAAAAAAAAAAAGGGGTGAATATGCCAAAAATGTGGATTCTTTGCTATAGTAATAATATGTTCTAATGTTCTTTTTTTGGAGTCCAGCATTATTAATTACATAACTTCTTTTATTCTTGCCTTTGAACAGAGAGATAACAATTTAAGATATTTTGCATTGTATTGGCCTTTCGAGTTGTCAGGGGGCAGAGCACTTGCCATTAAACGGATGTGTGCGGATAATGCACACCACATGGTTTCTTACTGTCTATATGTCTGGCTTTAATCACCAACTTCTTCATGAAATGTTGCAATCCCTTTCTGAGAGTGCTGTTAGAGTGTTCTGTGGTATGGACTGTGGATTATAGGTGAAATTGCACTAAGAGGCTACTGAGGTTAATTATGCCTGAAAGTTTCCAGCACAATCTACTGTCAGTTGACACTTTCTGAATACAATATAAACAATCTAAAGGGAAGCCCTAATTAAGAGAGCAAGAAAGCTACTAGCTCTCTAGAGACTGGCAGTCTTAAAGCTATCTCATGACTCTATTGTGTTTTTATATTTATATTTATTATTATTTCATCCAGACCTGATTCTTGCTTTAGAAACTTTTGTTGGTGAAGACAGACAACTTGCCTTAGATGGTTTCTTAAAGGCACCAAGATGTTAAGTGATTTGCTTATCATGCAGTCTGAGTGTGTGTGTGTGTGTGTGTGTGTGTGTGTGTGACAAATGCAGGTCTCTTTCATTCCAAAACCTTTCCATTATTTTGTGTACCATCTTGCCTTTCATTGTATTAATCAAATGTGTGCTAATATGTTCATAAGGAAAATGGTTCAAAATATTTCAATCCTCAAATTCAGTTTGGAGAAGAAATCATAGGATTTGGAAATGGAAGGGGCCTAAGAGATTTTCTAATCCAAGCCCCTTATTGTACAAGGGAGAAACCTGAAGTCCCCTCAGAGGCTACTTCCTCAGAGTCACTGGTAGCAGATTTTCTCACTCTAATTCCACTATGTTTTCTACTATCTGAAGATACTTTTCTGTATAATGGCTTCTTGAAGATAATATTTCATTATCTTTTTCTGTCCTGCACCTAAACAAAGTGCTGGTCACATGATAGACACCTAACAAATGGTTTCTGATGGTTAGTAGGGTTTTGTTTTCATTTTAGTCTATGTTTAAGTCTCAAAGTCCATGAAAGCCCAATGAGCTATATATGGAAGGAAAGTTTATATACCATTTAGTAAGAATTTTTAAATGATCATTAGTACCCCAGGGAGCCAAATGTAACCTGCATAGGTTGTGTCTATATAACAATACATTTATATATTATATTATGTAAAAATTTAGCAGAAGAATTAACCTGTGAGTGTGTTTCAAAATTCTATTTTCACAGGAATATGGCTCCTGCCATGGTGAAGGAAATTTTTCAGACTGAAGTCCACAGGGAGGTTTGTAGCTGGACTCACCTTGCATTATTGCTAACATTTTTGGAATATAAACAATAAGGATAGAAAAAATTGTTTTAACCTAAAAAATTCAATCCTATCTGGAAATGCCCCTTTCATTTAATAAGTCACCAGTATCTTAGTCCTTTCTCTAAGGAAGGAGTCTTAACCTTTTCCCATGTCATGAATCCTTTGGGAACTCTGGTGAAACCTATGGACTTCTCTCTAAATGTTTTTAAATACATAAAATAGAATGCATAAGATCATAAGGGGAACCAACGGTTAGTGAAAATGGATGTATTTTTTTTTCCATTTCAAGTTCAAAGATGCCAGGTTAAGAGACCGCACTCTAATTTAAGTCACTACAGTAGATAAGCCCAGCTTTCTAAACATGAATTTGTGGCTGGAGGATGAGGTAAGAAAAATAGGAAGAATATGAAGAATTAACACTTGGCATATATAATACTTGCAATGTGGTAAAGAAATTATTGTAAAACTTTATAGTCTTCAAAATTGAAAATGTTTTCTCTTAGCTTTATTTTGTCATCTTTCTCATCTCATTCAAATGAAAGCAATAATATCTGTAGTATTTATCTCATAAGTTCATTGTGAAACTCATACAATCCTTTCTTGAACTCCCCAGTTAATAACCTCCCTACCCTAAATGTGCATTGTATTTATTTGTGTTACATTTTGTACATATTTACTTCTACACATATTGCTTCCTCTGATAGAATGTCAGTTCCTTAAAGGCAGAGACTATTTCATTTTTATCTTTGCATCCCTCAGCACATCTCAAAACATAGTAAGTACTTATTATATTGGTTGTTTGAATAAAGTAATGTATGTTAAATATTCAAATATTATATAAATGTCAGCTATTATCATTAATAGTAGTAGTAAAATGAAAATAAAACTTCGTTATATTCTTTATAATGTCCTCCAAACAAATATATTTCTCTCCTGTTCATACCAATCACAATTTCCAATGGTTTGGGGGGATGGAAGGAAGATGTGAAGTCTTCTACTTTAAGAGCAGAGTTAGCTGGAGGAAAGGGGTTGTAAGGTCACTCAGTCAGTCTTTAAGTGTGGCAATTCTCCACTTTCTCACCTCATTCTCACTTTTTCAGAGCAGGAGCACAGCAATTCGAAATCTGTTTGAGAAGGTTCACATGCCCTTCGTAAACATTAAAACCATCTTGGACACCTTTTCATGGTGACTCCCTTATTACTCACCCCTCCTTACGCAAGACCAGAATGGGAGAAGTGTCACAGACATTTCAAATTTCTTTACCAAATTAAATGTATGTGTATGTGTGAATGTGTATGTATATATATATATATATATATATGTATATATCTGTCTGTATATCAGTGTGTGTATATATGTGTGTTTGTATACGTGTGTATATGTGTATGTACATATGTGTGTTTATATATATACACACATATATCTATGTGTGTATATATATATATAAATACACAGTTATCAGATGAAGGAATTTAAATTTTTCTGGGAGAAATATTTTATTTGATAGTGAGAGGGTGAAAAATAAAATGAAAATGCAGTGTATGAGATCATCTTTATGCTAAACTAAGACATGGGACATTTTTCTACCTATAAAAAAATCCTTTAGAAACATATGAATGGGGTGTTAAGAAAGGAGCAGATACCAGTTACATAGCTTGTCCGTGCCAGTAAATGGCTCATTTTGTTTACAAGTTGTTACTGTCCAAAAGAGACAAGATGAGATTGTCATTATCCAAATGTTGCCCAGTGTTGTCCAACTCAGTTCCTGAATTAACGTCAGGATTTGCCAGAAATCATGTTTATAACATTTAGTGTGTTGTGTAACCATGTGTTAGGTAGTTCAGTTAATGAAATCACTTATTTTAGACTTAGGTTTAAGTCAAATGCATGTTTAATTCTGCTCCCAGAAACAATTTTTATTTTTTGATGAACTGAAACTGATCCAGACTTTGTTGATATTAGGAAACCTTATCCCTACTTTGACTATTTCCCCATGGAGTCTACTCCTTTAACAGAAATTAACCAATTCAGAATTGAACTATTAACATCTCCTATATTTCTAAGTGATTTTGGTGGTTCATTCATTAAAATACAATTGGCAACAAATATGCCTTTCTGTCCTTAATGGATAACTTATTGGCTGCAAATGGGTGGAGCTGATAACAGTTGGGGGAGGCAATTAAATTCTTAGGTTTTATTCAATAGTTCCTTGGCACAAGGTTTGGAATCATAGACTGTTGGAATTGTAAAGTATTTCATGGCATCTAGTCCAACTCCCTTCGTGTTAAAGAGGAAATTGAGTCCCTGAGAACTCATTTGTGCAAGGTTACAAGGAGTTACCTACCGCACAGTACTGCCTATAGGTTCACGCCACTAAATGGGTAGTTCTCATGAAAAATTCCCTAGCAACAAAAGACATAGAGTTAATTTTCCAGTTTAGAATATAGGTAGATTTGACTCCTTAGGATTTATTAGTATATTTTTAATTAAGATGATAAGCCTTATCATTCTAGCATGAGGAATGAGGTAGCCACCTCATATTATCTTCATATATGAAATTTATGTAGCTTTCTTTCCAAAATGGTTTTATGGAGTAAAATCTATGGAATCTCCTCTTTCATGAAGAGTTGTACAAGACCAAAATGACGGAACAACAATGAAACTCTTAAAGAAACTGGCAAAGAAGTTTTACTTCTTATTATATGACACTTTCCTGGACACAAATTCCATTGTTTGAGCTTGTTAATTTAACAGAACCTGCTTTTCTCTCAGCTTTCTTACAGAATGAGGTTATTTCCTCTGGGTTGAAGAAAAATAAAGCATAACCATTTTTAAAGGCTTCACCTCTCTACTTATTTTCCATCTTTAGTTGCCTCAAGCCAGATTCTTTCTGGACATTCCTGAAACTTCTAGCTGTATGACTTCAGGCCAGTTGCTTAACCCTTCTGAGTTTCAATTTCACATCTATAAAACAAAGATGATAATATCAGCTACTTCACAAGGGGGAATGAAATTGCATTATAAGTACAGCCCTTCACAAATCTCAAGGTCCTATATGAATAAATTCTTATTTAATAAATGGTCAGAAGGGATGGCTTATGACTTTTCTCCATTTAGGCAAATAAGTTGAATTTAACAAGATTTCACTATGTTTACTGTTCACTATATAAAAAATATTTGATTCAGTAGAGAAACAAAAACGAAATCATAGCATTTCCCATGAGCCATTTGATACAAGAAAAGACCATTGGTTTAGTACTCAAGTAACCAGGGTTTTACTTTTACCTCTACCTCTCATGCTAACTCACAGAGTTACCTTTAAGAATGATGGATTCCAGATTCATAGAGCACGATAATCAGAATAAAGTATGCTGAGTGCCCCTAAATTTTAAAAATTATTTTTAAAATCTTTTATGGTTTGTTTCCCATCCTTTTTCCTTACCCTAGATTTGAATGAAACAAACTATCTCTTTGTAAGTTCCATTTTGCTAGAGTTGATGTTTTTACCATGGCCACATACACACACACATATGTGTACATATGTGTATATATATATACATATATATATATATATATATATATATATATATTTCCTCAGAGGTTTCTGATAATTTACAGAGAGGTTGGTCACATGAAATAAGGGCAGAGGATTCCCTGCTGAAGACTGGCTTCATTCAAATGCTGGCCTAGCCAGTGTTGGATCTAATAAGTAGCAATGGAGACCAGTATTACCAAGTTCAGGGAATCATCAAAGGTAATAAAAGTGAGATCAGACCAAAGCAGCATCTGGGAGTGAAGTTTTAAGTAGTAGGCAGGAATGTGTACTAATTATTGGATTGTTAATACATTACATGTGTTGTGGAGAGGGGATGGTGTGACTTAGGGCAGGCAGTAGCTGAGCCAGTAGCCCTGGGTTTTATCCATCACAGATTTGGTATTAAAACCCCAGCTGCTTTATAATGTTTCTAATGCATAAAAAAAAAATCCTTTGCAAGGCTTGTTACTTCAACCAAATGCAACACCACTTACAGATGTCTTGCTATTTATATATATAAGGCCTAGAACCATTTGGATCCCTAATGAGCAGGATGGAAAGCTTAGATAGATTCCCCTTAATTCTTTATTATTGTGGTTGTGAAGAGTACAGAATTTAAGGGGTTTAAAGTTCATTAGATATAGTTAGTTAGATTGAAAAAAAAGTTGTTACTTACCTGAAAACAAGAACGGTCTTCCTGAAAGTGGGCTGGTCCATGATAGATAATCAATTTTCAGTGATTTGGTTCTGCACAGTAGAATCTTTGGGGATTTTAGACAAGAGTAATAACAAAAGCAAAAACATGTAGTAGTTGAAGAAAAAAAGCTTATGATGAAAATAATTTCTTCAGTGTTCCAGATGCCACTTAGTGGATTGTCACATGATCTTGTCAACACTGTGATACTGAGCAATATTCAGAAAGCTGCAGAAAGTTGTGCAGGATTAATATGAAACCCAACTACAGCTTCTTTGTTTCAATTGCTTAAATAAGAAATTATTTGAAATATTCATCAGGCTATAAGACTCAAAATCTTGTATAAATTCACATTATAAACAAGTGGAAAAAAATTGGATGATTAAAACAAGAGGGTACTCTTGTACTCTTTATGGGTACCCTTTGCCAATCTCCTTAAATGAAGATACAAACAGCTTCGTCTTTGCTTTTCATAATTTTTGTTTTGATTACTTTTAATCTTGTGGTTGATAGTTTAAAAATAAATATGGGAGGGATATGAATTTATTCAAACTATTAATTTTATAGTAAATGTGGATGTTCCAATGAAATGAAAATGATATTAGAAAAATAGTATGACATAAAGGATAGGACAAGGTAGTCAGTCTTGGCTCAAAATTCTTTCATTTTATAGGAGGGAGAAATTGAGGCTCAGAGAGTTTTGGTTTACATGGTTAGTGTCAAAACCAGGCCTAAAACCCCAGTTTTCTAATTTCATGGTTAATATTCTCTCTGCTCTACTGTGCTGACTCTCAAAATAGGTTCTGAGTCATGAATTCATATCATTGTAAATGTACCTATAAAAACAATTATGAGAATTCTAACTATGTGTATATGGGAGACCATATGATATAATGGAAAGAACATGGGTTCTGGATTCAGAGGATTTGGATTCACATCCTGCCTCTAATTCTATCTGTGTAAACTTGGACAAGTCACTTAATTTCCCTAGGTCTCCGTTTCTTTTTCTGTAAAATGAAGGGATTGAAACAGATAAGCTCTGAAGTTCCTTTCAAGTGCTAGACTATGAGCTTGTGACATGTGATCCTGGGTTAGTCACTTCTCAGTATTTCATGAAACACTCTAAAACAATATAATATAGAAGAGTGAGTTGCCCATTTGTTTTAGAAGAGAAATTTCCATACTGGGAGTTATTCATGTCAATGAAATCTCAGGTCTAGACAAAAAAACTCACAGTATAACAAAAAAGTGAAGACATGCGAATGCATAATATTGCTTAAAGGTGGTCCTAAATGTCATTACCTTTTATTCTTCAGTGTTCAAATGTTTTCTTAATATAATGTCTATGTATGAAAAAACATAATAACAAGAAATCCAACTTGTTTGGATTAGAGAGCACGTGAAGGAGTGTTACTAATCTAGGCTAAGTCTGAAAAGGTGGGATGGAGTCGAACTGTGAAGGCTTTTAAATGTCAACTACATAAGTTTGTATTTCACCCTAAAGGTAAGAGGGAACCACTGTTGCTATAGGAAACTTTCCTCAAAACAGTACTTTGAGGTAGTAGTATAATATTTTCCCTGTTTTATATTCCCTTTGCATTACTGTGGGACTTCTCTAAATTCTAGGAAGTTCATTGTTGGGAAAAGCTCATCACTCCTCCAAGATCCGATTAGCCTCTATCTCTTCACTACTCTTTGCTCATCTTGATTGAAGGTTAGAAGCATAAATTCCAAAACCTCCTTGTACAGAGGGAGCTCAACTCAGAACATCTCATTCTCACCTGCTTTCACCTGCATGGGATTTCTCTGATTTCATCCAGTACCTTTATCACCCCACCCCAGTCCCAACTTTTCTTCTTTTGTGTGTTGTTTTCTACCATTGGATAGTTTGGTATTACAATTGATAGAGGACCAGACCTGGAGTAAGGAGGACTTATCTTTCTGAGTGCAAATGCAAAAGCCTCAGATACTTACAAGCTGCGTGACCCTGGGCAAGTCACTTAACCATGTTTACCTCAGTTTCCTCATCTGTAAAATGAACTGGAGAAGGAAATGGCAAACCACTCCAATATCTCTGACAAGAATACCCCAAATGAGGTCAGGAAGAGTTGGAAACCACTGAACAGTAGTTTACTCCATTAGACTGTAAATTCTTCAAAGGCAGGGACTGTTTCACTTTTTTTTATTTATGTCCCCAGATCTTACCACAGTACCTGGTAGAAAGTGAGCGCTTACTACAAGTTTTTTGATTGACTGACTCATAGTGAGAGAAAATGAAGCTCAGAAGGTTTCAGTTACTTGTGAATTATTGAGACAAGCCTTAAACAGTCCATTCCGTCTCAGTCTGTTATTCTTTCTGTTCTCTCAAAAGAGGTTCTGAATTGGAAGATTTCCTAGCATCTAACTCCCATATTACAAGAGGATAATGCATTTAAGACTTTCTCTTATGTTATCCAGAAGATGTTTGGGGGAAAAAACAACTGAAAATGCTCAATGGGTTATTGGCATCATGTTTGTTAATATGTTTTGTGCATGTGCTCACATCTCGTACTGCTTTCTGTCAGTGAGCACGAGCCCTGGCCTTGGATCTAATCAGCAAATATAGTATGACTGTACATAAAGTTTGGGTGCATGACTATTATTATTTTTCAGGAAAGTAGGAATTAATTCATTCAATCTACAAAACATTGTGGATTACATTCTGATTAACCCTGAAAAAAGTATGCTGAATTTTCATTAGATCTGAAATTTCAGCTGTTGCTTAAAGATGGAATTACATTCTTTTTCTTTCAAAAAGTAAAGTCATTAAAGATTTTTTTTTAAATCATACCTGGCTGAATAATCTATGATTTCACTAGGGTTGGTAATTACCAGTGTGGGAATTCACAGGCACAATCATTTTAGTGCTTGAAGGGAACATAAGGGTCATCTGTAGACTTGGAACTGGAAAGGATGTCAAATGCACAAATAAATTTCCAGAGAGGTTAAATAACTTATTCAAGATTATATAGGTAATAATTCCAAAGCCAACATTCCCTGAGTCCCTCCATTTATGCAAATAATAGACTCACAAAGCATCTGTGATTTAATAAATCAGCCAGAGAGTTGCATAGAGAAGTTAAAGGATTTGCCTAAGGTCAGACAGTAATTGTTAGAGGTAGAATATAAACCCAAGTCTTCATGATTAAAAGTCTGGCCTCTGCCTGCTAAGCTAGACTGCCTTTTAAATGTTTTTAAAAACAATAACAAAATACTACGCATGTATCAGGACCCAGGTAAAGTAGACCAAAGCATTTAATATAAATAAAACAGGCAGCAGCCACAGCCCCAAAAGGGAAAAAAATGTGTCTATAAAAGCCAATTCACACTGATTGGCTTTATGCTATGATCTGAAAAGGAATTCTCTTTTCTTAGAGAAAGAAAAGAAGTCCAGAAACTGAGAGCTTTCTTGCCTCCAGTTCCCTGGAGAGAGTAAAGTTGAAACATTTCTTGTTTTATTTCAAAAAGGAGAAGGTTTGTCTTCATCTGACCAGAGTTTTATTTTAAGTAGTTCTTGAATCCTCAAGGATTATTTTTTTAATCTTTAAAAAATTACTTGCAAATAAAAATGTGAGGTAGAATCAAAGGGCATAAGACAGAGAAAGCGACCTGCATTTTATCAAGGGGGTGACATCTCAGCCCAGGTCCTTACTGACCAGAAGAAAAGGAGAGCAAATTTCTGACTTTTTTTTTCTTTATTGGGTAGGAGATCAAGTTAATACCTTATAGGAGAAATTGACAGAAAACATCATGTCCTCAAGGCATATTTTGCCATTTCTAATTAGAGTATTTTAAGAGAAGAGAAGCAGTTTATGTTATAGATTGCATTGCATTACCCCATAAGTGTCTGCTTTCTAAAGTACAAAGAAAAGACCTTCATGGTCCATATGGATCTTTACTCTTACAAAAGCTGCTCTTGATTAACTTATTTGTTTGGGGATGTGGAGGAAGGCAAAGTTCTGCCACTTCCCCTATTTTGAATTCATTCCAGAATGTTGTAATGATACATTAAGTTATTGAGCTAGAGTAGTTTGAGAAAATCGGTATCCATCTGCTTACCATGAGAACTCCCTTGTCCCCAGTCTCTTATGCAAGTCGCATAGAAACACTATAACCTGAATATTGTACTAATTGATCTGTGGAAGTAAAAAAAATAAGATTTGCTGCTTCAGAAACTGATCACAGTTATAGCATCATAGGCCTTAGAAGAGCAGAGGAACCTTTAAGGTCTAACATTCCAATCCCCTACTTTGCAAACGAGGAAAGTATGGTCTGGGGAAGTTAAATAACATGTCTAAGGTCACACAGGTATCAGTCTATCAAAATACACTTTTTAAGTGTTTATAAAATCTGTGTTTATAATGTGCTAATGACTAGTTTACATTGTAATAGGAGAGATAACATAAAAATAATTGTTACATAAAAGGTAATCTTGGATTGAAGTGGATTGAAGGTAATCTTGAAGGGATAAATCTCCTGTAGTTGAGAATACTAGAGAAAGCCTCCTGCTGAAGGTGACATTTGAGCTAAGTCTTGAAGAAAGTCAGGGCAACCAGGAAGTAGAAATGTAAGAGACAAAGTATTCCAGGCAATAACCAATGAAATGGTCTTGGAGCCCAGTCGTGGTGTATTGTGTGAAGGACAGCAAGAAGTCCCATGTCACTGTCTCTTAGAGTGTATAGAGGAGAGTAATGGGTAAGAAGAAAGGAAGGAAGGTGTTAACTTATGAAGGGCTTTAAAAAGGATTTTTATATTTTATTATATGAAGGAGGATTTATATTTGATCGTAAAAGTATTAGGGAGCCATTGGAATTTATGAATGAAGGGATGAGGAGGACATAGTCAGACCTCTGATATAAGATCACTTTGGAACCTAACTCTTTTATATGTTTTCTAAGACTACTGAACAAAAGCAAAACTGTACTATAGAACTATTATCTGAACTAGACCATTGTTTCTAGCCAAATTACACTATTAAATGTTGCCCAAACTCTGGATCTTATTTTTCGCTTCTGTGCCTTCACATGGGCTGTTCCTGGAATACACTCCTCTCACCTTCACCTCTCAATTTTTATCTTGTGCTTCTTCATGTCCAGTGCTCTCTCCATCAGTTCAGCTTACTGCTCATTTCCTCTTGAAATAAGCTCCTATTTACTCTTCTGTACTAGTCTTGTATCCCTCCAATCAAATTTAATCTCCTTGAAGGCAGGGCTATTGTGTCTTTGTGTCCCAATACCTGGCATCCTAACTGACTCATAATAAGTTTTTAATAAATGCTTTTTGGTTAGTTATATGTAGTAAGCATCTAATAAATGTTGAATTGATATGAACTTAGACTAATATGTCAGAATGTAGTTCATGGAGTGATCATAGATTATTAATGATAGAAGGGGACCTGAGGGATCATTTAACTTCTTAATTTTATCTTGCCCTCCCCCCAACAATAAAATGAGGTCCAGAAAATTTAAATGAATAGCTAGTTTGGGTTCTCTGAACTTGTATCGGAGTCAAGACCACACTGAAGGTCTATTGACTCCCAGTAAATTACTTTTTTCATTAGTATGGATTTTATTATCATTTCAAGTAATATCATACCTCATGTTTTCTCATTATCATACCATTAACTCTGCAAAGGATATGGAACAAAATTCACTGCGGCATTACATTAAGGATATCTCACTACTAGCCCACTTCTTAAATCATAATAGTTCAGCACATTTAAAATTTCTCTAAGCTGAGCCAACAGCAAACTGCTTTTGTCTTACCCAGGAGCCTTATATCTAAGATACCACACAAAAGATAATGGAGACAAATGGTGGATATATACAGGCTTTAACATATAGTAATCAAGGAGGACTTGCAAAAAGGAATAGAAGTTAAGAAGCAATCATTATGTATCTAGGTGTCTGGTACTAAGTGTCTACTATGTGCTAAGCACTATGCAAAGAATACTGGAAAGGTAGGAAGGGGCCAAATTATAATGGGCTTTAAAAGTCAAAGAGAATTTTATTATAAGAGTAAAAGACACAATCCATGATTGTATAATAGGAAGGGAAGAGGAGCTGGTCATATGGTGAGACATGACAAATGGACAGTAAAGTGTTTTCTAGAATTTTTGATGTAAGGAGAAATTGAAAAAGGACCTTTGCAAATTGGATGGACCATTTCAGTGAAGTCACAAAAGAATATGGACAGTAAGCATGGATGGGTTGCAATCTGCATCATTTCAGGGAGCTTATGAATCAATGAGATAAGCAGTACATTTGAAGATGTTTAGGATATTCTTGTAAAACTCTCAAGTAGTTCTATATTTCATTTAGTAGTCTATAAGCTTCTTGTGTTTGGTGCAACTAGTTTAATGTCACTGACATCCAAGCACAACTGGAAGAGGTCTCCATCTACAGGGAATTTTTCTTTAATTTGAACTCTGTATCAGATTTCTTTCATGGTAATCACAGATATCTCTAGCAAGCATGCATCTCTATTTTATGCCTCAACTGATATTATTGGCCAAGAAAATATCAAACAAGATTATCTCTGATTGAATCTTATATAGTTTTGACACATAAGTAGAAGATACTTGCTGGAGGAGAGTCTTTAAAGTAGTGTTGGAAGGCAGTGGAGAGGCACATGTGAATGTGAGCAGACTGTAATATGTTAAGAACAAGGAATTATATGGATATCATATTTCTTGCCTTCTCAATATGTGGGGGATGGTTAAAGTGAGAGAAGATTTTGGAAATAGAAATACATTTTTATTTAAAAAAAAGAAATTATAAAGGAAAGTTAGAATAAAATATTTTATTGAAGAATTTTATAATTGGAAAGGCTAGAGGACATGACAATAAAACAGAAGTGAGGGGTAAGCTACAGATTGCCGTGAAGTCCACTGGTATATTTATAAGGTTAAGAGAAATTGAAGAAGGGCTGTGTCATACTGACTGGGGCTCCTGTGGTGCACCTGTGAGAGAACTGAGCCAAGTCACCCAGGATGGGCAGACATAGAGGAAGTTTGATCTTTTTTGCTAGAGGTAATGTCCACACTGACCACATTGAAAATCCATTTGAGAATGTTTTTGTAATAAAGTTTTGTTCAACTCCCTTTTTAACATGAGAATAGTGTGTCCCTTTTAATACAGTGTACTAGTCCAATGCTGCCAATTCTCCTTGTAGCATTGGTTATTTTATTTCATAAACATAAAAATTTCCCAAGTAAAAGGAAATTAATTTTTATGAATTAGAAAGAAGTACATTTTAATGTAAATATGAAACCTATGTCAAGGCTATTACTAAGGCCTTCATCCAACTTTTTCCACATTTTTCATACAAAAGCATTTAAGACTAAACCAACTTCATTTCCCTTATTAACTCTGAAAATATTTGAACTGAGGCATAAACTATGAAATTATAACTTTAGGGAAAAATGGAATTTGATGATTATCGGACATCCCAAAGAAGATCATCTTTAAAAAGAAATGATTGATGCTTTCCCAGCATTTTTGTATAATTTTTCTTTTAATGTAGCTTTTACTTCTGAATATATTCATCTCCCTTTCTTGATCTAGCAAGCTATCCCTTATAATGGAATTTTAAAAAAAGATGGGGGTAGTGAAATAATTGAACAAAACTAACCAACTTGTCAGCTGATCCTTATAGTACATACAATGTTCCACACTCATAGTCCCCCATGTCTACAAAGAAGGGAGAGAGGTACATCTCCTCACCTTCTCTAAGACCTAGAATGGACATTGCAGTTACATGGCATTCCGTTTAAGTTGTTGTTTCCATTTATATTGCTGTACTCATTGTATATGTTGTTTTTCCATTTCTGTTTCCTTTACTCTACATGAGTTTATATGTCCTTCCTTCCAAGGGACTCATTTTAAAAGAGAATATACTATCTACCATTAGTGAACATTAGAAGTGGGAGGTACTAGTCATCAGAGAATGATATTGAGAGACAAAAAGCATTAAAATTAGAGATGAAGAAATGGGTTTGCTCAAATTAAAACAACAATAACAAAGAAGACTAGCTATTCCTTTGATGAGTCTTTGATCTCATCAGTGTGGGTAACCCTTCAGTGATGTAAATCGCACTGAATCCATCTCTGCCAGTTCTGTGTGACCCTCATCGGTATCTTCCCTTTAATTCACCATAGACTGTCCACCAATGGGTTGGGGAGCTTTCTTGGGATTTCTTAACATTATATAAATGCAAGTGGAGCATACAGGCTGTCTATCAGATATACCTAACTCTTGCTACATGGGCTACCCTTCTTTGCCCAGTTATAATTTCTCTAGTGATGTTTTTTGTGCTATTTCTCTTCATTTATCATGTGTTGCAGCCTGATCACAGGCTTTTCTTTATGTGCTACTCTGCTGTTTCTTTGTAGTGTGAAGTTGACTCTGGCTTTTCAAAGGCTATAGTCATAGGCTTTATGGAGTGTAAGCCCTGGAAGGTCCAGCCATGGTGGAAAGACTTTGACTATGAACCTGGCACCTGATTATGTCAGTTTTCCTTTACCCTGGGAATTTCTCTACCCTCTAATCCTCTCTTCACTGGTTGGTGAATCTCTGGCATGGACCACCATTTAATGAAGTACCCAGGCTGTGTTCGCTTCACGTCTGGCTCTTTCCTTACTATGGATTTCTTAGCTTCCTTGCCAGCAGCAGCCTTCTCACACTGGAGATGTCACTCTCCTGAAGTCTTCTCATCTAATTGTCGAATCCCTATTCAAAGTCATCATTTCATTTACTTCACTCCTAACTCCATTTCACGTTCTCTTTCTTGTCATCAGTCTTGCCCCTTGCTGTCTACTCTTTTTCTAGCTTCCTTTTATGTATGTCTTCCCTCATTAGAAGGAATGGAATGTAGGAACTGTCTTTTTTGCTTATATTTATATTTCCAGCACTTAGTACAGTTCCTAATGTATAGTAAAAAGCTAATAAATACTATATTTATCTATGTCTATATATCTTTATCAGATGTGTGTATATATCCATGTATGTGTATATGTGTATGAATATATATGTATATATGTACATACATATACATATATATATATATACATAAGAGTATGTGTATGCACACATATGTATGTATATTTCCCAGGATTAACTTAGATAAATATGGAGTTTATATATAGTAGTCTGGCCACTTAATGATATGGTAACTCATAAAGCTTTATAATTCAATCGCATGTCACCTCTTTCATAAGTTGACAATTGAGAAATTGGGCTAATTTATTTTTCTCTTGTTTTCTACATTCACTTATGGTTCTATCATACCATAAATAGGAGCATAAGTGTTACAAATGTCATTTTCCTTGATTATTTTTTTAGGAACAGAATTTTGATCCTATTTTTTACCTACATGTTTTCTCTGTCCAGGTGTGCCTATATATTGGCTCCTTTTGATCCAATCTGGCTTAGCAAATTAAAAACTTCTAGACAGGGTAGGAATTTGATTTTGATATCAAGGTCTCTTTGGTGCTGGTACCTTGATAGTGTTATCTTGAGCTTTAACTAGCCATTATCTTCATTTACTATGGAGGTCATGGCTGTTTTCCCAGATTTAACATCCACATTGTCTTACTTTTTAAAAAATTTCTATGTATTGGTATGCATGTGTCTCAGTGTTTGACCCATTGCTTCTCCTTACATATTACATCTCTGCCTGTCTAGACTTCTAAAAACAAGCTATCTGTTTTTTAATCACATTTTGTCACTTATTTTAAATTTATGAAGGCTTGAAATGGGAGTCATTTTCAAGTAGAGATTTAGGCTTCATCATTTAGATGATCTGTAAAGCATTTTTCGACTTTCAGATTTTTCTGTTCCATAATCACATCTATGTTTGGAGAGCAGTTTGCTCGTTCATTTGTTTTTTTGAAACAATATTTATTCTGGTGCCTGGAAATAAATACAAAGACATCCCAGAAAGAAAAATGTGAGAGGAGAATTACTTGGAATATTGTGATCTCATTGTGAGATATAAAAGTAAACTGGGATCTAGGACTTTATATTTTTAAGATTTTGATAAGTATTTCAATATTGTTAGTTTCCTTTGTAGCCCCATGCTTTTGATTTTGTGCATGTAAGAACATTATTCTGAGAAGGGGTTCATATACTTCACTAGACAGTTACCAAAAGGGTTAAAACTCTTGCTCTGGAATTTTGCTAGTTTTAGTCACAGGATAATTGACTGTTCTAAAAAGCGCGTATTGCCTCCCATTGCTGCCACTTGGAGTGGATATATTATTGTTCTTTCCATCAGGATAACCTGGGTTCAGATGCTACTTTGGGTATTTTTATTTGTGTTAAACCCTGAGCAAGTCATTCAACTTATCTCAGCCTTAGAAGTTTCCTTCCTCGTCTGTAAAGTGAATATGATAATAGCACCTGCTTCACAGTTATTATAGGATCGAACGAGACAATGTGCCCAGTGCTACATAAACCTTATAGTTCTGCATGAATCATTATTAGTAGTAATTTTTATTCTTTTGTCTTACTTTATTTCCCCTCATGAACAGTGTACTTCTTGAAAAGAGGGATCCTATGTAATTTGTGCTTCACTGTATGCTAGTAACTGTCTTGTGCAATTAATGCTCAGAGGATATTTGTCAAGTGAGTGAGTCAATGAATGTATAATAAGAATTCTTACTATTTTCTTGTGGTTGAAAGTCAATTTTCTAGCAGGTTTCTGATCAGTTACTTAGTTGATGGCAGTGTTCTGTGTAATATTGTGAATTCATCATTTTGAAGTGACATTGTCTATCCCCTTTTTGGTTATGATATCTGGTTCATTAGTGTGCCTCTCTTCTTCTTAATAAACTTGGAAACTCCTTGCACCAAAGTCAATTACCGTTACCTCATTAACTTAGCCTGAGCTATCTGGTATATATGTCAAAGGAAGAGCCTGGACATTACCCCAGAGCACTCTAACTGCTACACCATACTGATTTGTTAAAATTATATGATAACAATTGAAATTTACATAACATTTAAAGTCTTACAAAGTGTTTTCCTCAGAATAATTCTGTGAGGAATTAAAAATGTAATTACCCCTTTTTAGAAATGAGGTAATATAGGTAGGTCACATGAATAGTTATCAGAAATGAAATATTATTTGTTCTTTATAGTGAAAAAAGAATTAGATTCATGGCATTTTAGAGGTCGAAACAATCTCCAAGATTGGTTAGAATCTCGGTTAGAAGAATAGGACCAGAGATTTAGAAATAGAAGGACCTGAGAGGGCTTCTTATCCAACCACCTCATTTTACAGAGGAGGAAACTGAAGCCCAGAAATATGCCCAAGGTCACATATTGGCAAACGCTGGGGTTAGAAACCAAGTTTCCTGTCTTTCTTGTGCATATTTCTCCCCTAGGAGTCTCCTATTATTCACTCTTTGGCAGTGTGCTCCATTTACTGTGCTACTGTAAAGCTTCTCTCATCACTGGTCCTTTACGGATTAACTTAGTTCATTTGTGCTTCCTCCACTGGTCAAATAGAGTACTTTTATCATGACCATTTTCTTAGGTAGAATTATTCGGCATTTTGTTTACAGCACCTGTTAACTATTTTCAACTACAATGGCAGCTTCCAAGTGAAATACACAATGAATTCACAATTATGGTTATAACCTTCATATATACATATATATGTATACACATATTCATATATATCTGTGTATACATATATATATGTACATATGCATGTGTGTACACCATCTTTTCACCTTCCTCACAGACAGTATCTGCCCTTTTCTTTTTGAACTTACAGGAAACTTCGGGGTAGTCATCTGCCTTCAAAAAGTGGTTTTTCTCCCCTTTTTTCTAGACTTAACACCTACTTTGATGTCCATTTCTCTTTTTTTCAGAGGGAAATTCCTTGTTATGTTTTCCCTTTCTGTTTCTAGGAATGTACTATTGCTGGTGTCTCTAGAAACTGGGGTGGGTAGAGAGGATCTCTAAACTACCTGAATGAAATTTAGGCCTCCTGTCCAACTTCCTTATGGTTTGTAACTGAGTTTGTAACACTAAGGCAGAAACTGCAAGTTAGCAAGCAACAGGATGGTCAGGAGCAACTTTTGGGAAGTGTACAACCAAAAGTTTCAGAACATCCAGAGATGTTTCTTCTTTATCTATTGTGTGCCAGGTGTGACCATCTGTTGTCTTAACTGCTTAACATACTCCATGATGCAGTGAAGATGGCATTGGATTTGAAGAGAGGAGACACAGGTTCAAGTTTCAGCTTTACCCTTTACAAAGTACGTGACCTTGGAGCATATACTTAACCTTTTTGAGAAGCGCTTTCCTCCTAGAAGTTGGACTAGATCTTTACAAAGCCTTTTCACCTCTTAAAATCCTATGTTTTCATTCGATGAGCTATTTTTCTGAACTATATTATAGTACATTCTTTTGAGGTTGCTGCTGTAAGGCATTTCTTTTATAGATAAAAGATCTGAGTTACAGAGAGTGAAAGTCATAGTTTGGGGACATACATAGAAACAAGAATTAAGAATTGATGACTCATGATCCAGATCTTTCTCTCAAGCAACATTTAAAGAAGGGGTATGATTCTAATTCTTTAAACAATTTTATTTAACTTTTCCAAATCTGATAAGAAGCGGGCCCCTTTCATCCTTTCATATTCTTCTTCTACCTATATCTGTTTCCTTATTTCTCACCTCTTCCTTCCACAACCTCAAGAGGTCAGTGGCTTTGCGGGTTCTGGAAAAAAAAAATCCAAATTTGACTAGGATTGGGGTAAAGAGGAAGATGTTACTGAACAGTATTTGCTAAGTCTTTCAGATTTTCTCCCTCCTATTTTCTAAGCTTCAAGCCTTACAGTCTCTTATATTATTTTTTCCTATCTTACTAACTATACAAAAAAAGCAGAAACTAAACGTAGAGAAACTTAACAAGACTTGACCATTCTTTAGAAGACGTGTGAGGTTCGTGACTTAAGTCTTTAGAGACAAGAGAGGAGTGTTGATAGGAACATAAAAAGAATGAAGATATCTCTGAAGTGCTAGTAGTTTATTTCAAGTGATAAGGGAACTAGTTAGAGGGTCAAAAGTCCTTTGCAGTCTGCAGAAGAAAGTGAAGAGTATGTTAAAGACGGAATGCTTTAAAAAAAAAAAAAAGTGACCAAATGCATGAAGAAACCTTTGTGATAAGGTGTTTGTAATGAATTCTGAAGGAGGGAGGAAACAGGTCATCAAGTCTAAACATTGCTTGTTTGGGTTCATATTTTCTGAAACTGAGTATTGACAGAAAGTTAAGCCACTGTAATTTAGATAGTGACAACCTGAAAATTCTTGTTTTTGCTAGAATTCAGTAAGAATTATTTAACATTAAAAGATAGCCTGAAATATACCATACACTAGAAATAACTTTGATTACATATGCTGTCCCTTTATGTATACAATGCAAAAATATTTAAAAGAAATAAAAATATTTTCCTAAACTTTAGAATTAAGGGATTTATGTTTCAAAAAATGTTTTATTTTGTTTTTCCCACTATGTATATGCAAGCCTACATCTAGACTTTATGATAACTTTTTAAAAAGCCTTTATTTTCTCCTTTCAAATATTTACAAATCACGATGCCCAGTTTTCCAGAAATTTCAAATAAAAAATAATGCTATTTATTTTGTTTAATTAAAATAGGTCATTTATTCTGAAATATGTGCTTTTTTTGTTGTAGAATTTTTCAGATGTTTATGAAGTTTTCTCAAATTGTCCCTTCTTACCTAAAAAGAAAACATAAATTCCTTTAGCAACTTGCAGATAAGGGAAGGAGTAAGAGAGGGAAATCATCTATAAACTAAATTAATCAATTCCCTTTTCCAAGGGCTACCATTTACATCTGACACCCTCCCAATCAAGCTCTTAATGCCTTTTACTTCACTTTTAATTAGGTGGGTAGATAATTTCAACCTACATACATCTCCAGTTTATACCTTAAACTTGTGTTACCTTTCCCCATCTTTTCCTTCCCAGCCACAACAATAAAATATTCACTTTGTTTTGTCCATGGCACATGAAACGGAACTTACTCATTACAAAACCACTAATGACAATTAATAGGATACTTTAACTCAGTCATTTAAGTATTTCTGATAAACAATGTTATAGTGAAGCTTAATGTTTCAGTTCAAAGCTTTCAAGGAGACTTTTGTTACAATTTAGCTCCTTCATAATAAATGTCTCTTTGAACTTGTGTTGCTGTGAGGAAAGGCAAGGGAAAAGCCTTGCTGATCTTTTAAGCACATCAAAGCCTTAAGAAACTAAACATGCTGGACAGATGCTTTTGTCAACCTGAATGGTATCTGCTTCTCCATCTTTAGCAGAAGATAGAGCAGTTTTACTGAAAGGCAGGGAGAGGTTCATGTGCCACAGGAATTCTACCAAGACTTCCTAGATTTTTATGAAATTTTCTTCTGCTTCCCCCATCTTTGGCAAATGATTGTAGGAGCATAGTTGTAGAGCTGAAGGGAATCTTAGAGGTCATATAATTCACCTCCCTCACTTTACAGATGAGGAAACTGAGATACAGGAGAGACTAAGTAACTTCCTCAAATTCACACAGATAGGAAACCCAAAATCTGTGACTCTCTATCTGATTCTTTAAGTTTCTTTCAAACAACAGAAACAAACACTTTGGTGATATGGTTTCTCCCTTCTCTCTTCCTCAGTTGATCAACAAGCATTTATTAAGTGTCTGTTTTGTGCCAGAAAATACAGTAGGCATTATTGATAGAAACACAAAAGGGCAGCAATCTCTCCCCTAAAGGAGGTTATAATCTATCTGAGGAAAACAGTGTTCTCACAACTAAATGGAAAATGTATACAAGATACACAGAAATTGAGGCACTAGCCATTAGGGAAATCAGGGAAGGCTTCTTGAAGGAGGTGATGCTTCAGTAAAGAACTGAATAAAACTAGGTAAACCAAAAGTCCAGTGTGAGAAAAGAAAGAATTCCAGCTATGGACAACAGCTTGTGCCAAGGCACAGAGTTAGGAGAGGGGATGTTATGTAAAGGAAACAAGAATTAGGTGACTTTTGCAGTAGCACAGAGTGAGTAAGAAAGAGTAAAATGTAATTAGACTATAAAGACAGACTGGAGCCAGAAGAGTTTGCACTTTATCATCAGGATAATGGGGAATCAGTGATGCTTCTTGATTCGAGGAGTGGCAAAGTCAGACCTACATCATAAAAATATCATTTTGGCGGCTGTATGGGGATAGACTGGAGAAGAAAGAGTCTGGATGAAGGGAGGCAAATTTCAAAGATCCAGGGGAAAGATAGCAAGATCCTGAGGGTGTTTGTGGTCGGAGCAGAGAAAAGAAAGAAAGAAAAGAGATGTGACAGATGTCAGGGAGAGTGAATTGGTAAGACTTGGCAACTAAATTGGTAAGGTAGATGGTAAGAAAGAGCAAAATGTCAAGGATGACTCTAAGTCATAGACCAGTTGGTGATCTTTTTCAGTGGATAGAGTTTCTCTTTCTCCCACTTTCCTTATTCCAATAATGCATCTTTTTTTATAAATTTCTTATCTTTACTGAACTACATATCTAGATTGAGATATACTTAAAAAGAGATTCGAGAAACATGTTTCTATGCCTTTGATTTCCCAAATGCCACCCTGCCCCTTGCAAACAGGTTTCTGATTTTTTTAGAATGAATAAGTTATTTTGTTGCATAGCTATAGAGTCTAAAATGCAAAGACCTTTAGGGTAGTAACCCATGACTTAGTCATTTACACTTTGGTATGAATTCAATATCAGACCTATTCAGAAGGACAGGCTTTGATTGCAGCGGAAAAGGTCCTAGATCAAAATGGAGGAGACACTCTAAGAAGAAGAGGGTAACATCACTATCATACCAACTATGGGCCCTGTCTTTGTGTGTGTGTGTGTGTGTGTGTGTGTGTGTGTGTGTGTGTGTGGGAGGGGGGGTTTACAGGAAATAAGGAAGGAAAAGTAGATCACTCAGGGTAGTGACTAAGAAGAAAGGTTCTGAAAAAACTGAAGCATATTTATTCATCCACTCTTGTGCTTACATCCAGATGTATCAATTAGTACTGTCATCTTGTCTTAGCTAGTATTATTCTTTTCCTCCATCGTTACCTTTTCTCCTGCCATCTTCTTCATTAACATTTAATTCTTGGCTTAGTTAAGTCATGGATTGGTTTGAAACTTGATCATTTCTAAAAGAGATGAAATTAATGAAAATGTTACTTTTTAGATTCTATCCTGTCATATTTCCCTCCTCTTGAAGGAAGACTGATGGTGAAAATAGGAAAGGAAAGGCTTAGAAAGTTTAAGGACCACTGATTCAGAACATGAGATGTTGTCTCTGTGGTTGAGACTAGTCATCTTTCATTAGTGCTCTAATAGGAAGGAGAAAGAAAGGCACAAGGATGAAAGTAAAAATAAGGCTATCACCTTTCATCTAAGGAGTGGAATGCCATTTTCCCATGAGCAAGTTTTTATCACCTTGAGCATTATTCTCTCCCTCTCTACTTTTCAATAAGTTGAAAGTAAATTAAATTTTAAAAATTAAGTTAAAAGAATCCACATGCTTTTGGACTTATTCAATGTATTAAGTATAATTTAGAAATATAAAAAATCATGAATGATGCAACTTAGAAAAGCTAGCTTCTTAAGGAAAAGAGCTCTACTCCCATGTTAGAATCATTTTCTCTAAGGTTCTATAGGTTAGGGAACTTCTTTTCTATCTCCTACCAATGAGCTATGTGCTTCTATGGAAGGTGTTCACTTTCTCTGTGCTCTTGGTCTGAGCCCAGCAGGGATGGCCTAATCTGGTTGTTAAAACATTTAGTTCATCGGCAGAGAAATGAGTTTGTTGATGGTTACAAATGGGGCCAAAAGTTATAAATAAGAGAGAACTTTTGTTTACACATAACTGCCTTGGTGATCAGCAGTGATGGGAAGCAGGCATCTGTGATTCCATTAATGATTCACAGATAAAGCTTCCAGTTTTTATAAGTTTGGAAAAGTTTATTACTCTTTACATTATCACAGAAGGATTCATTTTATTTCCCTTGTTACTCCTTGTGCTGTTAATTTTTCATGTTTATTTACTATTGATGTCAAATATGGTAAGGGGTCAGAACTATTAGGTTGCTCTTTGGTTCTTCTTAGATTGATGTCATAGTTAAGCAATATTTCTTAATCAGACAATGAGATAACCCCCTTTAAAAAAAAAAAACTTTTATTGATGGCTCTTGCTGTTTATGTTTCAGCCATTTGCCACTCTTCACCTCCACCCACACCCCTTGTACCCTCCTTTATAACAAAGAAAAGTTAAGCAAAACTGATCAACAAACAGCTCTATTTGGCAACACATACAACATTCTGTCTCATAATCATCCCCAATCCTTCAGGTCTCTACAAAGATGAAAGAAATGTGATCAGTATCTTCAAAAAGCAAAAAGGAATTTTTGTGGCTATGTGTTATTAGAAGGTTTATTTTTATAGACATTGTGGTTTCTGTTCAGATTACTGTTCTATATTAAAACCTTCCAAATTAGTATTCAAGATACTAATAGTGGCTGCCATCTTTATAAAATATTAAAAATTATAGAGTGTTTTACAGGTGTCTCATTAGATATTATTAGATATATCTTATATAGATTAGATAGCTTAGATATATAGATTTTATATATATTTGATATGTCTTAATTTATTAGATATCTTAATATATACATATATGTATGAATATATGCATACATGGATATGTATATATGTGTGTGTATTTACATCTACAGAAAGAGAGGGAGAGGGAGAGGGAGAGAGAGAGAATACATACTCCAGCAGAATATAATCTCTCTTAAGGCAAGCACAAGCTTATCATTTTCTTTATATCTCTAGCATCTAGCTCAGTGCACTGCACTTAGCAGGAGCTTAATAAATGCTTCTTTAGTGCATTGATTGTGAAAATGAAACATGTCACTTAGGAGTATTACTTTTTCTCTGCATTAATTATAATGCAATAACCTTTCTTTAATATGAGGAAAAATTCTAAGACTGAGTCTAGACTATCTCACAGATCTTATCAATGACAATATTGAAATTAAAATGAACAAAAATAAATAAAATAAGATTAAGTGTGGCACTAAAAGGAGATAGTTGTGAGATGGATAAACTGATGCTAGATTGTGTGGTCTGGGGAAGTTCAGACTTGAAGAAATTTTTGCTTTACATCTTGGAAATTTTTTTCACTTCTGTCCTTCCAAGAATATCAATGTTGGCATAGAACTAGGTCACCCTAGTTCTCCTTATGACTGGTACATTTTCAAGTACTTGACCAGGATTGGAAGGGCAGTACTTTCTTTTTCTCTCACCACAGTCTCAGGTGATAGCTATTTTTCATCATCATATTTGTCACAGTAAATAGTCTGTGAACTAGGAGATCTGGATTATAACTCTAGTGCTATTACTAACTAGCTATGTGTCTCTGAACTATTCTTTTTATGTGTCTGGACCTCAGTTTTCATATCTAGAAATTGAGCAGATTAGATATGTAAGATGCTGCAATGTGTCTTGTGTTATTAATTTTCCATGTTCATTTGCTGTTGATGTCAAATATGGTAAGGGGTCAAGACTGTTAGGTTGCTCCTTGGTTCTTCTTAGATCTAGACTGATGTCAAAGCTTAGCAGTGTTTCTCTACTTGAGAATCCTACATTTTAATGAAGATTGAATGGCTCGTTGTGATTAGATCAAATTTTAAAATTCTCCCTCTCTCTTCCCCCTTTTATTTGAATTTTTATGATTGTTTGGAATTATATCAAATGCAACTCTTTACTCTTCCTCTTAATCAGGAAAGAAGATCAAAAGAATCAGTTCATAAAAATCATCATTTCAACACTTAAGTAATGATGACAACACAGCATAACAATTATATGATATCATGTCCACTGTCTTTTTGAGTGGATGCTGTATAATATTGTGAAATAATTTACCATAATAAAAACATTGCTTTAAAGCCATGATGTATTATCATTGTCAACATCTAATAAATTAATTTTGTTCCATTAAATCTCACATCCTCCTACTTCTAAATGTTTTATGTGGGCTAAAGCAGATTACGTAGAATTCAGGCACTAGGTTTACATACAAGTAAGAAAAAATCATAATCCATATTTAGTTATTGGTATCTTGAGATATGAAATAAGTGTTACAACTTTGCCTGAATACAAGAAGGCCTTGTCTAGTTGACAGGATTTAAAAAGATCTTTGAAGAAAGGATATGAATATTATTGCAGAAAGGTGGCATAGTGGATAAGAGCACTGGACCTGGAGTCAAGTGGTCAACATTTTTAAGCACCTACTATGTGCCGGGCACTTTGCTAAGGACTGGAGATACAAAAAGAGGCAAAAAGAGGCTATCTCAAGGAGCTTACCATTTACTGAGGGAGATAACATGCAAATATATACAAAGGAAGCTCTATATAGAATCAAAAGAAAATAATTAGCCAAGAGAAGAAATCAGAATTGAGAGATTGGGAAAGACTTCCTGTAAAATATGGGATTTTAGCTGTAATTTAAAGAAAGCCAGGGAAGTCAGGAGAGAAAGTGGAAGAGGGAGAGCATTCCAGGCATGGAGAATAGCCAGAAAAAAATACCTGGAGCTGAGAAATGGACTTTCGTGTTTGTGGAACAGTCAAGAGACCAGTTATCACTGGATTGAAAAATACATGGTGGGAATTAAGGTTTAAGAAGACTGGAAAAGTAGGAGCGAGTTAGGTTATGAAGGTCTTTGATCAGAAAACAAAGAATTTTGTATTTGATCCTAGAGATGATAGGGAGCCACTGGTGTTCATTGTTTTAGGGTGACAGTGACACAGACTTGAGTTTTAGGGAGAAAATCACTTTGGAAGCTGATTAGAGGATGCCTTGGCGTAGGGAGGAAGTTGAGTCAGGCAGACCTACCAGTGGGCTATTTTAATAGTTTAGGGATGAAGTAATGAGAGCCTGCACTACCAAGCATTTTCAGAGGTCCTTGAGAAATGTTGCAGATTTCACAATCAATAGGCCTTGGCAACAGATTGTTTAGGAAAGGCTAGAAAGTGGAGAGTTGAGGATAACTTCTGGGTTGCAAGCCCAGGGAGAGTGTTGCCCTCTCTAGTAACAGGGAAGGTAGAATGGGGTCAGGGTTTAGGGGGAGAGATGATTAGTTTAGTTTTGGACATATTGAGATTAAAATGTCTGCTATAAGAAATAATGAGCTAAATGATTTTAGAAAACCTTAGAAAGACTTGCATGAAACAATGAAAAGCAAAACGAGTCGAACCAAAAAAACATTGTATGTAGCAATAGCAACATTGTTTCAAGAATGCCTTTGGGTGAACAAGTTATTTTGTCTATTGTAAACACCCGAATTAACTATAAAGGACATGTGAAGAAAGATATCTGCATCCAAAGAAAGAACTGATAAATAGAATTATGTATAGAAGAGTTACACACATACGCTCATAGTTACCTATTTGTGTCTATGCTAGCCATTCTAGGACAGGGGAAGGGAGAGAAGAAAAAAGGAAATTTACATGATAATTTTGTTGTATATTTGAAAGCAATGGCAAGATGTGCATAGTAGATTTGCAGTTTTGTGCACAGTCATCTTTTTATTGTATTATGATGTGGAAATTCTTGTTTTATTCCATAAGTTAAAAATAAAATAAGCTCAAAAAATGTCTACTAGACATCCAATCTGAGATGTCTGAAAGGCAGTTGAAGATATGATGTCATCAGGAGGTTAGGGCATGATAGATTTCAGAATCATCAGCATATATGATAATTGTATCCATGGGAGCTAATGAAATCACCATAAAAAATTAAAATAATATAAAGGGTGAAGAGAAGTAAGAGGGTCCAGGACAGAGCCCTGACAAATACCTACAGTTAAGGGTCATGATCTACAAGTCCTGTGTCAGAAAGACTTGAGTTCAAACATGGCTTTAGACAGTAACTGGGTGACCCTTGGCGAGTCTGTCTCTGTTCTCTCATCTATAAAATGTGAATAATAATAGTATTTTTCTCCCAGGGTTGTTAGGATCAAATGAGACAACATTTGTAAAGGACTTTGGCGTACTTACATTGCTGGCATTGTGATGCTATCTATGTTTGGTAGATTTGAAGATGAGAGTAGAGGGCCACAGGCTCATAATTGTATGATATAGAAGGTTTGAAGAGAAATTAAGTTATCACAAAGTGAGAGAACCCTGAAGTCCTGATGCTGTGCAAATATTCCAAGATTCCGATAATCCCACACATCTGTGATCCTATTCATCTGGATATTCCTCACAGCTGTGTATATCTCAACCCATCCATACCTGCCTATGCTATGTGACTTTTGCCCGGGTCCTCCCAATAATGGACCTCAGAGTCTACCCAATGGATGGAGGGCCTGCCTCAAATGATCCTGACATTGAGAGCATCCTAATGGAGCTTATGGGTCATCTACTGACTAACTCTTTCTCTGGCTACATCATCAACCCCTCTTTTATTTTTCCATCACACATCCTTTGTGTAATATTACAGCATTTCTTTTCAAGGAAAAGGGGTGGTTATTTGGGGTTTGTATCACAGATAACACTTACCTGAAGTAAGAAGCCCAGGAACTATTTGGACAAGTTATTTTTAATAGAATATAGTGAGGTATACACAATTCTTCATGGTTGAGTTCAACCCACATAAAATTTGGCATATTACAGTTTGAGAAAGAAAACTATGGCAAGGTTAGAATCTATGGAAGAGAATAGAAGAAAGACCTGTCCCTTTTTGATAGCTGTGGAAGGCAGAGTGGGAGAGTTAGCCTACACAGCTTGCTTTCTATGGCACCCAAATCATCCAAGCTAAAGTCACATGACAGCTTCCAAACCCCGATTGGATACTTCCTCTTTTAGTGAAGAGAGAACTATTTCTGTGTCTATGGGAAATGCTGCATCTGCCATTAGTTACAGTAATAGTTAATGATGAATCAGCTTTTTTATTAGCATGCTCATAGAATGTGTATGTTTTAGGCACACCCATTGGTTATTTTAAATTTATTTAAAATATGATAAGAAAAGATAAGTAATTTAAAGGGTTTTTTTTTATAATTTTCTTTCATCATAATTTGTTATCTGTATTCTTCCATGTGAAACCTACAATTATCTTTCCATAAGAAAGTCCTGGCATAGGGCAGTTTATGATAAATAGTACACACCACCCTGCCTCATGACACTTGTGGAAATTCAAAGTACAAAAATTGCAGTGAATGAACTGGTATGATGGTTTTACTCCTCTGCTTCTGCATTTTCTGTGGAAGTACATACAAGTTTTATTAACCAATAGAACTTCAGGATTTTTCCTGTTTGCAGCTTGGGTGTCTGAGTCTGGAAGTTGACTCCATCCTGATGGGACAGTATTTGCTTTGGACTTGAATATGGGAAATTTTGGAACATTATGGTGGCCTAATGGCAAGATATATTTTTATTTTTAGTATATTTTCATGTTTGGGAGGGGAGATGACAGTTTAGGGGCAATACTAGCTCACTGAAGTTGAGAGGTTTGACCAAGCAGTAATAGCTGTGTGACTGGACAATCCACTTTATCTCCCTCAGTTACAATTTCCCCATCTTTAAAATGAGCCCTTGGGCTAGATGGTCTCGGATGTCTTTTCCAGTTCTTGAGATATGTTCTCACAAACCTTTCAGGTCTGATGCTTCAAATTCATCTCCTCCCTCCTAAAACTTATAGGATAGAAGTTACGAGAATAGATCCTTGTAGTTTTTTAAAATGTTATATATTTCTATGCACATGTATTTCAACCTCTTACATTAAAAGAAATTTTTTAAAATAAGCGGTTTCATATCTAAATGTTCTGGGCCAAGTAGGGAAGATTTAGTTACACCCACCAGAGGGCAGCAGTACACATATGCCACTAGGTACAATACTATACTCTAAATTTGGGTAAAATCTTTTGCAAATCCATTAGCATATTCAAATCAATTCAGCATTTACTAAGAACTTAATGTGTGAGGTTTTGTGCCAGTTTGCAAATTCAAAGGCAAAACTGAAAAGAATAGATATATAAGATTAATGAAATAGGTAGTTTAAAGGTAAGTGCTTAGAACAGGGACAGATGGCAAACTCCAGATTTTACTTCCTGGGTCTGGTACTAACCATATATGAAAGAATCACCTAACATCCTGAGTATTCCCCTAATATTAATTTACAGCTCATGTTCTTAAATACTATGAGGAGTTTTGTTCGTTTTTATAACTGAAGATGGAATTCCTTTAAAAGATCGAAAATGGGAAAGATATGTTGGGTGATCAGCAGACCCCTCCCAGAGAGGGCTCTGTTCTGTCTCTGTTGAGTTGCTTGCAGTCAACAGCACAAGTTTCAGATCAGACGGGGTCAAAGGCTCTCCATATCAAGAACAAAGTCAAGCTAAATGTGAATCATCCAATTTTATTAATAATTATTGGGGAACTATAAGGCTCACAGCACTGTTTCACATTCCTTTTTGCTCACTGCTAATATGATTGCTGATTTCTTGGTTGTTTTTGTACTTTACTTGCATTTGCCTAGTGAGTGATTTCCATCTTTGATCCCATGCCCACATGTTTCTTGTATGCAACAATGGAATCAAAAAACCTGGAAGATATACTCCAGGATATGTTAAGTAGGGTGATGAAAACTAAACCATTGGATCATAATCCTTCTAAGAAACTGGCAAGGCTTTTTTTATGAAAAGAGCACTAATTGCACCCAAACGCCCTCTGCACAACTTGCTCACATGTCTGGAAAGTGACCTCTTTGAAATGCTTTAAATGTCAATGTGTTTTTAGGAGACACTGATTCACACATGGAAACCTCATGAGAGAAACTGCTCTGACCCTCTAATTAAAAGGCACAAGTCAGACTTTTGTACTTTCCTTTGACTTTTCAACTGCCCCCACATAGAGATACAATTAGTTGACCAGAGCCAAAATCATTCAGGCAATTATTTGCATCAGTGGTTGGCCATTTTTTAGGGATACTATCAACCAGAGAGAACATGTTTCAGGGGAAAGACAAAGTGACATGTATTGTTGGTTTTATTGCTAATAAAGCATGGCCTGAAGATGTGACTCCACCAAAAGAAAAAATTTAGAAGCAAACCAACCATGCTACAATGATTTCTGGCCTAAAATATTGGAGACATTTGTAGATGCCATGAGTGGAAACAGAAGTATAAATTCGGACTCTCCATTTAAAATTTTGCATGAAAACCTATATAATATGCCCCCAAATGTGTCTCTTTCCATTACCACATCACCGTGCCCTCCCCAGTGGAAATGTAGAACTTTTATACATGGAGATGGCATTACTAAACTTCCATGTATCTCAAGTAGACAGTTTGTGCTGAACCATTCATGCTATCTTGCTGTTAATGGCCAAGAGTATGCAAGGCAGTTAGCCAAGATTATGGTTTGTCTCTGTGGCAGAAAACAGAATTTTTGTTTATTTTGAAATAGTTGGCTTAGCAAGGTTGGCCTGTATGGTGCAGTACTAAAGTCATCTAAGCTAAAGTCCCTTGAGCATTATTGTTATTACGAAGAGTTCCAAACTCTGATTTGATATACTTTTTTAGTGATAAGGGAAATACTATTCATATATTTACAGGAAATATTTCTTCTACCCTCAGTAAAATTATAGATCTCAGTAGTAAATAATGAATCATCTATTATTAGCATACACATGAGATGTATATGGAGTTAATTCTTTTTTTAGAAAAGTGATATGCCCAGAGAGACTAATAAAAACTTGTTTTAGCTAATAATTTTTGCTTTCTTTTTGTTATCATTTGAATTACAATAAAACTAACAGTCTTTGATCATCCCCACTAATATTAGTGGTACAATAATGTTTGCATTTCAAATATGCTTTTAATTTTCCTAGTCATAGGCAAATTGTTGGTGATGTCTTAATGTCTTAAGGTAGTTAATGCCAAAATACTTGGGTCTGATCTTGAACTGAATAGTCCCCAGATGTATAGTAAGGTAAAAGGTGGAATGACTAACAGAAACCAACTTCCTATCTGTGTGAGACTAACTTAGAAGAGTTTTAAGTTGAGCTTAATTAGACAGTGAGACCCCATAAACTTTCACCTTCACAGCTCCTAGAGATAAAAACTGAGGGCTTTTGTGATTGTGACATAATCCACATATTGGTAAAGGAAGAAGGATCAGCTGTCATTGTCACTTTGCACATGGTTTATAATGTCCCTGCTAACCACTTTCTTGTAAAAAAAAATGTAGTTATCATGGAAACATTAAAAAGTTTCTGAAATAAATTACTGAAAGATTTATAGGCTTTAGACAAGGGTTAAATACTGACATAATTAAGTCTTATAAATATGCTAATATATATGCAAATCACGTAAATCAATATGGGTAGAAATAAAAACATGATTTCATGTGATATAATGGGAAACTTAAAAAAGAATGAATTAAAATAGTTTGTCCAGCTCTAGCTAGGTCTTGGAAAGCAAGTGGAAACATCAAGACTTTGAAGATTTTAAAGGAAGTTCAGCTGCCATTGTCAGGAATTTGGAGCAAACATAGACAATTTATTCAAAGATAGCAAGGTTTAAGGATGAACTGGAACAATTTTCTGACAATGGTCCCATCAATATTTAAGGCTGGGTGTTCTAGCATGACATAATTGTGTCCCCTACAACATCTGTTTTGTGTCAGAGAGTATGGGGCAGAAAGCCAGGACTATTTGGGAAGATGACATGAGCCCAAAAGTTAGAGCAAATGTTTGTGACTGTTGATGATGCAATGCCTATGCTCACTGTCTGGATGTTTCCTTTTGTAAATGATCAAGTCTATTGCAGGTGGTTAATAAGTATTTTCTACTGGTGTTGGTAATGGTGAGATCATATAGAGTGGAGTTCAATGGAAAGAATTGAGTTGAAAGGAGATGGAGGTAATCTGTGTAAATCAGAACTTCCCTCCCAGGGTACCAGATCTAGGACAAGAAGGAATGTTAAACACCAGCTAGGTTGACCTCCTCATTCTATAGATGAGAAAACTAAGGTATTGGGAGGTCAAGTAACTTGCCCAGGTTACCTCCAGATTATAAATCTTGTATCCAGATTCTCCGTCTCTGGAGTACACAATCTTTTTTTTTTTGCACAACCAAATACTTCAATGGATCTGTATTCTCATCAATGTGAGTTATCCCCTGTAATGATGCAATTTATAAACTATCCATGCCCACCCATCCTGTGTGATTCTTGACCACAGGTTTGCCATAGGTGATCTTCCCAGAGTGCTAAGGGCTTTTGTTACATTCTCATTTGTATGGTGAAATAGGAGTCATGATGAAGGTTGAAAATAATCAATAAAGGAGGCATAGAATTTGCTCACAGGAAAAGTAGTTCTCTTCAGTGAATGACATCATCTCTTCCAATTGGAATTTCAGTATAAAGTCAAGTATATCCCAATCCAGGGATTTTTGGTTGAGGGTTGGAGCACAGTCAAATATTTTTGCTTCCATCTTTTCTTTTGGCCATTTTGGGGATCTTCAGGCAAAATTGTGTAAAATTATCAGGTGACAGATAAGGGAAAAGGATTGTTGTAGAGCTCATGTGCTTGGGGGAATGCCTGTCTCAAATAGAACAATTGCATGTACAGTCTATTCTCCGTAAAGCATATAAAATTTTGACTGTTGCCCTCATTTCCAAGAATCTGTGTTCCTTTGTCCCAGCTATCCCATTGCAAAAAGTCAGTCTGTCAGTATATTGTATCACATTTAAAGTAACGACAGCTTCTGACTCTCCCTCAAGGATTAATTTACAGCAGTGAACTAAAAAGTGACAGCTGGAAAATGATCCAATTCCAACCAACAGCCTGCCCTATCCTGTATGTGAAACCTAGAATATTGGTGGTGTGAGAGAAAATAACTCTGAATATGTGGGTATGGTAGGGCATCCATTGAATTTTGAGTATAGGAGGCAGTGTGGAAAATATCTCTGGCAGCTACCCTGTGGAAACAAAGTCTGTGTAACTGAATTGGACATGTGGCCTGGACTCCATAATTGGATCATGCAGTCCAGTGCACAAAGTTTAATTATGAGCTGCTGTCTTTGTCAGGAGGCACGTTGGGGAAAAACAATAATAAGAGGAGTTGAAAATAATGAGAGTAGAAGGGTGTGAACTGATTGTACTCTTCTGTGATCTTTAATGTTTGAGAAAGAAGAGTCTGTCATCCTGTTTGAGGATGAAGGCATTGAATGACTGAAATAGCTGTGTCTTCTACTGTTCATCAAATATGGGTAGAGTTGGGGGCAGTGTGATGGGAAAAGTTAAAATATGTAAGGGTGGGAAGGAAGAGGAGTGAGGAGGGGTATTTGTACTTTAGAGTAAAAGATAGCACCTCTGACAATGTTAGAAAGCAGTAAAGTACTAAAGATGACAACACTGAAAATGTGTCACAGGAAGAAAGCTATCATTTACATTTGAACCCTTGGAACATGCCCTGTCACTTACTTAACCTCCTTGAACAGTGTTGTCAAGAAGTTTATTTGATGTGTGAGGTGAGAAACAAGACTGTGGTTAAGGGATTGCCATCTCTCTGGGAGTCTAGGAACAAGGTTTTGGTATAATAAGAAAGGTGACAAGTCTCCTTGGCTTTTGTTCTTTTTTAGCCAAGTGAAGTTCAACCCATCCATAAATAAATATTTATTAAGCACCTGCTTTGTCTCAGACACTGTGCTGATAGACTAAACTATAGTATTCTGGGTTAAAGTAAATGGAAATTAGTTTTTGATCATTCTCTGACTACCGTGCCTGGCTTCACATAGTAGGTACTAAATAAATCTTTGAGTGATTTCACAGATTATATTTTTAAATAGAAGGGGAAAGAAAAAGGGGGGAGAGAAACAAACATTTATTAAGCACCTATTATGTGCCAGAACTGTGCCAAGCACCCACATGCATCATTACCATATAACAGAAAGGGTACTGGATTTGGAGTCAAAACACCTGGGTTTAAATTCTGCTCTATCACTTATATCTATGTGACCTTGAGCAAATCATATCTTATCTCTGGGCTTCAGTTTCCTTATTCCTAAAATGGATTAAACCTAGGAGGCTATGGTTCCATGATCTGAGTTACATCCCAGCCCTTTGTCTTTATACTTGTGCAATGTTAGGCAAGTAACTATAGCACTCTGGGCTTCAATTTCCTCATCTGTAAAAGAAAGGGATTGGGCCAGTTAATCACGAAAGTTTAACCTTAGATTCTTTGACTCCTAAACTTTGAAAAGTTTTAGAAAAAATTTACCAGCCATGGAGCATTAAGTGACAGTAGAAGTGCCCAGTATTTCTCTCCCCTTGACTTCGAGGAATGTGAAGCTAATTAGCATTGGTAGTTGATTGCCTTTTTCACAACCTGCACATCAGAGCTTTGATGGTACAGATAAGTTATTTTAGAATATTAAGCCTCCTTCTATGTATCTTGTACACTTAGAAGATCTTCTGTTTTAACATGTTCCCCATTTCGAGAGACAAGACCTGATTTAGATGAACATGGTATAGTACCCAATTACCATAATTTCTTTCATTTACCTACCTTGTGTCTATCTTGTGAAGTACTGTCGTAATTCTCTGTACTGTTCAGCATCTGTTTGAAATGCAAAAAATTGAGGGGTCTGATCTAGTCTGCACAGAAGTAACTCATCTGACAAGTTTTGCATAATATGAATTTTATAAATCTAGCCATTTATACTGGACACATTTCTGTTCTAAGGAACTCTTTTTATGAAATGATAAAATTTATAACGTAAATGGTACATATCTGTGTCTTAAATTCTGGATTTTAGAATACTATGGTTTCTTAAGGAGAATTATATCTATGTATTTTTTCTCTTGTATTTTCTTCCATTCCCTATGCATATGGATAATTTTGGTGTATTTTTATACCAAGCTCTGTGTTTGTGTGTGATATTTTAATATCTGAGCAGTATTCATGTATGAATGTTTGAAGTAGAGATTCCAGGTTTTGTTTTTTATAATTATGGTTTTCAGGGAGTTCACTGATTCTTGAATTACCTCTCCCTGTCACGTTTTCCAGATTAATTGTTCATATACATACATACATATATACATATACAGATGTACATGGGTGCATAACATACCCTATATTTTATTTTTCCAATATTTTAATTTTTGTTCCAATATTTATTGATGATTCATTAGTGATTGACTTTTTTGTTTGATCTATTTTAGTGTTCAGTAAGTCTGTAACTTGACTAAGGTTTATTCTTTTCTCTTCTAATCTCTTCACTTTCCAGTTCTTTCTTCTAGAACTTTTATTTCATTTTTGATTTCTTGATTTATTTCTTCTAGGTATACATATACCTTATGGAAAAATTTATTTTTTGCTTTTTTAGTCAATGCTTGAAGTTATAGAGTTATTTGCTCCCTCTTTTGGGGGATTTCTGGATTTACAATTGTTTAATGCTAGTTGGTGTTTTCTTTGATTTATTTACCTCTCCTGCTTTGGTTTCTAGATTGGAGCATAATTACCAAGGCCAGGCTCTATGCCTTTCTTTGCCCTGGGGTGGGGTGATCCACCCAGTTTCACCTTCATTTCCTGAGTTTCTAACCTCAACCACCTAGGATTGGGGCCTCTTGGGTCTTTGTCTTTAGTCTTGGATCTTCAAAGCCTACTATAGTATGTCAGAACAGAGTACCAGGGACTTTGGAGCCCCAGGCTCCTGGGGTGGCATGGTCTGAGCCTAGGCTTTTCTGAACAACCTGGGCTTTTCTGACCTCTCTTGGCTTTTCTCAAAGGCCCCTTCACTTTTCCTGTGTGTCTCTTGACTCAGAGCTTTCAGGTTACGTGTCTCAAGTTTGTTGAACTAGGAGACTAGGGTTCTGTTCCTGCCCTGGAACAGGGTCTCAGGTTCTTTTCATCTTGTTTTTAGGCTAACTTTTTGTACATTTCTCAGTAGGAAAAAGTCACTATAGTTTCTCATAGGATTTATTTTTACCATTATTTGGTTTAATGAAAATTTCTGTGTTTTTACTAACATATATGGAACAGGATGATCTGCTTCCTCCTGTTTAGGTAGCCTTCTTGTCAGGAAGTCTGACTATCACACTAAATAAAAATACATTGTACAAAATCAAATCAAATTGTTTAAAACAACAGCAACAGCAACAACAGACACACACTTTAAGTGCCTACCATGTACGGAACTCTCAGTTAGACATAGAGAAAGATACAGAGTTTAGAAGGGATAGTTCCATTACTCAGGGACTTTCTGGTTAAGAGAAAGAAGGGGGATAAATTATTGCATAAATACTTTAGAGAATTTTAATAGATATCTATTAATTGAATAGATTTTGTGTCATCTGCCTTGAATAGAAGTGTACTTTTGCTTATTTCCTGGTTCTAGATGATGTTCTAGTGCATTTGAAATTGTTGAATTATAAGGAGCTACTGTTTAATAATACTCTACCATGCAATCCTTTCAGATATAAAGTTATTGCAATTTTGTTATACTCATAATGAAAATATCTCCTTGAGAAGAGGAGTAATCATAAATATTGCTAGTCCTTTCCCCCCACCCCAGTTCATTGTTCAGATCAAGCACTTAACAAATGTCTAATTGAAAAGTGAAGATTTTTAAAGAAAATGGAAGCCTTAAACATGTCTATGTCATCCAAGAAGTCAGCAGTGAAAAAACATTATTTCTTTGACATGTGTATGAACTGATGCTATCATTTGCCTTCTAGATTCCTAATTTGACTAATGAATAATAATGTTTTAGCAATCATTTCTCAGGCACGCAGACTACCAGGTTATGACTATAAATATGTGATTTATTTATTTGGAAATCTTTTGTGAGAACTAAAATATTTAACTTAAAAATAAATATATTCGGTTTTCTTTGAATGGGATCCAAGGATGAGCCACAGTGACATAACCGTTGCTTATGACTGAAGTGAAGGCTGTAATAACTTTGTTGTCACCTGTTAGTGTTTCCTGTGTCTCAAGTAATCCAGTAACCTTGTCCCTGACCTTCTGGGAGTGGCAATAATAGGAAATATTAGTATGAAGGATGAGGTTAACATGGCATAGCTCACTAATCTGGGTGCTTCTACAAATGTACTTCCCACAGACTGAGCAAGTTAAGTCTAAAAATAATTATTTAATCTAGCTCACTATGAAACTAATCAAATTGCCTGCATGCCCTATGTTAACAGCTTTTGGGAATAATTTGACAAGGTATTTTCTAGGTGATTCAATTTTCCCTCAGGATGAAACACTATAACTTTCCCAGCTATAATGGATTATAATTTTCATATTGGCATCAGTTGGCAAAGGCAGCATGACATAGGGTGCACAGCTAGGAAGATCTGGGTTCAAGTCCTTCCCTTTGGATAAACTGCTTCATTTTTCAGAGCTACAGGTGACAACGCTCTAAGACTTATAAGTGACAGGGAAGTGCTGGCATGCATTAACCAAAGGACTTCCTCAATAAGAGCTTCTCATACCAATTAAACCACAGGTCCAATCCCGACCTCTCCATTAGATAGCATAAACTGAATGTTTCATTCAAAGCATCATGGAGATTTTTTGGAGGTTGAGTCAAATCCATTCAGGGGCACTTAAAATTAACTCATTTGTAATAAATCATGCTCCTAAACACCTCATTAAAAAAAGTTGCTGACACAGATTTTTAGCAAAGAATGTAAATGAAAATAGAGATAGCAATAGATATAGCCATCCAAATATAGCACACTGTTTTCCAGTTCACCTAAACCTAAGAAATGCTGTCAAGCTTTTTAAAAAGACTGTTTCCATAAGACTCTTTTATATAGTTTCCAGATTAAAAGAAAAGCTGTGCTGATTTGGATAAATATGTTTGAATGTGAAGTAATATCCATTTGTTAACTCATTTCTAATATAATGGGTCTTTTCCCCCCAGATTTGAGACAGAACCCATTCAAATAATTTGATTTTCTTTTGTTTTCTTCAGTTTTAGCTTTTAAATTTGGGTTTTCTAATACCTTCCATGGAATATAACCTCAAATCTCAATCCCTGCAATGCTTTGAAAATATAAACGAACAAAAAAGAATTCAGAAGGAGATTAAAAATTCTGGCAGAATGGTAAATCAGGACATGCCACAACATAGTATGAGCTAAAACTCACATCCATAAATGTATATCTCTTAGCATAGAAGACTCATCTACCATGATTACAGCATGTCCTTGGTGCTATTTTTTCCTGGTGATAGGAATAGGTTTTGATTTATAGGATCATAGATTCAAAATTAAAATTGATTTTAGAAATTATCTTGTACAACTCCTATTTGACTTCACCAAAATCAGTTATTAAGTATTATAGTAGACATAGAATTTGAAAATAGTTTCTCTGATTCCACTTTGTGGGCTTCCCCCACCCCACCATTGCTACTTATCCAGTTATTTTGTAACCAAGAGCATACTTTAAAAAATGATTAGGGTTTTGGGCAGCTAGGAGGTACAGTGAATAGAGTGCCAGCTTTGGAGTTAGGTGGACTTGAGTTCAAATTTGACCTCAGAGCGTGTGACCCTGGACAAGTCACTTAATGCTGTTTGCCACAGTTTCTGCATCCATAAAATGAGCTGGAGAGAGACATGGCAAACCACTCAGTATCTGGCAAGGAAACTCTAAATGGGGTCATGAAGAGTCAGATACTGCTAACTGAAAAAACAACAGCATTTTGGAATGCAATCTGTAGTCATAACAGAAGACAAAGCTTACTGGCCAACAGTAAGATTAAATTTCTGACCTTTGTTTCATTAGTACTTTGTTCTATTTATTATCCATGCAACTTTTCTGTATACTATCTAGTGCTGGAAGGAATACTAGAAGGTATCTCATCTAACCTCTTTATTGTACAGATAAGAGTGAGGTCCACTGAGGTAAAATAAGTTGTGCAACATCATAGAGAGAATAAGTTGCAAAAATAATGTTTAAACCAGCTTTAGACCACATCCTCATGATTGGATTGAAACATCAAATCTCATTAATGCGTATTTATGTATGGAGAATTGCTACTACTAGACAGGGTACCTTCAGTTAGCATACTTATCCTATTAATTCACACATATGGATGGTTTGAGATTTCTACATCTTGTAGATTTCAGAGCCAGCACCAAGGGTCTCTGTTTCCTGCAAATATTTTGATGACCTATAGGATTGGTTACTACCAGGTGAGTGACAGTGACTGGATTCTGACTCTGGACTTAAGAACTAGGCTTCTTATAGTTGTGGTCAATAGAAATTAGCATGTGTTTTTTATTCAATGATCTTTCATGCTTGGCTGCTGTTGTTCCTGCTGCTGGTTAAAGGATTAAAGAATAAATAGAAAAAACAAAAGTAAATCTATAGGGCAAATTATCAAAATGCACCAAAAAAATTTTAATAATTTTTTTATTTATGACTTTTTCATTCCACCTTGATCCTGTTCTCTCCTTTTTCCCTCCTTTCACCCAAATAGCTCAGTAGAATTTTCTTCTTGTCTTCTGTTACATATCTTGTAGTCATACAGTATTAGAATTTAAAGGATCCTCTGAAATCCCCCACACCTGACTCAGGCCCCTCCTTAGATAGTTCTGAAATATCATGTCAGGCTAATATCAAGAGACCCTTCAGAAATGTGTCTTCAATATTTTGGCTATTACAGTTTTTCTCTACTTCAGGCAAAAAGAAAGTACATCCTTTTAAAGTTTGTAGATGAAAATAAAGGGATGGCCTCTCTCTTCTTTCTGTCTCCTCTGTTCCTAACTTTCTTATCTTTCCATCCATGGGCAAAAACAAAAAGGGAGAAATCATGGTCATACAGAGCATCTCTGCATGTACCGCAATGAAACAATCATTAATTTTTGTAGAGATTTGGATTATCTCTCTGTCTTCTTTTAGTTAATCTCACCCGTGTTTGCTACTTAACAAGGACCTGCTTGTTAGCGTCCTTCAACAGTAACAATAACTCACATTTCTATAGTGACTTGTGCTTTCCGAGATACCTCCCTCAAAGAATTCAGTGAAGTAACTAGTGCAAGTATTATTATCTCCATTCTACTGATGAAGTAACTGAGGCTATGAGATGTTAACTAACTTTCCAGTGATCACACCACTTGTTAGCATTTTTTAATGTTTTTTTTTCTTTTGTGGCTCTAGAACAGTGCCTGGAACATGGAAGGTACTTAATTCTTTTTGAACTGAATTGAATTGAAAATTTGGTTTAGCTGCAAATTGCTTTTTTTTTTCCCTTAAATGAACAATATCCCTTTCCATGGAATATACCTCAAAAACATAATGAGCATAATAAATAATATGCTTATCCAAAGCCAGAGATAAATTATTGTTGCTGTTTAATGAACATTATATGTGTAAGACACACATACTGCAGTCCTCAGCACTGCCTTATAACCAGTAGGACTTTCCCTTATCTTCTGTCCATGTTGTGACTCTAACATGTGTATTGTGACTCTAATGCTAGCCAATTCACAGACCTTTCCTTCCTCCCCCTCCCTCAGACACTATTTACAGGTTCTGTTGATTTATTTCAAGTATATGGTGGCCATATTAGTTCATAAAGAGATTTAGTGAGATAGGTGAGGTTGCCATCACAGAAATTGGCAATGATGTGCCTAATATCAGGAACCCAGTCCTCCTGGCTCCCTGTTATCCCTGATATCCCTGATCACTTGCCAAGAGAATGAGCTTTAGGGGGGAAAGAAAGGATAGCTATTTCTCTCCACTTTCATTGTAAAGCTTAGTAGATTTGCATATAGATATGCCAATGCTGACCCTAGAATTTTACACTGCTGTAGATAGGTGTCACCTCCTCTGTGTCTTCTCACTCTGTGTGCATTTTTACCCCAAGCTTCTATAGCAGATCTACCCAGTGTGTTGGGGAGTGGGAGGAGAGGAATCTTTCTTTGGGTTTTCTGAGGTTTCATGGATACCAAGGTAGTACTTTTCTTCATGCTTCTGATACGACGTTAGTGAAGTAGCCGTTTGGGAGGAAGTGTGTAGAATTGGTTTTCAGACTGTAAACATTCATGTAACTGTATTCTTATACCCAAAAATTGACAGACACAATATTGATACCCTTTGTGCAAGAATTGAATATTAGTTACTTCCGTTTTTGCTCCTGCTCACTTTCTAATGAAGGAGACAACAGTGAGATAGCTAAATGCATAGGAGGCATATACAGAATGGATGGGAGGTGATCTGGAAAGAGGAAGCACTGAAAGTTTTGGGGATTGGGAACTGCATCCTGCAGAGGAGGTGGAATTTCATCTGCAACTTGAATAAAGGCAGAGAAAATGTTTGAAGAAGATAGTCTTTATTTTCTTTAACCATATAAGGAAAAGAGATGCCATAGGACTTAGTAGGTAAAGAGTCAACATCTTAATCAGAAAGACCACGTATCACACACGTTAACTGTATGACTGTTGGCAAGTTACTTAAACTTTCAATGTATAGCTTACAGATGAATTGCTGATGTGCACTGGTAGACAGAATTTCCACACTGGGATGACATTTCTCATTTGGACAGAGTATAAAAAGGAAATTCTTGGAACTATTTAGTAATATTTGGTAGATAGTTCATTGCTCTATCTTTAGGGGAAACATCTGCACTGGCTTATTTGAACAGTGCCTTGAATTAATTGTACTTCTTCAGGATGACCCCGTTCCTTATCAGTAAGATGGAATGCACTAGCTTAAACAGAGCAAGCTCCTGCACTGTGCATACAAGTTAAATACATTTCAGAGATGTTCCATGGATTGTGAACACTGCCTTGATGTCAGCACAATCCTCCAACCTACATGGAAGCACTTTTGGAAAGGAGAACTATTCTGACAGAAGATCTCGAAAATAGTGCCTAATAATTTCACTTCAGTGTGTGAGAATGGGCAAATCTTTTCACTCCTGGGACCTCATTAGTAAAATAAGGAAATTAAACTAGATGATTGGTTCCTATTAGCTCCAAAGTTCTGGAGTTCTACAGCTTAGCAAGTCATGAAAAAAGACCCATTGTGTTTTGAGTACTCAGTATAAAATAGGGAACAGGTCTTTTCTAATCAATAGTTTTACTAGTTTTTGAAGCACTAATGAGAATAGTATCTGACACTTCAGTGAGTGAGCTAAGCTGAGGATTTGATTGAATGGTGACTTTCTCCGGTGACACACTGCACTGTGCAGACGACTCAGCTGGAAAAAAAAAAAACCATGCCAAGTAAGCTTGTCCAAAACCCTGTTGTAGCAGCTTTCATTTGGGATGTTGCTTGGTTTTACTAGTTCATAACTCATTCCTAATGTTGTTTTGCCTTCTCTGTAGATTTTTCCAACAATAACATAGCTTGCATTGATGTTCTCATAGCTTTGTGCTGCTGGTATTTGGAAATTGTACATAGACAATAAGTTGGACTCTCCCTTCCTCCTGGCGGGAAATGAGAAGTCATTTAGCCACCAGGGGAATGCCCTTAGACATCTGGGCATGGAACATTTCCCTTCCTATAAATGAAACAGGACAACTAATTTGAATGTGACTCAAAGCATGTGGCTAGGAATAGGGACATGACTTAGATGCCTGGTAAGGAACTGGGGAACTTCTTTCCATGATGTTTTTAGGGATCACTCCCTGATTTTTCCTCAGTCTAGTAAAGGCTTTTGGATGATATCATGTAAGTACAAATCACAGATATTTTTCTTGGCCTATGAATATAAGAACAGTACCATGGTATATCAGTAAGCACCCCAACGTACACAGGGAGGCCTCCTACCACAGGTTCTTAGATATGCATTCATAAAAGGAAAGGCAACTTTTGAGGGGTTAGCAATCACTTTAATCAAGCGCATGTATCCATCTTTTAACTAACCACATATATTATTCACCTAGTTCAGGAGGGTTAACACCCTGAATCTCAAAGAAAATATAGAGAAATGAAAAGTCAACAGACATGCTTCCAAAATGTCTGACCAGAACTCAACAGACAGATATAGCCATCTGACCAGTTACCAGAGAGGGAAGCATGACATCTGGAACACTATCTCAGGGGAGGAAAGGGGAAACAATACCAAATGAGTGCCCAGTACTTTGTAGCAATTATTTTACCATATTTTTTATGTGTATGTATGTATGTATGTTTTTTTGTGTGACTTTGAAAGGGGAATTTTATATTTCTCTTTTCTTCTGGAAGGAGTAAAATGACAATTTGTTCTTTGACAATACTTTTTGGGGTTCTTAAGTGAATGATAGAAGGTGTTTATGAGTTCACTGAAGTTTTACCATTTCTACAAATACTTAATTTCAAAATATACATAATATACATATTAATCACCAGCAAGTGTTGACCACACTCTCCTCCTGCATATACTCTCCTCTTGGGTTATTGTGTCACTGGCATTCTTGTGGTCCTCCTTCTGCTTCTCTTACTACTCCAACTCCCCTATCTTGGGTTATCAGGTATATCTGGAGCTCCATTTGTGGCTATACCCTTTGTGTTATGATAGTAACAATAGCTTGGCATTTATATAGCATTTACCATATGCCAGGCCCTGTTATAAGTATATTACAAACTATCTCATTTTTCCCCTCACAGCAACCCTTGAAGACAGATTTTATCATTATCCCACTCCACAGTAGAGGAAACTGAGGTACACTGTTGAGGACACCAATATCCTTCACTACACAATTTCATAACCTTGTTGAGTCATCTTCAACTCGTTCTCTGTCATTCCACATTTCCAGTCAATTGTCCAATCTTGTTAATTCCACCTCCATGATATATTTTGAATCTGTATGTACCCTTTTCTGAACTTACATAGCTTCCACTCTAGTTTAGGATCCAAACTGTACTTCTGATACTCACTAGCTGTGTGGTTTAGTATGAGTCATTGAAACTCCCTGGCCCTCAGTTTCCTTATCTGTAAAATAAGGAGCTTAGACTAAGTGGTCTCTGAGGTCCCTTCTTATTCCAAGTCTGTAAGCCTGTGTTCACCTACTGGCTGTTTCAGTAGCCTCCTAATTCTTCTTTCCTCAAGCCTCCACTCTCCAAATATTCCTCTGAACAACAGTCAAAGTGATATCACAACAGCATGAGTCAGACCATGATGCTCTCTCACTCAATAAGCTTCAGTACCTCCCTGTTACCACTAGGATCAGCTCCAAATTATTTTGTTCAACATTTAAAGCCTTTTACAATTTTATTTCAACTCCTTTTTGTGTTTATTATATTTTACTCTCCCTATGCATTCTGTTCTATCCAAATGTCCTTCCTTCCATTCCTTATAAATTCCTTATAAATTCTAGATTCTCTCCATACTTGGAATGCACTTCCTCCTCATTTCTGCCTCTTAGAATATTTTGTCTCTTTCAAAATTCAATTCAAACACTATCTCCTATGTGACTTTACTGGTCTCCCCAGCTTCCACGAATATCTCTATCCTCTCCAAGATATCTCAAGATATGAGATATATTTATATAAGTATGTATTATTTCCTTAGATAATATGTAAGTCTCTTGAGGACAGAGACAGTTCTGTTTTTCTCTTTGTATAAACCAGCACCCAACATGGTGTCTGGTACATAATAGGCACTTTGTAAGTGCTTGCTGATCAATATCACTATCTTTCTGGTTTCAAAATGACCCACAACCAAGATGCTACGGTTGTGATTTCAAGACTCTCACAATTTGTTTTCATGATGTTTATGTGTAGAAGGCTGTAACTTGGTATGAGATGACTTTCTTTACTTGTGATCTACTGTTTTGCATGACCCATCTCCCTAATGCTTGTTCTGCCCAATACTATAAAAATTTTTTTTTACAAACCACACATAACAGGAAGTCTTGCTGCCCTAGTTTTTCTCTTAACTGTAAGAGAGCCAGACATCATTTCCAGTTTGGTCTAATAGTATTTCTTTGGTTTGTCCTGTCTGTGGTTGTCCCACTTCAACTCAACAGACCATGTTAGCTAATCTACCGACAGGAGTTCTGCTGTTTGTTTGTCCCAGAAAGTTTAGTCAGTAAAAAGTATTACCTTAGAATTTAAGCTAATAACATTTTGCATACACTGTAGGGATTGTTCCATTCCTAGTATTTGTATCCTGTGAGCTGAGCACAGTGTCTGTCACATTTTAGATCCTTAATAAATATTTGCTGATTGATTGATTTGGGTTTAGTAAATTAGCTTGGGTTTAAGATCTATGACTAGACTCTGTCATGCATCTTGCCTTTTAATGCTGTGAGGGGTAAGTAGTTAAACATTCTTCTGTTCTTTATTTTTCGTTGGATTTGGGAGCATGGCATCATGCCTGTTATCCTCTCAAACCCCATATTGGCCCTCTTAATTCATAGGATCATGAGGCCATAGATAAAGAATTCAAGAGGAATACAGGATCATTGATTTAGAGCTGAAAAGGACATTAGAGGTCATCTAGCCCAGAGATGGCAACACATGACTGTGGCCTGCCACACTCCCTAGAACACTAGAACTAAATTAAAATTTAACTGGGAAATATTTAACAAAATAAATAAAAATACAACAAGATATGAATAACATTACATTTTAAAACTCAGTCAGTATGTGGTTTGCAGGGATCTTTATGTGTGGTTCCCGTTTCTATTTAAGGTTAACATCAATGATCTAGTCTAACATCTCAGGTCCAGAAAGTTAAATAACTTGTAAATAACTTGTATAAAACAAATAGTAAGTCATAGAGCCAGGATGAATCAAAGCCCCCAGACTCTAAATCCAATGATTTCTTTTTTGTTAGATTATATTGCATCTGCATTCAATTCACTACTTTGATGCATAGAAGGCTACATGATGTTCAGTTATTTTTTAATCATGTCCAACTCCTCATGATTCCATTTGGGAACTTGCAAAAATCCTGGTGTGATTTAACATTTCCTTCTCCAATTATTTTATGGATGAGAAAACTGAAGCAAACAGGGTTAAGTGATTTGCCCAGGGTCATACAGCTAGTAAATGTCTGAGGCTGGATTTGAGCTCAGGTCTTCTTGATTCCAGGCCTGGAAATCTATCCACTGTGCCATCTGCCTGCCTTGAAAATTAAGTATTTTTTATTTAAATACTTTTACTTATCCCTTTAGGGGTTTAAAAGCCAAGCATTTCATCTATAGTTTAAATAAATTTATCAGTATGGAATTCCTTACAATACATCTGCATGACATTTGATGGCAAGTCATACTGCTATAATATAGTTTGTCTTTTATTAAATGAATGGCTGTAGACACTACGTAGTAGAACTTCCTTAGAAGGAAATTCTGTTGTACCAACTGTGCACAGCAGAAAGTCAATTTAAGATTTTATAACTTAATATTAGTCATTCTGATCATAATCAAAAATGATTCAGATAATGAAAAAACTACTACTCATTTCCCCTTGATGTGGCATAATGAGTGGAGCCATTGTTGCAATTCAATTATAGTTGTCAGTAGAGTTATAACTAGGAAAGAACATTAGAACATCTGCTGAAAACTGTGAAAGAATTGTTTGTTTATTCAGATAGACACAAATAAACTACCAGATGAAATTATAATTGCTGTGTTAATTTCATCTGGTAGTCATTCAACTAAGTGGACACTCTGTAGTATATGTAAAATATCATAATTTATTCAACTCATTAATTCCATAAATATTTTAGTCAGAGTAGTTTTAATTATCTAAATCATATTCAACTTATTATAATCAGAATTACATATGTCAAAAATTAGGAATGTGACCTTGCATCTTCGTTAATGTATACTGTCACCAAATTAGGAGAAAAAAATAGAAGTCCATGCAATGAAAAAAACATATACTTTACTCTTATGGAGAGTTTTCAGGAAATCACTCAGGATCTATTTGTTTTTGTTTTATATATTATTTCTAATCAGCTTGGTGATCTGATTTTCCAGCCCACTTAACTTAGGGGCAAATAGCCCTAGTCATATCTCTAGGCTCAACCTCATATTATATTTATACCAATGACCCTGAGGTATTGAAAACAAATTAAATTCTGTACCATGTATTTTGCATAAAAGGAACAGGGAAATGGGTAATACATTTTGGAAGTATTTCCATCAAAAGCTTAATTTTATCTGGAAAAATTATCCTTCTTGAAAGAGTTCATTCCCAATTCCAGATAAATGAGATTTCTGTAGCACCATTTTGTAATTTAACAGTTGTTTGCATTTATCCAATGACAGTTAACAAATGTGAAAAATTAGGAATGAGTTATCCTTATCACTGACGTTCTTACTTAATTACTTCATCCATTTTGTGGTGTTTAATTGCTTTAAATTTAGTCTGAGTTCAACTGGATTTTCTTTTTCAGGTTACTGCCATTTTCAGTATCCTAGTCCCTTGCATGGCTCCCAAATACTCTGTGCCCAGTGCTTTCTTGTTCTCATATATAAGCTCTCAATAAAAAAGTATTTTTTGTGTATAGTTATAGAAGTATATTTTCATGTCAAAGAAGATTCAAAGTGTGAAAAATATTATAGAAGTATATTTTCATGTCAAAGAAGACTCAAAGTGTGAAAAATATTAATCTAAGTATATACAGAATATATGTGACTTGCTATAGGGGTTATCCATCCTCTTCATGCTTTTTAAAAGTCTTTTGTACCTTCTTGATTACTTCCTTTTGTCTCTATTTCTGTGAGTATTGAAGAACTAAATTAATCTTAACGATTTGCCTTTCCGAAGAAGAAAAGTTTCATTTTTTCATTTGATTTAGCTGGTGATTGGATCAGGCTTTTGCAAGACGTGCATGCCTCTTCAGTATTTGTTTACCATAGTCAAAAGCTGTCATTTTTGGTGGTATGTATGAGCGCTCGTAAGGAGATGAGATTGATGATAATTCCAAACCACATTTGGAGCCAGTTAGCCCCACACTCTTACTTGGAATGGTCACACATAATTCCTGTGGCATACAGTGAAAATTTGATAACAACCCTAAGGAGTTCTCTTGGTTTTATAGACTTTAGATATAATAGATTGGTTTGGGATTCAGACAACTTTTGTACACACCAGAACAAAAAGCATAGGATTTGCGAGTTGCATTATTCAAACTGTGAAATATGTTGCCATGCCCCCTAAAGCTATCAAGGTATATAACACGAAAATATGTTTTATCAGAATACTGAATGGGAAGGACACTAGTAACTAATTCTAAATTCTCTAGTTTTTCTCGTTATGCACCAGATGCTTTTATATTTCAAAAGAATTTTTTTGGAAAATACCAGTTAGTAAATGAGCTATTTCTGAGTTTTAGCCTTGGTGAACACCACAAAATATGATTTAATTTATTTATTATAATGGAATTTTTTTTGTGTCCATATTCTTGTCTTCTAAGAGATTACAATATTCAATTTTTGCAAATCATTTTTCCTTACCATAACCTTTACCCTCCACCAGGTGTATCCCTATTATCAAAAACATATTCCTATCTTCTCTTCACTAAGGTGTCCTCCCCTGCCCCAACATACCATAAACAAGAAAAATTATATGAAGCAACCTTAGGTTTTCATGATTTAAAATATTGCACACACATCCCTAATAAAAACCATAAAACCTTTTTGCTTTCCATCATGGGGTCATATGGAATCCTCCACAGGAAGGTGATTTGAGCTACATTTAGTATCTCCTATAGGAAGGTGATTTTAGCTATTCTGTGTTTAGTGTCTTTATGTGATACACCTTGGAATGGAAGAAAAGAGGTAGTAGTGTCATCAGAGCTAAAATATAGCTTCAGATCACTCAAGAAGTTCTGATCTGCCTTGTGTTAAGCACATTCCAATAGTCTAGGTTCAGGGTAAAATGAGATTTGGTGACTTTCATGGAAGGGGTTACAAATGCCACATGTGGAAAGACCTGATTCCTGTATTTACCAAGGGAACAGAGACTGAAAAGTCATCTGAGCAGAAATTATCTGAATAAAGCCTGATATAATTGCTCTAAAGATATGCTTCATTTTAAAAAAAGCAGATTTGTATGTAATAATCCTATACATTACATCATGGCATATGGGAGTGTCTGTTGGAAATTTGACAAATGAATAAATCAATTCCATTCATGTATTTCATTTCTATTCCAATCATTAGAAGAATAGGACTGAAGGAAAGGAGTATTTATGCTAATTGGTCAGACCTATTTTATTTGGAGGGGAGAGTCATTTTAAATTTCTCTGTATTTTTAAATATGATTTTTATCAACTTCTTTTGACTTTGTGTCACCTTTAGTTCTGAATATATCCTGCTTCCTGCCACTTCAGTGACCCATCCCTTCTCCCAAAGATAAAAAAAAGATCATAAAAAAGTTGAGCAAAACCAATCAATACATCAGTAATCTCTGAGAGTACACATAGCATTCTATACCTAGGGACCTCTACCTCTGCAAATAAGAAGGTATATTTTTTCAGCATTCTTTCAGGGCCAACTCTGATCATCACGATGGCACAAAATTATTTTGTTTTGGTTATCTCTCTCTATCTAGCTCTTTCTTTTTCTGTCTCTCTTTCTCTAACTATATATACATACATATATACCCACATACATACAATTAGAGTCAGTGCAGAGATTATTTTTACCAAGTTTTTTTTATTTTTATATTTTAATAAATATCCCTATGTTTTTTGTATTTTTCGTATTCATCATGTTTACATTACAATTATATCTCATTACATTAATGTATCACAATCTGTTTAGCTCAAATTCCCTAGTCCATGGGCAGTTAGTTTGTACAATGGATAGAGTCAATTTTATAAATGCTTAGAGGCCTCCTTTCTCATCTTGTTTATATGTAGTGAGTGTATAATCTGATTCACAAGAATGTATCTGTGAATTATCATCTGAAATACTTGACAGAAAGCTAATTATATAAAGTTACTTTTTCTAAAGATTGGGCGAAATTTTAAGTTTGCTGATTTTCATTCAGGAAATTGCAAGGAAATTTCCAATTCATTCATTCATTTGCAAGGAAATAGACTTTTGCCACAAACTCTACAACAGGGTAAGAAATTAAGTTCAATGCAACAGGAGGTGTAATGGTGTATTTAAGGATGGCTAGCACCTAGTGAGGGATTTTTGAATCCTTCTCGGGGCTACTCATCCACCTTTGGTGTCCACCTGCCACACAACTTTTAGCAGTGGCTCCCAAGAAGTTTTAGAATGTGTAGCAGCCATATTATGGTAAAACGTGTCTGTCTTGGTAAAACTGTCTTAGCAGATGGGTTAAATCAGGTTGAGGGTAGCCAACCTCAAGCCTTTCAATGACTTAGGGCATATCTACTCCAACAGTGGGAAGATATTCTCCTGGAAGAATGGACAGATGAGAACTATGTGTTTCAGTGGCCATGAAGGTTGAAGAAGGCACTGTGGAGCACGTAGAGCTTGGTCAGGCATCAGAAACACCATGATCATCCACTGAATCCCATGCCATTTCCAATCATCTTGCCTTTTGCCCTGCCACTCAGGAAGAGTAAGTGAGGCTGGTGATTTTGTGTAACTCTGCCTCACTTAAATCCAATTCACCCACAAGTCAGGACATTACTTGTGACATCATTAATCCTCTTTGAGAAAACCAATGATGAACAACAGCTCTGTACCAAGCATTGACCTAGGAGTTGGTGATATAAAGATAAAATCAAACCGTACCTGCTCCCAAGGAAGTCACATTCTATTGCAGATAAATAATGTGAACACATGAAAGTAAATGCAAAAATGAATCAGGGCAGACTCCTGTAGGAAGTAACCCTTTGGTTTGGGTTTCAAGGAAATTAAGAATTTTGTGATAACAAGCAAATGTATTTCAGGAAAGTGGAAAGACACAGAGATGGGAGTTATTAGGTATGTCCAATTCTTTGTGATGCTGTTTGGGGCTTTTCTGGCAAAGATACTGGAGTGGTTTGCCATATGCTTCTTCAGCTCATTATTTGTAGATGAGGAACCAAGGGAAACAGGATTAAGTGACTTGCTCAGGACCACATAGCTAGTAAATGTCAGGACCACATAGCTAGTAAATGTCTGAGGCCTTATTTGAACTCACAAAGATGAGTCCAGGCCCAGCACTCTATCCACTGTGTATGTTGTGAAGAGAGAATAGCAAGCAGGCAAGTTTGATCAAAAAATTAAGTTCACGAGAAGTTGCATGAGTAAATACGGAAAGGCAGTCTGGAGCCAGATCATGAATGCCTTTAAAAGTCAGACAGAGAAGTTTGTATTTTATCTTAGAGGTAGGAGAGAGCTACTAGAACTTCTTGAGCAGAGGGAGTAATATTTGCTTTCAAAATATCAGTTTAGAAGATATAGATTTGAGGGGGATTTGAGACAGGGAACCAATGAGAAGACTGTTACAGTAGTCCAAGTGAAATGAGAGGAGGGTTCCACCTTGGGTAATGTAGTGTAAGTAGAGAGAAGACAGATGTGAAATATGTTGTAGAGATAGAATCAATAAGACTTGGCAACTCTTTGGATATATGGTAGGTTGAAGAGGGAAGCGTCAGGGATGACTCCAATATTATAAACCCAGAGGACTAGAGGAATATATTTCTGTTAGGGGAAGTTAGGAAGATGAGAGAATTTGAGTCTGTTTTGGACATGTTAAGTTAACATACCATTGCAAGAACAGTCAGAAATATCAAATAGGTCATGGATGAGATGAAATTGAAGTTCAGTAGAGAGAATACAGCTAAATGTGTGTATGTATATCTACATATAATATAGTGGCTATATCTATGAATACATAATTGCCCATATGTATATATAGTATGCATGCATGTATATGTGTATATTAAGAATTGAAGAACTGATGAGATCATTAAGAGAAGTCATGGAAGGAAAAGGAGAACCAGTTAAAACAATCACCCTGTAAATTTGTCCTATTAAAAAACGCACAGATGCCATGTTTAAAACTCCAAATTTGAAAAATGGAATGTTAGGGGGGGTGACAGTTTGCCTCCTTTGCTTTTTAAAAGGATTCTTTAAGGAGATCTTAATAAATAACAAATGCCCTAAGGCACAACTTTTAGGAATATGTCTATTGATGTACAATATAATTGGGTGCATAGCTACTCCTTGTTCATTTCTGATTTACTGAGAATGTTTGGAGTTTTGTATCTTATGGAGCTCTGTTTGGATGAGATTACCTTAAAGCTCTCTGAGAGGCTGAGGCAGGCTGTGCCGTGACTCACTTAGTTAACTTGGTGAATAATTACTTTCAGAATTCTTTTCTTCTATTCGATGCCAAGTTTTCAGTAAAGTTAGCATCTGTAGGCATCACTTGCTTTCTGTACTTTGGGGCCTGGCTGAACAGCCAGGAAAAATAGGAGAGCTATAACTAGTAATTGTTGTACCTGGTGTCAAGTGACTGGGAAATAGTTGTCCAGGACATCATTGGTCTTTGACATCCTGGGGCCCTGTGATTTCGGGGCAGAGACAGTGGTATGGCCACTGGAGGGAGAAAGCGCAGGATGAGGCTTCCGTATGGGAGGGAAGGGAAGAAGAAGGACTCATTTGGGGTATAGTTGCAGCATGGGGGGAGTGAAGAAAGTATTTCCAGATTAGTTTGTGTCATTACCATTTGCTTTTCATGTTCTGAGACAAAACCCTTGTTGAACTAACCTATTTATGCTACAATTTACCAAATCCTCAAAATGTCCAAATCCACCAATAGAGCTGACAAGAATGACAATAATTAATACAAATATGGATTGAATTACCTGTGCTCTCTAATCCCTGCTATGCTGAGATTTCATGGATATGATTTTATAATTACAAGGCCTAATTTATAATTTCAGTATTTCAAGGAAGTCTGATTTCATTAGGAAGGGCTTTCCATCCACCAATTCAGATTACAGCCCGTCTGCAATTTAGATGGTCTCGTTAGCTTTTGGGTCTGCAATATTCATGGTCCCTTGACTGAACCTGTGATATTGTCTCCAGATTTGGCTAGGCCCATGACAAAAATTTTTTCAAACTGCCATAGTTTGTGTTCTACTTGCATAGCTTTCAAGAATCTAGCATCTCCTCTATAGCATACTGAAGCATCACAGTAGATGTATGGTGAGACATGGTGCAATATTGAGAGTTTGAAATTTAAATAAAATCAGTTAATTTACATCCCCATTTAATAGTTAGGTGGTGTTACAGTAGATAAATTGCTGGACTTATGAGCCAGGAAGATCCAAGTTCAAATCCTACCTCATACACTTAGCTGTATGAACCTGAGCAAGAGCCTCTGTCTGCCTCAGTTTCCCCATCATAAAAATGGGGATAATAGTATCGCTTACCTCCTCGAGTTGTGAGAATCAAATGAAATAACATACGTAAAGTATTTTATAGATCTTAAAATGTGCTGTGTAAGAACTAGCTGTTATTATTATAACTATACCTGTGATATGATTGATTCTGCAGGTTTTAAGAATAGTCAACCAAGTCCATGCATTTCTGTTTTCCTACCAGAATAGATAAACCTGGCTTACTTATATCATTTTGGGTGACTGGAAAAAGTACTTCTGGTTACTGCTGTAGTAAATCTGTGGCTGTTGGCCCCTGAACACTGTTGTAGCCAAGGCTGACTTATGTCAACCTAGAAACAATGTATCCAGACACTCCATGACCACAAGTGGCAGCTGAAAAATGGGAGGAAGTTCTTTACCAGATGTCACAAAGGCAAATGATTATTGCCCTTCTAGTTGGGAAGGACAAAATCTGCGGTGCAGACAAATAGCATCACATTTCATTTAAAAGCCATTGTCCCAACCCATCATTAAGAAACAAAGGAAAACTTTCTTTTATAATCACCTTTGGGCTATAGTTGTAGGACTTTAAAAGTATATTCCATTTTGTATTTGCTCAGAAGATTCCTACCCTAAATGTTCAGAGTCACAATTCTGAGAAAGAATCCCAAATCTTGTCTGAAAAAGGATCTGCCTCCAGATCTGGGCATTAAAATTTTCAAGTGACAGGATAGACTTCAGATACCTTCCTAGATGGTTGCAACACTAAGTATTGGGGTCCCCGGTGTGTGTTAGCCTAAGAATGTAAGTGGATGAAGGTGATAAGGACATATTTCCAAAGAGACTTGTACAAAAATTTCCACTTCATTTCACAGGTTTCAAATAATCAGCTATACAACTACCTCATAATGATTTCCCCTTCTGATTATGCCAATTCTATCCCTGTAAAATATAGATAAAAAATTGCACGCTCTATTAATACCATGAGTTCTCCGTTCCCCAAAAAAGTTTCTTTTCTTGGAGGAAAATGTTGACTTTTTTCCTCCCCCACACAGTACGGCCTTCTTGACATTGGGAAGACAAAGCTAATATAGATGTAAGGAAAAGCCTTTCTATATCCCAGAATGTCAACACCCTTGCCAAAAATGAACTTATCAGCTAAATATAGCCAAGAGATTTAGTTTATCTAAAATATCCTACAAGGAAGAAATAGTTTACCACTGTTTTTGCAGATTGAGGTAAGTCTGACATATTATTGACATATGTTATAGATTTAATTTAATGCTGTAGTTCAGATGTGTGTTCTGATAAATTTGAGTGAAATCTAGGCTAAGATGAGAAGAGTTGTTTTAATATTTATGGAGTTGAAAATGCAGAGTTAGCAAAGGAAGCATTTTAATTAAAAAAATGCCTCTCCATCAGTGCTCACGGGAGAACGGAGAGAAATGCTACTAGCACTTGCTGGTCAATGTATTTTGACTTGATTTTTTTCCTGCATTTTGAAGGCCTTTATGCTCTTAGTTCTCAGCAGCAGAAAACACACATACTCTCTCTTTGACAAATAAAAAAAAAATTTTCCCTTCAGGATTTCTTCTTTTTTGATGGGGTGCTGGAAACTCCTGAGTGCTATTGACCCTTTTTTCATTTCTCTTTTTCTGAAATTTTAGGTATCCTGGAGATAACATCGGTGGAAATAGGAGTTGTAGCAGTCAAAGCCATTAACAGCAACTATTATTTAGCCATGAATAAGAAAGGAAAACTCTATGGTTCAGTAAGTATGCTTTTTGTTTTCAAAATTGACTTTAGTAAGTCATTATGCTCCTTTCAGGATTTTAAGCCCGTCTATCCCCCCAAATAATTCTGTTATCATTAGATTGCTTGAAAATAGACCTGCATGGGCAATAATTCTCCCAAACTTCAAGCACTGAGCAATCAGCAGTTCTGAGCAGACAATGAAGTTCTGACATGGCAACTGGTGAGACCTATCAGAGGAACTTCTGGTCAGATTGGCCTGACAGCTATACTCAAGTTGGAAGGGAATCATTGCCAAACCAAACCATTTTGTTTCACTTGATTTAAAACACAGACTGCATGCATATGAGTATCATGGCTAACAGCGGAATCTAACCTATGGATTTCTGATGTCCTCTGAATACCCCCATAAATCCTTCTTTACTTTTAGTGAGGAAAATTATTAGCATATTCATTATTTGAGACCATTTTCTTTCTAAAAAACTATACCATTTGCTGTTATTATCCCTTAAAAACAATCAGTAGTGCCTCTCTTTGAATGATCATGTGTTGGATTTTGGATGTATATATACATTTTCTCCACTGTAGTAGCACCCTTACATAGTCTTACTTAAAGTGAAATAAATATCATCACAGGTAAAAGAGTGACCCAGGTTTATAAATTGTCCAATTTTTAATTATCCTTTGATAATGTCTTTGGAATATATGAGTGTATATATGTATATATATATATATACACATATGTATATATATACATAGATAGAGTGAATGCATGAATTCGTTCAATGATACCTTTTATACCTAAAGATTATATGTTATATGTAATATTATGTGTACCAACAAGTATGTATTGATCACCTATTATGTGCCAGTTAAGTTATAGAATAGATTATAATAATTTCAATAAACAATTTCAATAAAAGTCTTTTTTTTAAGTCTTTAAAAGACATCTTAAGATTTACAAAGCACTCTACATACATTATTTCATTTGATCTTGACAACAACTTTGGGAAATAGATTGTCTATTATGATATTTATTTTACAGTTGGGGGGATTGAGGTTCAGAGAGGTTAAATGAATTGCTTGTGGTCGCAGAGCTAATAAGCATTAGTTGTAGAATTTGAAGTCATATCTTTCAATTCAATTCCTCAATACCTTGTATTTTTTTTTTCTAGAATATACAGGAAGTTTAGGTTCCGAGTCAGGAGACAAAACTATTATGCATGAAACAATTAAGTTTCAGTTGTAACCGTATTATGATGGTAGTTCACTATACATTGTAATAATTACGAAGGCTTCAAGGAAGTCTTGGAACTAAACCTAGGCAAGAGAAGATGGAAAAATTTTGAAAGGGGATATGTAGGCAATTAAGAAAAAAAGACAGTGAAGTGAAGGGGAAATCATAAGTATACAGGGAAGGAATGAACACAGTATATGGGGGAGAATCTTTAGGGAGAGGTCCGTAAGGGAAGTAATAAGAGGTAAGCTTGATATATCACTTGTTTAAGTCTCAGTTTCCTCATCTATAAAATAGAAATAATCATACCATCTTATCTCCCATGGTTGTGGTAAGGATCAACTGATGTTATACATATTAAATTCTTTGTCGATCATAAAGCTTTATATGTGTCATTATAATTAATTACAGTAAACCAGAGAGAATATTGGTCTTTATTCTGCAGATAAAGGAAAATCAAGTGTTCAATTATTGTTGAAGATAAGAAACAAGTTAAATTATCAGTCAAATGCTAATAGTCTAAGTAGTATAATGGATAAACCAGAGTTTCAGATTAGAGGAGATTTGGAGGGGGAGTGAATTCCATTGTACTGGTCCCAAAGCTAAAGCAGGGAATACTAGTTGGATTTATGGACATTGAAAAGGGCGATACAATTGTGACTCTAGATTCTAGAATAGGTACAAGACATATCTAAATTTGGGCTTCTATAAACTCAAGTATGTCCTGGCTACAGAACTACATGACTTGAAGTAAAAGTAGGGACTCTGTGGAATGAAAACTTAACACTTAAAAAAATATGAATATGCATATAAGTGTATACATATGTATGTGTGTGTATATATATATACATGTTATGTAGGTATATAAATATATTTAATACATGCGCACACACACACACACACACACACACATAGCTGTTGATGTTGTTCAGTTGTGTCTACCTCTTCATGACCCCATTTGGGTTTTTCTTGGTGTGTGTATGTTTGTAGATATGTATTATCCTTAATAAATTGCTCTGTAAAACTTGGACTCAGTCAAAAAGCTGCACTCAAGTACCTAAAAGGTCACATGTGGCCTTGAGGCTCCAGGTTCCCCCACCCCTGTCCTACATTCAAAGGGTGACCTATACTTGGATCACCAATAAAACTATGGAATGCATCCAGCTGGCAGATGTATCAGAAGCACAAATTATTTTTTGCCATATTTTCACAAAATTTGAATTTAAAGGGAACACTGAAGCCAGTTAGTGTAATTGTTACCCAAATAGAATCTTTTCAACACCATACATGGTCATTCAGCCTTGGCTTGAACGTTTTTATTTGTAAAAACCCACTATCCTCCAAGGGAACCCAAGTTACTTTTTCCTTATGTTGAACAAAATTTGCCTCTTTGAAATTTTTATTCTTCCCAGTTTTGCCTTCTTCATTAAGAAAAATAAATTTAGCCCTTCTTCATTATTACTTAAATGTTTTGAAAGCCATTACTATGACTGTGTAAGTCTTCATTTCTCCATATTAAATGTCCCTTACTTTTTCACCTGAGTCACATGTTGCTTGAAACCTTTTATTATCCTGGTTGCCCTATCATCTATTTGTTGCTGTTGCATGTGGGAGGTTGTTCGCTTTATTTTGAGGCTAGATCTCTCCCTATCTTTCCTAACCTGAAAGTGCAGCAGCCTCACATGAGCACTATCTGATTATTACAGAAGCTTTGCCTTGCTCATTTTATGACTCTCCTTGAGATAGCCTGGTAGCATGCTGCTCTCAGGAACTTAGCATATATTCATGTAAACAGTGAGGACACCCAATTAGCTTAGTTCTGTTGCAGCTCACAATTCTTAATTTCAAGTAAATCACAGGCTTGGCCTTCCTAGTATCAGGGATTATACAAATGTGCTGCAAGCCTGATTCTTTATCTTTTTTAACTTAATAGTGATTTTACTAAAATATTGTGTCCAAATATTCCGGGGTGAAGTATGGTGAGAATATCACCTCCCTGACCCTAACACTGCCTTTCTTAATGTAATATAAGGTCAAATTTGCATTAGTAACCACCACAGCAATTAATTAATTTACTTTGACTTTATATTTCACTAATACCATCAGTTTTTAATTTTTTTTTGACATAGTGTTACCTAGTGATAGCTCTTCTACTTCCTTACTTTTGAGATTGATTTTGATAACCAAAATATAAGACTATACCAGCAGTTCTCAATGTTTTTGGTCTCAGGACTTTTTTATGAGCTGAAAAATTATTGAGGAGCCCCTCTAATAACTTGTGTATGTAAGCTACATAGATAATTTACTGTATTATAAATTAAAATATTTTATTATTCTACTGAAAAGAGATTGTCTCAAAGAGTCTCTGAAACTCCCAAGCTACCCATACCACACTTTAAGAACAATTCAATCTCTTTTAATTTCATTTTATTAGATCTGATCCAACTTCTTTGCTTTCTGAGATATTTTAGATTTTAACTCTGGATTCTATCTAACATCACATCTAGCCCTCTTTGTCTTGTATCATGCACAAATTTGATAAGCACATCATTCATTTCAATATTTTTGATGAAAATGTTAAATGATATGCAAACAAGTACATACTGATCCTTAGTACACTTATTAGAGACCACCTTCTAAGTGACCATGAATGATTAATGGCCACTCTTTTGATCAACCAATTCCACAACCTTTTTTTGTGAGTCTATCTTGATGATTCTCAAAAAATGCTGTAACATACAGAAATAGATATTTAAATGGTCAGAGGTCTGAATTGTGGGAATGGAATTGTATCAGCATTGTGCCACATATGATAACTAGATAGAGAAGACAGTAGAAATCACAGCATTCTAAATTGACCATACCTGCAGATTAGTTGGTATAAATTGGGGATGAAAGAGGAGGGAACCAGGGAGTAAGTAGATTAACGAGTTACTCTCTTAGCCTAGGTAGCCTGCCATCTTTTCATGTTCTCTGTGAATGAAAGCAGAGCTTCTTAACTGGGGTCCATTGATCCATGAATAGATTCCAGGGGATCCAGGAAATTGTTAATTTTTTAATGTTTCACAATAATTGGTTTCCTTTGTAGTCCTACGTGTTTTTATTTTTATGTATTAAAAACATTACTCTATGAATGGATCTAAAGCTTTTGCATTGTCAAGGGAATCCATTACACCAAACAGTTTCAGCAACTTCTGTGCTAAAGGGTCAACCTTTTAGTTCCTGAACTCTCAACACATTCAAATAAATTGCATTTGTGGAGGCAAACAGATAGAACAGTAGAGTAGGAGATAGAGGGCTAGACTTTAAGACAAGAAGTCCAGATTCACTTACATGTTATGTGTCCCTGGCAAAATCAATTAAACTTTATCATCTTCTGTATCCTAATTTCTAAAACAAGAATAATAAATACTTCTCCAGATTGTTATGATGATCAAATGAGATAACATATATAAAGCACACTGCAAATCTTAAAGTGCTATAAAATGATTTTTCTTATTATTATCCTTATTTAGTCACTAGTAATTCTAAGAGTCAGAGACAGAGATGAAGAATATTACAGGCATGAGAGGGCCAGTTGGAACAAAGGCATGGAGACAGGCAGTGGAATATTGTCTGTGACAACTGAGCCAATATGGCACAGTCAGAGAGACATGGAAGCAAAGAATGTGTCAGAAAACTGGAAAGATCGAAAGGGCTATTTGTGAAGCTCTTTAATGCCAAACAGAAGCTTTTAGATTCAAGCAGTAATAGGGTTTCATCGGAATTTATTAAGTAATGGAGTGAAATATTCAGGTCTCTTAGGAAAATCATTTTGGCAGCTGAGTGGAGAATGAACTAAAGAGACTTAAGGCAGTGAGATTGATTAAAAGGCTAATGTAATAGTTTGAGATTGAGATTGAGGTAATAAGAGCCTATCCCAGGTGGAAGCATCAGCAGAGGGAGAAAAGGAATAGATACAAGAGATGTTGTAGGGAATGAAATAAGAGATTGGAGAAAGAGTGAGAGTCAAGCATGACAATGAAGTTGTGTACCTGCCTGACTAGAAGGATGGTACTTCAGTAATAAGTCAGTTCAGAACAAGCATAGGCTTGGCAAAAAAAAATAATGATTTCTGTTTTCAGACATGTTAGGTTCAAGATGTCTGTGTACTATCCAGTTTAAAATATCCAAAAGTCAATTGCTGATGCAAGATTGAAGGATAGATTGAAGCTAGATGCATGGATCTGGGAGTCATCTCTCTAGAGGTGATGATCAGATCCACAGGGGCTGTTGAGATGACCAAATGAAAAAGAAAAGAGAAGAGGACCTAAGACAGAGTCTGAGGTAATAGCCACAGTAAGAGAATGCGACATAGATAAAGATCCAACAGTGGAGACTGAGAGAGATCATTTAAAAAGTTATCAGGAGAACCAAGGGAGAAAAATGTCATGAAAATCCAGAGAGAAGACAGAGTGATATTCAAGAAAGGTGGTCAAAGAATTTTGAATGCTACAGGGTGTGGAGGGGGAAGGATGAGAACTGATTAAATGACATTAAATTAAGAGATCATTAATAATTTGGAGAGAGTGATTCAGTCGGATGATGAGGTCAGAAGTCAGATTACAAAGGGGTTAGAAGAAAGTGGAAGGATGGAATGTAGAGAAATTTTTTTTAGAATGTTTATCTGAGAAAGGGAAGAGAGAGATAGGACTGATAGGAAGGGGGATTGTAGGGTCTAATGAGGGTTTTTTAAGGATGAGATAGAACTAGGCATGTTTGTAGGCACCAGGGAAGGAACTAGTAGATAGGGAACAAACTAAAGATTAGCTGTGGGAGTGGGGCGGATGTTTATTGGAGGCAGTCTGCCAAAGAAGAAAGGAAGGAATGGGAAGAGTGTGTGTTTGAGTTAACTTTCACAAGGAGAAGGGTAACCTCTTCATCAGACACTGAGGTGAAGGACATAGTGGGGGATAATGTTAGAAGAATGTGAGATGAGCAGAAAAGGAGAATTGCAGGATAGAGCATAAGGTAACTCCTCAACTGGGGGGCAGGAATTGGGTACCATAGAAGGATTGAACATAGAAGGCTTGGAATATCCCTTGTGAGGTGTGGTATACAGGAATGATTAAGAGGAGTAGAAGGATTTATATTTAAATGATGAAATTAAATATATAAAGTAGCATAACACTCTTTAGCTCTACTTTCTCATCAGGATTCATTGTCTATTTTTTTTATACTTTGAAAATTTACTATGACCTTGCAAATAAGGTTTAACCATTTTCCCAATCTCCATTTTTTCCCCACTGCCAGCATCCTCTCACCCTGGGACACACAGCTCCTACTGTGAGAGAAAGACAAAAATGACATTCTTTATTTTTTGACCCAGCTTCCCCTCTAAAAAAAAATGTTAACGGTACTACCTCTGGACAATCTAGATACTTAAAGCACTTTGCATTCTAAACACACTGGATAAAACAGGGACCCCAATTGTGGTTACATATATGTATGAACATAAATCTTATACTTTTACACCTGAAAGTTGTTTTCTTAAGAGGTTTACTGTACACTTTTGGTTAATATTTCTTACGCACAATTGGCATTGAAATGGCAACAACCAAAACACCTCCAAACCATAACTCTTGACAATATTGATTTTATGATGGAGAAAGTTAAATTCTATTTAAAGATCACATTTTGGTTTTCTTTTGCAGAGAGAATTCAACAGTGATTGCAAGCTGAAGGAAAGGATAGAGGAAAATGGATACAACACCTATGCATCTTTTAACTGGCAGCACAATGGGAGACAGATGTATGTGGCATTGAATGGGAAGGGAGCTCCAAGGAGAGGACAGAAAACACGAAGGAAAAACACCTCTGCCCACTTTCTTCCCATGGTTGTACATTCGTAGATGAAGTATTTCTTGATGCAAGTGGAAGCCAAAGCTCTCTTGCTGAGAATATCTGGTAATCCTCGAGAAGAGTAGTCTTGAAAAGCAAAGACCTTTTGGTCAGAGGACTTACAGACCTCTGCTTGTTTGAGAGAGAGGGAGTCTTTGAAGGTTTTGTACTCACTGCTGGCAAAGAAATCATTTAAATTTGTTCTGTGTCATATCTTATAATGAAGATACAGACTGGATCAAATGGGATGGATGCTCTTCCCAGAGTGAACAACATGGCTGTTTTTTGTTTTGTTTTGTTTTTTATTTCTGTGATAGAACTTGGAGGACATGAGACAATCAGATGAATGATCTTTGGGGAAAGTTATTTATGGAATACTAACTCATATCAAAGACTTTCAATGCTCATTCAAGCCTGATGATCCAATGAGCAGTTAGACACGCAAGCATTTACTGGAAGCACTTGGGTCATAATGCACAACCAAAGGAGTTTTTGGTGTGGCAACGTGGAAGAATGGATAGGATTAAGAAATATAAACACATTAGTGCAAAACTGTTCTAACAAAACGAATAGTATGGTATGCTTGTGCATTCTGCCTTCATTCTTTCTATTTCTTTCTAAGTTATTTATTTAATAGGATGTTAAATATCTTTTTGGGGTTTGAAATATTTTCCTCAGCAGCTGCCTTCTGGTTTGTCTTTTCTTTCAGCATATCACATTCATGTTCATGAAGTAATAGTTTTAGTATTTGGCAAACATTTGGAAAATGGGAATTGAATGTGACTGTCAGACCAAGCTGGGGGAGCAGATTTTGTCTCTAACCTGCTTTCCTTTGGCTGACATTGCACTTACTTAATAAGCACCAACAAACAATGAATCTGAGAAGGGCTGGGGTATGTGGTCAGTGTGAGGTATCTGCCAGTCCTTGAATACATTGACCCCAATATATCATATCCATGATGAAATGAGCACAAGTGGCCAAATTCTGTTATTGGTAAGGCATTTCTGACTCTTATTGCATCAGTTTGGGGTCCTCGTTCAAAGAAAGAAGTTAGATCTAATTATAAAAAAAAAAGACTCACATAAAATTGCTTGGCCCACATACTAGCTAGTGACTCATTGACACATATCACAGCAACAAACAATGAAAAGCCTGTCTGGATGTATAAGAACCATTTGTGACTCTATCAGTAGCAATCTCCCCTGAAGGAGCTTTTGAGGCATTTGTTATAAAGTACAACTCTTCCCATGAATTAGACTGAGTAAATCTATCCTGGTATATGTGTAATCATATACTGAAATCTGTTCAAGCTGTATGATCTAGTTGGTTTTTTTTTTTAAATCTTTTCTGTAAATTTAAAGAGCTCTGGAAAGCTCCTTAATATAACCATATGGAAATTCATTTTGTTAGAGCAGGTAAATAGAGAACAGTACATCAGTGTACCAGTCTTCACATTGTATTCCACTAAATAAATACATAAGCCTTCTTTGCAGTGTCTGTAGTGAGAAAAAAATGTAGTATAATATTATTTGTTCTAAATACTTTAAGTGATAACTGAGATTATATTGATGCTGCAGTTTTATCTCCATATTTCTTGTTGTGAAAAAGTCTGTTTATTTTTATTGTTTGGAAACTGTATTTTGGTACAAAGGAGAGACTCAGTAAATGTGGCTTTTTACTAAAGTTTAACCTCTAGAAAAGCTGGTGTTTTGTGATCTTCTTATAACTTATTTGAGTCAATGCTTAACCAGCACTTCCAATGTTAATCTGTTACTGAAATATTAGCTGTATAAAGAAGCTTTCCTATAAAGTACTGAGTGGTCAGACTTTTCTCCTTAAAGTAAAGTTGGATGTTTGAAAAAAAAAGAAATGCATTATAGGCACACAGCATTTTGGCTTATAGACAAAGTTGCATTTCATGGTAATTAGGTTTCAACTTGCTTGTTGACAAATGAGATTTTTAAAAATACTTACTCCAACCTATGGTTGGATGTTCAAAGTTAACTTGGTAATAGAACTGAAAGCAAAAAATGTAATTCACTTCCATCAGGGTCAGATATTCTTGGTTACATATTTTAAAATAATAATTGGGTATGGCAACTCAGCATGGACCACCCACAACAATGGACCATTTGGTTAGACAAATACAGTATTGGATGACCACTCCAACAGCATCTAGGGCATAAACTGGGTTTTCATTCACGTAATCGTTTAGATTACCAAAGAGCCTACACGTAAACATTCATAATTATAGGATTCAAAACACTAAAATAGCTTCTAGCAAAATGTATCAGTGCTTGCAGAGGCCAAGAATAGAAAATATCCAAATATCCTTCTTCCTTCTCCCTCTCCCCTCCCCGCCCCCCTCCAAGTGAACAGAGATAAAGACAGGAATTATTTTCTGAGAAGTAAGAAAAAAATCTGATTTAAAAATGGTGACTCTGTGTCAGACGGTAACTTGGTCCCCACTGTGGCTGGACTGCTACTGAAGATAAGGAGTGTCCAATCCTGAGCCCTTCAGGTTAACAACTTCCTGGAAGTTTGGGAAACTCTGTCCATGTGGAAAATGTGGACCCGGGATGTGACAGTGCTTCAACACAAGCATGTGTTTGTGTGAATGTTGGTAACTGAGGGGATGCCTCCTCATAAAGATAAAAGAATTGCTCCTCCTTCCTACCTCCCCCCAAAGCTGAACCATGTACAGTATGTTACCTTTAAATAAAAGCAATAAAATGCTGGGAATAGAAAATACAAAAATGGTTCTTGTTTGTTTTATTAGCCTAAAATTATACAGAGTAATAAAAGAAAAAAAAGTCTGATGGCCATGTGCACTGCAGGATGTGGTTAAGGGCTGCATAGCCTCAAACAACGAAAACAACAACAAATCCCTCGAACGTTGTAAGGTTTCTTTAATGTTTTGCATGTGTGAGTCAGCTATCCTTCCTCTAATAACAACCAAATGCTTCAGATTCTTCTGTTAAGTATCCAGGTCCACCTAGTTTATATAACGGATAAAAAGGAATGAACTGAAAACAAGCTTGCTTTATGAAAGCGGGAAAGGCTTTAGGAAGTGAGTTTAGAAGGCTATGTCTAAAAGGGGCCCCCAACAATGGGCTGAGGCATTGTGTGAGAGAACCTCCATGACGAGGCCCAGAACATGCTCAGCCTAGATCATGGATGCTGGCACGGGGTCCATGGGCCCATGTGATAAGGGAAGTTGTTATGTTCTAGTTAAAGAAGATGGTAATTATTCCTCACTAATTTGGACTCTGTTAAGTCCAAGTTGATGAAAATTCAGAAAACTCATATTTGAACTTTGTAGGAAGGGATGAAGAAGGAATACGGATGTCAAATCTGCTCTGGGACTTTCATAACCCCCTTTACTTACCAAAAATCTTAACTAAAACTCACGCAATAAAGTAGTTGTTTGTTTTTTTCCAGATAACTTATCCCCTTCAGGGTTCTGCTATTTATTTTAGAGTGGGGATTTCTTCTTTAGGATGTAGGTCTCCAAGCCAACTTACAATCTTAAAGGGTTGCCTGGGAACATTGCATAGCTAAGTGACTTACCCATGGCCACATGGTGAGTCCCAGAAAGAATTTGAACCCAAGACTACCCTCCATCCATTATGCCTTCCCATATTTCAGTTACCTGTCTACCTAGTTCTAGTTGCTTTGTTCTATTATATACCTAGAACTGGTATAGGTTCTAAGTGATAAAACTATACTACATTGAAGAGTATATATTCTTTAAAGTGTATGCATATATGTATGTATATTTTTTTCAGACTGATAGTTTCCAATTAGACCGCTCTAGAAAAGATTTCCTGTAATTGCAGAAAGGAACTTGTGAATACCTGCCCCCAAAGCTGGTACTTGAAAACAGCTAAGCATAGTATATTCAGTATTAATTGCCTCTAGTTAATAATGTTGTCATTTATATAACACTATAGGGGTTACAAAGCATCTTAAAATGTCCTATATGATTTTCATCTTTGTAACCATCCTGTGAAATAGGTACTTTTGGCATTAGCATTCCCATGTTAGAGAGGAGGAAAGAGTCTCCTGGAGGTTAAATGACTAATCTAGGGTTGTACAATTAGTAAGTGTCAGAGGTGAGACTGACCCACTTCTCACTTGACTCCAAATCTTGCATTCAACCTACTATAATAAACAGGTGAGACGAAATGAGTGTTTAGGTTATCTAATGATATAGTCTTCCTAGCTATAAAAAACTTCCTAATTATATATTTTTTCTATCTTGTGAATATGTCGTCATGGACTTTTTGTGTTCTTAAATGTGCTGCTAAAGAAACCATGTTCAAGAATGTCTGAAACATATGGGGTACAAATTATTTCATCATTTCTAAGGGGAGAAGGTCCTGGAAACTCCTGATAATTAAATCCCACCAATAAGGAGCAGCCTGTAAGAAAATGACCTGAATTAATGATTAGTACTATTACATGGATAAACGTATGACATAAGAGAAGAAAAAAGAAATGCTTCCTTTAACACTGTCTGTAAATCTTAGGTTATGAGATAAATTCAATGCCTGAGTATTGACACCTTTTAGAGACACCGCCCTTGGGTTTTAATAGGAATGTTTTGTGATAAATAGGGCAGTTAAAGCATATGTTTTATCATTCACTGGTTACTAATAAGAGAGATATATCCTGGCATTTTTATCATCTAAGGTCAGTATTTCCCCATATGATGGTAAATACCAAGGCACATGCAGGCATATGAAGCAGATTACGATAGCCAAGATGTGACCAAAACCCATAAAGAGCTTATATTCACATTAAAGTCCAGGCTCTGACATCCTCTGGAGATGAGCGCTGCAAATGAAGAAGCAAAACATTCCATGTTCCTCATTAGGATCATAAATGAAACATATGCATTTGTACAACATAACCAGTGACCCCAGCTGTGGAGCAGCCAGTTACGTTATGGCCTTAAGCCTCCTGCAGTGTGGTTTTAATTACCTTTTACACATCTTAAATGCCTAAATCATCTTATGATTTTCTAAATTATTTAGTTATCATTCTGTGGTCAATTTAAGCTGCTGACAATGCAGATGCTGGGAGAGGTCTTGCAAGGGGGCTTCAATTAGAACCAGTTTTTTTTGTGAGGTCCTGAAGCTGGGTAAATGTTGCCATTTCTGGTTCTAAGACCTAGTCCTCGTGCAACTTCTTGTGAGGAATGTTTTATTAAATATTTATGGCAGTCAAAACACCAGAGCACTCAGTAGGTAATTCCTGTTCCCTTGAAACAATTAGAATTGTGCTCGAACCAGTATCTACAGAGGTGGTCAAACAGTACTCTGTGGGTCTGAAAATCTCTAGACCAGAGAGATCAATATGGAAGCACTGAGATGATTTTAAATGCTTGATCAGGGTGCCACTCTACCTCAGACCATTTCCCTTTTCTAGTGCATAAGCTCTTGTGTACCTGTACCAAAAAAAAAAAAAAAAAAAAATACAGTCAATGACTAAAGAGCAGCCCTAACATCGTAACCACTTCAGCATGTTAAGATGGGAAGCTTCCTAACAAATAGCAACAGAAAATTACAATATGAAGATAGACCTTGGCCTTTAAAATTAATATTGTAAATTTAAATCAGATGTTCTTAACCTTTTTTTGTATATCCTGGAACCCTTAGGCAGTCTGACCAAGCCTATGGACTCCTTTATCAGAAGAATGTTGTTAAATACATAAAAGAAATTACAAATGAAACTGAAATACAGTCAGTAAAATGTGTTTTTTTTTAAATTAAGGTAATAGAACATGAATTAGGAATGATTAATTGAATGAGACAAAGATTTCAGTATGCAAAGAACAAGAATGAGAACTGTATAAGAAATTGAACTTCTATTATGTACAGTCATACATAAAGAACAGACATAATATAGACATTAAAATTAACAAGACAATGTAAATTTTTCTTTTCAAAAAAGCATGTAGTTAAATATAAAAATTTCAATAAACAAAGAGAATTGTATATTAAATCACACTTATTAACATTATAGTAACAAAAGGCCTGAATTATCTATGTCCCTTTCTGAAATTCCTTCTGTTCTCTTTCATGTACTTTAAAATGCTGAACGGATTCTTTTTTTTGCATCACTCTCATTACCTATCAACTCCACCACCTCCAAAGCCCTTCTTTGTAACAAACTAAGTATATAATCAAGCAAAACACAATGTCTATGCCTCATTCTGTGCCTGTCTTCAATCTAACATCACTCTGACGAGAAGTCTTGTTCCTCTTCTGATGCAGGGGACATTATTAATGTGCCATTATATAAGAGACTTTACACCCCAGGAAAGATGAAGGTGGGCCTTGTTTAAATGAGAATCTGTTTTATAATATCTCCCCTCACCCCCATGCTGATATGAGTCAATTCAAGACTTACTTCAAGGATTTGCAGTTTTGTTCAATGTGATTTCTCCTTCTTTCAATCAATGCAAATATTGTTAATGATGTGGTGATTGTCTTTTAATGTTAAATTGAAATATTCATCAGCTATTAGCCTAGAAGTAGGTTAATACATTGTGCCTATCACAGCATGGAAACCTTTCTAACTTGGTAAGCCCAGCCACAATCCATATTCCATTGGCACAACCTCAGAGAATCCAGGTTTCACTCTATGCCACAGTGAGGAATCAGAGTAGGAATTTTGCACATATGAACCTGGATTGGCCCTATTAAAAATTTCCTTTATGAGATAAGATAAAACTGTTTCACCGTGTAAGCAGAGTTTGTGGAGTCTAGAAATTATTGCTGACATATTTGGGATTATTAATGATAATTCCAGGAAGCCCCCTAGCTTCTGGAGAGCACATGAAATTAGCTATCCCTTTTACTTCTGGGGATCAGATGAAGTTAAGAAAAAATTCCACTTTCTGAAGAACTCAAGTGCCAATAAAGCTGAAACAATGGGGCGAAAAGGTGGATTGTTCATATCTTGTCCCAGATAAGTACACACCTGGATCTCTTAAGTATGTTCTTTCTTCTTGGAATGTGAAGAAAGCTTCCCATAACCTTTACCTTTTACCCATTCAGAACTAAAATTCCTCCTTCTCTCTTTTCAGTGGTCTGTCTTATGCCTCTATTCATTCTGCTATTCCGCTGATCCCCTTTTACCTTCCCCTCTCTAACTGAACTAGCAGGAAGATGTACACTTTATCTTACTTTCAAAAAGAATTGTTGGTATTTTAAATCCTAATGATTTAATTTATAAAGTTAAATCTCCTGTAGCCTTTTAATTCTCAAGTTATATTTCTTTATATATAGAGAGAATATGCTTAATGTGTATATGCATATATGTACATATAGTAGATATAATATGAATATTTCAGTCAAATTGGTTGTTTCAAGATGGAATTCATTTCCCTAAAATATATAGAGTATTCTTATGCATCTACATATTGTTGTTCAATAAATATTTGTTGACTGCTGTAGTGATTGTACTTGTACTTTTAAGTGACTGTGTTACAAAAAGAAAGCCCAATTTTATTCATATAGTGATTAGGGAAGTGCTGGACAAACAGTCCTGTCTTATACTCTCCAGAGCCTTCCTATCTATCCATTGGCTCCTCTCATTCACCCTCCAAATATGAAAAAAAAAAATGTCTCAGCTTTGCATTGGTTTGCCATTTCTAAGCAGCCACATCCTCCCAATTCTTTCATTGTATTTCTAGTTTGGTGGCAAACAAATTTAATGAAATACAGTAACAGTACCAGCTGAAAGACTTTTAATTGCATCCTTCATTCTCTTACACCTAATGCGACTTCTATGCCTTTTGAAAGCTTCTTCACACAAAATTTGAAAGCAGAATTGTAGACTGTTTCCTCCTACATAGCAAATTCTGAGGGACACTGGGATGCAGTCTTCAAATAATAGTCAGTTGTTCATTTTTATAAATGCTTGGGCATTAGATGATGGAAAAAATGACCTGCCAAGTTGTGTTCTGATTGGTCCTATGATTTTGTTTTTCCCACTCCCTAGAGAGCATGAGATAATTGATTTATTCACACTTGATTTAGATACATTTCAAATGCTCCGCAGTTTTTGCTTTGTGCTGTTTGTCCCCCCACTTACTTGCTCAAAGTATAGGCAACAATTTCTCATTGGTTTGTACTTCAGAATATGATTACAAAGACCCTTGACACACTGGATATGAAGGATGTGAGAAAAGATGGATTATAAAGGTTTCTTAGTGTTTGGTAATTGTAAGTTTTATTTTTCATTTCATCAAAATGCATAGCAGTTAGTTACAGATGACTCTTTAGTAGCTCTGCCTTCTCCATTCAACATTAAGAAAGATGGGCTCTTCCGGCGTTTCAGGAATACTGACCTTTGAAAAAAATGCCAGAAGGTCCTCTGACCTAAAGGATCTTCTTTATCTATTAAAGAAAAGTAGAAAATCTGTCTGCTCTTACTAACTCTTCATTTAATTGGGAAAGACCTCACCCTGGAGCTGAGAAAAACACCCACAATTGAAAAACTGTAAATCTCAGGAAAGGAAAAAATGTATAGGATAATAACATGCCCTTTGAAATTCAGTCTGGAATGAATCATGTTTAAGTCCAGATAGGAGGAGCAGCTAGAGGATGGCATGAGGGAATGCCATGCAATTCAAAAATTGGAAAACCTCAACCTGAAGACCTCTAAGGTGAAAGGGACAACATACACCCCAAGCACCTAATACACTGATGGTCATATAGGATGTAAACATTTATATTTAAATCTTTTGGTTTTGCATTAAATTTATTTCCAAAGAGAACCTTTTTCTATTTCTATCAAGATAATCATGTCCTATTAAAAAAGAAAAATTTTTAAATGAAAGGAAAAAAAAGGCAAAGGTAGTTCAATTAAATCGACCAGCACGCTTACAAAGTGAATCTATCAATATGGAATATTATGGACTCATAATCCCTACCTCTGCAGTACATTAAGTTTTGCATAGCACTTTGTATTCTGTCCATTATTTTGTTTAATTTTGACAAAACCCTTGGGAGTACCAAGTACCTTAAGTATTATTAAACTATTTTATAGATTAGAAAACTGAGCTTGAGATAAGTAACTTTGTCATGATCACAAAACTAGTAAGTGCCAAAAGAGGAATTTTGCAATTCTAACATTCTGTTCACTATACCAGGCTGTCTTCATTTAGTAGAAAACACAGAAAAATATTTGTTGAATTTAACTAAAAATGCGAATTCAGAAATAAAAGATTCAGACAAGGTAAAAAAAAAAAACAAAAAAAATGACTCTCCCTGCCCTCAAGTGGTTTACAATTCTATCCTTAAATAAATTACCCATTCAAAAGATGACACAAGTATACAAAGCGCTGTTTAGTTTAGGAACACTTTTCACTTTAGATGACACACCTATATATAGCATGAGTATAGTTCACCTGAGTCTTTCAGTCTATTTACTAATCAGTAGTTTATATTTAAGTAGAGGGAAAGTGTAATCTAGCAGCATCAAAGAGTAATGTTTTAGAGGCAGAAGATCAAGGGTCTGGTGAAGTACTATAGCAGCTCACACTGACTCAAGGCTTTTTAAAAACTTTGGAGGATTGTTATACTAAATCCATTCTTGATGACTTGATTTAGGTCCCAAAGTTCTTCTTTAACGTAACAATGAATATCATTTGCCTTTAATCTCTCTCTCATTAAAGGGAGAACAAAGGCCATCAAATACATAAGAATTTACTCTATAGCCTCCTCACACAGTGGTCACTGTGATTTCACTTGTACACTTTCCCTAGTGAAAGGGAACCCATGATTTCCTGAGGCAGTAAGTTGCCAGAAGAGCTCTAAAATTCAGAAATCCTGACACAAGCCTTAGTGGGCCTCTGAATCTTCCATCCACTGCACCTGGTGCTCATGTCTGTGGTCAGGAAGAACACATCTAATCTCTATTGCACATGACAGCCCTTTAAATTCTTGAACATTGCTATCAAGATCCTCCTAATCCTTTTCTTCTGCAGACTAAACATTCCCAATTCCTTCAAAAGGCCCCTCTTATGGGATGGTTTTAAGGCTTCTCACCATTCTTGTCATCTGGTTGGGCCCACTCTCCAGATGACCAAACCCTTCCTAAAATGCAGAAAGTGGAAGTGAACACAACATTGCAGATATTGTCTGACCGAGGAAGAACAGAGCATGTGCTAGACACGAGGCCTCCCTTGCACTGGTCTAAATTGCATTAGCGTTTTTGTTTGCTGTACGGGATTTTAATACATGTTGAATTTACAAACCACTTATAACCCCAGATCTTTTTTTTTTTTTTTTTTAGGGAAATTGTCAGCTAGTTACTGTCTCCCACCTTATAAATGGGAAGTTTGTTTTTTTACCTCAGTGTGAGACTTTATATTTTCCTCTACTAACAATACTTAGACTCAGTCCCTTGTTCTTCCTGTTGAGAACTCTTTGAATTCAAACTCTGCCCCATGTCCAATAAGTTGGCCATCCTAACTTGACTGTTCTTTCCCATGACCTATCAGATCACTATGAAATAGGAATTAGAAAGCATTCTACTTGGCCCCAGAGGATAAAACTAGGATCATTAGGTGGCAATTGTAGGGAGTAGATTTTTTAAATTCAAAGAAAGACTCCCTAATAATTAGAGTTGTCCAAAAAGAAAGTGAACTTCTTCAGAAGGTAGCAAATCCCTGTCACTAGAGGTATTTAAATAGAAACTGGACAAGTATTTGTCAGAAATGTTAAAGGGATTTTTGTTAAAATCCACATTTTTGAACTAGATAGCCTATGAAGCCCCTTATAACTTGTAATACTATTTTGCTCATTTCTCCAGTCTATTTCATGACTTTTAAAGTTGGGCTCTGGTCCTGGGGTAGAGTGGGCACTCTCCCTAGCTTCTGACACTGGGGAGCCAGGACCTGGCTGCTGGCCTTCTGTGCCAAGGCTATAGGGCCTTGCCATTAACCTGTGCTGGGACTGGAGGCCTCCCTCTGGCTGGCACAGTTACTGCCTGCAGTGGACTGTGCTCCCCTTTTACCTAAGTGAGATAGACCTACTGCCAATCTTCTAGGTTTTCTTTGGCTGGAAATTTACTCCATTTTTTTTTTTATTGAGTCTGCTGTTCTAGAATTCATTTTGAGTTTAAATAGTCATGTACATATATATATATATATATATATATATATATATATATATATATATATACATATACATATAGTTATAGTTATTATATAACTTATAGTTGTTTGGAGGTGAATTTGAGAGAGTTCAGGTGAATTTCTGCCTTATTCTACCATCTTCTCTCTGCTCCCTCCCCAGTTACAGGTAAATTAATATTATTTGCTGGACTGAATTACAGAATGAGATGATGCATAAAGATGAGATGAGAAAGAAAAAGATGAAAATATATGACATATGCTAATTAAGTCAAAGGCTAACAATGGAAGGAAAATATCTCCTGTTGTCTCTCAGTAGGAAGAAGCCCTACAGGAGACAACATGAGGCAACAGAGGAGGGGATTGAAATGGGGAAAAGAAAGGGAGAAATGTTGTTTCAATGAAGGGAGGGAGTAACACATTCGCCTGGGGGAAAGAAGATATTCTATAAAGGGAGTGGCTTCCAGAGGAGTGGGACAATATAGACCCAGAGAGGAAATTCCATAGCAAAAGGGAGAGGGGGATGACAATGGAGAAGGCAAAGGTTAATAATGATTTGCACAATCAGGGACATAAGAAAATTCCTCCCATAGGGAAACAAATATCCTCTCCATCACCTGCAGGATGAAGTATGACAGGATTGTTAATTAAGGATGAGGTACAACAGACAAAAGTCTCAAAGGGGAAGAACTATAACACAGAAACAATTTAAAAGAGGAAACTCTTTTAGTTTAGACTCTGATTCCATAAGGAATACACTGATTAGAGAAGAACTAAATAAGTGTAAGGGCCATGAATCAAGTAACAGTACAGTGTAAAAAAAAAGGAAGAATGAATAATGAAGAAGAGGAAGGAATGAAATCTTTCTTCAGGAAAATATGAAGAAAATGACATTTTAAAAGCTAGTGGACAAAATAAGTTTAAAGAGAAGAGGGTAGTGAAGATTTTGATTACTGAACTGAGAGAAGAAAGGGGAAAGAAATAATGTGATAAAATGAGAAGGGAACTAATATCTTAAGCAAAACTAAGGAAAGGGATAGTGACTAGGAGGAGGAAATAGTTAAGGGTGAGAAGAAAGCTAGTGAAAATGGGATTACCTTAAAAGAAATTAAGCTAAAATAACTGAAGGACCAAAATGCTATCTTTACGGAGGAAAAGAGAGAGAAAAATTCCTAATTTGGGAAATAAAAAAACAGAGATAAGTGGAGGAAAATATAAACCTAACTCTAATCACTTTAAATTGTGAATAAATTGAAGAATGCAGTAAAATGAAAATGAGTGAAAGGTTGGAGAAGACAAATCCCCACAGTTTGTTGTATATATGAAAAAATGAGGGGCAGGGAAAAAATTCCTGTACATTAGATAAACTCTCTAAAATGCCAGTCGCCATTATCCTATCATCATAAAAACAAAGTGAAAAGAAATATTTCAAACACAAAATGGGATAAATAAGGGAAATACATTTTGTTGAAATGTAGACAGCTAACCAAGTAATTTCTATGTTCAAAATACCCTAGCAGTCAGATTTGTAAAGAAAAAATTAATTGAACTGCAAGACAGCATAAAAAGTAGCACAATGTTGATATATGATTTCTACGTCTTTTTCTTCATTTTGAAAAAGCCAAGCTGAAAGAGAGGCGAAAGACAAAACACAGAATTGGACAAATTGCAGAAGAAACTAGAGTTAGATTCTGTAATGTAAATAGAAATTATGAAGATGGAGCACATTTCTCAGCATCATATGACACCTTTATAAAAACAAATACCATTGGGGCTCAGAGATATTGCAAATAAATGTAAATTGAAGAAGAAATAGTAAAAAACCTCCTTTTCAAACCATCACACAATAAAAATAGTATTTGGTTTGTGGAGTGCAAAGAAAAGGCAGAGCTGAATAAAGACTTAACAATGAAATCCTAAATAAAGAACGGTTCTTTATAATGATAATGATAAAACAACGTAACAAAATTCCAAGCTAAAGGGCTCTTTTAGGGAAAAATCATATCATGACAAATTTACATTAACAAAATAGAAAATGATCGATGAATTGAATATACATTTAAAAATTATAAACCAGCAAATAACCCCACTAAGATATATATATAGATATAGATATATGATATTTAAAAATTAAGAGAAAATAGATAAATTGGAAATAAAAATATACAAAAAAGATTTTTAAAAACCTAAGATCTGTTTCTTTGAAAAGGCTAACATAATTAATGTGTTTAACTCATTTGATTAAAAAGAAGAGGAAAGAAAATAAAACATGAGCAAGGTGAAATCACAACAAAGCTAGAAGAAATAAAACAAATGACCAGAGCTTATTGTATGCCAACAAAATTGAGAACATGAAAGAAGCAGCGAAACACCTTCAAAAGTATAAAATACCTCAAATGACTGAAGCCCATCTAGAGATCTTAAATAACCCAGTCTCACAAAGGAAATAGAACTAGCTGTAAAGGAACTACTGAAGGTGTGGGTGAGGGAACCTCCTGATCTTGATGGATTTATGGGAGATTTCTATCAAATGTTTAAAGAACAGTTGGCATAATTGCTCTTTACATATGAATTATTTTCAAATGTATACAAATAAAATGTATAAATTATTTTCAAAAATTGATAAGTAAAGACACCTGCCAAAATTATTTTGTGCTTAAACTAGGTAAGGATAAAACATAGGAGAAGAATAATAGACCATTCACAATGATATTGATATAATAACATTAAATAAAATCGTGTTAAATAGACTACAGTGATAGATCCAAGAAATCATTCATCATGAACCAAAGTTACAAGGATTGTTTATCATCAGGAAAATAAACAACGTAATTAATTATATTAAAAAAAATCCGGGGGCGGAGTCAAGATGGCGGAGTAGAAAGACCCACGTTTGCGAGCTCCGAACCCACAGCCCATAGATTTCATGTAAGAAGAGCTCCTCAGAAGTTCTGGATCACTGCAGGGTGTGCAAAAGCATAGTGAAAGGGATTTCTGTTCCAGAGAGCCCTGGAGAGCCGTCCCCAGGGTCCGTTGCACCCCAGAAAGCGGACCCCACCCCAGCGCTGTCCTGGCCGCGGCCCCAGGGAAGCTGATCTGAGCAGGCTTCAGGGACGGAGGCTCCGGCGGCCGGGAAGGTCCCTCCACCCACAGAAGCTACAGGTCAGTGAGAGAGACGACTGGGCCAGGCCGAGAAGGGAGTGGGGTGTCTCCGTGGCTCGGGCCCCCTCGGGAGGAAGCAGCAGAGGCAGAGGCGAGGGTGGCGGCAGAGGCAGCGTGGCCATGGGGGCCCGGGACTCCCCCAGCAGCAGACAGGATCTTCATTTCTGAAGGTCTCTGCATAAAGCCCCTGAGGGAACTGAGCCTGGGAGACGGCCCTGCCCCACCCGCTTCATTTCTGAAGGTCTCTGCATAAAGCCCCTGAGGGAACTGAGCCTGAGAGGCGGCCCTGCCCCCACCCCAGCACCAGAACTAAAGCTCACATTGATTAGCAGCCGAGCAGCACGAAAAGCCCATTTGAATCTCAGACCTCAAGCACTAGCTGGGCAGATCTAGGCGGGGGTGGACAGGAATCTCAGAAGTCAAGTAACTGGCTGGGAAAATGCCTAGAAAAGGGAAGAAAAATAAGACTATAGAGAGTTTTTTCCAACAAATGCAAATGATCCTGACTTTCCGATCTGACGATGACGAGGACATATTCTTGCCGTCAGGGAAAGACGTGGAGGGCGGGATGTCGGGTGGGCTCAGGTCTTGCAAGAGCTCAAAAAGGATTTTGAAAAGCAAGTTAGACAGGTGGAGGAAAAATTGGGAAGAGAAATGAGAGAGATGCAAGAAAAGTATGAAAAACGGGTCAATACCTTGGTAAAGGAAACCCAAAAAAATGCAGAAGAAAATAACACCTTGAAAAATAGGCTCACTCAATTGGAAAAAGAGGGTCAAAAAGCCAATGAAGAGAAGAATGCTTTCAAAAGCAGAATTAGCCAAATGGAAAAAGAGGTTCAAAAGCTCACTGAAAATAATAGTTCTCTCAAAATTAGAATGGAACAGATGGAGTCTAATGACTTTACGAGAAACCAAGAAATCACCAAACAAAACCAAACGAATGAAAAAATGGAAGAGCATGTGAAATATCTCATGGGAAAAACAACTGACCTGGAGAATAGATCCAGGAGAGAAAATTTAAAAATTATGGGACTACCTGAAAGTCATGATCATAAAAAGAGTCTAGACATCATCTTCCATGAAATTATCAAGGAAAACTGCACTGACATTCTAGAACCAGAGGGCAAAATAAGTATTGAAAGAATCCATCGATCACCACCTGAAAGAGATCCAAAAAGAGAAACTCCTAGGAACATTGTGGCCAAATTCCAGAATTCCCAGGTCAAGGAGAAAACATTGCAAGCACCTAGAAAGAAACAATTCCAGTATTGTGGAAATAAAATCAGGATAACACAAGATCTAGCAGCTTCCATATTAAGGGATCGAAGGGCGTGGAATAGGATATTCCAGAAGTCAAAGGAACTAGGACTCAAACCAAGAATTACCTACCCAGCAAAACTGAGCATAATACTTCAGGGGAAAATATGCTCTTTCAATGAAACAGAGGACTTTCAAACATTCTTGATGAAAAGACCAGAGCTGAAAAGAAAATTTGACTTTCAAACACAAGAATGAGAAGAAGCATGAAAAAGTAAACAGCAAAGAGAAGTCTTAAGGGACTTACCATAAGTGAACTCTTTACATTCCTACATGGAAAGACAATATTGGTAACTCTTAAAACTTTTCAGTATCTGGGTAGTTGGTGGGACCACACACACACACGTACACACATGCATGCACACACACATACACACATGCACACACATACAGAGACAGAGAGCACAGATTGAATTGAATAGGATGGGACCATATCTTAAAAGAAATTAAGGTAAATGGTGAGAGAGAAATGTAGTGGGAGGAAAGAGGGTGAAATTGAATGGGGTAATTACATGTCATTTAAGAGGCAAGTAGGAGACTTTTTAGTGGAGGAAAAAGAGGAGAGCTGAGAAAAAAAAAAAAAAAACAAGAAGTTTACCCTCATCACATTTGACTAAAGGAAGGAATAAAATGCACACTCATTTTGATATGAAAACCTATCTTACAGTATAGAAAAGTGGGGGAGAAGGAGATAAGCAAGGGGGGGATGATGGAAGGGAGGACAAAGGGAGGAGGGAGCAATTTGAAGTCAACACTTGGGGAGGGACAGGATCAAAAGACAGAAGAGAAACAATGAGGGGCAGGATAGGATGGAGGGTAATTCAGTTAGTCTTATGCAACATGACTATCAGGGAAGTCATTTGCAAAACTACACAGATATGGCCAATACTGAATTGCCTGCCTTCCCAAAGGGAATGGGTGGGGAGGGAGGGATGGGGAGAATTTGAAACTCAAAGTTTTAGGAACAACTGTTTAGTACTGTTGTTGCTACTAGGAAAGAAGACATATAGTTAATGAGGAATAGAAAGTCATCTGGCCCTACAGGAGAAAAGAGAAAATGGAGACAAGAGAAGGGAGGGATGACGGAAGAGAGGGCAGATTGGAGAAAGGGAAAATTAGATTGCTTGGTGTATTGGGGTGGAGGGAGAGGATAAAAGGTGAGAAAATTTGGAACCCAAAATTTTGTGAAAATGAATGTAAAAAAAGTTAAGTAAATAAATAAATATTAAAAAAAAATCCAAAGTCACAGAATTATTTTGATAGATGGGAGGAAAACCTTAGAAAAATGTAATACTTGTTTATGCTAAAACCATACAAAATATAGGTATAGTGGGACCTTTCTAATATCATAAAAGGTATCTACCTAAATTAAAAAACAATGTGGCCACATTAGAACCTTTGTTACACATGGAAATAAAATAAGAATGTCAATTTTCCACACAATTATTTGATATGGTTTTGAGAATGCTAGTAATAGCAAATAAGTAAAGAAAAATAATATAATTATATAATATAGTTATGTAGTAATTTAATATGTGATATTATCTAATATATACAGACAACATATAATAAAATATAATTATACAATGAGATAATATGAAATATAACAAATATTAAATTAATAAATGAAGTAAAAAATTAAAAGGATATAAAATTACCCTTATCATGTTGATGATGGTATAGCCAACTATCACATTCCATGGAATTAGTAAAGGTACTATTTGGGGAAATTAATGGCTTCAGCAAAATTTTAAGCTCCATAATAAACCTTCAGAACTCAACATCATTTTAAATACAATGACAAAATGCAAGAAGAAGAAGCTATAAAACAAAGAGAAATCTACAAAATAGATGAAATATGTAGAGAACATTCTACTGAAGTAAAACAAATATTTGCATAGGCTTAATTATAAAATGCTCCTGATTGGGATAAAGACTAACTGCAAAAGTTGCAAGAAAATTCATTGCTTATAGTTAGGCCATGTCAATTTATTTTTTTTCTTTTCCTTTTTTCAAAAATTTATTTATTTATTTTTAGTTTTAATTAATTTAATTAATTAATTAAATTCCACAAGACTTTGAGTTCCAAATTTTCTCCCCATCTCTCCCATCCCCTATCCCATGATACCAGGCATTCTGATTACCCCTTCCCTGAATCTGGCCTCCCTTCTATCATATCCCTCCCTTCCCTTATCCCCATCTTCTCTCTCTCTTTTCTTGTAAGACAAGATAGATTTCTGTATCCTATTACCTGTATTTCTTATATGCCAGTTCCATGCTAAAATAATTCTCAACATTTGTTCCTAAAACTTTGAGTTCCATTTTCTCTCCCTTCCTCCCTCCCTACCCATCCTCACTGAGAAGGCAAGCAATTCTATATAGGCTATACATGTGTAGTTATGCAAAAGACTTCCATAATAGTCATGTTGTGAAAAACTAACTATATTTCCCTCCACCCTGTCCTGCCCCCCCATTTATTCTATTCTCTTTTTTGACCTTGTCCCTCCCCAAAAGTGTTTAGTTTTAATTGTTTCCTCCTCCCATTTGCCTTCCATTCTATCATCCCCTCCACACTCTACTTATCCCTTTCTCCCCTACTTTCCTGTTGTGTAAGACAGATTTTCATGCTAAATTGAGTGTGCATGTTATTCCCTCCTTAAGCTAAATAGGATGAGAGTAAACTTCACTTTTTCCCTCTCACCTCCCCCCCTTTTCCCTTTCATTGAAAAAGCTTTTTTCTTGCCTCTTTTATGAGGGATAATTTGCCCCATTCCATTTCTCCCTTTCTCCTCCCAATATATTACTCTCTCATTCCTTAATTTTATATTTTTAGATATCATCCTCTCTTATTCAACTCACCCTGTGCCCTCTGTCTATCCCTCCAACTACCCAAATACTGAGAAAAGTTTCAAGAGTTACAAATGTTATCTTTCCATATAGGAATGTAAACAGTTCAACTTTGGTAAGTCCCTTATGATTTCTCTTTGTTGTTTACCTTTTCATGGTTCTCTTGATTCTTGTGTTGGAAAGTCAAATTTTCTATTCAACTCTGGTCTTTTCATCAAGAAGGCTTGAAAGTCCTCTATTTCATTGAAATACCATTTTTCCCCCTGAAATATTATACTCAATTTTGCTGGGTAGGTGATTCTTTGTTTTAATCCTAGTTCCTTTGACTTCTGGAATATTATATTCCAAGCCCTTTGATCCCTTAATGTAGAAGCTGCTAGATCTTGTGATATCCTTATTGTATTTCCACAATACTTGAATTGTTTCTTCCTGGCTGCTTGCATTATTTTTTCCTTGACCTGGGAACTCTGGAATTTGGCTGCAATATTCCTAAGAGTTTTTCTTTTCGGATCCCTTTCAGGAGGTGATTGGTGAATTCTTTCAATATTTATTTTATCCTGTGTGCAGTTTTCCTTGACAATTTCACAAAAGATGATGCCTAGGCTTCTTTTATGATCATGGTTTTCAAGTAGTTCCATAATTTTTAAATTGTCTCTCCTGGATCTCTTTTCCAGGTCAGTTGTTTTTCCAATAAGGTATTTCACATCATCTTCTATGTTTTCATTCCTTTGGTTTTGTTTTGTAATTTCTTGGTTTCTCATAAGTGATTAGCTTCTATCTGTTCCACTCTAATTTTTAAAGAACTGTTTTCTTCAGTGAGCTTTTGAACCTCTTTTCCATTTGGCTACTTCTTTTTAAAGCATTTTTTTCATTGGTTTTTTGGACCTCTTTTGCCATTTGGATTATTCTATTTTTAAAGGTGTTGTTTTCTTCGGCATTTTTTGGGTCTCCTTTAGCAAGTTGTTGACTCACTTTTCATAATTTTCTTGCATCACTCTCATTTCTCTTCCCCATTTTTCCTCCACCTCTCTTACTTGATTTTCAAAATCCATTTTGAGCTCTTCCATGACCTGAGACCATTGTATATTTATTTTGGAAGTTTTGGATGCAGAAGCCTTGACTTCCTCTGATGGTATGCATTGTTCTTCCTCATCTGAAAGAATGGAAGAAAATACCTGTTAACCAAGAAAGTAACCTTCTATAGTCTTTTTTTCCCCTTTTTGGAGCATTTTCCCAACCAGTTCCTTGACTTTTGAGTCCTTTTTCAAGTGGAGGGTATGCTCTATGGACCTGTAAGTTCTTAGTTCCTCTAAGGTGGCACAATTAGGAGAAGAGTTTTCTCCTCTCCTGGCCTGTGCTCTGGTCTGGGAGCAACCAAAAGCTTTTCTGTCCAGGATCTGTGAGTAGAATTCCCTCTCCAGAACCTTCACCAGCTCCACCAGGCCAGTGTTCCTCCTCACCCCAGGACCACCACTCAGGACTGAGACCCAGATGAGGTGCTCAATTCCACCAGGGTCTTTAGGCAGAGAGAGGGCTCTTAAAATGGACCTTTTGCCTCAGCCACTGTCACCACCCTGAGACTGGGGCCAGACCTCCTTCCTTTTTCTCCCAAGTGAAAGAACTTTCTCACTGACCTCTGAAGCTGTCTTTGATGTTTTTGGTTTGAGAAATCTGGGAACTATCTCTGCTACATATGATTCCATGCCCTGAAGCCTGCTCCACTTCTATCCCTGCTATGCTGCATGGCCAAGGCTGGGCTGTGCTCCACTCTGAGCCTGGGGTGATCGAACTTTCCTGTTGGCCTTCCAGGCTGCCTTGGACTGGAAATCTCTTTCACTCTGCCATTTTGTGTGTTCTGCTGCTCTAGAATTTGTTGGGCCATGTCAATTTAATAAAAATGATAATACTGCCAAAGTTCTAGAACATCAAGGAAAATAGCAAAAAAAAAAAAAAAAATAGTATGAATGAAGGGGAAATAATGTCTCCAGACCTCAACCTATATTATTGTCATCAAAACCAAAAAAGTAGAAAAGTAAATCATCATAACAGACAAGGTCAATTAAAAAACAATAGGCCTTCATAAACCAGTATTTGATGAACTAGAAAACACAAATTACCCAGGAAATAACTGGGAAAACTGAAAAGTAGTCTCATAGAGATTGGAGTTAGATCAATACTATCCATCATATTTCACAATATATTCTAAATGATAAATGACCTTAATATTAAAGATAATACTTTGTTTTAAAAAATGATATACATAAATGGATATAAAGTAGGCAAAGACAAGAAAACAACATACACATTGATTATAACAATGTATATAGAAAGAACAACCAGCCATATATTTAAATTAAAACTGAATGTTGCAAAAATATGAAGAACAAGCATTACTTGAAAGAAGAGATATGAGAAAACTTTTCCCCTCCTTTGCAGTGAAGAAACATCCACAAGTATAGACTTCTTTTCTCAATTAATTGATCAGTTATGCTGATTTTTTCTTTTTCCTCTCCTTTTTCATCTATTTTTGTCCTTAAAAATACAATTTTAACATTTTTATGTGTTTACAAAAAGACATGTCTCTAGGAAAGGTGAAGAAAAATACTGGGGAAAATTATAGTAATGTTAAAAATTTATCAATAAAAACATTTTTTAAAAAAGTATAGAAAGGAAAGAACAGAATATAAAACCATAAAGAACCAGACCAGTTTGTTGCATATTAGATTTATTTTTTGTTTAAAAAGAAAACCAAGCCATATATAAAAAAGATTCTCAGTTTCAGATGTAACTTATATGCTGCTATTTTTCTATATGATATTGGAAAAATGCTCATTTTATTTGGTGTTTGTTAAGATCAGAATTTTAAAACATCAATGTTCACATATTATTTGATAGTATTTTCAAATCATGTAGTGCATTTTTTTTTCCTCAACAATACTTCTGGCAGTGTAGAAATATTTCACGTTAGAGGTAGGCCTTACCATTTTTCTGAGGGAGACAAGAAAATGCAGTCCTCTGACTAGATCTAGCTTACTATTCTAAGCACATGTAATAATGAAGTCCTCTCAGAGCTACCTTTATTAACTCTATAATACAATAGGATTCACCTTGCCCTGATTTATTAAGGACTCATAGATGATTTTGACATGAATATTTTATTATAGAAAATAAATAATGATTTACATGGGCCACGAAGAAGTGGTGTTTTAGCATTTTGATGTGAACAAAACAAAATTTTTAATTTTCCATACGTCAGTGGATTTATGATTTCACTTATGTGGGTATTTCCTCTATTGTGGCAGAAGATAATCTCTCCCCTACCTTCTCTTCATCCTGAGTGGTTCTTGTTCATGTTCTTCAATAGTTACTCCATAAAATATCTATTTAAAGTGCTAGATGAATTCCTCCAACTTTTCACATTTTTTTGTACAATGTCTTGACTTTTTATGTTACTCCTTGCTTTTGCCAAAAAATAGATAAAACAAACTAATAAAAAAAGTCCTCTTCCTTTTTAATCGTGCATGTAGTATCATAGAATCTAGAGTTGTTATTGTAAGAACCATCTCCTATAAATTCTCCTTTTTACAGGTACCCAATTCTAGAGAGATAATAAGTGACTTGCCCGAGATAACATGGGCAGTAAGCAAGCAGTGAAGCCAGGATTCCAAGCTAAGTTCCCCAACTCAAAACAGAGGACTCTTTCCACTATACTATGTTACAAATACATCCCTTATGTGAATTATAGACAGCAGATCATCACTGGAAATATACAATATGCCTTCACCATGAGATTTTTCATAGCCGTTTGTAACTGCTCAGAGATTCTGGTGTTCCACAGAGCATAACTAAGAGAACATAGCTAATAGTATTATTGTCAGAGAGAGGTCTTTGTACCAGGAATGATTTTAGACTAATGAAAGATTTTCACAATTTCTCAAATGAAACGTAGCCCACTCTCTTTTCAGTTTTTTTTTAACGGATCTTAAGTCCATAGGACCAGGAGAACCCAGGTTCCATCTTCCACACAAAGCTAACACCATTTGACACGCTTTTATTGTCCTTTGTCTTGAGTCCACTGAGCAGGCAGGAAAGTGAGCACCTTCTTTCAAACCTTTACAAGGATGAGAGATAGTATGGCTAATGTCCAATCTGTTTCCAGTCCTTTAACACCTATTGAAGAGATCAGGAAAAAGAGACACCAGCTTGTGGGTGTGTTCATCCTTTGTTTGCCAAAGACCATGCCATCAGAGAAATAATGACATAACTTGCACTTGACTTTGTTTTGAGTGAAGGATGGCTGTGCAGGTCACCAGCCTCACTTCTCCTCCAGAGTCCTCTCTGAGGTTAACAGATATTCATCAGGATGACTGGAGATGACCCAGAATGAGGCAGTTGGGGTTAAGTGAGTTGCCAAGGTCACACAACTAGTGAGTATCAAGTGTCTGAAGTGAGATTTGAACTCAGGTCCTCCTGACTCCTGCTCTGGTGCTGTATCCACTGTACTACCTAGCTGCCCCTCCTTTCTGAGGCAATTCCAAGTAACTTGCCCAGGGTCATACAGCTAATAAATGTCTAAGATCAGATTTGAACTCAGGCCCTCTTGACTCCAGGGCCAATGCTCTATCCTATGGACCACCCAGCTGCCAGAAAGTAAAAGGAAGCCTACCAGCAAAGAAAGCCCTGAATCCATCCTTATCTTGTGAAAACCATGATGTCTCCTAAGAGCATCTTTATTCTGTTCTTGTGTTTGAAAATTAATCAATGTTATTTTTTCCTAAATGCATAGCATTTCAATGCCACAGTATTACATAAAAATAGAAAACATGATTAAAATAGAACACTATTATGTGGTTTTCAGAGACCATGTTGGAAACTTAAAAAACCAGAAGGAAATTCCTAAATACATTATCCAAAATGTCATATTCATCATTTAACTTTTTAAATTAAAATAACTCTGGGGAAAATGTAGTTTGTTTTCCTTTAGCTTGTCTGTTCTCAATTCTTATTTAGAATTTTGCCTCTATTAAGAAGATGATTTAATGAACTCTTTTGTTGTATTACCTTGTATATCTTTTGCATACACTATCAAGCTTAAATAGCATGTTCTATATAGTGAGTAAGGCACTTGATAAGGGCAAGGACTGTTTCGCTTATTTCTTTGTATGTCTAGTACCCACGATGGTGCCTGGAACATAGAGAGGACATTAACAAATATTCACTTGCTTATTAGGCTAGTGAGACAAAGTATTGTAGTGATCCAAAAGAATGAATATATTTTCCTTAGACTTCATTTATAATGAGGAAATGATAAGTATTGCTGAGAACAAGCCCTAACTAGTCTTTTTTTCCCTTTCCAAGTATACGCCTTACTATCCCCTTGAATGGTTCATTTATTAATCAAGTAAGAAGGTATGGCCACCTTTAAGACCATCTCTCTGACTTCTGTTGCCAGAACTGGAAACAAGCTCAATTTGAGGAAAACCAAGGAAACTTTTCTTAAAGTGAACAACTCTTGTTACCAATAACTGTGATGACCAAGCTTGCTTCTTCCTCTGGCTAAAGACTGGCTGCTTAGATTGAACTCAAGTGACAGATGTGTTCAATAAATGCTTTGGAAGTATCTGAAGACTCACACCACTATCCCAGAGAATGAACTGATGACTGAGGGACCCACTTTTATGATTGGCTCTGGAAGTGGAAGTGTATGGCTATGCCCAGTGTCTCCCATGCATGTACTAATAGCACATGCTACTAAACCGGGTGCCAAGATGAGACTGGCTAGAGATGAATCTTTCCTTACGTGAGTGATAGTGAACAAGCATTCTTTTTTCTTTAAGAAAAAAAGTCTTATTTTATGGATAACTTTTATTTTTCCATAACCTTTATTTCCAAGTGTGTAACTTCCACCACCCCCATTACCTCTACCCAGAAAACTGACTCTTTTAACAATACTTAAGAAAAAAGAGAAAAGGCAATTTAGCAAAAAGCAACCAATTCGTTAGCTGAAAATATATGCAGTATTCTATATCCACAATTTCTTCCTCTGCAATGAAGAGGAGAATTTTGACAATTCTTTTCTAAGCCCAAAAGTGGGCATTTTAATTAGAGAGGTAAATTATGATATCTTGGCTCAGGACCCTTTCATTCTAAACAAGTACCAATAGAAAAGATATTATGCCTCCTATGGAAAACTTGAACACAATAATATTCTCTACAGATATTTTCAAGAAAAAATGATTACTAAAATGTACTCACCAGAAAGGGAAAAGGTAAGAAAGGAAAAAGGAAAGCATATAGATGAAGCTGTGAGTCTTCAGAGTAGAGATGAAAAACAGAAAGCTAAAGAGTAAAACATTCTCTCAGATCTAAAGCAGCCAGAGAAGTGGCCTCTCTAAACAGTTTTTGGCACCTGCCTATGCATTTTTTTAAAGTCATCAATTGCTTTTCACTATTATTTTTTTTTCCAATGTGTTATGTTGAAATTGCTTTACTGGGAAGCTCAAACATCATTATCCAACACAATCCCCTACTATTATGTTTGAAATGGAACTTAATTTTAGGTTTCCAACTCCAAGTCCCAAATGGGAACTAAATGTCACAGAATGAAAAGTCACACAATGAGATAGGATGTTAAAAAATGTGATAGGCCACCAGATGTTGCCCAAATAATTACCACATAGCAAAAGCCAGTCAAAGACATGATGTGCAGTACTTCTCTAGAGGCAAAGGTCATCTCATTCTATTGTTTAGAATTTTCAAATACTTAGCATTTGCCAGTTGCTTCTAGCCCTGGCTTAGTAATTCTGCAGTTGCCCAGAGTATTTTGAAAGAAATATATTGTTAAAATGCAAAGCCATTGGTAAGGAACTGGATGGGATTTCATAATGCAGCCCAAAGTTATAAGCATCATCATTAAGATTGAAGTGGGGCAAACAGAAATTCAAATTACTCCTCTTCCTTTAGTCTCCTGAAAATGCCTGTGTCTATCAGTTGCTTTAGAATTGAAAGGACAGGGAAAAGAAAGAAAGAAGAATTACAGAGTGGCACTGGGCTTAAAACGGAGGTTGAAGAATTAAACCTGCCCAAAAGGGACTCAAAGCACCACCTTCATCTATAGGGAACACTGATTCTGTCTGAGAAGCCTTGAGTCTGCTCAGTCCAGGAGGGCAGTGGTGAAAAGTGGCCAATCTAGGATCAACATCAGGAAAAAAAAAACAAACGTTAAATTGAATTGTCTAGAAGTAGAATAGTCTGCCTAGAGAGGTGCTGAGTTTCCTCACCTTGGAAGTCTTCAAGCAGAAGCTAGACCACCAATTGCCATATATGTTATAGTGGGGATTCCTTTGAATTTGAGTTGACCTTGATCATTACTGAGCTCTCCTCCAACTCTCAAGTAGTGTGATTTTGATTTTGTGAGTGCCAGTCCTTAGGATAGTTTTTAACTCATCAAATGGAACCTACCATTTAATCGAAATTATATATGACCCATTGATTTAATTGTGATCATGCCAATTTCATTGCTAATTTAAACCATATAGAAACCAAGTAAATCCTAAAACAGTTTGAAAGACCTCTTGAGCCTAAAGGTACCTAGGATACCTGTGCTAACCATTAAGAAATAAGAATGATAGGAGAAACTATATAGTAATCAGTGAGAACCCATGAATATGAGGATAGGGATACAGTCCCTTGGACCAATGATTTCCCTGGCATAAAGAACTTCCTGGTGAGGAAATTCCCCTACCAAAGCAGGCCAGGACCTTCTCTGCAACTTTATAAGCCTTAGAGAGTTACCTAGAGCACTGAGAGGTTGAAGGTTTTGCCTAAAGTAAAAGAGCCAGTATAACAGATCAGGATATGAACCTGGACAGTTCTGGCCCAAAGTCTACGTTCTATCTACTCTGACACATCATCTGGTGAACAGCACCTATGAATATATTCATGTAAAATATGAATATTAGAAACTCATAGATTAAAACCATTCTTAAGCACGTTGAAATAAAAGAATGGAATAAGTCTCATAATAACTATTTGGCTTTCCTAGAGTGAAGAATGTCTCAATCTAATAGAAAATAATATATATTTAACTATTTTCCCTTGGGGACTGACAGACACATATAGAATGTATGTGGAGGTGATACATTTTTTTCCTTTAGACCTATGATTTCATTAATGTGATGAACTCCTTGGTAGAAAAACTTTTACCTATACAAATTGTCAATTTGCTGTAATTTATAGTCATGGTTTTCTGGGGCACTGAGATTTGCCCAGAGTGTCTCAGCAAGTATGTTTCAAAGATCAAACTTCAACCTATTTCTTTCTTAATCCAGGGTTATTCCTCTATCCATTTGGACATACTACATCTTGCTAACCAGCAACAAACATTTTTAGCTATATTCCTGAGACTGAATTATGAAGTAACACCTCCAAAACTTCCAAAGTATCCATCAAACTCTTGAAAAGTTGCCTTGACATGTTTCCCGGAAGATATCCTTTTCTAGTATATGCAAGATATTGCTGAACAGAAGAGGAAATTTCTTCAAGACATGACAGCAAGAAATGACATAGTAATGTAACTGATGAGGTTTTGTTCTGTTCTACTTTACCCGAAATTCAATAATGGCAGAATATCCGATGCTCTCTTTTTACTTTAAGTGCTATAATCTATTTTTGACTCCTCCCAATGCTAGATCATTTATAATGCAGGAAAGTCAGAATAACCTTTCTACTTCCTAAGGATAAAGATCAGGGTGTTCTTTTCCATGGTCTCCATAATTCCCTGTGAAGGTGGTATTAGTGGGACAGTGACAACCTTTTCTAGTAAACCTTGAATCAGGAAGGTTATAGCACCAAACTTCGCTCCTAGTCCAGGATTCTCAGAAAGAAAAAAATTTGCTGGAGTAGATAAGTATGAACAGATTCCAAGAAATTGTATGTATTATAACCTCCATTTCTAACATTACCACAAGTCTTCCAGGAAATCAGTTTACTTTGAGAAAATTCTGGCTCTTGTATGATAACTGGTGACAACTTAATAGGCTTTGTGTGTGCTGTGTGTTTTGTTTTGTTTTTGCTTTCTTTTTTCCTTGTTGTAATAGAAATGAGTGTCAGTGAAAGGTCACCTATGCCGTCTATGGGACAGCATAGATTGCTCTCCCTATGGCAGCTGTGCATCTCACTTCTCACAGGAAAGGATCTTGAGGGTGAGTAGTCAGGAGAGGTCATCAACCCGCCATCTGCATTTACGTGGACTTTAACTTTAATCCTCCGATGGTCAATTTAACAGAACTTGTTTAGATACTCACCTGTCTCAACAGAAAACAAATCATTGAGAAGGCATCACAATGTATGGATTTTTGATAACCATATGACTTAAACTATTTTCCCCGCTATTATTTGTTTTCATGATTAAGAGTATGAGTAAGAGTAAGTTCTATCTTTGTAATCAAGTCCAGACAAGTATTTCTCTTGGACATTGTGGAAATAGAATAGAACTTCTGCCAATAAATATTATAAACTGGACAATTTGAGGTTACACACTTTTACTTTTTTTCATCTTAGGGGAAAAACAAACCCTACTCTATTAGACTCAGTGACATATCTTAACATTCAGAATTACTATGAGTCTATGAAGTTACAGCATATGAAAAGGAAAGATGGAAGTGACTCACACTACCAAACATCTATAATTTTAACCTTCCAAATACAATGTGTAGAGGAAAATAGCCTTCTTTTTGTTGTGTTGGAGTAACAGAAAGATGGAATATATTCAGATAGGAAGCAGTCTCAAGGAATACAACACCCGGCAGCAGAGAAGAGAACCAATTGTGAATTCAGGGGAGAACTAATGCTAAAAGGTGGGAGAGGAACTGTGGAGAGGATCAGGACTGGGGTGCCCTGGAAGGCCACCTGCTTAGCCTTTCTGAAAGGAAGTAGATTAGGATCTTCCCTTGACCACCACAATTTGCACTTAGAGGGTACTTTCCCACAGAGGTGAAATAACCACAACCTTTTCTAGTTAAGCTCAGGGCAGGTAAGTCATAACATGAAATTCTGCCCCTAATCCATAGTTGTCTTGGCCACATGTGTTCTTTATACTTGTAACTTATGACCAGGGTACCCCAAGTTAGCTCATTCTCCTCTCAGTGACAATGTATTTGTGAGAGCATGAGACCCCGGACTGGTAAGAAGCTACTGTTTTAGCTATACTTTCTTAGTAAATGTCTTTGCTTTGAGCTAATTGTATCTACTGGCGGATTATAAAAGGTAAGCATAATGCTGGTGGCTTCTGAGTTGTCATTTTAAGAGTATTAAACCACAAACTGCCTATAAAGCTGGGGTAGTCCAATTCTGGAAAATGAAATTCAATATTGTGAATGTTAGTGTTAGCTGGGAAAGAGTAACTCCTGAAGGAGCCACTGAAACTACAGTTAGTTATCCCTTCCACATCACAACATTCTTCATTGTGGTTTCAATATATTGTGGGTCAGCATAAGAAATTAAGAAATTTTTGAGGAGTTTTGCAGAAGCTGCAGATTACACATAAAGTCAAATTACAAATAGCACAGAAAAATTTAGGAACTCAGAAATGCATAAAATATATGTATCGTATTGTATAATACTGACATTTTATCTTTTAATACCATAATAATTAAGACTTCTTATCTGTTATAAAGGAAGGGTCAAAAAATTTCATGTGGATTTTCAGGATCACAGGGACACCATATTCCTATCTCCTGAGATGTGGAAGGGATAAATATATATGACAATAGTTTAATTATTTCACCTCTTCAAAACTCAATAGCTTTATGTATAAAATGTTAATAATAAGAAAGGATTATTGTAAGGTTCAAAAGAGCTCACTTATGAACCTGGACATTTCCAAACTTTGTTTCTTTTACTCTAGCCAATTGCCTTATACCTCTCCCTGCAAGAACCTTTGCTTTTGTCCTTCTGTAATTTCTCCATAAAGGATCATAAAGGATCTACACAATGAGTTGGAGACCCTGTTTACTTATTGAAATCATTGCTTGTTAGAGTCAATTGGAACCATGATTATATTATATGAAAAAATACATGTTTACTTTAGGGATTCATATATCCCCCAAAATTAAACACCTGGAGATGTACTGACTCCATGATTTTCAGATGGAGAAACTAAGGTAGAGATTTTTTAAAAAGAAAATAATCTCAATTTACCGTATTTCTACTTTAAAAGGAATGGTAAAAGAGAGCATCCAAATACCTGGACTCAGAGTCCAATAGTGTGACCTTTCCTAAATGTTACAGCATAGCTCTCCCTCCACCCTTTGCGTATTTATCTGGACTTCATTCTAATTATCAGAAGTTCTTGCATTTGTGAGGCAGAACTGGAAACTTTTCAAGAAGGGGCTTCTTTTTTTTCTTTTCTTTTTTTTCTGGTTTTAAACATGAAATTTATCGCAATTCTGGCCTCTTCTAGTCAGGCCCCAATTACCACAAGAACAGCCTTCCCCATAGTATTTTGGCATTTCCCCTCCTGGTCGTTGCCAGATCCCAGAAGCATGAAGTTGCTCAAAAAGAAGGAAGAGGAAGAAAATTAACCAAACTCTTGGACACTCCAAAATGATTGGTTTCAAGTTTCATTTGCATTTGGCCTAGGATGAGTAATTAGAGGTGAAGGGAGAAGGCTATTACTTTATTATAATCCAAACATCCAGGCACAAGAAGTTAGTCCCATTGTTTGCACTTTGGGGTTCTCTTTGTTTCAATTCTGTCAGCTTCTCCTCTTTGCTAACAATTTTCTTTTAATGTAGTTTTGCTTCATGTAAATTTGAAGAGTTTTTTTTTACAACTTGAGCCAGAATATATTTATCATAATCAGGACAGCCCTAAATAAATAGGGGACAGATGGCAATCTTCCTGCAATATAAGAAAATCTTATGATTTTTAGAAAATTGAGCATGAAATATGTAACAGATTTCTTCTCACCTAGAGAGAATTGACTGATACCAAAAGAAAAGGAAGAAAAATCTATAACTTTTTTGAAGGGAAGAATAGTGAAAAGTGAAAATCATCTTAATTTTACTAATTTCAAAAGTTGACCTAAAACATTTCTTTTTTTCCTTCAAAGGAAAGATGTTGCCATGAGAAACTTTAAGAGAGCATCATCCTTTTATTTCAGCCATACCCATGGAATGCAGCTCCCTGATGCATCATGGTGAAAATGACAGTCACACCATTGCCCTTCCAAAGAAAAATGCATGAAATCCTGACATTAAGGTCTAGTCCACAGGAGGGCTGTCTAAGAGCCATCCTGGTCAAATCTGTGATTCCTCATTCACCATCAGTTATCTTCTGTGGTGAAGACTTGAAGGATGCTTTCCTCATATTTGGATCAAGAGCAAACTTGATTCCCAACTGTCTATTTTCTTTCCCCAAACTAAGTGACTCACGTTTTTGTTTGTTTTCTCTTTCATAGGACATTTTCTGAAGGCAATATTAGGCTCATTTGTCTTTCTTCATGCCTGGGCTGTGCCTCCTATTAAATTGGCTTGAAGATGCTCTTTATGGGAACAGGAGTAAAAAAAAGAATAGATGGAGGTGGGGAGGAAACTAAATAGCTAAAAACAAATCAACACTCTGACTGGGAAGCCCTTGTGAATTTGATCGATCATCTAAAACTCTGGCTGCTCCCTGAGCTTGAAACTCATACCAATGCTAAACCTGGGAAGTGAATTGAATTCTTCTTTTCATCACTGAAAGATCACCATGAACTATCATTCAATCAATCAACCAATCCAGCAGTCATTAAGCACCTACTATGCAACTAAGCACTATGCTAGATAATAAAATAAAAGATAAAAAACTGGGAAAAAATCCCCATTTGCAAAGAATTTACTTTCTTATGGGGGAATATGAGTATACCCAAGCAGCAGCAGCAGCAGTAGCAGAAATATAAAGTAAATAAATGAAAATAAATTACAAGTAGTTAAATAAAAGGCGGTGGGAAGGAGAGAACCAGCTGATGAGGGGAGGAGAAAGGAATCAGGAAAGGTTTCATGCATGGGATAGTATCTGATCTGTTTCTAAAGGAAGAAAAGTATTGTAGTAAGCAGAGAGTTTTATAAACTTCTTATTTTTTATTTTGAATCTCCCCCAAAACTCTTGTTTTTTCCTAAACAATCAGGACAGATCTAACCCAGGTATTTAATTTTTAGTAAGTTCTTCTTTATAGAATCTGGCAAAAAATATTTTACTCAGTTTCATATGGCTAGTTCTGTCCATATGGCTGAACAATAATAAATAATCCCTGCTTCTCCATAGTATTTATATTTTAAAGGCATCAGACAAAAAATACAGACATACAACATGAGCTCTCTATTATCACTGTCCTCGGGATGCATGTCTCATGACCACTTTAGGGGGAAAACTAAAGTGACCCTTAAATGTAGTTCAAGGTACCCAGACCAGTTTTCTACTGAATTTCACTTTGTATTGAATGTTGCTATATCAAAATTCCAATGTACATTTCTGGTAGCTCAGTATTTTACAACAAAAATGTTAGCCATCAAGGTGATGTTTGGAAGAATATAAATATTTATTTTAAATGTAAATGCATGAATATTAACATTTTTTTAAGATAGTGATTTCTGAATCTTTGGAGAGCCAACATTTTTACTACATAGCCAATCCCAACCTATATACTATTCATCTTTATCACTGGTTCTTTGTTATTCTTAATGCATAAATAATCATTTAGAAAATTGTGCATTTGAACTTATATTTTTCAAATGTTTCTTCATCTCTTTTAATGGCATTCAGTGGTCCCAATAGCAGAAATGGATTTCTTTTGCCCTGATTGAAGACAGATTTAAAAATCAAATGAATAGTACAGTCCTCAGAACCATTGTTTTTTTTTTCTCACACGTTTTTTCTCACACGATCCCCTGCCTGGGGATCAAGTTGCATATTTACTGCCACAAACTGCATATATATTTTTGTGGGAAACCTATTATCATAAATATGTATATGTTATTTGAATTTGTACCAGCTGGGCTTTTCCCTGATAGTTAATGTGTTTGAGTAATGAAGGAAATGTCTTTGTACACTGCAGTTACAATTAAGGTAGAGAAAAAGAAGGAAACTTGGAAATTTCCAGAAAACAAATAGAAAGTATCAAAACAACAGAATTTGATCTGGCACCAAACTGAGAATTTTTACAAATTCAAAGCATGAGAATATCAAGTGACATTCCCTAAAGAAAAAAAAATTAACTTTTTTTGACTTTTCTGATCCCAAAGAAATTTCTGTGAGAAATTCCCCTTCTGCATTTTGTTTCCTGTTCCATAAACTATGTTATGCCATACAGAGTCTAAGATGATAATTTCTTAAACCTTCCCCTTTGTTTCGGTTTTCCTTTGCTACCGGTTGGAATCTTTATAATAAAATGAGGCTTCTTTAAAAGAGGAAATAAAATCTCATGCACTGCCATCTGAAGACTTTTAATGGTGTAGAACATGTCCCAGAAAACAGGAAAATCAGTTAGAAAGATGTTTAGAGAGACGTCATTGAATCCAACTCTCCTCCTTTTACAGAAGAAGAAATTGAGAGACCTTGCAGGTTAAAGTAACTCTAATAAAGTCAAACATAGATTGCATATGATCTGAGTTTGGAGTTTATGATTTGAGCACAAAAGAAATATTCATCCTCTGTGTCACACTCTACCTCCACCCTTTCAGGCACATGGTGAAGGAAGGACAGAGAATGGAAATTGTCAGGTAACTTTTACCAGCTATTACCCTCCTAGAAAGAGGGGCTATTTTATTTACAATTATTTAATGTCCTTAAATAGTTTAGCTTTCTCTGGAAGTGACTGGACTAAGGTCTCTGCCACTACCAGTTCTTAATTTCTCACTTCTTCAGTGCTTAGGAAGCCATCTCTTTTCTGTATCGGACAGTATACCCATTTTTCTGTCTGGTCATGTCAACCTAAGCTGGTGAGAAGACAGAGACAAACTCCTTAGCCCTCTTTTATGAGTTTAAAGATACTTTAAGTATATTTTACCATAGCCACTTCTATTCTAAGGATCAATTAACAGGGTTCTCTATGTGTGCATAGAGGACATGGGGTGCACAACAGAATTAAAAATGGGATAGTTTCATTTCTGATATGGCTGAGTGATAAGTTTTCCAGAATTACTATCCTTGTATCCTTTTTTTTTTACCAAATTTGAATCCATATAATATCCTCCTTACGTTTAATTCAGTTAGTAGCCCTTAGTTAGGCTGCAAAATTCTCTAAACCTAGGAAAGATCTCTTGTTTTTCTTTGAATTTCTGGAAACATGTTGTATTTTATCCTAAATGTTTAATAACATCAAAGGAACCTAAATGGGAATGTTTATTGCTTTCATTTATTATTTTAAAGTATGTGAAAGATATTTAAAATAATTTATTTGTAACAAACATTTAACCACTTAATTCATTCTATTGAAGAAAGAATCTTGATATACCATCTGTAGCAAACTTTTAATATTTTTATTTAAATAATTATTAACATGTAACACTCTTGTTGATTGTCCTTTGTTTTCAAAGAGGATAAATGACATCATAGGTAATGTCTTCACTTTTGGGTGAATTGGATTAAAATGAGGCAGAATTGCACAGTCAACAGCCTTACTGTCTCTTCCAGAATCATCAAAGTCCAATGGCAGGACAAAAGTCAAGATGACTGGCAATAGTCTGGAATGTGGTAGATGATCTTGACATCGTCAATGTCTGACCAAGCTCAAAGCACTCTAAGCACAATGCTTCAACCACTTTCATGGCCATTGGAACAAATTGTTATCATTCACCCATTCTGCCAGGGGATGCCATCACATGCTTGGAGTAGATATCTTCCAACCCAAAGACAGGTTTGAGGTTGGTCAGTTACTCTCTTGCAAATTTAACCTATTTACCAAGATACTTTTACCAGGGTGAGGGTGCTGGACATACTGTAGCTTCTTGGGAGCCCCGAGGGGAGAGTGGGGTGACAAGTGAACATCTTCCTAACTCTCTGATGGATTTGAGCCCGCTTAGTTATCCTCGACATAGCATTATGGGCATCAGAGCTAGAAAATAGTCCTGATTAAGGCATATCACAGTGAAAATAATTAGATTGTTTTTCACCTTGGTTTTGTTGTTGCTGTCTTGGATGAATGAAGTGAGAAGAGTTGGAAGGGCTTTGGCTCTTTGCTGAGCTTTTCCCCTTTTGTAATGCCTTTGTTTCAGTCTTCTGAATAAATCTGCTATTGATTATACTGAACTAGGCACATGCATAAAGGTGATGTAAAGTGAATTTTGAAACCCAGTAACTGTCCATCAGGGCTTTAACCAGAAGTTCCTAACCCTTAGATATATCTAGGAGGCTTGTGATGAAATCTAGGACACACAGTAAATAATGTCTAGGTAATAACATATGCAAATCTCCATGGGTTTTCTGAACAATGCTAATAGTATAATTTCTATTCAATTACTCTTTTCTACTGGGCATTTATTTGATAATATTGATTATTTTTGACAGGAAATTTTATTGGCTTAGAAGACTTGATAAAAAAAAAATCTCTCTACCCATAGAGGAGACAACACTTAAAATTTAGTCTTTAAAAGTTGTCTGGCATACTTAGTATAAGTCCTGCTATACAGTAGGCAAATTAATAAATATTGAATTAATTTGCAGGAAAACGATCTAACAGATACAGTAATCTAAAGGTAGAATGATATTGCTCTAGAAGAGAATGGATTACTCCTGACAAGAAATCATTAGGCAAAGGTTCGATGAAGAATTTAGAGAACATTCTTGTTTAGGTCTGAGTTGGGATAGGCTCTAAGTCTTCTGGGTTTCTGTGATGTAATTCCTCCATAGTCTGCTTTTTAATGAATGCACAGCTGTTGCTGGGTACTACCCAACTTGGTCCAAAGAGAGCCTTGTGCTAGAGTGATGTTAACTTCACAGGAGCTCATTCCCACAGCCTTAATGGGGCTGCCTGGAGTTCTCTGACCACACAAGTGCCTTAAGTCCCCGTAAACAATTCTGGAAAATGATCTGTTTTTCATTCAAGTCTACCAGGGTGGTTCAACCCTTTAAATACAGCTCTAATAATTTGTAACAATTCCCAAATATCTTCTAATCACTGTGTTTTATGTGACTGGAAACAGTTTGTAAGTCTCAGCCATGCTGGCTAACTAGATTCTCAGCTTTATAACTGAGGTAACTTGAAGTCGCCCACTCTACTCAGCATCACAAAAGTTAATGGAGTAAGTTTTGCTCATCAAGTCTTACCTCATAAAACCTATTTTCCAATGGTATCATCCACAGAAAAAGAACTAAGGTCATCATTCTTTGCTCTACATATTTGGTTACAATTTAGTCCCTTTGATTAGTACTATAATGTAATATAATGTGCCCTTGCTGAACAAAGACATTACTACTTTTGCTGGAAAAACATAAAAATTTATTAAAGAAAACAAAAAAAAAATGAGCCACCAAACAAAGCAAACTGCCTTTTTTTTTAAAGTACAAATTTCCCACAAAATGTTTCTGGGTTTTATGACCTAGTTCTTTCCTTGGGTAAATAGTGGGCAGGGATATTAATGCCAGCCTTTGCCCAAATAGAGATCTTAAACTTTACTTATTGAGGAGTTAAAAAAAAAACAACTGTATTTGAACTAATGTGGCAAGTTTAGGGCATGCACTGAGATATGCTGCAAAGATCTCCCTATTAACCATATTTATTGGTCCCCCTAGCTAGATTTCAGTTCTTTAGGCAGCAAATCTGAAATAAATGCCATTCCACTTCCACAGTTGTTAGAAGGCCTGCTCCAGTTAGGGCTTGCGTTGACTGTGAACCAATCAAGTGAAAAATCATCGATGTTCATACTTTTATGTCAATAGAACAGATCAGTCAATTCATCAATTTATCAGCAAATGTTATAAAGTATCTACTATGTACCAAGACATTATTGAAGGATATAAATACAAAAGTGAATCATTTGGGAGCCAAGATGGCAGAGTACAGGCAACAACCCAGTTGAACTTTCCCAATAATCCCTTCTAAAATTTTTTTTAAAAATTCCTGAAATCAAATTTTGTAGTAGTTATGCCAACAAAAGATCAGGGTGAAACATTTTTTCAGCCTAAGACAAGACCACTAAGAAAGGTCTGTGTCACCAAAAAGGGGGGCATCATGTGGCAGCTGGATGCCACAGTGGATAGAGGACTGGGTTTGAAATCATGAAGCTTTATCTTTATGAGTTCAAATCTAACCTTAGATATTTACTAGCTAGATGACAGTGAGCAAATTACTTAACCCTATTTGCCTCAGTTCCTTATGTGGAAAATAAGCTGGAGAATGAAATATCAAAACAACTCCAGTTATCTTTGCCAAGAGAACCCTAAATGGGGTCAGACACAACTGGAATGACTGAAACAACTGAACAGCAGTGGGCCTTCATAGTGGCAGCAGCACTACAAATTCAGAAGCTCTCAAACCAGAGACAGTAAGGGAATTGAACAACTAAACAGAAAGAGATTACAGGGTACCATTTGCTGGCACTGGGTGGTGCTGGCACTTATTAGCAACTCTATTACCCATAGGCAATTCTGTGTTGCAGTTCCAGCATGGAGAAGAAAGCTTGTGGTCAGTCACGAGTGAGTAGGGACGTTGGTCACAGTTCCAAGGCAGAGACAGGAGTAATAGTGCTTAAGGCTGTAGGACAGAAGGGGACCTTGTCACAGTTTGAAGTTTAAGAGGAGTGCTAGAACTTTCAGATGCGAAGGGATCGGGAGCCCATCCTGGGTAAAGACCAGGGCACAGACCAACAGAGGACCACATCTGCCTTGGAAGCATAGAAAACTCACAGAACCTAGAAGTACCTCTCAAAACAACAGCACAACAAAGACTGAAGATCGAAACAATGATTCCCCACTCCCAGGCAAGCAGAACAACTTTAAAACAAAAGGTTTAAATAGTTTTTTGTTTAATTTAAAAATTTTAAAAGTTCAGAAATAGACTGTAAAATGAGGGGGAAAATTTGGTTATGAAAAGTTAGTGTGGTGGTAGGGAAGTCTAAGACATAAATTCAGAAAAAGGCAACCACATCTATGACCAAAGATGCAAAGAAAAAGAATAATTAAACACTAGCCCAATAAAAAAATCCTGGAAAAGATAAGGAAAAAGATAAGAGTAGTAGGGGAAAAAGTGAGAAAGAAAATGAGAGTGAAGCAAGAAAATTATGAAAACACAATGAACAGCTTGGTAAAACAGGCACAAAAACACTGAAAAAAATAACAATTAAAAAATAGAATTAGCATACTGGTTAAAAAAAGGTACAAAAATCCAATGAAGAAAAGAACTCCTACAGAAACAAAGCAGGCCAAATGGACAAAACAGTACAAAAGCTCACTGAAAAAAAGTCCTGTAAAATTTAAAATCAGACAAGTGGATGCTAATGATTCCATGAGACATCAAGAAACAATAAAAAAAAGTCAGGAGAATAAAAAAAATAGAAGAAAATGTGAAATATCTCATTGCCAACTGGCCTGGTAAATAAATCAAGAGATAATTTAAAATTTGTGGAACTATGTGAAGGTCAAGGTAAAAAAAAAGGGGGGGGGGCTAGACATTATATTTCCAGAAATTGTCAAGGAAAACTGCCTTGATATCTTAGAGAGAGATATGAAAATTATCAGGGATGATAAAAGGTAGGGTAAATCAAGGGGGGCATTGGAGAGAGAGAGAGAGAGAGAGAGAGAGAAGAAAATAAGAAAATAGGATTACAGAAATACACAGTTGGTAATAACTGCGAATGTGAATGAGATGACCTCACCTATAAAACTGAAACATATAGCAAAATGGATTAGAATCCAAAATCCAGAAATGTGCTATTTACATGAAATACACTTGAGAGAGAAAATTCTACACAGAGATAAAATAAAACTCTAGAGAAGAATCCATTATTCTCTCACTGAAGCTAAAAAAAAAAAAACTGTTAGCTATCATGATCTCAGACAATACAAAAGCAAAAATAGACCTAATTAAAAAGAATAAAAGAAAATTATAGCTTTCCAAAAGACACCATAGACAATAAAAAAATATAAAATGCTTTTATGAGCAGTTACTCTAATGAAGTCATCACTTCTCAAATTTATTGGGAAGTAAGTCAAATTTATAAAAATAAGAGCCATTCCCCAATTAACAAATGATCAAATTAAATGAACAAGTAGATTTTTCAGAAGGAGAAATCAAAACTATCTGTAGTCATATAAAAATAAACTACTCTAAATGACTATAAAATAACTATAAAGCAAAGCAAACTTGGGAGCCAAGATGGTGGAGTAGAAAGATGCACATACATTAGCTCTTCCCACACAGCCTATAAAATACCTGTAAAGAAGGGCTCTCAACAAATGTTAGAGCTGCAGAAGCCACAGAACAACAGAGTGGAGATTTCTAGCCCAGAGTGACCTCAAAGACTGATGGGAAAGATGTGTCGTACTGGACGCAGAGCAGAGTCCAGCCCAGTCTTGGCCACATAGGCTTCAGGGACAGAATCTCCAGCAGCAGTTCAAATTCCTTAGCCCACAGGTGCTAAAGGTCAGTGAGAGGTTTTTTCCACTGGCCAAGAAGGGAGCAGGGTGTTCCTACCTCCTCAGGTGGCAGCAGTAGAGGCAGCAGCAGGGGTAGCAGGGGACAGGGCTCCCAAGGCAGGCAGCAGCTCGCATCCATTGTTGAAGACCTCATCATAAAGCCGCTGAGGGAACTGAGCCCTGTGTGAATGCCCTGCCTCCACCTGAGCAACTGATCTTAATCTCACACTTGCTCCTGCCTAAAGCCCCTGGGGGATTGGAGCAGCTCATCTGAATCTCAGCCCCCAGTGCTGGCTTGGCAGCACTGGAGATTAAGTGTGGAGAGGAAACTGGTCAAGTAACTGGCTGAGAAAATGACCAAAAAAGGGAAAAAAAAATAAGACCATAGAAGGTTACTTTCTTGGTGAACAGGTGATCTCCTCCCATCCTTCCAGATGAGGAAGAACAAGGCATACTGTCAGAAGAAGTCAAGGCCCCTGCCTCCAGGGCCTCCAAAGGGAACTTAAATTGGGCTCAGGCAATAGAAGAGCTTGAAAAGTAAGTTAGCAGTTTGCTAAAGGAGAACCAAAAAAATGCTGAGGAAAATAACACCTTTAAAAAGAGGCTATTTCAATTGGAAAAAGAGGTCCAAAAAGCCAATGAGGAGAAGAAGGCTTTAAAAAGCAGAATTAACCAAATGGAAAAGGAGGTTCAAAAGCTCACTGAAGAAAATAATTCATTGAAAGAGAGAATTGAGTTCAGGGAAATGAATGACTATGAGATAAACAAAGCAGTTAAAAAACAAAACCAAAAGTGTGAAAAAATAGAAAATAATGTGAAACATCTCATTAGAAAAACAACTGACCTGTAAAATAGATCCAGGAGAAACAATTTAAAAATTATGGGACTACCTGAAAGCCATTATTAAAAGAAGAGCCCACACACTATCTTCCATGAAATGATCAAGGAAAACTACCCTGATAGTCTAGAACCAGAGTGCAAGATAAATATTGAAAGAATCCACTGATCACCTCCTGAAAGAGATCCAAAAAGAGAAACTCCTAGGAATATTGTGGCCAAATTTCAGCGTTCTCAGATCAAGGAGAAAATACTGCAAGCAGAGAGAAAGAAACAATTTGGATGTTGTGGAAATATAATCAGGATAATATAGGATCTGGCAGCTTCAACATTAAGGGATCAAAGGGTTTGGAAGAGGATATTCCAAAAGTCAAAGAAACTGGAATTAAAACTAAGAATCACCTACCCAGCAAAACTGAGTATAATACTTCAGGGGAATAAATGGTCATTCAATAATATAGAGGACTTTGAAGCATTCATATAGATGAAAAGACCAGAACTGTATAGAAAATTCGACTTTCCAACACAAGAATCAAGAGAAGTATGAAAAGGTAAACAGGAAATAGATTCATAAAAGACTTTCTAAAGCTGAACTGTTTACACTCCTACATGGAAAAAAATATTTATAACTCTTGAATCTTTTCTCAGTATTTGGATAGGTGGAGGGATTGTATATACACACACACACACACACACACATACACAGAGAGTACAGGTTGTGCTGAATCAGAAGAGATGATATCCACACACACAAAAAAAAAACAAAATAAAAATTAAGGAGTGAGGGAGGAAAATGCTGGGAAGAGAAAGGGAGAAATGGAATAGGGCAGGCTATAACTCTTAACAGAGATAAGAAAAATCTTGTTCAATGGAGGAGAAAAGGGAGAAGGGGAAAGGGTAAAAGGGAAGCTACTCTCTCCACATATAGCTGAAGGAGGGAATAACACATTCACTAAATTTGATATGAAAATCTATCTTACACTACAGGAAAGTAGGGGAGGAGGCGACAAGTAGGGTGAGGGGAATGACAGAAGGGAGGACAAATGGGAGAAAGGAGTAACTAGAAATAAACACTTTTGGGAAGGGACAAGATCAAATGAGGGAATAAAAAAAATAAGGAGGTATAGAGTAGGATACAGGGCCATATAGTTAGTATTACACAATGATTATTATGGAAGTCTTTTGCAAAACCACACATATATAGCCTATATTGAATTGTTTGCCTTCTCAGTTGGGATGGGTAGGGAGGGAGAGAGTTGGAATTTAAAGTATTAGTAACGAATACTGAGATTTATTTCATATAACTGGGAAATAAGAAATACAGGGAATGGGGTATAGAAATTTATCTTGCCCTACAAAAAAAAGAGAGAAGATGGGGATAAGGGAAGGGTGGGGTGTGTTAGAAGGGAGGGTACATTGAAGGAAGGGGTAATCAGAATGCAAGGTATTAGGAAGTGAGGGGAGGGGAGTGATGGGGAGAAAAATTGGCCATGTTACAAAGTGATGTAAAAGCAATTAGTATTAAAACAATTGACTGAATTAATTACTGAGAATAAATCAAAGACATCTTTAGTCTGGTGAAAAGAATTTTAGTCTAAATTTCCTATAGGAAGATAACCTCAGGTGAAATTTGGCATTGATGGAAAAGTTAAGGTTTTAATGCCAAATTTGATTTTATGATTGCTATTTAACCAGGAACTAGAGCATATTTAGAAAGGCATGTAAGCCACTTAAGACTTGCCTTAACAGATGTTCCTTAGCAAAAATGAAATTATAGTCATATTTGAAACCTGGTTATTGGAACTTAGCTATTTTAAGATGCTATGGGACTATTGAGTGACTGTTCTTCTGAGTCCAAATGCAGGTATGGGTAGCAAGAAAGGTGATCTGAGCCTCCAATCCATGATGCCAGTAAGCCTGTGAGATACTGGTATGAACTGAAAAATGTGACCTCATGGGCAGGGTGGGAGCGTGGCTGTTCAGCACGGTCTGAGGTAGGATTCTCCTAACTCAATTTCCCCACTGACACCTGGCAGACTTTAAACCTGACTGAATGCAAGTGGCCTGCCTGAAATTGACATGAAGTTGGGGAGATATTGGTTCCCTGCAATGTCCCTACTATTAGTGGCAATTTCCTATAGTCAAATGGTTTGTAAGCTTATTACCAGATCTATTAAATTATAGATTGTTGGTAGGGGAACACCCAAGGAATAGACTAAGCTATTAGGCTTAGGACTTTAGACCAACAACAATAAGTTAGGGTCCTTTAATTCTTAGTAATACTGTGGAGACAATTAGGTCAAGGGCTTAGCATTCGTGAATATTATTTGTGTCTCGATTCATGTTTAAAAAAAATTCTTTTGTGTTCTATATTGTAAATGCTTTAAAAAGAAGTATCACCTGACAAAAAGTTGGAATTGTTTTATGTGATATGAACTGTGTTGAAAATGAAAAACAAAATTTAAAAGTTTTTTAAAAAATAAGTAATAAAAAAAGAAAAGCAAATTCAAGCAAATCAGCAGTACCACCTCACACCAATCAGAATGGCAAATGCTGCAGGAGATGAGGAAAAATATGTACACTAACAAACTATTGGTGGTGTTGTGATTTGATCCAATAATTCTGGAGAACAGTTTGGAACTATGACCAAAGAGTTATAAAGCAGTGCTACTCTTTGACCAAGCAATGCCAGTACTTGATTTATACCTCAAAGAGATCAAAAGAAAAGGTCCTATATGTGCAAAAATATTTATAGCAATTCTTTTATATTGTGGCAAAAAATTGGATATTGAGGGAATGCTCTTCAATTGGGGAATGTTGCAAGAAATTGTGCATTTGATTGTGATGAAGTACTACTGTACAATAAGAAATGATGAGGGGAAAAATGAGATAACACATATGAATTGACATAAAATGAAGTGAGAAGATCCGGAAGGCCATTAGACACAGTAACAACGATGCTACAATGATGATGAACAGTGAAAGACTTGAATGATCTGATCAATACAATGATTAAAGATGATTCCAAAGTAGTGAAAAAGTGCTATCCTATCCACCTCCATATTGCCCAATGAAGTACAGTTTTCTTACTTTATTTTTGTGTTTTTTTGCAATATGGCTCATATGGAAATCTATTTTGCATGATTTCACATGTATACTTAATAGACGTCAGATTTCTTGCCTTCTCAGTGGGTGGGGGAAAGGTGAGAGGGAAGGGGAAAGCTCGGGACCCAAATTTTAAAGAAAAGAATATTAAAAATAAGCAGAAGTAATTTTTTTAAAGAAGTAAATCATTTTTCTTAGGGAACTTAGAGTGCAATGTGACTAACATGAACTTATAAAAGCATATATACATATATGTATATACATATATGTATATATGCATACATATAAAGTGATGGGGGGGCGGTGTACTAGCCTCTTTAAGGGAGAGAGTAAAGGACCAGACAAGAGAAACATCTTATAAGAGAATCAGAACACTGTAAAATGTGGAAAAACAAGGACAAGCCAATACAAGGCAGGAACCTGGTCTTCCTCATCGTATTGATCCCCTACAACACCTAATGCAATATTAGAAGATACTTAACCCAAATTCATTGAACTAATGACAGAGAGGATTTGTCAGGGAGTCTGTAGCATAGTGGAAAGAGTACTAAATGTTAGCATCTAGGAATCTAAATTTGAACCTTGGTTTTGTCACTATCTAACTGTGTGGCCATGTGCAAATTGCTTCCCCTCTTTGAGCCTCATTTGACTCACATCTGAGGAGGAAAAGAGGCCAACATCTATGTTATAGGAAAGATGCTACATAAGTGTGAGCTATTGCTATTTCTTTGCTTGCAAGTATGAACTCTAGTTACTTCTGGAAGATTCCTCAACCCCTTTACTCATATTTTCCATAACTAGAATATGTTTCCTAATTTTCCCATTCTTTTAAGTTACACCCACTCTATACATATTTCTAGCCCATCCATAGGGATCTCTCTGTTCTTTGAACTCAGAGCATGAGTTGTCTTTACTTCTCATCTAGCTACTAAGTGTGTACATTTTTACATCACTGTTCTTTTTGTGGTTTGTCCTTTTGTGTATGTGTCTGTGTCATATATCCTCAGAGAGCTTGAAAGTTCCTTGATAACAGGGACTGTGTATTATATATTTCTGTATCTCCAAATAGCATCTAGAATGGTGTATTCCACATAGTTGCACAGGGCAAGCATTTAAAAAATTGTTCACCTGGTTCAATTTCTACCTCTTCTACTTCTTTCCTTGTTATTCCAGTTCCCGTGGATCTCCCTCTCCATTGAACGCTTAAGGTTATGCTTTAATATGTGCTACATCACTACAGTTATATATCATCTTATTTGTCATGGCTGTATGTGTCACTTCTCTGTTTTACTAGATTAGAAGCTATTTGAGAGAATAATCACTTGATTGGTTTGCGTTTGTTTGTTTTGGTCCAAACCTGTGATTACATTGGTGTAGATTCTGGTAAACTTTGAGTAAACTTTCTCTACAAATACAGACAGTCAAGTGTTAACCAACTTCGAGTGTTAGAAAGTTTCCTGGAAGCATGAAAAAATGTGAATGATTTCCTCAGGGTCACATAGGGTTTGTCAGAGGTAAGACTTGGATGCTCATTCTGATTCCAAGGTTGCCTTTTTATCTATTCTGGCAGGCTGCCTTTTTGTTATTTATTTATATAATCTAGAACAGAGGTGGGGAACCTGTGGCCTTGAGGCCACCTGTGGTCTTCTAGGTCCTTGAGTTGACTCTTTTGACTGAGTCCAAGTTTTACAGAAAAATCCTTTCATTAAGGGGATTTGTTCTGTGAAGTTCTGAATCAGTCCAAGGGCTGCACTTGAGGACCTAGAGGGCCACATGTGGCTTCAAGGCTACAAGTTTCCCATCCCTGAGCATTGCTCATCAAATAATAGTGCTTAATACTTGCTAGCTGATTTATGAATTTCCCCAAACCAGTTTTACTCATCAATCTCATGTTCAGCTCTAATACCACAAGAAGAGTGATAAAGTCTTTTTCTGCTCAACTATGAGGTTTGGGAGAGGACAACGGAAACTCTTAGTACCTCCATCTAAAAGTGTTCATCACATTTACTTGTATGGTCTTGTCCTTGCTTTCTCATAATTTATCCTCCAAAATGGCACAATGTAATTATGTATGACCCATGGCCATCATTAATCTTTAACATTTTTATCTTTTTCTGCCAAGGCAAAATGGCATAGCAATTAGCAGCAAATAAAGTTATATTTTGGGTCCCCTTCCACACAAGTACTCAATTAGATCACTCTATTCTCCAACAATAAAGAGGATTGAGTGTCTATTTTTAAAAGCTACCCTATTCCCAATGCAATTGAACCAATTAATTAAGTTTTTATTGAGTTGTATGAAAGAACTGAGAGTACAAAAAGCCCCAAATGGTCTTGCCTTCAAGGACTTTATAGCCCAACTATAAGGAGAACAAATGTAAGAGAGTGGTGGTCAGAGAAGGGAGTTTTGACCTTGAGAACAGCAGGAGTAGTGAGTAAAACCATGCAGTAGAAGCAAAGGCGTGTGTTCGTCCTTTGTTGCCAAAGAAAACCATGCCATCAGAGAAATAATGACATGACTTGCACTTGACTTTGTTTTGAGTGAGGGAGGGCTGTGCAGGTCACCAGCCTCACTTCTCCTCCACAATCATCTGAATCCAGCGACCAGATATTCATCAGGATGACTGGAGATGACCCAGGATGAGGCAATCGGGGTTAAGTGACTTGCTCGAGGTCACACAGCTAGAGAGTGTCAAGTGTCTGAGGTGAGATTTGAACTCAGATCCTCCTGACTCCTGCACTGGTGCTTTACCCACTGCACCACCTAGCTTCCCCAGAAGCAAAGGCAGTATTTATTTGAATACTATTCCCAGAGTAAGAGGTGTAATTTAAGCCAAGTACAGACACTGGTAACAGAGCGGAATAAAAGCTAGCCTAAAATGCCCGGTGTTAAATGGTTTGGGTACAGTTTGTTATAGTTCTGCGGGTCAGTTTGCATTCACTCAATGGCCAATCAAGCTCACCTCCAAGCTAAGGAGATTAACTTGCCCACAGGAGAAGGCCTGGTCTTTGCTCCCTAGGAGTCTGTTCTAGGAGGGAAACAAGAAAGATGCGGCAAAAATGATGGTAACATAACTCAAGTTGTCAGGGGTGACTGTGGAGCACGGTCTGTGCTCGTCTAGTCCGTTAGGTAAGTTTGCAACTCATTCATTTACTGACAAAACAATCTAAAGAAAACGTTTCTCTTGATACCCTTCTCAAAACAAAGGTGAGAAAAATGCTGCCATAAACACAATGGTGGTTTTGATAATCCAGTGCATATTAGAAATATATGCATAGCTAACATTTAGGGTTATGATATTGTTGGTAAAGAATATTCATATTTCCTTTTCTCTAGCTGTATAAAACAATCGTACACAATATTTAAAGGCTTATAATTAGTTGCAGTTCTGTTTGTGTGTATGTGCATATTTGTGTGTTTTAGACACAGAATGTGGTTGAGGGTTTTCAGTTAGTTTCAGGTTTTAGACAAATTCAGAATGGTTCATTAAATTGCCTTTTGTTTGTTAGAGATATTCTAATTTGCCTTCTTAGAAAGCAAGTCTGTTCATTCTGTATATGTGTTTAGTTTTAAAGCAGGCTCACCAAACTGAGGAGACTAAATGTATCTTGATTTTCCCTCCTATGTTTATTAAAAGGTCATCATCAATGACATAATTTCATCCCAAGAACTCTCTAGAATCTCTTTCCTCTACCTACCAATATCAATATGACAAGGTTTACTTACAGTATTCAAGTAATGTTCTACATGCAACAAGAGCTTAAATTTCTGTAAATGTATATGCTTTTGTGTAAGTGTGTGTATGCCCACACCTATCTATCTAGATACATCTTAAGAAGATTATAAAACTCTAGTTTGCTTAATTAATAATGACAAGGAGTTATTTCCCCAGTTGTTGTGGGACAAGGCTGCTTAGAGTATAAACTTCTATTTCTGAAGAAAATAAAACAACCTTTGTAGTATCTATACAGGTATAGATGACAGCTAGGTTGGTACAGTGCATAGAGCACTGGGTTTAGAACTGGGAAAACTCATCATGAGTTCACAATCCAGGTTTAGACACTTATTAGCTATGTGACCCTGGGAAGGTCACTTAATCCTGTTTTCTTCAGCTTCATCATCTATAAAACAAGCTGAAGAAAGAAACTGCAAGTCACTCCAGTAACTTTGCCAGGAAATCCCTAAATGGCATAAGGCAGACTCAGACATGATTGAAATGATTCAACAGCCACAAGAAAAATACAAGTATATCTTATACCATAAAAGGACAATTAAGTTCTTTAGAAACAATTGTAAGGCCTTCAAAATCAGATGGAGACAAAGCCATCATTTTACAATTGCATTTCATTCTGTTCCACCCCATATATTTGAGATTCTTTTGTTTTTAAGTAATGGCTGCTGAATAATTTTGGATAATTTTCTAAGAACTGTATGGTACCAATAAAATTGCTACTGAAATAATTGAGGGTCCAGGAGGTGGAGATTACTATATAGTGGAGAAATTTCATGTTTGAGGATGATTCTCACAGTACTTTCCCTTATTTTTTATTTTTTTAATATAAATTTATTTGACTTTTTACATTCATTTTCACAAACTTTTGGGTTCCAAATTTTCTCCCCTTTTATCCCCTCCCACCACCCCAATACACCGAGCATTCTAATTTTCCCTATCACCAATCTGCCCTCTCTTCTATCATCCCTCCCTTCTCTTGTCCCCATCTTCTCTTTTGTCCTGTAGGGACAGATGACTTTCTATTCCCCATTAACTGTATTTCTTATTTCCTAGTAGCAACAACAATACTAAACAGTTGTTCCTCAAACTTTGAGTTCCAACTTCTCCCCATGGGAAGGCAGGTAATTCAATATAGGCCATATCTGTGTAGTTTTGCAAATGACTTCGATAATGGTCATGATGTGTAAGACTAACTGTATTTCCCTCCATCCTATCATGCCCCCCATTGTTTCTATTCTCTCTTTTGATCCTGTCCCTCTCTGAGTGTTGACTTCAAATTGCTCCCTCCTCCCATTGCCCTCCCTTCCATCACCCCCCCACCCTGCTTATCTCCTTCTCCCCCACTTTCCTGTATTGTAAGATAGGTTTTCATACCAAAATGAGTGTGCATTTTATTCTTTCCTTTAGTCGAATGTGATGAGGGTAAACTTCATGTTTTGTTTTTTTTTTCTCAGCTCTCCTCTTTTTTCTCTCCACTAAAGCTCTCCACTTTTTCTCTCCTGCTTGGCTCTTGAATGAGAGATAATTTACCCCATTCCATTTCACCCTCTCTCCTCCCACATTTCTCTCTCACCGTTTACCTTAATTTCTTTTAAAATATGATCCCATCCTATTCAATTCACTCTCTGCTCTCTGTCTCTGTATGTGAGTGCACATGTGTACATGTGTGTGTGCATGTGTGTGTGTATGTGTGTGTGTGGTCCTACCAACTACCCAGATACTGAAAAGTTTCAAGAGTTACAAATATTGTCTTTCCATGTAGGAATGTAAACAGTTCACCTTTGGTAAATCCCTTATGACTTCTCTTTGCTGTTTACTTTTTCATGCCTTTTCTCATTCTTGTGTTTGAAAGTCAAATTTTCTTTTCAGCTCTGGTCTTTTCATCAAGAATGCTTGAAAGTCCTCTGTTTCATTGAAAGACCATATTTTCCCCTGAAGTATTATACCCAGTCGTGCGGGGTAGGTGATTCTTAGTTTTAGTCCTAGATCCTTTGACTTCTGGAATATCCTATTCCACGCCCTTCGATCCCTTAATATGGAAGCTGCTAGATCTTGTGTTATCCTGATTTTATTTCCACAATACTGGAATTGTTTCTTTCTAGCTGCTTGCAATGTTTTCTCCTTGACCTGGGAATTCTGGAATTTGGCCACAATGTTCCTAGGAGTTTCTCTTTTTGGATCTCTTTCAGGTGGTGATCAATGGATTCCTTCAATGCTTATTTTGCCCTCTGGTTCTAGAATCTCAGGGCAGTTTTCCTTGATAATTTCATGAAAGATGATGTCTGGGCTCTTTTTTTGATCATGGCTTTCAGGTAGTCCCATAATTTTTAAATTGTCTCTCCTGGATCCATTTTCCAAGGAAGTTGTTTTTCCAATGAAATATTTCACATTCTCTTCCATTTTTTCATTCTTTTGGTTTTGTTTGGTGATTTCTTGGTTTCTCATAAAGTCATTAGCCTCCATCTGTTCCATTCTAATTTTGAGAGAACTATTAAATTCAGTGAGCTTTTGAACCTCTTTTTCCATTTGGCTAATTCTGCTTTTGAAAGCATTCTTCTCCTCATTGGCTTTTTGAACCTCTTTTGCCAATTGAGTGAGCCTATTTTTCAAGGTATTATTTTCTTCAGCATTTTTTGGGGTCTCCTTTACCAAGGTATTGACCCGTTTTTCATGCTTTTCTTGCATCTCTCTCATTTCTCTTCCCAGTTTTTCCTCCACCTGTCTAACTTGATTTTCAAAATTCTTTTTGAGCTCTTCCATGGCCTGAGCCCATTGGATATCTATTTTGGATGTTTGGGATACAGAGACCTTGACTTCTATGTCTTTCCCTGATGGTAAGCATTGTTCTTCCTTATCAGAAAGGAAAGAAGGAAACATCTGTTCACCAAGAAAGTAACCTTCTATGGTCTTATTTTTTTTCTCTTTTCTGGGCATTTTCCCAGCCAGTTTTGTGACTTCTGAGATTCCTCTCCACCCCTGCCTAGATCTGCCCAGCTTGGGGTCTGAGATTCAAATGCTGCTCCCCAGCCTCAGTGCTTTCAGGGGTGGGCGGGGCTGCTATTCAGGGTAAGATTAAATTCAGGTTCTCAGGTGGGGCAGGGCCACCTCCCAGGCTCAGTTCCCTCAGGGGGTTTATGTGGAGATCTTCAGTAATGGATCTGAGGTCCTTCCTGCTCCAGGAGCTCCTGGCCGCCACTGCCTCTGCTGCTGCCTCCCGAGGGGGCCTGAGTTATGGAGACACCCTGCTCCCCTCTCAGCCAGCCCAGAAGTCTCTCTCACTGACCTGTAGTGCCTGTGGGTGGAGGGAACTTTGTGGCCCCCAGAGGTTCCGTCCCTGAAGCCTGCTCGGATCTGCTCCTCTGGGGCCACATGGCCAGGGTAGGGCAGGGGTGGGCTCCACTGTCTGGTGCGCGATGGACCTTTGGTGCTGGTTTTTCAGGGCTCTCTGGAACGGAAATCTCTTCCACTGTGTTGCTGCATGGCTTGCACTGCTCCAGAATTTGTGGGGAGTTCTTTTTACAGAAAATTTATGGGCTGTGGGTTTGGAGCTAGCATTCGTGAGTCTTTCTACTCTGCCATCTTGGCTCCTCCAGTACTTTCATTTTTTAAAATGCAGATAAGCAGTTCATTTTGAGTAAGCTTATCACTTTTCATCACTCTCACCACCTCTTCCGCTATTGATGACCTTTTCAATATGAATCCTCCTAGAGCAGCTTTTCTCTCTTCCCTCCTCCACTTACCTGTGTAAAGGGCTATCTGTGTTCGTGATGAGAATCTCCCTTTCCGTACTACATAGAAAATCTAAAGAACCTGTTGTCAAAGATGAATGCTTGAGCACTCACAGTTTCTTAAATGTTATCTGGATGATATGAGACTGGTAGAAATATAAGGGAAATCAAAATAATGTACCAACCACTTCATCACAAGCCCTTGATTTAAGATTGACTGATTCAAGTGATCAGAATTTTTAAAAATTCCCCTTTTTGGAATATAAATGGGTAGTGTGAAATAATGGATAGGGAATTGACTTTAGGGAAACGCATTCATCTATTGGATCTGAAATATAGTAGTTGTATAACCTTGGACAAATCACGTACCTTCACAACAGTGCAGGAAACTCCCTGTATTGCCAAGGCAATATCCACAGCACTGGTAGTGACTATAAATATGCCAGCATAGTTCTCAATTGCAAAGTATAAAGGACTCTCCCTATAGAAGGTAGAAGAAAAACATTTGTTCACACACCAGAAAGTCAAATCCCAGAACCAGAAAGTTAAATCAGTCATGGTAGCTAAGGAGTCAATACATATTATCACTGCAGGGGGCAAAGTCATTCTCAAGCCTCCCCACCCCCCACATAGCCTTCTCACAAGCAAACATTCACAAGAGTTGCTGTACCTGCTGGTCTGCATCCTCTCTCCTCTGCCCCCACTGCCCTCACTGGGGGGTCAACTAGGTGTACAGTGGATAGAGCACCAGTGCAGGAGTCAGGAGGACCAGAGTTCAAATCTTACCTCAGACACTTGACACTCACTAGCTGTGTGACCTCAAGCAAGTCACTTAACCCCAATTGCCTCATCTTGGGTCATCTATAATCATTCTGATGAATATATGGTCACTGGATTCAGATGGCTGTGGAGGAGAAGTGAGACTGGTGACCTGCACAGCTCTCCCTCACTCAAAAAAACAAAGTCAAGTGCAAGTCATGTCATCATTTCTCTGATGGCATAGTCTTCTTCAGCTATGAAGGATGAACACACACACTAACTTCCTCCTGGTTCTGCTCTACCCTTCCTCTTCCACCCATTCAGCCATCTCCTCCCACTACATGTGACTTAGGCTTCCAGGTGATTTGAGCAGGTCACATGGGCCTATTAATGAATGAGAAAGATCTTTCCCTTTAAATGACTATTATATTCGACCCAAAACATTTAGAGTTAGGGTATTCTACATAGGTTGGTGGAGCAACAGGTGTAAACAGAATTGTAACAGAGATAACAGAAAATATGTGTATAAAACAGTCTTAAGCAACTGGCGTCAATAGAACTTTACAGGAATATAAAAAGAATTACACAAAATGAGCACGTAAAACAATATCTTAAGATGGGGCTTGAGCATAAGCACTCTATCATTCCCCTCTCGAATGAATGGGGCCTAAAATCTTGGGGTAAGGGGTGAAGTTCTGTTCTTCCATAGCTACTTCCTGCTGAAATTGGACATAGAGCTGTCCCTTCCCCAAGAGATCCCATTTGAGAGATCAATTCTTTAGCTGTTATCTGGAGCTTGGACGATGTCAGGTCCAGAGATGACACATCACAGTCATAGATAGGGGATGACATCTGGCTTAAGCAATCAAGCATCTGTAGGTTGAGGGTACTAAGCCTATAGGAAACAAATCTAGTAAACAAGCTTCACGGACACAAATCCAAAGATAAACAAGGAGACAATAACCAGAAGCAGGGTAGATATAGGGCCAGTCCTGCTTCTGGAGTCCGTGAATCCACTATCATAGTCTCATTTACAGTAGAATATATAAGTTAAGGATACAATTTGGCAATTATCCTCTCCTGAATAAACAACAGTTATGGTTATCTTTCTCATGTGCTATAATTTCCACAGCCTTTGGAATATCATCTGGCTTCCGTTTTACCCATACTTTAGCTTCCAATTTTATTGTCTCAGGAGAACACAATCCTTCAGTTCCTCTGCTGTTATTTCAGAAGGAGGGTCGGTTTTCACAAAGAGTATTGTTTCACAAGGAATAATAATCATCTTAACTATTCTATCATTTTTACAAAACTATATGGGTTCATCACCTAAATTTTAGAATATATTGTCACAATGATAATTAGAACCTATCACTCCAGCCAATACAGGTATTCCTCAGGCTGCTAATCCTGATTTAGGTAATATGATTCAAAATGATTCTTAGGTATTCTTATACATATGCCAGGAGAGATTGTTCTTATTTCTTTCCTATCCAATCAAAAGTCCTGTAAACAATGTAAATCATATCCTGATGAACCAGGTGTCCCTGGATACAGTGCTGGAACATCTGGCTTCACACTCCAATATTCAATATTGGGGATCTTATGCATTTGTTGTTTCCTAATTTGGAGATTTGGAGTCAGCTTTCTGGCTAGAGCTGTATTTCTTCCCAATGATCTATTACTCAAATTACATAAAGCAATGAACAAATTATCTTTCCAATGTTGATAAGAATTATTAAAACTCAACTTGTTCAACTCTTCTTTCAATAAGCCATTCATTCTTTCAATTGGCCCAGACACTTGTAAATAATATGGAATATGGTATATCCATTCTGGGTTATTTAATACACAATATTTCTTCATTTCATTACCTTTAAAATGTGACCCATTGTCATTTTAAATGTGCATTGGGGTTCCATAATATGGACTTACAATATTTAAAGTTTTACAGGCATTTTTTTGGATCATATTTTTATAGGAACAAGCCACTAGTATACTTGAATAGGTGTCAACACAAGTACATATAAATTTTTCCTTTATCTTGGGATAAGATTCCAATATAATCTATTTGCCAAATTTGGACTGGTACTTTTGCCCTTGCTATCTCTCCATTTACTATCCAAGGAACAATATATTCCTTTTCCAACTGACATATGTAACATTCCTCTGCCACTTGTTTTAACAATGAATGAGAGATACTAATACTTTGATATTGTACCCACGGGTGTATGGCCTGAACTGCTAAGTGACTGGCCATTATGGACTCATTTTGCTAGTACTGGGTCATCAGTTGGTGTCAAAGTAGGGACAATATGTTGAGTAACAATCTTTGCTAGCTGATCAGCATGTGCAATGTACTCACATCCTGGTGTGATGAACAAATTAGTAACCAAAGACATGTCCCTTATATCTTCCCATAATTCTTTGCCCCAGACTTGTTTGCCATGATTTCCCAATTTTGATTTTTCCACTTGGGCATCCATGTAGCTAACCCTTTAGTTACTGCCCGTGAATCAGTGAATGTATGACACTGTCCTCTTTGTTCTGTTTTGATAACGTAGGGTTCTGCCATAAGTTCAGCATATTGGCCACTTTCACCTATCCCATTACTTTGTAGAATCCACCTAGTACATGGGTTATAGACTACTGCTTTCCAATGTCTTTTGTGGTCCAAATATTTTTCTGTCCCATCAGTAAACCATGCATGTCTCTCATTCTTAGTTAATACATCATATCATTCATTCCATTTTACCAAGAACTGTAACAACTGGTGCTTTGGTTCAGAGGGTGTAATGGTATCTGAAACAGCAGCTTATGAAGGAGGAGTCATCTTATTCATTGACATCTTCCATGTCCAGTCTAACATTTGTACTGTTCAGACAGAATTATTCCATCAAGTGTTTATAGGGACTAACACTCCTGAGTTAATATATTCCTTTATAGTACTAGTAATTTCATCTTGCCCACCTGGCATATAATACTGTTTTAAAGTAATCACTTCAGAAAATTCAGGTAAAATGATTGTGTCTATTTTTATTTTACCCACTAAAACTGTATTAATTACTATCTTCCTTACTACAAATTGATATCTCCCCTAAGGTAAATTTAAAGTCATACCTCTCCAATTCCAATCTCTTATTCCAATGATGTATTCAGGAATAAGTACAATTATCACAGTATATTCTTTCTTAGGTAATTGTCCAATTTTCATCATTAGGTTGGCTTTTGTCTGGCTAATATTTCAGCCCCTTCCCAGTCCTGTGATGGTGATAGAAGTTCCATGTTTAAACTTATCAGGGTTTCCATATATAAAGGAGGCATCTGCCCCAGTATCTATGAATGCCCTGGTTACAATATTTGATCCATTTTTCTAATCTATGGTCAAATTGATATGGAGTCTATAATCCCATCTGTGTACTTCTTTAATCTGAACTGGTGCTTGGCCAACTTTCTATTCTCCCTGAAGGTGCAACAAACTTCGATACAAGGATTCAGGAGGATCTGTAGGGGCAGCTCTTACTTATCTATTTTGTCTAGTATCAAGTATACAGTACATTCTGTATAGTTCATTAGTTGTAGTATCGTCTATGCTTCCAAAATCTACCCCTGCTCTTAATAGAGCAGTAAATAATTGTTTCCTTTTAATTTATTCTGATTTTGAATCTGCTAGCTATTTGCTTTTCTCTCTCCAGGAAATTTGTCTTTTCCCTAATTCCATAAGTCACTTAATTGTGAAATATTGTCCTCTGAAAGAGGGTGATCTATTTCCCCAATTATTAGAGTCAAAATTAAGTGTTTGTAAGCAGGAGGAACTGTCTTCATTGTAATATTCCTATGGGAAACTGAAAAAAGGGTATCGTAGTATGCACCTGCATTTCTGATCATTATGGCAGACTCAAAATCTGTGACCTCCTGCTGAGCAAAATCCTCAAATATTTCCCCAAACACTCATTGATTCTCCTGTTTCCACCTGACTATTCGATGTCCTTCAGCCTGAGAAACTTCTCCTTCTAACATTATTTCACTTTCTTGCTCTGACTACCTTTATTTTCCTTCCACACTCTCTCCTGGAAGTCTTCACCATGGCTACAGGACAGGATATGTACAAAGGTCATATGCATATTTTTTTTTTGGTCAGTCGTCACCTTCTTCTAAGCTAAATGAACAGCCTTTTCTTCCATTTGAGCTAACTCGCCTGCCCAGGCTGCTCTTTTAAAGAGAGCATGAAGGCTGAGAATTCCCATGCAAACTAGTTAATTCTTTTTCCATCTGATTTTTTTTACTTTAAGCAGATCATCTCTACTTTTACACATAATATAGTAACCTGTTAGTAAAATCTAACCTCTCCTACTTACCGCTGTCAACTCCTCGCCTGGTCTAATTGATATTCCATGTAAATGCCTTTTCAGATCTCCAGATTCCCCCTCCTGTAACTTTCCTTTCCAGTTTTCAAAAGGTCCAGTGCCTTTAACCCATTCCCTTGCTAATGATGAATACCATAGAACCTCCCAACCTGGGGCATTAATTTCTTCCTCTAAATCCTTTCTGCCTCCAAATAGAGGTTTTGTACCCTGTGATCATGTTCATGATGCCAAATGTGTCACCAAGGCAATATTCTCAGCACTGGTGGTGACTATGAAAGTTCCCAATCACAAAGTATAAAAGACTCTCCATATAGAAGGCAGAAGAAAAACATTTATTCAGGTACCAGAAAGTCAGATTTGTCATGGTAGCCAAGAAGTCAAGTATTATCACTGCAAGGGGCAAAGCCATTCCCAAGCCAAGCCTCCCCCCTCCCTCTGCTGGGGCTTTCTCACAAGCAAACACTTAGGAGTCTTGCTGTGCCTGCTGGCCTGCAACCTCTATACTTTGCCCTGACTGCTCTCACCAACTTCCTCCTGGAGCTGCTCCACCCTTCCTGTTCTACCTGTTCAGCAAACTCCTCCTATCACATGTGACTTAGGCTTCCAGATGACTTAAGTAGGTCACATGGGCCTATTAATGAATGGGAAAGCTCTTTCCATTTAAATTGTTATTACATTTCTTCATATCATAAATTTCAGGGAAAATTGTACAGTGGAGAGAGTTTCTTCATCCAGGAGTTCCCTGTCCAGAGATATGCTGGAGTCAGTTTGATTGGTCAATTATTAAATTTTCAGTCTAAGCATTTACACCTCAGAAATTAGTGCTACAAACCAGGGCTATTTACTTGGTTGTTGACTATCTAGACAGACTTAAGAAACTGGTGGAGAAAATGTCAATAATAAAGAATAAATTTTAAAGTGTGCCCTCTTTTGTTTTTCAGAGAGCTATTGTTATACATTCCCAGCCTCCATTGCCTATCGCAAGGGAATCAGAGGTCCAGGTACTGTAGATTCTATTTCTATCTTTGTTTTTAACCAACTGCTCCGTTCACCATCAACTCATTAAACTTTGAAATCATTTAAAGTTAGGCATTTTGTCTACATTATAGTCAAAAATTGAAAGTCATAAAGATGCCAATTTAGGTGATTATTCTTCTCCCAAATGTATTTTTTATCATTATTCATCTTATAGTTTCCAATGATCCATGAATTGTTGAATGAATGAAAAAGAATTAAGTGCTTGAAATGTGCTAAGTACTAGAAAACCTGGTAACAGTAACTAAAATGGAGTTTGTCACTGCTCTCAGAGAGCTTACATTTTAATTGAGGGAGATAACATATATGAAAGTTGTAGGGCAGATGGAACAACTTGGAAGTCCTAAGGGTTTAGTAGATCAGTGGAGGTAGGGAGGAGTGAAAATGCTCATTGATCCACAGGGTGCCTCAGATCAGATGTCAGTGCTCATGGATCTGGAGGGTATAAGTAACATGGCAGATGGTCAGGCCCGGTGGCATTGAAATGCTTGTAATTGGTAACTCAAGTCATCCCTGTGTTGTGAAAAACCATGTCAGTCTTCTCATCCTGCAATACAATGTAGTCTGAGTGACCTTGGGTTGGGGAAAGGCAGGGGAAAGGCATAGGAAATGGTATGGTTTCTTCACATCCACAATAGGATCAATGGATCATTGCTCAAACAACATTATTAATTCAAATCAGTTCTGCTATAAATACATTCCATCACCATGCTACTCAGAATTGTGCAATAAAAACCATAGCAGTGGTGGGGAAAATTATGTTAGGGAAACAATTCTTAGAGGTTGATTAATTAATAAAAGCACTTTGAACACCTGAGAACAATTATATAAGGGTTAATTTCTATGCTTCTTATGAAGTGTACATGGAAGGGGTGATAGAAGGGGCCTTGGTCATCACCTGTTCCAGTCCTCTTCTTTTACAGATGAAATTAAGGCCCAGAAATAGAATGATTTGGTCAAGGCTGTGCAATGAGTCAATGGCAGAGCTAAGATTGTAACCTAGGTCTTTCACTCCCAGTTCAGTGTCTACTTCTTATAGTTTGATTTGTCCCTAATGCCTATTATGGTGTTCAAAACATACTTCTAAATGTATGGTAGTGGACCTTCAGAATTTTGTGCCAGGCACCAGGGAGCCATTAAAGGGATTTAAACAAAGGAGTAACTTTATCAGAACATACAGATCTATGCCAAAGGAAGGATACCTTTGAAAGGAGCAAAAGATAAGAGGAAGAAAGATCTTGTAGAAAAGACAAAAGCCCAGATTTGGTGTTGGTATAGGGACAGTGGGAATAGAGAGGAGGTTATAGCTATGAGATATTGGGGAAGTGAAGCAAGAAGACTTGACAACTGGTTGTATGTGAGGTGTGAGAGAAGGGAAAAGTCCAAGGCCACACAAAGAGGATGCAGGATGAGTGCCACATAGAGGAGGCGTGAATTTGGCAAAAGGTGCAGGTTTGAGGGACATGGTACTATACTCTAAGGACTCAGGCTCATTGGTAGTAAATTGTCTGAATTCATTTATTTGGATTTCCCAACGTTTTTGTCTTCTATCAGTTTGTATCCAGAAAAAAAGATTTTCAAGTATGAGAAAACATAAAAGCCAGATTACAGCACAAATTGCAGGCCAAGCTTTTGCAAAAGAAGCATAAATTTTGACAGTGGAGATGTGACACAGCTTTAATTTTCTCTATTAGGACCAGCAAGGCGATTTTATTAGTTATAATTGCAATCCATCAGCCACAAGGAGCACCAGGTTTCACAGCTAGCTTTGGCGTCATTCCACATGTTTTACAGAGCCTGTTTCCCTCCACTCTCTGAAGTCCTCTTTTTTTTTTCTCCTTCCTTTTATGGGGGTGAGAAGAGAAGGCCAGTAAGTGAATTGTAATGAGTATAAGGGATTGATAGCATTGACCAAACTCAAGCTCAATGTATTTTTAAGAGTTCCTTCTAGTTTGAAGAAAATTTTTTTCTACCACTGCCTTACAGGTCTTTAATATGGGGCTGCTCCCTTGAGTCTTATTCCTCTGAATAACTCCATTAATTACTGGCAACTCCACAGTGCTCAACACACCTGGTTTGCAGATGAGATGTTCTGACAGAAGCAGACAGCAGCACACCCAAGCTACAATGCGCTGGAGGGTTGGCTACTCACTACTTAATTTTATGCGTCTGTGGAAAAAAACAGCCCTGGATTTCACCCAACTGAATGGGGTTACTTTGCATGGTTCCTCTGCTCCATTTCAATACTACTCTGTACACAGGAACAATGTGAAAGTTAGATTGTCAAGATGTGAATCAAGTCCATGTGTGGCTGAGATAATACCATAGATTCATATGTGGAAGTGGGACCCACAGGCAACAAGATATCACTCATTCCATATCTTCTGCCCATCAACACCATGGTATGTTAGTGATCAGGTGAAAACATGTCTCACCCAAAAGTCATTTTTCTCCCCTTTGTCCACCATGTGACCTAATACAACAATACTATACAGAAGCATGCATGCTATTCTCATGTAACCATGTTCTCCTGTATGTCACAAATGTTTTAGGAAAAAATAAACTTGAAAGGGAGAATGAGTGTTAGTGCCTTTAACATAAAATCAGATCTTCTTCCTCCTTGAATGACATAATATACTTTTCTTTCAAATTAGTATGTTCTGTTATACTTAAAGGAGATTTTCTCCCTGATATTTCGCTTGTTTGCTGTTGATAAGCAAAGGCATGATGATCTATATACCCCCTCAGGGGCAGAACTCACTGTTTTGCCTTCTGAGTGACTGAGTTGGTGTCAGGGTTGAGCCTCACATACAATGTCAATCACCTATAACACATAAAGGTATCTTCTCACAGTCCTACACTATTGATATGCTTACAGTAAATCCCAGGGCAATTCAGAAAGGAAAAGCAGGTTACACTCACCTAGTCTCAGGCTTTAGAATTTGTATCTATGACATCTTTAGTTCCAATATCAAAGAACTTGTTCAATCTAAGGAATTAAATACATGCATTATAGACAAACAAATCTGGAGGGGTCCAGAAATCTTGCATGTTGTGAAAGGAATCTTGGGCTTAAAATGGACAAATATGATGCTTCCTGAAGAACTCCAAGAATCATTCCATGATGGCCTTGCATTATGTATCTCCAAATAATTACAGTTCAGTTTTACTTCCCCAGTGCTTAGTACAATGTCTGATACCTAGTAGGCGCTTAACAAATATTTATTGACTAATATTCACACTCTGTAAGGGACTTCCTTTTGTAGGGAGGGACATCTGGGGCCAAATAAAATCTTATACAGATATGGTTATATCTTTGTAAAACTAAAAAGTTTGGCCCAGAAACATTTAAAAATTCAGTAACATTTTTTTTAATCTAAACTTGGAATCGATAGGGAGGAGACTCCAGACTTTAACTGAGGTGATGTGAATTTGCTATGTGACAAAATGAAACCTATGTAGCTTTCTCTAACATCAGTTTCATAAACAGAAGTGTAATTGGAACTCTTCTTATGGTGAATGTATTTTGATAGAAATGTCAAAAGATTTTGAAAACCTCTATCTTTTAATCTTGGTCTTTATTGCAATTATTCCCAGACCTTATTGTGGTTTCCTGCACAAAATTACACCCCCAAGCATAGCAGCCCTGAGTTTACTACAGGCATAGGACAATAAAAAGTCAACACCAGGAGAAAATATGTTTTATATGTGCAGTTAAGTTTACACAGAACTGGAAAATATTGGCAAGTGGCACTTAATTATGTTACCCCAGTTTCTTAAACATATCTCAAAAAATACCATATTAAAGAATAGAGAACTAATTTTTTTAGCTATTTTTAGACAATGACTTCAGGGCCTTCAGATATTATATTTGTAATTATGATTTTAAAATTTCATCCTGATTTCATCTAATAGAATTATTATTCTTTGTTTGTATTCTTTGTTTAACTTAAATTATATTCAATATTAATTGAATGGGAAGTGGTTTCAGTTGAGACACTTTTTTTTAAAGTGAGCCAGACAGATGTAATTCCAGTTTATTTAGCAGGTTGGTTTGGAGCTTGTAAGTTTTAAACATCACATATGTTGGAGGCCTTCCCACTGGACTGTGGAATATCTACTTCAGGAGAGAAACAAAACTGTGATGGAAAGAAATCCTGTTAACGTGAAAGACTGACTGCCAGGGCATTAACAGTAGGAGGTTGCACTGAGTGGTGGGTTGGCACAAGCCAAGGCTGTAATATTTCTGGAGACATAGTACAGTCTATCTGTCAAGAAATATTAATATTTGAAAATGGAGGCCAGATGCAATTGATCAAAATCATGTGAGGTCCAAGGATTACCACCTGCCTTTGTATTTATTCAATTCAATTTTTCCACTCTTGAGTTTTTCAAGACTGACACTCCATTCCTCCCTGCTGATTCTATCTCTCATCCAATCATTGCCAACATTTCTTTGGAAAGATAAACTCTAAAAGAATAAAACATGAGGAAATGATTCCCACCAAACTTAATAGAGGTTTGTTTGGTTTTTAATTTTTCAGTTGGTATGTTTTGCTTTAACACAACAGGTACTTACCAAAAAAAATCCCCCCAAATCCTTGATACAGAATACATTCTCCCAAAACAATTAACCAGAACTACTTAACCACATGTGATGCACATATATAAACATATATGAATGTGTACATATGCATATATATGTTTATATATACATGTGATTGTGTGTTCATGTCTTTTCCCTTTTATAATTTACCAATTGTTGGAAGATATTATGGTACCAGTGTTGTCATTTTTATTTAGTTTTGTCTTTTAGCGCTGTCTTTACATAAATTGCTATTCATATATGGTTCTTTTTGCACTGCCTTTATTTTGTGACATATACAAGTCTTCCCATGCTTCTCTTAATTCTTCATATTCATAATTCAGAGTATTATCCCATTTGCATTCACAAATCACAGTTTATTCATATTCTGTTCAATCTTAGGGCAAATGTTTTCCCATAATTTTTGCTATAAAAATAACGTCTTTGAGAGTCTTTCATTGCTGTCAATATCCTCATTGCAAGTATAATCCAAGAACTGCTATCCTAGCATCAAAGGAAATGAAAAAGTTAGTAACTTGACTTTTATAATGGCAAAGTATTACCCAGAATGGTTAACCAGTCCTCAGTTCTAGGAGCAAAGTATAAATGTGTCTATTCTACAACCCTTCCAATAATGAGTTTTCCTATCATCTAGCATCTATGCTAATTTGATGAGCATAACTTATACCTCAGAGTTATTTTAATTCGTATTTTTCTTATTAGAGATTTTAAACAAGTTTTAGCTGGTTTTTGAGAATTTCAATTTTCTTTTTTGTGTATCATTTGACCACTTCTCAGGTGGGAAATGACCCTTAATCTTATAGAGCTTAAATATAGATCAGACCCTTAATCTTATGTATTGTACAATATAATACAACAAATCTTTTTTTAAAAGGGTTAAAACTACTCAGCTCACAGGCCACACAAAAAAATAGGCTAGATGTGACCTATGGGACACAGTATGCCAAAACCTGTTACAGATTATTAGTGATACCATGTAATTTTTTTCAGAATTCTATTAGATATTTAATTTATTTTCCTAATCTCATTATTTCCCTCCATTTCTAGTAACATTGATAACAATAATAATATTTGCATTTATATTATGTTTGAGTTTTGCAAAACACTTTATATCATCTCATTTAAGCTTTACAACCATTCTGCTAAGTAGATGCTAAAGAGGTTAATATCATGATCCTCATTTTGCAAGTAAGATAAAAGAGGATCAGGGAGACTAAGTGCTTATACATGGTCACATGAGTAGTATGTATCACATGGGATTTTAAAGCTGGCTGAGCCTGACTGATGGCAGAGCATTCACAAAATCACCAATTTGGAATTGAAAGGGTCCTTTTAGAATTTGCTAAATAAATCATCCTGTTCTCATCAAATATTTGTCAAAATATTTGCCTTTGACAAAAAAAAAATCCCCCATTCCTATTAAAAACACCAGAGAGCATAAGAATATATAGGGTTTTCTAAAACCATCAGCTAGCATTATCTGTAATGAGAATAAGCTAGAAGCCATGCTAGTACAATCAGGAGTAAAGCAAGGATGCCCATTATCACCTCTATTATTTAATATTGTACAAGAGATCCTGACTTCTGTAACAGCAAGCACCCTGGCACACCCAGGATGACTTATTAGCACAGGTTCTTGGATCTACTTCTCTTAAATGAAAGCAACTTTTAAGGGATCAACAATCTTCTTTAATTACATCCACTAGTTCAGGGGAAAAGTCAGCACCTTGAATGGCAGAGAAAATACAAGCAGGAAAATACAAACAGAAAACACAAGCAGAGAAATTAGCATAAAGAACGACAGTACTCAGGTTGCCTAAATCAAAGCAACATTGCTATACCACTGGATTGAGAGAGCCTTTACATTTGAGCAATTGGTGATCTGAACATATGGCTACTCAGAGTCTCCACAAAGGCATCACAAGGTTCTTCTCATAAGTGAGCCCCAAAGAAAAATACCAACTCAAAGTATATATGCACTTCTCAGAGCCAGAAGGCATCAAATTTCTCATGACTCAGTGCCTAATAAACTTTTGGTATAGTACCAAAAGGTATGGAAGCCTTCCTACAAACAAACCTCCCCCTATACAAGCTCCTTCTTAGACAAGTTCCTCCTCCAATGGGCTCCACATGAAGCCTATTAGTGGGTGGGGCAAATCTTATTATCTCATTAACATTACAACTTCCCAGACCCAAGATGACAGAGTAAGCAGTAACTTACTATCACTCTAACTTTTTGACATGTTAACAAAAACAGAAAATAGGACCTCAGGAAAAATCCTGGAACAGTGGAGCCAGCAAAAAGAGAAATGAAAAAGAAAATATAATCTGCATTCAGACTCTATAATGTGGATAGCATTTTCCATCATGAGTCTTTTGGAATTGTCTTAGATCCTTACATTGCTGAGAAGAGCTAAGTCTATCAAAATTGGTCATCACACAAGGTTGCTGTGCAATGTTCTCCTGGTTCTGCTCACTTCACCTAAAACCAATTCATGTAAGTCTTTTCAGGTTTTTCTCTAAGTATATCATCATTTCTTCTGCAAAGAATGTTAGCTTTGTTTCTTCTTTGCCTATTCTAATTTCTTCAATTTCTTTTTCTTCTCTTATTGCTAAAGCTAACATTTCTAATACCATAATGAATAACAGTGGTGATAATGGGCATCTTTGCTTGACCCCTCATCTAATTGGAAATTATTCTAGCTTATCCCCATTACATATAATGCTTGCCGATTGTTTTAGATAGATGCTATAATCATTTTAAGGAAAGCTCCATTTATTCCTATGCTCTCTAGTGTTTTTACTAGGAATAGCTGTTGTATTTTGTCAGAAGCTTTTTCTACTTCTGTTGAGATAATCACATGGCTTCTGTTATCTTTGTTGTTGATATGGACAATTATGCTGATGGTTTTTCTATTACTGAACCAGCCTTATAATCCTCGTATAACCCACAGCTGTCATGGTGCATTATTCTCGTGATAAGTTGTAGTCTCTTTGCTAATATTTTGTTTAAAATTTTTGTATCTCTATTCATTAGGGAAATTAGCTTATATTTTTTTTCTCTGATTTGACTCTTCCTGTTTTAGATATCAGAACCATATTTGTATCATAGAAGGAATTTGGTACAACTCCTGCTTTGCCTATTTTTCCCAACTAGTTTATATAGTATTGGAATTAATTGTTTTTTAAATGTTTAGCAGAATTCATTTGTGGATCCATCTGGCCTTGGAGACTTTTTCTTATGGAGTTCATCGATAGCTTATTCAATTTCTTTTTCTAAAATGCAGTTATTAAAATATTTTATTTCCCCATTGTTAATCTGAGCAACTTATATTTTTGTAATTATTCATCCTTTTCACTTCAATTGTCAGATTTATTAATAATTATTATTGTTTCTAATTATTGTTTTGATTTCTTCAATGTGGGTATAGTGTCAATCTTGTCATTTTCTCAAATTGTATTTTGACTTCCTTATGTGCACAATAAATTCTATCAAATTTGCCTTTCTAATTTGCCTCTTACTCATAATGATTGCCTTTTTCCTGGCTTTTAAAGTGGGTCTCAGCTTCTTGGCCACAGGGGGCTCTGCCCCATATTTCTCGTACTGGGAGCTAGGGGCCTGGTATCTACTTTGTGTGCTGTGACTTCTTATTCTTTTCAGCTAGAAGTTATATGATGCTTCAGCTTACCTGGTGCTGAGCTGGCTGGTATTTGCAAAGGCAGAGGCCAGGGGAAGTCTGAGTTTCCCCAGGGTTACACTGAAGCTCATTGAGTGAGGTGTGGGAGAGGGGTGGTTTGACCACTGGAGGTCTCCTCCTCCTCTAGGTCTATGCTAGAGTATAGCCAGGCTCAGGGGCTGATAGAACCCTGTCTGTGTTGACATTTGCTCAATTTCCATGGCTATGTTAATTCATGCCTGGGGTCCAGGCCTTCATGCTTACCAGCTCCACTGACCTGGGGCTCAGGATCAGCTGATCCACTGAGGTAGGGCTTATAGAGATGCCTCTGGTCCTGCACTGGTCCCCTTCAGCCACAGCAAGAGGGTCCTTTCTTTGATTTCACTAGCCTCTTGAGCCAAAAGACTGCTGTATCTCTTCTGCTGGCCCCACTGTACCCATATTTTTCCTGAAGAAATATTCTCTGGGTTTTTCAAGGTCAACAAGGAAGGATGAGAGCACTTACAGTTTACTCTGCCATCTTGGCTACTGGAAGTTCAAGTATGTGACTTTTAAACATGCAGTCTGTGGGGTTAATAGCCCCAGGAGAAGCCCCTGTTACTTTCATGGCCCCATGCTTCTCACTCACCCAGCTGGGTCTGTTTCCTGTCCTGTGCTGAGAGATTTTGGAATTGCAGCTAGTGACTCAGACCACACAGGCCTGTTCCCACTCTGCTATGGCTGAGTCTGTGCTGGTGCAGCCCATGTGTTCTGTGCTATCCCAACCTGATATGACAGATCTTTCCTGTCAACCTTTTGGACTGTCCTGGGCTGGAAATCTGCCATGCTCTGTCTCCTAGTGCATTCTGGCATTCCAAAATTTGTTCAGATTCACTTTTTAGGAGTATCTGAAGGAATTTATGGAAAAGCTCAGATGAGTCCCTGCTTTCACCCTTTCATCTTTACTTAGCCCCCTAAATCATGATCTCTTAAAAGTCTATAAAACACTTTTCACAAAAAAACCAATCTAAACAATTCAAAATATATTAATTGCTCATGGATAGGCTGATTCAATACTATAAAAATGACAATTCTACCTGAATTAATCTATTTATTCAGTACTATACCAATCAAACAATCAAAAATTTATTTTTTAGAACTAGAAAAAATAGTAACAAAATCTGTCTAGAAGAACAAAAGATAAAGGCTATCAAGAAAGTCAGTGAAAAATGCAAAAGGACATGGTCTAGCCATACCAGACATCAAACTGTATTATACAGTGGTTAAGTATCAAAATAATCTGGTACTGACTGAGAAATAGAGTCATGGGTCAGTGGAATATATTAGGTACAAATTACATAATAAATGACCAAAATAACCCAATATGTGATAAACCCAAAGATCCATTCTTTAGGGACAAGAATTTCATCATTTGACAAAAACTGTTTGGAAAACTGGAAAACACATGGCAGAAACTAGGTGTAGGTCTACATCTCACACCATGTACCAAAACTGGTGCATGATTTACACATACAGGGTGGTAGTTTAAGCAAATTAAGAGAGCATGGAATAATTCATCTATCAGATTTATGGATAAGGGAAGTATTAAGGACCCAAGAAGATCTAGAAAGCATTACAAAGTTCAAAATATATAATTTTAATTATACAAAATGAAAAAAAATTGTCCAAACAAAACACCTGCAACCAAAATCATAAGAAAAGAAGAAAACTGGGGGAAAAATTTCAAGAATAATATTTATTAAAGGTGTCATTTCTCCAATATATAGAGGCAAGCAGAAATCTGGGAAATAACTTTTACAGCCAATTTCTCTGATAAAGGCCTTATTTCTAAAACATATAGAGAACTAAGTCAAATTTATTTAAAAAATGCCTGTAATTCCTCAGTTGATAAATGGTCAAAGGGCATGAACAGGCAGTTTTCAAACAAAGAAATTAAAGGTATCTTTAGTTATATGAAAAATACTCTAAATCTCTACTCTGAGGTACCACATCATACTATCAGACTGGTTAATACAACAAAACTGGAAAATGATAAATTTTGAAAAATATGTGGGAAAATCGGAACACTGATGCATTCTCGGTGAAGTTGTGAACTGATCCAGCCATTCTGTAGAGCAATTTGCAACTCCCCCCAGAGGGCTATAAAACTATGCATACACTTTCATCCAGCAATACCACCATTAGGTCTACATCCCAAAGACATCCAAGAAGAGGGAGAAACACCTATTTGTACAAAAATACTTTTATCAGGTCTTTATGTTATAGCTAAGAAATGGAAATCAGAAGGATGCCCATCAACTGGGGAATGGTTAAACAAGTTGTGCTATATTATTGTAATGGAATATTATTGTACTATAAGAAATGAAAAATGGGATGACCAGAAAAATCTGGAAAGACATATTTATTGTAATTGTAACATTTTATTGTAACATTCTATTGTATTGAATTATAACATAATGAAGTAAACAAATCTAAGCTAATGCTGTACACAGTAACAGCAATATCATTTGATTAAGAACTGTGAATTACTTGTCTATTCTCAGCAATACAATGCTCCAAGACATTTCCAAAGGACTAATAATGAAGCATTCTATCCACCTGCAGTGAAAGAACTGATGTTGATTGAATACAGACTGAAGCATATTTTTCACTTTCTTTCTTTTTTCTTTTGAGTAATTTTCTACAAAATGAATAATATGGAAATGTTTTGCAAAGTTGTACATGCATAACCTATATCTAATTGCTTAGTGTTTCAGGGATAGAATTTGGAATTCAAAACTTTACATAAAAATACTAAAAATTTTTAAAGATAAAAAAGATATAAGAAATTACTTGTTAAAAAGGTACTATAGACAATGAAGTAATGTTTAATACCAAACATATGTGAATCAAGTGGTATAACATCCAAATTCTAAAAAAGTTAAAGTTATAAGAAGAAATAGACAGTAAAGTTATACTTGAAGGGAACCTCAACTTTTCCTCTCTGAATTAGATGAATCTAACTATATATTTAACCAGAAAGAAGTCAAAGTGAATAGAAGTTTTAGAAAATTTAGATATGATAGATTTCTGGAGAAAATTGAATGAGAATAGAAAGAAATATACCTTTTTTTTGCAAGGCTATATGGTACCTACACAAAAACAAAAATTAACTGTGTTTTAAGGCATAAATACTTCAGCAAATGAAGAATAGCGGAAATATTAAAGGCATCCTTTTCACATCATAATGCAATAACAAATGCATTTTAAAAAGGGCCATGGAAAGATAATTAAAAATTAATTGGTAGCTAATAAAGAATGACTAGGCTAAAGAACAAATCATAGAAATAGTCAATAATTTCATTAGAGAGAATAACAACAAATAGACAATATACCAAAATTTATGGGATGCCATCAAAGCAGGGCTTAGGGGAAAACATATTTCCAAGTGTTTACTTCAATAAAATAGAGACAGAAAAGACTGAGGAATTCATATTCAATTAAAAAAAACTAGGAAAATAATGAATTAAAAATCACCAATTAAACACCAAATTGAAAAACCTGAAAATCAAAGGAGATAATTATAAAATTGAAAGTAAGAAAATGATTGAAACAACAGCTAAGAAACAGAGCTGATTTTCCCATTGTTTGATTTTTTAAAAGAGAAGAAAACCAAATTACTTATTACAAAAATGAAAAGGTTGACTTTACCAGTAATGAAAAAGAAATTAAAAAAAAAACTAGGAGCTATTTTGTTCAATCGTATGACAATAAATCTGGCAATCTAAGTGAGGTGAATGAATATTTACCAATATATATCAAGATATAAATTTCCTTGATTAACAGATATAGAAATAACATACATAAGTCACCATATCTTAAGGGGGAAAATTGAACAAGCCATCAATGATCTCCCTAAGAAAAATCCCCAGGGACAGATGAATTCACAAGTAAGTTCTACCAAAGATTCAAGGAATTAATTCCAATACTCTCCCTCTCTCTTAATCTCTCTCTGTCTGTTTCTCTCTCTCTTTCTCTCTCTCTGTCATACACACACACACACACACACACACACACACACACACATATCATTTCATGACACAAATATACTGCTGATACCTAAACTGGAAAGAGTAAAAGCAGAGAAAGAAAATGATAGAATAATTTCACTAATGAACATGGATGCAAAATTTAAAATAAAATATTAGCAAGGAGATTACAGCAATATATAACCAGGATAATACACTATGACCATATAGGAGTTATATCAGGAGTAGGACTGGTTCAATATTAGGAAAACTATCCATGTCAATAACAAAACCAATAGAATCCATATGATTATATTAATAGAAGCAGAAAAAGTTTTTGACACAATACAACACTCATTCCTATTTAAAAAATAAACACTAGAGAGTGAAATAAATGGAATTTTCCTTAAAATGATAAGTAGCATCTATCAGAAATCATCAGAAAGCATTGTCTATAATGGGGATGAGCTAGAAACCTTCCTAATAATATCAGGAGTAAAGCAATGAGGCCCATTATCACCACTATTGTTCAGTATTGTACCAGAAATGTTAGCTATAGGTGTAAGAAAAAGAAATTAAATCAATTAAAAAGTGTGATAAGAGAACAAATCTATCACATATTGCAGATGATGTGATGGAGATATTTAGAGAATTCTAGAGAATCAACCAAAAAGTTATTTAAAATAATGAACAAAGTTGCAGCACATAAACTAAACCTATATAAATAATCCACATATATAATGTGTGTGTGTATGTGCATCCAACAAAACTAAGCAGGAAGAGATAGAAAAAGAAATTCAGTTTAAAATAATTGTAGATAATATAAAACCCTTGGGAATCTACTGTAAAAACAAATACAGTAACTATATGAACACAGTAGAAAAACACTTTTCATTCAAAAAAATTCAGATCTAGACAATTTGAAAAGTCAATTGTTCATGCATAGGTCAATTCAATATAACAAAAATGTGTGTTCCACCTAACTTAATTAACTTATTTGGTGCCATACCAATCAAACTACCAAAAAATTCATTGAGTTAAAAAAAATAACAAAATTCATCTGGAAGAACAAAAGGTCAAGAATGCCAAAGAAATTATTGAAAAAAATGTGAAGGAAGGTGGCCTTGTCATACCTAATCTCAACTGTATTATAAAAAGCTAATCATCCAAACAATCTGATATCAGCTAAGAAATTGATTGGTGGATCAGTGGAATAGATTAGGTACACAAATAATTTAAGAATTTATGACCAAATGAGATATAGAGGATTATGAGATGTAAAATCAATAATCTTAATGATATTAAATTATTTATAGATCTGACAGATAACTATTCTTTGCCCCTTTAATTTGTTTAGGACATCAAACTTTGTATTTAGATAATATATCCATTTTAATTTTGTCTTGACATATGTTATAAACTGCTGGACTATACTTAGTCTCTGCCATAATGTTTTTAGTTTTCTCAACAGTTTTTGTCAAATTTATTATTCAAAAATTATTTATTGATTCAAAAATTTGGGTCTTTGGATTTACCAAGCACTAGAGTACCTTAGGACTCTTTCAACTTTGTGAATATTAATTTGAAGAGTTTTTTATTATTAACAAATGACTAAAATATAAATTTACTGAGTTATCTAGTATCATTTAATATTAATGTCTTGTAATGGCAAGCAAAGTAGGATTTTTTTGCTACTTTTGCTTTTGATAAGTGTCTCTGAGTCTTGCCTTTGATTGAATCAATCAAGAGTCTTTGACTAAAAACAGTATATATATATATATATATATATATATATATATATATATATATATATATATATATATATATATACGTTGTAGAGAAAGTTTTAACTTATAAGACATGTGCAAGTGGGTTCTAACCAATCAAATGCTGAGAGAACTGTATATAAAGAAAGCCAGAGTTGAGAGAAGCAGAGGTGAAGAGAGCCAGCACTGAGAAGAAGAGAGCTAAAAGGAGACCTCTGAGAGTAGAAAGGAAGTCCTGTCTGTTGATCTGTGTTGATTTCTTAGACAGAAGTCCTGTCTGTTGGTCTATGTTGATTTCTCAGACAGAGGTCCTGTCTGTTGGTCTTTATGAGCGAATTGAGATGATGGTGCATGTTAGTATTGCTGTTGTCCTACTGAGCTTTGTTTTCCCAGAGGCAGAAGCTACAGAGTGGAGTAGGTCCCATCAGCCAAGACATGAAGCAGAGAGCTGTCTACCTGTGAATCCAGGTGAGAGTCAGAAGTGGTCAGCCCACAGACGAAGAGCCGTGGGACTTGGAAATCAACTGTGAGTTAAGATGAAAGAGGACTTTACTTGGGCATTTGATATTGATTAAGATTATTCTTACAGTGGCCTAGGGGTGGGTGGTGTGGTATTTTGAAAGAGGACTTTGATTAAGGATGTTGCTATTGTTACGATCTATATATTGAATGATATGTTTTACTTAAGGATGTTGCTATTAATGTCATGCTTTATCGAACAATGTTTACTTTGTTGCTGAATAGAGAGTTCATTAAACTATGCGATTAGACCCTTGAAATCATTCACAGCAGAAGTTCTCAGATGTGCTGTCATTATTGGCTTTACATGCCTCTCAAATACTAATGTAATTTAACAATAGTATATATCACAAATATTTATTCTTTAGTATTATTTTTAGTGAATTATTAAAACTGTTATGAGAAACTTAGATCAGAATTTCACTTAACTTGATACATAACTTAAAATAAGAGTTTATCAGACAGGTCATAAAATGTAGTCTTACCTCAAGCCTATCTTTGCCAGGAAGCTAAGATTTTTTTTTATAATTTTACATAAAGCTTTACTGTGTTTAAAAAATGTAAAAATCATTTTTAGCTCCCAGTGGTAGAAAAATGGGTAGCCCACAAGATTTGTTCTCAACCCTTAGTGTTTTTTATCCTTGGATTATTACTTTGCAATTGGGAAATTTATTCATCAAAAGTGAATGTAGAGGGGGAAGAAAATACAGACTAAGACAGAACCTTAGGGAGCAGGCACAGATAGAAGACATGAAAGTCATGATGATTCTCCGAAGGAGAGTGAGTAAAAAGTGATAAGTTGGTCCAAAGGTAAACATAGAGAGAATAGTTTCATGAAAATCTGGATAGATAAGAGTTTTTAAGAAGAGGTAGTGGTCAATATTAAACAGTATCAAATGAAGCAGTTGACTAGGACAAGGATTGAGAAGATGCCATCAGATTTGACAATTAAGAGATCACTGATAATTTTGGAAACAGTAGATTCAGTTGAGTGATAAAGTCAAAAGCTAGATTACCAAGGATTGAGGAGCGAATGAGAGAAGGGGAAGTGACAATAGATAGGGAGGGGAAATGTTGAGTAGCTTGAGGTGATGGTCAGGTTTTCTACAAATGAGCAGACTTGTACATTCTAAAGATAATAAAGAAGGAACCAGTTAAAAGGGAGATTCTGAAGATTTTTGAGTATGACGATGCACTCTGACAGAAGGGGCAGGAATGGGTAGGATCAAATACACATGTAAAAAGATTGGCCTTGGAAACATAAAAGGCCTTTGTCATAGACTGGAGGAACTGAAGAAAGCAATGGATGAAAGCTCTAAAGTGATAGATTTAGATTCAGTGTAAGAAAAGCCATTCTAATAATTAGCACTATCCTAAAATGGAATGTGCTTCTTAAGGATTTAGTGTATTTCCTTACACTAGAGGTCTTCAAGCAAAGGCAGGATGACTATATACTAGAGATATTTTAGAAGTGAATCTTGAGCAGCCAAGGCTTGGATTAAATGGTTTCTGAGGTCCCTTCCAAATCTCAGATTCTTTATAAAGCTTATGTGTGTGTGTGCGTGTGTATGCATATATACATACACATATCATTTATTTTATTACAGATTTATTGTATATCATATAAATTAATGTAGTAATTGTATTATTATTTTATGATATACTATATTATATAATATGAAAGATAGATAGTTATAGTACAAGTTTTGCATATAATCTAGTAGAGAAACAAAATGGACAGAAAAAAGTGCACTTTTTTTTATTTTAGGAAATATGTATATAAGAATGGTATGAATAAACCACAAACAGAGGTCATAAGAGGGAAAGATACCTAGCACAACAAAGAAAGGTTTCATGGAAGAGGTGAAGCTCGAGTTAGATTAATATAATGCTTTGAACACTATAATGTGTTCTCTATACATGAACTTAACTTAATTCTTACAAAGACCTCATGATGTAGGTACACCATTTTATAGTTAAGGAAACAAAGTCATTAACATTAAATAACCACCCTAAGTGCTCAGGTATCTGTGACAGGATGAAAATTTATATTTTTCTGATTCCAAGTGAAATGTTCTATCTGCCACATCATGCTGTCTTTCTAAATTTAGAGTCAGCTTTGAATTTTATCAAACTTTTCTTCCTTTAACTGAAACTAGAGCCCAAAATCGCAATGCTGTTTTGGTTTCAGTGTGGACCATTTAATCTGCAAGCTTCCAGCGTTCTCTTACAATAGTTCTTCAATGGCCACTAATTAATGCCAAGTCCCTTCAATGTCTGTTAAAATGTGGGGATAGGATAATGTCAGCCAGTCTTAAAGCAGAGTGGTCTCATGCCCAATAGGTTCATAGTTTTATTGACCAGTTAAAAATACCTTAGATTCATCTAGAAATTTTAATTCCTCAAAGAGCAACTTGGTACAATAGAAGTAGTTCGCATAATGACTCTGCCAATTCTATGTGAGAAGTCTCAGTCAAGTGACTTAACTGCTGTGAGCTTCAGTCTCAGAGGCAGTTAGGTGGTACAGTGGAGAGAATGCTGGAGTCAGAAAGACCTGTGTTCGAATTCAGTCACAGAAACTTACTAGTTGTGTGACCCTGGGCAAATTATTTTGCCTCTGTCTGACTCAGTTCCCTCAGCTGTAAAATAAGAATAGCAATATCATATACCACAGAAGATTGTTGTGAATCAAATGAGATAATATTTCTAAATGGCTTAGCACAGTTGGCACCATATAACTGCTTATTCTCTTCCCTCTTTCCTTTGCCATCAGTCACTTCACCTACAAAATAAGGGTGTTGAACTAGATAAATTCTAAGTTCCCTTCTCACTCCAAATCCTGTTCTGTCTTTTGTTTCCCTCTTTTTTGAGACTCACAATGCCCCTGTCAGGTAATTTGGAATGTTTTTTATCTCTTTTGTTACATATGAGTTAACTGAAACCTTAAAGAGGTTTTTCTAAGGTCATAGATGCCAGATAGTCACAGTCTTTTGAAATGTATATACATATTGAAATGTATATATGTCCAATTATATCTTCATTTAGGATGCACTATATAGACATATTTTATTCTATTTCTACTGAAATTCATCATCAGCATATTATGTTCCTAGTGTTTATGGGATAGGTTAATAATATTAATTCCTTATAACTTTCAATCAGTAGTCTTCCAGCATTAAAATGTTGTCCCCCAAATATCTCTACACTCCATAAAAGCACAATATTGCAATCTCACCTATTTTAGTTCAAGACTATCTGTCACACATGAGACTACAAATCACTGGCAGCTTTGATCTTTTTATGGAAAACATACACTTCAGGTACAATTTCCAAAAAAAGGCATACTTTGACAGATCTTTAAGTATTAAAGAGGAAGTGTTTGAAATATGGAATCACATTTTGGAAGAATAAAAAGGCCATTTTCAGTGACAGTCAGCTAAAGACTAATCTGAATGTCCTTACTAAGTTTCCTAGTTAATTCAAAAAAGTCAAGTGGAGTTAAGAGCACAGACTGATAAAGGATGTTACAGATGGGCCATGTTTATGTCTCCATTTACTTCTTGGGATGTGATCCTGCAGCATCTTATCTATGAAAAGATATCCACATGTCCATCAGAGAAGTCTTACTCACAAAATACAAAGGGACATCACTTTTCTCCCTTCAGTGGAGAAACCTTACCTTTGATATTATCTAATGATGTATTGCCAGTTTCCTATATGTCTTCGTCCCAACTGCCAGAGATTTTGCAGTCTGTCCCTCACTTCCCAATGGAGCTCAGGACAATTTTTCATAGAAGGTAAATATGTATGCCCATCACAGGACTTGTCCTTCATAGAATCCTGTGACCACAGTTTAGACAAGGCTGGGTCTTCGTCTCTTCTGCCTCATCTACATTTCTTTAAGTGCCAATTCATCCAGAAATAAGGAAGCCTAGTGGGAAAGTACTAACCTAGGAATTGAGAGAGCTAGATTCTATTTCTTGCCTTCATCTCCTTAAAAGTAGGAACTATTTCCTGTTTTTATCTTTGCACCAGCACCTAGTATATTGCCTGGCACACAGTAAGTATTTAATAAGTGCTTAGTGATTGACTGACTTTGGAACCTTGCTCAACTCCCTTAATTTCTGTATCCTTCATTCATTCATATTTTTAAAAGGCTGATGCCACCAACCTTATTTACCTTGGGGGACACTATAAAGTTCAAGTAAGCAAGCACATTCATTAAGCACCTACTATACGCTGGGATGTACTAGGTACTGGTGTCAAAGTTACAAAGATAGAGTGGAGATCATCACTGCCTCTCAAAGAATTCTCTATTCTATGAGGGAGATAGTATTTTCACATGTAAGTAAGAATATGGTGTGTGTGTGTGTGTGTGTGTGTGTGTGTGTGTGTGTGTGTGTGTGTGTGTAAAGCTAAAAGAGCTACATGGTCTCACTAGACAATATGTTCATGTTAGGCAGCTATGAAAAAGGCTTGTAAATTTTTTTCATCATTAATATTTCATATAAATGGGTACACAAAATAAGATTTTATTTCCACTAAAACAAGCCAGTTCCAAAGCCCTCTTATTCCTTAGCACTAACACGCTTCATTAAAGAATAAAATTTTTAAGGGCTTCCATTGTTATTGAACATCCCACATGTTTCTATCAGTTTTAACGCAGTTGGGGCAGACTGTGGTGGAAGTTTCTGATTCATGCTGTGTTTCTATTTGGGATCTGTTGATGTTTATGCCCAGCAACCCACTGTGTTGTTTTTGGGGTTGTTGCCCTCATTCCTTCCTGTCTGGCGGTTTCAGCACTTCCATAGTGGTTTACACACTTCTGATTCAAATTCTAGGATCACATACACCAAGATAATTACCTTTGGTCATAGTGGGGGCTGCATACATGTGACGGGGGATGGAATTTGACAATTATAGTTTGGGAATCACAGCTCTAAAAAGAAAAGACAAAATGTATATGTTTGTAAATAACTGTGGTCAGGTGTACATTTTTCACATTCATTTTTTTGCACTGTCTTTTGAGTTTAAAACCTAAAGAACTATAAAATAGAGGTTTGCCTTTCTGGCTCACTTGCTGCTGCACCATTAGTTCTCCAAGTCAGTTGCAGCTTAACATGGCGGTCCATCTGCTTTTGAGATCAATGTTATAATTTTTAGTGAAGAAAGAAGACATTCTGATTTGTTAGGTCTATGGAGCCTCCATCAATTGGGGAATGGTTAAACAAGTTGTGGTATGTGACTATAATTGAATGCTATTGTATTATAGGAAATGATGAGCAAGATGCTCTCAGAAAAACCTGGAAAGACTTTCATGGGTTGATGCTAAGTGAAATATACTGAATAGTAGCATTATTGTAAGCTGATCAGTTATGAATGACTTAACTATTCTCAGCAATACAACAATCTAAGACAATTCTGAAGGACTTATGATGAAAAATGCTATGCATCCCCAAAGAAAGAAATGATGGTGTCTAAATAAAGACTAAAACATGCTTTCTTTTACTTTATTTTTCTTGAGATTCTTTTTAATCTAGTTATTGTTTTATCTATTTCTTTTATCTATTTCTGTCACAACATGACAATTATAGATATGTTTTTCAAGATTACACATATATAACCTGTATTTAATTGATTTTCTTCATGAGGGAAGTTGGGGATGAAGGAAGGGAGAGAATTTGGAAATCAAAATTTTAAAAACAAATATTAAAAATTTATTTTAGGTGTAAATGAAGAAAAACAAAATACTAAAAAAAAGATTCAGTGGGATAAAATTCATAACTGATGAGAAATTCACAGAGCTTAATGAAATTCACAACTAGATTGGAAAAAAAGTTAAATAACTTGCCCAGTAACATACAGCAATGTATGTCTAAGGCCAGACTCAAACCCAAATCATCCCCACTTGGATCTATCTCTATTCCATTGCCTTCATTTTAATCCTAAAGTGTTAAAGAAAAATGGACTATAATATATTTCTTGAAAGTAAAGGTAATGTTGAAGCCTCAAGAGCTTTCAGGAATACGCTCAAAGGGTAAGCTCAGGTTTGTGGCAAGCTTAGAAGTTCTACAGTTAACCCTAAGAGTTCAATTAAAGAGCAAGGATAACTCTCATTTATGAGAAAGAGGTAGTCACACCTTAGGAAGGCAAGGATCAAATTCTATAAAAGGGTAGATCAACTTAATTTGTTCTCAATGTCCTTCCATTTTCTTCAAGGGTTTTTCTGGGGACAAGCTAGCCTTCCTGGGATAGTTGTAGGCTAAGCTTACTTGTAAACAGCTACCCACAAAATCAATGGGGTATTCTGAGGGACAGTGGATTGTTATCCAGAGAATGTGGATGATGTAGCAGAAATCATTCTATCTAAATCACCTCAGCTATATATACTGGGCACTCCAAATGATTCCATACTGAAAAAAATACCTTTCTTAATAATTTTCAATTGCCAACTCCAATTCTATTCAATCCAACAAATATTTATTAAATATATGTTGCATGAGGGCATGATTCCAGGTGTTGGAGGAAATACAATATTTAGATATGACATACTCCCTGACCTAATTGATGAAGATTACAGTCTTTCAGGGGGATATGACACAACTATAGATAACTAGAATGCAAATAGTACATTAGGAGAACTTTTAAAAAGGAAAACAAAACGTCATATGAGTGCTTGTAAGCATAATTCCTGTTACAGAGTAAATACTTGAAAAATAAATACTTATTGGATTATTGATTAATGACAGGAGTGAACGAGGATTGACTAGACACACATGTGGTCTCAAGGTTGCAGATTTTCCATCCCCTGGTCACTAGAGGGATTGGAAAAGGCTTCCTTGAGGAATGGTTTTGGATTTTACTTTTATCTAGGTGATGAGAGATTTGAAGTGAAGATATTCCAGGCATCAGTAAAATTGAGAGTAGAAGTACTGAGGTGGAAAACCTAAGACAATGTTTGCATAATGATGAAGAATCTAATTTTATTTGAATATTCCAATTCCAACCATAGAGTATGTTGAGGGGAAGTAATGTGAGATAAATCCAAAAAGATAGAATGGTACCAGATTGTAGTGGGTCTTGAATATCAGGCAAAGTTATTAAAAATTTCATAGACCACTGTCAAGGAAAATTTTTCAACATTGTAATAATATGAACAAATCTATAAATGAGGAAGATCACTTTGGCATTGATACAAAGGATGGATTGAAAAGGGGAGAATATAGGAAGGAACAATATATGTAGGAAGACATCATAAATAGACAGATGTAGTTATAGGATTATAATTCTTGAGTTGGAAGGAACCTTGAAGGTATTCATTGTTTAACACTGTAATTTTACAGATAAGGAAACTGAGGCTCTGAGAGGTTAAGGGGACTGATTCAGGGTCAAACAACTAGTAAATGTCTAAGGCACGGGTTGAAATTATGTCTTCCTTAGTCCAAATTCAGAATTATGTCAGTATGCTAGGTTGCCAGGCAAGTGGAAATAAAGGTCTATAGTAAAGACTGTAACAATGTGAGGGAAAAATAAAACACAACATTAATGTTTTGAACATGGGAAAATCATGAATGGTCTTGTCTCTAAGATAAATTGCAAAATCAGGATAAGGAGCAAATCTGAAAGAGAATAAACTGTGGAGCGTAAGTGGGTGGCCTGCAAATTTAAAAACAAAAACAAAAATGATCGCAGTAAAAATTGAAGTCCCAGCAATGAGGACACACATCTGAAAGTAGTAACTCCTGATTTGTTGGGTTTTTTTCATTTTTAACACTCCTATAATTTAAAAGGAATTTAATGAATTTTCTTTGTCAAATATTAAAGAAATAAATGGGTTCCTGGGCCAGAAGCAAATGCTTCCAGTGTTTGCCTGGGGCCATATTTTTATTTAGGGAGCTATAACTCTTTGACAATTAGGGTTTTATAATGGAAAAAAATGAGACAGTATTTACTATAACTAAGCTCAAAAAATAAATAATAGAAAATGTCTGTAATGCTTGACATTTTATGCTTCCAAAGAAAGAAAACCCTTTCCTTTTATCTAAAACAAAAAAGGTGGTTTAGAAAGTGACATAAGGTCATAGAGGCCCATGGACAATGCTTCATTCTTTTGTGAATATTCCTCAGACAACAAGCCAAGCATCGTTATGGGCTAGACAAACATAGATTTAATACAGTTTCCCTAGTCACTTTACCTTTATGTAAAAAAATGTCCTTTATGTGTGTAAAGTTTTTCTTCATATCAATTCTTCCTTTAAACAACTGACCACTCAGCTAAGAGGAAAACAACACATTTTTTATGCCTGATTCCAACACTGACTTGCTGGGAGACCTTGGGATATTGACAGTCTTGTGCTGCTGCTATTCCTATAATAGAAATAGGATTTTAGAATAGAAAAATAGAGATAGAAGTTAGATTTTAGAATAGAAATAGGATTTTAAGGACTGAATTTCTAATAGTGGGAGTAAAAGAATGACCCTGAAGCAGTTGTCACATGTTCATTGAATATTTTCCAATTTACCTAATCTCCTATTATATAACTTATTTTCCACTCATACTAGGATTCCCATGTTTTTCTGGTTTCAGTGTCAAGGTAGTTTGGATAATCAGCTCAAGCCCCAATCCTCAATCAGCAGACAACATGAGAGATGATGTGAATTCAGTCACAGAACTGTGCTCACAGAACAAGACTAGGGATATGAGTTTTAAAAGAAAACACCTAATCCAAACTAAAACAAGTAGTTAAGAAATAAAGCGAAATTTCATATACCATCCAAGAATTAAGATCTCATCCAAAAAGTCTTTCATAAAGGACCAAATACTCAGAAAACTCAAGCTATAAGCATAGAAAAGTCTTTGCTGTGTTGCCAAATAAAGCTAGAAAGATTCATTCATGAAGCAACAGCACCTTTCCACTTTCTCATTCACAGAACAGTCACAGAGGTATTCAGTCTTTGTTGCCCTGAGCCCAGTCTCAGTAGCCATCATGAAAGCTGTACCACGTGACCTTTTATAGACTGGATGCTACCAACTCTTTCCACATGGACATTGGGTTCTTGGGTTCCCTTCCTTTCCAGACTCTGGAACTGGAATGCATGAAGAAGAGACTACAATGAATGCATTCTTCTAGTTTGGCACTACACTTATCAGTTTAGAAATATGACTGAACTACCAAAATCTCTCTATCAAGTTATCACATCTCAGTATTTATTACTGGGATGAAATTCCTGTCACTCACACCTATCTTTGAAGTCTAGAGATTCATGGGGAAGGTATTCTTTTCCATCAGATTAGACCCTATCATTTCACTAAAACACCTAAGAATTTCTATTCATTCTTTCTTTCTCCTTCTGCTACACTTACCCCTGAAACTTTCATATTTAATCTTTCTTATTCTTGGATCAGTTATGGAAAGAGCATTACACTTTGCTATTGGAGCCTCAGTGGTATACTAGTCTTCATGCCCACCTAAGGGCCTTAAGGCACTTCATTAACGGACTCCCTTTGGATGGATAGGCACAAGAAACACTGTAGTCAAGTAGACCCAATACAGCAAATAAGGTAACAGGAAAGGAATGGTACACTCTATTATCTCTTGATGACTGTTTTTCTCATTTGTTGTTTATGAATATGCCCTTTATGTATTTATTCATATTAATGCTGTGTTGAATTATAAACTCCTAGGCACCAAGAATCCTGAGTAATTTCATTTATGTAACACTTAACTGACTACCACAAAATGCTCTGTAAGCTTCTCCAGCACAAGGACTATGTCTTATTCTTTGTATTCACCCAGTATATAACACAGTGGCTTGAATTTAATGTTTGCTCAATAAACGTTGAATGATTGAGGAATTTTGAACTTTTGGTTATGGTAATTCTTTCAAATCAATATTAAACATCCCCCATGTTAACCCTGAGTATGCTATCACAAAAGATCCAGATGACATCTCCCAATTCTCCATCACTTTAAATTTTACAAAGCACTTTCCTAATAACAAGTCTATAAGCTAAATAGTACAAACAATATTTGCCTCATTTTACAGATGAGAAAATAGAAATGAGACAGATTAAGTTACTGGCTTAATGGTCAAAGAGATTTTTAACATGACTAGTACATCTCAGAGGCAGGATTCAAACCCAAGTCTTCTGGCTCTAAATTCAATGCACTTTCTACTATACCACAGCTGCTTCATGTAAGTGATGCTGGACTTGGATCCTTACACTGACAGTAATTAGTTGTAGAGTGTTTGACAACCCATTTTCCCCTCTAGGGGGAAGATATTCTCTAGGGTATCCTGCTCTGTTAAATGAAGCTGTTGTACTCCATAATCTTTAAGATCCCTCAGCTCTAAAGTTCTATATAAAAGTATAAATGATGCTACAAAATGAATGTAGCTGTGATCTCTAAAGTCAAGGAAATTCAAAAAGGTAGAAACTGTTGAAATTGACCAAGGATGCATAGCCTGTAGATGTCACTATGCACTTGGACTCCTGATGTACAACCTCCATTCAGCATCCATGGAGGTATAATGAGATGAAAGAAAGGGTCACATTTGCCCTAGGTATTCTCCAAAGAATTCAAAGACGCATATGTGGAAATTTTCATTGAAGAGGTAGACACCATTGATGCTCCATGATAACATGATACAAAGGACATAAATCTATGAGTGCTAACCTCAGAAATGATTAGCTCTCCCCACCCCAGAAGTACACTGAGATACAAGAAATTTATACTACACCCACTGAGTAAAGGGCAGAAAATGTTATCATAACTTAATGAAAAGATGATGTAGCTATTAATTAATGTCAATACTTATGAGCACTTCAAAAGGCTGACGGTCATGGTACAAGGAGGATTACCATGAATGATGGCTGGAGAGAAAGGTAAGAGGCAAACAAATAAATGAATTGATTTTTAATTTCTTTTAATTTTTTTTGTTTTAATCTGTTTTCCTCTTTCTGCTGATAAATCTCCTTGTCTTATGAGTGAGGCACAATCAATTTGCAACTGCTTCAAGGTTTTCAAGAAAATGGAATGATTTTTTTTTAATCAGCATTTAAAAAAAGAGAAAACATGTCAGAAGAATCCTAAGTGATCTAAGCATTATAACCTGCAAAAAAAGGAAAAAGGCAAGCTGTTCAGTCATATTTAACTTATTAAACTGATTGATTTTTTTATCAACAACCTCTTTATGATTGGCATTTTCTCAAATTAAACTGTATTCCAGTTTATACACAGTCTTGTATATATACTAGGAGCATCAGACCATAAATAATATATATATATATATATATATATATATATATATATATATGTAACATCATTGATTGTAGAGATACGTAAAGCAGAGCTAGGTTTTCAACAGCAATAACTGACTAAAGAAATAAGGTTTGCAGCTTCAGTGTTTCATTGAATTGCCCTGGGCCTCATAAACTTGCAGACCAATAAACTGGCAACTTATCACAGGAACACAATTCATGGCACTGGATACTGTGACTTTCTTCTCTCTGTCCATGGTAGAATCAAAGAATTGTAGAGGATAGACAAGTGGCTCAGTATAGCGCACCAGACCTAAAGTCAGGACAAAACCCCAGTTCAAATCTGGCCTCAGACATTTTCTAACTGTGTGAACCAAGGCAAGTCATTTAACACTGTTTGCCTAAGCTTCTTCATCTATAAGATGAGTTGATGAAGAAAATTACAAACAATTCCAAGATCTCTGCCAAGAAAATTCCAAATGGGATTCTGAAGAGCCAACACAACTGAACAGTATGAGTATCTAAAAACATTTTCTGCATATTTATTTTTTTTTCTTTTAAAGAACTAATTCTAGGGGCCACACATCCTTTTGGATCTCTTAAAGTAAGTTCTATTTTTCAAGCTAAGAATGGAAACCAATTCCTTTGGGACTGGCTTCAGATAAACTATTCTACTTCTATAACTTGAAGAAAGGACCCCATAATGTCAATGACTCATGGTGTACTAGAAAGAATACTGGATTGGGAGGCAGAAGACTTTAGTTAGAATGCTTACAGGGTTTCTTACTATCATGTGACCTTGAGCAATCCACTTCCTGGGCAGCTCAGTGGTACAATGGAGAGAGAGCTGGACCTGGATTCACCAAGACCTGAGTTCAAATTTTGCTCCAGACACTTATTGGTTATATAACCCTGGGCAAGTCCCATTTAACCTCTGCCCACCTTAGATTTCTCAACTGTAAGTAGAGACAACAATCTCATAGTTATTGTGAGTATCAAATAAGATAATAACTTTAAAGTGCTTGGCACAGTGTCTAGGACATAGTAAGCACTATACAAACCTTAGCTATTATTATTAAATATTTGTAAAGCTCATGTAACTGCCTGGCACGTAAAGAGCTAATTAATGATTGTTCACTTCCCTTTCCCTTTCCCTTTTCTCACCTGCAATATGAGGGATTCAGACCAGCAGACCTAGACGTCAATTTCCATCTACCAATACTATGTTCCTATGATTGCTTACTTATAAATTCTAGGGCCACTCAGTTTATTTCTAGCATGTGAATAAATCTGATTATTCTGAGAACAGATAAAACAGCTTCAGATCCTGCTTTTATGCCTGACATACATCTCAAGAAGAAGATGTGGAGATCATATTTGTGTCCCCCATCTCTATTTTTTATTCTAGAAAAAAGATCCTAGTTGCCACTTTTAGTTGTGCTAGAGAACTGAGAATGCATTCCTTTGTCCATTGAGATAGTCCTTTATTACTTAAAAAGGGATGTATTTTAAAATAATTAAAAATGTCCTATGTCTTTAATCTAATAAAATTTTGATTGCAAGCTAATTTTTCAGTTATTTTCAGTTGTGCCTGATCCTTTGTGACCCCATTTGGGGTTTCCTTAGCAAAGATATGAGAGCTCTTTGTCATTTCCTTCTCCAGATTATTTTACAGATGAAGAAGCTGAAGCAAACAGGGTTAAGTGACTTGCTCAGAGTCACAGAATTATTTCATATCTGAGGACAGATTTAAATTCAGGCCTTCCTGATTCCAGGGCCAGTGTTCTATACACTGTGCCACTTAGCTGCCCTAATTTATTTGTACAACAACCCATTACTAATACAGTAACAAGCCATTAATTACCACTACTCTTTGGGTCTGTTCATTCAACCAGTTCTGAATTCAGTGCCATAAGCATATACACGCGTAACCTATAAGATGCATAGAAAGTAGAAACAAAGACAAGTCACTTAAGATGAGCAGAAACGTATGTTGTGGAATTTTGTTAGAAGAATATCGGATCCTAGGATAAACTTTACTTGGCAATGAATTATCATGGCAATGAAATAGATTTGTTTGTTGTAATTTTTAGTCATATTCAAATCACTAAGCCTGGACGAATAAACTGTAACTTAAATTACTGAAAGTATTCATTGATGGGATTGCAAAGCTCCTGTCAGTGAACATGGTAAAACCTTTGAGGATGGAATAGGTGCTGCAGGATTAAAAAAGGATAATTGTTCTGATTTTTAAAAGTGTAAAGAGGGGAGTCTTAAAACTATGTACAACAGTGAGTGTGATTTCTATCCCTGGAAAAGTTCCAGAACCTGTTACTAAGTAGACAATTGTGAGAATTTAGAAAAAGAAATCTGGATGAACAGATCATGCCAGATTGGACTGATTTTCTTTTCTAAGGATAGATTAGGTTTCTTTTGGGAGGGATGCTTTTGATTTTGTCTTCGCATCACAAGCACCTAGCATATTGACTGGTCTTTAAAATGTGTTTATTGTATCAACCCTGAGCAAAATGACCAAAGAGCCACAGCAGCTCTGCAACTGCTGTTAACTCTAAAACAAAAACAAAACAAACAAACAGAAAAAGAAGCAGAGAGCTCACACAGGTTATAAAAACCATAGTGAACTCTAAAAATCAAATAAAACCAAAAAACTGAAAATGGTTATGAGCAAAAAGTTTTCTTTATTCCACTGGAAGAGGAAAACTAGACAAACATATGTGCCAGTCCACTCTCTCCCTCATTAGGAAACCTACTTTAATATGAGCAAATCTCAAAACTCACACAAATAACTGTGCAGTGAACTGTAGCCCTGACAATGGAAGGGTAACAGTGACAATGAGACAAGTTTCATTCACAGCAGAACTCCATCACCAGAACGAGGGTACTACAGGTGCTTGTCCGTGCTCAGGGACCACCTGATGCTGTTGCAGAATAATTCTGGGATTTTTCTGTGGCTGAGGTCATCCAGAGAGTGAGCACAAAGAATCGTTGTTATGTCAACTTTAGGGCACAGTTGATTCACTGGGTCTTAGCTCTGGAAAGCAGGATGTCTCCTAACAACAAACAGAAGTAAAAAAGAGAGGGGTAGTCTTGATATGGGTATCCACACATTTCTCCCTTTTGGTCAAAGGGACAGGGCATAAAAGAAGGACTCCCATTCTGGACAACGAAGGAGAGGAAGATATAAGACAAATGCCCACAAGAGGCCAGTTGGGCTAGGACAAGATATTGAGTTGAAGGACATCTTTTGGTGTAGGGGTTAAGGCGGAAGATTTAAAAATTGGGTGCCCCGTCCTCTTACCAATGATGGAATGGCTCTTTTATCTGAAGACATTAAGTTCCTTGGGGAATAGGATACTCAGCCCTCATCCAGAATATTGGGTTAACTCTCTCATCTGGATTCAGCCGCTTCTGGATCACTAGTAGATTGACCTTGAGGTCCCCAGAGGGTTGTCATTCACTCAGGAATGGGGATTTTCTTCAGATGACCTAGGAGTCCATACCCACAAGTTTAACAACTCTGGGAGTAGTCAGAAAGACTTGGTAGGGGACCTTAGAAACAATGGTTGATTGATCAGTATGGAGCCAGTTTTCAGATAAGACATACAAGTTGCTTGGAATGTATAATTGTGAGAAAATTTCTTGCATCAATCTTTGGATCTGAGTTTCTGATCAGCATAATGTAGGTACTCTAAATAGCACATCCGAATTATTTGGTTTCCTAGCCATACAGGGTTAGGTTCAAACAATGCAATAAGGTTTTTATATAAAGTAATAATCACAATTGCATCAACATTACATTAATGTCAGGTTCCAGATCAAACTGCTTAAGAGGGTTCACATTGACTAGTTTTGAGAACATATTTACATGTCATCAAGGTAACAGAGAAAATTTAAACATAATCCATGCAAAAGTAATACAATAATTTTCACCAATATTAATTAACATCCAGTTCCCTTTTATCCTAGTGAACAATTCTCAATATTCTTTTAATCAACACATTTTGAGTCTCAGGTATCTGGTACCTAGATGTCTTTTCTTGGACAACATGTTTTATTCTCAGGATAGCTCTCATGGGGACTCTAGTTCTCTGGTTCCAAATCTAGAGATACCTAGATAATTCTAACTTAATATAATTTAGTAGAATTATTTAAATTTGGTTCTCCAACTTTGAAATTTCACAGAATTTCAATTTATATGTCATTTGCTATTTCTACCCTTACCTACATCCTATAGCTGATATAAGAATCTTTTAAAAATGTATGAGGGTCCAATCATAAAAAGAGCTCTCCTGTCTTTTAAAATTACTATACAGAGACTTTAAAATGGGAAAATAATTTCACTTCCTTCACCAATTATCAATAAAATTTATGTGCAAAATTTTTAGTCCAATTTTGAGAACTTATTGTGAAAACATTCTCAAAGTCTGAATTTCCACGATAAGTAAATTTGGGAGCCAATCAGATACGCCTATATATAGTTCTTAGAGAAAACAGACTAATCCTTTTGCTTTATCAAAATTTACTACTCCATTTATTTAAAAAACATTCACATTACATCTTTGTCTTATTACTTTGTCTAATTATTTTCCCTTTAGGAAGATACCATCTCTCTATTATAGTTTGGCCACAAATATGGGTTAAAATTGTAAGATGTTCATACTTGCATCCCATTATAGTAACTCAGAGATATTCCAGTATCAATCTATTACTTAATAGATTTAGTACTTACAAAACTTCTTGATTATAGAAATTTTCTATAAAAGTTAAGAGGGACATAGTTATAATAGAGGAATAAACTTCCTTAGCTGGTTTGATTCCAGGAATGGGCCATATTTGGTAGCCAATCATGTGGTCACAGGCTGTTAAAAGTAAGGTTTAGGATTAACCTGGTAGGGAAAATTCCTTTTCAGAAAGGAAACAGTACAATAGGGAAATAGGGTCAGGAGGATCCTACTATAAGCCAGGCCAAAATCATCCTCCAAACTTTCCTCAGGCACAGACATTTATCTTTAACAGTTTCAAAACTGTAGCACAAGCCATGTTCTACTATTAGCTTAATGATATTTCACACATCTATCGCTATAATCAAAGCTCAAAATAATAGTAAATTAAGAGTCCCAAGAATTGCTTACCTTAAATAGTAAAATTTCACTAATCACTTAAATGACTCTCCATTGTCAGATAACTACTCTCTGAGATAAGGTTTGAAAGTTGAGGTTCAAGGTCTTCCTAAACAGGCCATTCTGGGTCCAAGTCTACCACTCTTCACTATGCCAGGTTGAGTCACCTTTTAAGATTATACTTTTGCAGTTAAATTTAGTTGTTATTTTAAAAATAAGTTTAGTTAATTTTAAGTTTATTTAGCTTAGCTATGATAGGTTAAGTGACTTACCCAGAGTCACACAGAAAGTGTGTAACTGAGAGGCAGGATTTTAAACCAGGTCTTCCTGGTTTCCAGACAGATTCTCTATCCACTAAACCATACTTTTTAGAGATGAAATTTAGATACAAAGAGAATAAATAATTTACCCAAAATTACATAGTTCTTCATTAGGAGAGTCAGGATTAAAACTGAAGTTCTCTGATTCCAGATCCAGGAGAGACAAAGAGACAGGCACAGACATGCTGAAACAGAGTAAATGAGAGAATGAGTGAGAGAGGGAGAGAGGGAAAGAAAGACAGAGAGACAGAGACAGAGAGAATATGAACAGATGAGAGACAGAGGGAAAAGAGAGAATAAATGAGAGAGGAAGAGGAGAAAGAGAGGAATGGAGAGAGAGAGAGAGACAGAGAGAGAGAGAGAGACAGAGACAGAGACAGAGAGAGACAGAGACAGAGAGAGAGAGTCCGCCAATCTGCCAAAAGAGAAGCGGGATTTGGCTTGAATAAGATATGTATATGTTGTGTAATACAACCAGGAAGAAATATTGCTTTTCACATTTAAAAACCACTCCCCCAACATGAAAAGTTAAAAGAAGGAAATGTCTATATAATTCAACCAATCTTCAGTCAGGGGGGTAGTGCAGGATTTCTCCCAGGGACGCTCCATTCAAAATCTTTTAAATACCTAAGCAACAGTGCTTCCAATACTCTTGGCAGCCTACTCCTCTGCAGTCCATTAGATATTACCACTGGCTATTTTCTCTAGATGGGAAACCTAAATTTAGACTTTCTTAGTTTTATCCTTTCCTCCCTAGCGGTTTCCTTTTAATCGCTATACATGACTCCTGGGCCTCCACATGTAGTTACACACTTGGCAACAGTGATGATATCTCACTCAACTAGTCAACACAGAGTTAAGCAAGAAGTGTAGGGACTAATTCTGTCTACTGACATGTTGAAGTCCTCATGATGGAGAGGAAGTTTTTGTGCAAGCTACTAAGACAAGAATTTGGCTTGGGCTTTCATCTTTCTACATAAGAAAACAACTCCAGGCTTTTCATTATTTGGTTCGTCTTTTCTGAATTTCCTGAATTGTTTTCCTTCCAAAGATTTCTTTATCTGATGTCAGTTTCAGGAGCATCCCAACTGTAGCAAACTCCCCCTAAGAACCTCTGGCTGGCAGAAATCAAATTCTCATCAGGGTCCAAGAATGCTGCTGATTCACATATTCCTTATTTTCAGCTTAAAGGACAAATGGTTTTGCAGGAGAAATTGTAGCAGCTTTAACCTGAAGCTTTGAAATATGATATTGACAGTAACAATACACACAGTCCACAGGGGGAGTTTAAATTTAGAGATGGGATCCCACTAGAGCAACCTTCCCCCATTTCAGGGCTTACTGTGGTATACAGGGCTATTTGAAACTCATAAGGAGAGAGAATGGCCAGACAACTGGTTCTCAAGAGGGTTTTTCTTTCCTCTGAGGCATTTACCTTATGGGTTGTTCCACTTTCTTAAATTACATCTCCCTTTGGCAGCCAACCTTTTTAGAATGTAAGAATCTAGCAAAGTGTCAACTAATATCCTGGGAGTTAAACCAAATATGGCCTTTGCTGTTTTCTTGAAACTCATACGTCTCTAAGCCCTCTGCCTGTTCAAGTTTGCCCCTATAATAAGGAGTCCTGACCTTCACTGACTTCTGGTATATGGGAACTATGCTATTCTAGGGCTACAGATATCATATGTCTCCTCCCTTCACTAATTGTTCTGTATAGATACTTCTATACGTCTATATATTATATCACAAGAAGCTCCTTGAGAGGCAGAATGGCCTCATGAGTAAAATTTGGACCTTATAATTAAGGAAACCTAGATCTAGGGCCTATCACTGATCCATACAAACTATGCAACCCTGGGCAAGTTGTTTAATATCTCAGTACTTAAAGCAGCACTCTGAGATTATAAGTTATGGATGAGTCCCTTCCAGCTCTAAAATTTTGTGATTTCTAAGTTTGTGAGCAAAGTGATGTTATGTGGTTACCATTTTTGTTCAGTGTAATGTGGGTATCATTACCACAACCACCCCCTCCCCAGCTCCTACCTAATATATTTCATGGCCATCCATAACAGCAACCTCTTTTGGAATTAAACCTTGAGAAATATTTGTTTACCCAGGGAAACTCATCTCAGATGTAGCATCTGTTTCTCAGTAAAGTTCAGCTTTCACCTAATTCCCCAAATGGGTTGAATGAGGTTGAAGAATGTTAAATGACTTACTCTAGATCTTACAACAATTCCAGAACTAAGCAGCCCTCCTTGCTTCTGGCTCCTGCCTTCTGCCTCCTGGCATCACCTCTTAAAAGAGATAGTGAGACTCATGTCATCCTGGCAAATACTGACACAGTTGAGTGGTGCTGACACACAGACTCTTCCACATTAAACATAACTCTCATTTCATTGAGTGATATGATATGAATACAAAAATAGAAAATCTGTTCATTGGGTCTTATGAATCTTGAGTTTATCAGTTTTGTAGATCTTTCCTTCAGAGCTAGTGAATCAGTCTATATGCCAGGCATTGTGCTAAAATGTAGGTTGAGGTCCTGCCTTTGACACTAGCTATATGACCATGTGCCATGGCACTTCGTATCTCAATACTCAAAGTGGCAGTCTGAGATTATGGGTTATGGATGACGCCCCTGCAAGCTCTAAGATATTGTGACTTCTCAGTGTGTGAGTATACAAAGACAGGAAAATAGTCCCTGCCCTCCAGAAACTCACAGTCTATTACAGTAGACAATATGAAAACAACTATGTACAGACGAGATACACGCAAGATAAAGTAGATTCGACATCCAAAGCGTGAAGTGTAGAGTATTAAAATTCTCACCAGGATTTGCTGTAGAATGGCAGAATAAAATGAATAGGGACTCCAGCAGTCAGTTTTTCCTAAATACTCACACCAATTAAGAAATACACAATTCATCAGAGAGAGCTTTGGATTTTGAATCAAACAACCTGGGTTCAAATCCTAGCTCTACCAATCACTACCATGGGTTAGGTCTTACTCTCACAGGCAACCTCTGAACCTTAGTTTTTCATCTCTCTGTCAAGATGTGGGGAACGTTTCATCACTGCTCATCTTAAGTCATGGTTGGTCATTATGCTGATGAGTATGACTCTTTCAAAGTTATTTGATCTTACATATTGTTGTCTATATATGTTATTCTTCTGGTTCTGCTCATTGCACTCTGAATTAGTTCGTATAAGTCTTCCCAGGATTCTTTAAAGCCATATTCCCAAGTATTTCTTAAAGCACCCGAGTATTCCATTGCATTTATATGCCACTATTCATCCACTCTCCAACTGATGAGCATCCCCTCAGTTTCCAATTATTTTTGCAACCACAAAAAGATTTATAAATACTTCCTTAGTTAGTTTGCTTTCCCTAGTACTAACCTATCCATTAATCTAGGTTTCTTCTAATTCTGTCTACTTCCTTTTCCTCATTTCCTTGATTGAAATATATTCTTATATTCGGTTATATATGTGAGTGTATTCCTCTCTCCTTTAAGCAGCTCAAAAGAAAGTGAGGTTGAAGAATCAGTCACCGTTTCACCCTCTCATCCTTCTTTGTATAGATCTCTACTTGTACACACCAGTTATGAAAAATAATTTTCCCTTTTTTCTTTTTCTTCACCCCTTAATATATTCATCTTTCCCTGTGTGTTCATTCTTCTTTTAAGATCAAGACATGATAGAACCACTCCCAGTCTAATTAGACTCCATCTATGACTCCTAATGGTAATACAGTTCAGAGGAGACACATGTATCATCTCCCCATATTACAATGCCAACAGATTATCTTTTTTAGCCCTTTAGGATTGTTCATTCATGTTTAACTTTTTATGTTTTTCTTAACTACTGTGTTTACACTTTGAAGTTCTCACATAGTTTTTGTCTTTCTATCAAGAATGCTTGGAAGTACTCTATTTTATTAAAGTTTGATTTTTTTTCCACTGCAAGAATGTAATCAGTTTTTTTTTAAAGTAAGTTATTCTCAGTTGTAAACATATACCATGTGTCATATATTAGCATATAACAGCCACACAGAACCATGTAAAGTGATTGATTTATCTAAAGCAATATTGATCAATTACTCAATCGCTTCCTAAGTAGATAGTCAATTTTTCCATTTCTTCTAAGGTATCTTACTACTTTTCTTCATTTATTCTATATTTCAACCAAATTGCCCTTTGTGTCCCATTCTTATTCTGATCTTCCTTGGCTTCATGTTTTTGCTTTTGCTACATCCTCTGCCTGAAATGAATTTCTTGCCTCCGTATCTATTTGTTGAGATACTTCTCCTTCCTTCAGATTCAATTCAGATGTTACTACTACAACAAAAATCTTCACTAATATTTTTCCCATTCACAGGTAAAAATAATCTCTCTTCTCTTCTCCAAATTCTTTGTATAACTTTAATTGAACCTCTCCTATGAATTGTTTTACTGTCTCTGTGCATCTGGTTTTTTAAAGAATCTTCATGATGGGGGTGGAGCCAACATGGCGGAGTAGAAAGACTCATGTATGCTAGCTCCGAACCCACAGCCCATATATTTCCTGCAAGAAGAACTCCCCACAAATTCTGGAGCACAGCAAGGCACAGAAACACAGTGGAAAAGATTTCCGTTCCAGAGAGCCCCGGAGAGCCATCCCCAAGGGTCCGTCATGGCCCGGAAAGCGGAACCCACCCCTGTGCTGCCCTGGCCCGGAGGCCCCAGAGGAGCCAATCCGAGCAGGCTTCAGGCACGGAATCTCCGGTGGCCGCGAAGGTTCCTCTGCCCACAGACGCTACAGGTCAGTGAGAGCGACATCTGGGCTGGCTGAGAGGGGAGCAGGGTGTCTCCGTGGCTCATGCCCCCTAAAGAGGCAGCGGCAGAGGGAGTGGCAGAGGTAGCAGCAGAGGCAGCAGCGGCCCAGGACTCCCCAAGCAGGCAGGCAGAAGTTCAGGGTCATTACCAAAGGTCTCTGCATAAAGCCCCTGAGGGAACTGAGCCTGGGAGGTGGCCCTGCCCCCACCCAAGCACCAGAACTTAAGCTCACATTGAATAGCAGCCGCGCCTGCCATGGAAAGCCCATTTGAATCTCAGACCCCAAGCACTAGCTGCGTAGATCTAGGCGGGGTTGGACAGGAATCTCAGAACTCAAGTTACTGGCTGGGAAAATGTCCAGAAAAGGAAAGAAAAATAAGATTATAGAAAGCTACTTTCTTGGGGAACAGATGTTCCCGCCTTTCAATTCTGATGACAAGGAATAATTCTTACCATCAGGGAAAGATGCAGAGGTCAGGGCCTCTGTATCCCAGATATCCCAGGTGGAAGTCTGGTGGCCTCAGGCCATGGAAGAGCTCAAAAAGGATTTTGAAAATCCACTTAGACAGGTGGAGGAAAAACTGGGAAGAGAAATGAGAGAGATGCAAGAAAAGCATGAAAAACGGGTCAATACCTTGGGAAAGGAGACCCAAAAAAATGCTGAAGAAAATAACACCTTGAAAAATAGGCTCACTCAATTGGCAAAAGAGATTCAAAAACCCAATGAGGAGAAGAATGCTTTCAAAAGCAGAATTAGCCAAATGGAAAAAGAGGTTAAAAAGCTCACTGAAGAAAATAGTTCTCTCAAGATTAGATGGAAGAGATGGAGTCTAATGACTTTCTGAGAAACCAAGAAATCACAAAACAAAACCAAAAGAATGAAAAAAATGGAAGAGAATGTGAAATATCTCATTGCAAAAACAACTGACCTGGAAAATAGATCCAGGAGAGACAATTTTAAAATTATGGGACTACCTGAAAGCCATGATCAAAAAAAGAGCCTAGACATCATCTTTCATGAAATTATCAAGGAAAACTGCCCTGAGATTCTAGAACCAGAGAGCAAAATAAGTATTGAAAGAATCCATCGATCACCGCCTGAAAGAGATCCAAAAAGAGAAACTCCTAGGAACATTGTGGCCAAATTCCAGAATTTCCAGGTCAAGGAGAAAATATTGCAAGCAGCTAGAAAGAAACAATTTCAGTATTGTGGAAATACAATCAGGATAACTCAAGATCTAGCAGCTTCTACATTAAAGGATGGAAGGGTGTGGAATAGGATATTCCAGAAGGCAAAGGAACTAGGACTCAAACCAAGAATCACCTACCCAGCTAAACTGAGTATAATACTTCAGGGGAAAATATGCTCTTTCAATGAAACAGAGGACTTTCAATCGTTCTTGATGAAAAGACCAAAGCTGAAAAGAAAATTTGACTTTCAAACACAGGAATGAGAAGAAGCATGAAAAGGTAAACAGCAAAGAGAAGTCATAAGGGACTTGCCAAAAGTGAACTGTTTACAGTCCTACATGGAAAGACAATATTTGTAACTCTTAAAACTTTTCAGTATCTGGGTAGTTGGTGGGACCACACACACACATACACACACAAACACACACACATGTACATGTGTGCATGCACACACACATACACACATGCACACACAGAGACAGAGAGCACAGAGTGAATTGAATAGGATGGGACCATATCTTAAAAGAAATTAAGGTAAATGGTGAGAGAGAAATGTAGTGGGAGGAAAGAGGGTGAAATGGAATGGGGTAAATTATATCTCATTCAAGAGGCAAGCAGGAGACTTTTTAGTGGAGAGAAAAAAGAGGAGAGCTGAGAAAAAAACAAGAAGTTTACCTTCATCACATTCAACTAAAGGAAGGAATAAAATACACACTCATTTTGGTATGAAAACCTATCTTACAATACAGGAAAGTGGGGGAGAAGGAGATCAGCAAGAGGGGGGATGATGGAAGGGAGGGCAATGGGAGGAGGGAGCAATTTGAAGTCAACACTCGGGTAGGGACAGGATCAAAAGAGAGAATAGAAACAATGGGGGGCAGGATAGGATGGAGGGTAATTCAGTTAGTCTTACACAACACGATTATTATCGAAGTCATTTGCAAAACTACACAGATAGGGCCTATATTGAATTGCCTGCCTTCCCAAAGGGAATAGGTGGTGAGGGAGGGATGGGGAGAATTTCGAACTCAAAGTTTTAGGAACAACTGTTTAGTATTGTTGTTGCTACTAGGAAATAAGAAATACAGTTAATGGGGAATAGAAAGTCATCTGGCCCTGCAGGACAAAAGAGAAGATGGGGACAAGAGAAGGGAGGGATGATAGAAGAGAGGGCAGATTGGTGATAGGGAAAATTAGATTGCTCGGTGTACTGGGGTGGAGGGAGGGGATAAAAGGGGAGAAAATTTGGAACCCAAAATTTTGTGAAAATGAATGTAAAAAGTTAAATAAATAAATTTTTATTAAAAAAAAAAAGAATCTTCACAAGGCAGCATTTATGTTATATGTAATTTTGTATCTCTGACCTTAGCACAATAGTGTGTATATATACAGTACATTCTTGAAAAATACAAACTTAATATAATTAAATGGAAATTATAAAAAGGGAGATTTCATTCTACTATGCCCAAGGTACTACTGTGCTAGGTATTAGAGATGCAATGATGTAAAATAAAGATGTTTATAATGTTTGCAGAAACTGTAAGAAAACCTTCTAATACTAGTTAAATATTACTGTCAAAAAAGATAAGGCCTAAAAACAAATCCAATTTTAAAATTAATAAAAAACAGTTGTTAACAAATGTGAAAGATTTTAGAGTATAATGTTGTGTAAACCATTAAATGCTTCAAAGCTATTACAGAAAAACAGAGAAAATGGTGGGGGTGGAATCAGGAAGGAAGAAGATAGGAGCAAGGCAATTCTCAAAAGAAACTCCTCTCTTTGATACTAGGGAATTCTAAGTTAAAGAATTCTAGATAATTATTGATATAAAACAAAGGTACTTTATATATACAGATTTTGAAATCCCTTGGGCTATAACAGAAAGAGTGAGAATAAGAAAGTTTTATTTTCTTCCAGTAAAATGTTTGGGAAAAGATAAACTTAAAAATTATCAAACTAAATGCAAATATACTAAACTCTCTAATTAAAAAAACTGTGAAAAAAGAAATATATTTATTCTAACAGTGGCAAAGAGGAATATTTGTAGTAAATAAATAATTGGAAGAAATATTAAATGCAAAATTGAAGGATTTGATTATATACATATGATAGGATTTTTACATTAATTAATACCTCTGTTATGAAAAAGACACATATTGGGTGAAAAATTTATGACCCTTTTGTAACAACTAATATATCAGATAAGAGAGTATAACATCCAGAATTTATAAGGAACTTCTATATGACTAGTACTCCATAGTGGATAAATATTCAAAGAACATGAATAGATAGGGTTTTTTTTTATAAAGAAAATACAAATTTTAATAACCACATTAAAAGATAGAGAAATGAAATTCAAAACAACCTTAAGATGCTAAATTACATCTACAAGAATGGAAAAAATACCTCCTCTCCACTCAAAAAAAGATTAAAAAATTGGTAATGTTGCAGGAAAACAAGAAATTTGAGACATTATTGGTGGGTCTTCAGATTGATACAGGAATTCTGAAAGGCAATCTCATAATAGAAGAATTAAGAGACCAATTAACCTTTTTTAACCCACAAATTTCACTACTGAGAATGTACCCTAACATCTTCGTAAAAATGAAAGTATGATTTATCTATACAAAAAATAGGAAACAACGTCTGAGACTAGAGATTGGAAAGTGTTTGAATAACTAATGATATTAATAGAATAGAATAGGAGGTAATGTGGTATAGTGGATATAGAGCTAGCTTGAAGTCAGGAAGTTACTCATTCAGTCAATTCAGCCTATGTATCGTACAGTTCATGGGGTTTTCTTGGCAAAGATATTGGAGTGATTTGCCACTTTCTTCTCCAGAAGTCAGGGAGACCTCCACCTAAATTTTACCTTCTGATACATTCTGACTGTGCAATCCTTGGCAAATTATTTCCCTTCTTAGGGCTAAATGCAGCTCTCTAAGAATATAAGTTATAGAGAAGCAGCACATTCTTGGATTAAGGGAGGGCATTTCATCACTAAGGGAGTTCCTTATATCATTGAAAAACAGAGATCCAGTCCCTATCTCTAATTTAATAAAATAGCATGCTGTAAATGATGATAAATGTGAATATGAAGGACTAGAGAGAAATCCAGAAGTATTAGACCAGAATATATACTGACTGCAACTACATATAAAAAAGAAAAAGGAAAGAAATCCCTAAGTGGCATAAAACTTTAAAAGACATGGAAAGGGACAGAACAAAAACATTTTCTGTTTATTGTATGTTCATGGATTTTGTTCCACTATGTTAAAGGTCTATTGTAATATTTTATTTCTATTTTGTAATATCTTCTTTCTTATTTTATGAATATATGTGGTTACTTATCTTTGTTGTGGTTATTAACTTTACAATAAAATGATTTCTTTAAATGGAAAAAATGTTACTATGATAATTTTTCCTCCCCTAACTTCAACTCTAATGTCTCAACAAATCATGAAGGTGATCCTGGTATCTCTAAGGTTCTACCAAGATGGAAAGGCTTTAAGCATGGGCCTGGTAACAAAACTATTTGCTATCTAAGAACCAGTCTAGCTGAATTTGGGAAAGCACAACCCCTGAAAGTTGATCAGAGATGATGGATCATTTTAGTCATAGAACCCTATGAAGTTCATAAACTAAGGCATGGTTACAATATGTGTCCATGGGGGTGGTGCCCACACTGATGAGAAATCATGACCCTTTTGTAGCATTATGGGATCATAACATTTAATTGCTGAAATTGTTTAACTTACTTGTCAATTTCCTTTATTAAAAAAGAAAGAAAGTATGAATGAAAAAAAATAGAGACTGGAGGCAAGAAAGATTCAGCTGAGCTTAATAAGATCACTATATCAAATACAACATGGTAGGACCTCTTCCCTTCTTAACTAGCCAGCCTAAAAATTCCCTTCAGTCACTCTTCCTATTAAAGTTCATTGGAAGGAGCCTGGATGGTCTGATGACCTTTTTACTAAGTATGTGTGCTGCCAATTTAAAAAAAAGGAAAAAAAAAACCCTTAGAAGCAGTGTTTTTAGCCACAGACTACTTAGCCACAGAACATAAATCTTTAGTACTTGCTGTGCTACAATTAAGCAGAGAGAACACTAGATTTTGCTATGCTTTTTCCCATTGGTTTTGATAGCCTGTGAATATTAGGGTTGCCTTCTAGAGAAATAGGGACTTGGACTCCTTGTTATAATAATAAGTGACATTTATGTAGTGTTTTAAGGCTTGCAAAGCACTTTACCTTCATAATCTCATTTGAGTCTCACAAGAACACCATGAGGGAGGTATTACAGGTATTATTTTTCTAATTTTACAAAAAAGAAAACAAGCTGAGAGAGCTTAAGTGATTTGCCCATGGTCACACACAGAGAAAATGTCAGAGCCTGAATTAAAACCCAGGTCCAGACACAGCAGTCTACTTAGTAATTTACTCTCTCTTGATGAGAACATGACAGTGTTGTACTCTGCAACACATAAACAGGCAAAGATGACTCCTCTGGGATGCTCAACTTCCTCATTGCAGCTGTCATCATTATTTTCATAGTTATTATTATCATTATAATAGCTGACAATTACATGGCGCTTAACCGTTAAAACCTGCTCACTGCATATATGCACCTCATCTGAGCCTCATACTAACTGTGCAAGATAGTTTAATCCTCTTCCGGTAGAATATTCTGGAAAAGATAAGCTTAACCATTACCAAGCTAAATGCAAATGTACTAAACTCTCCAATTAAAAAAAAATTCTTTGTGAAAAAGAAATATGTTTATTGTAACAGTGGCAAAAAGGAATATTTATAGTAAATCAAAATTAGAAGAAATATTAAAGACAATATTGATATATTTCATTATAAACACATAAAAGGTGCTCATCCTTATTTTACAGATGGGACAACTAAAGCTCAGACAAAGGGTCTTTATACAGATACAATGTCTTTTCTACTACTCCATACTTGCTGACTCGAAATCCTGTTCTAAATCTACCTCTTCTCTAGAACTAGCATTAATTTCATCTGATCCAGTAACCACAAAAATAACATTTCTATTCTTAATTCACATCTGTATAGGATGTGTGTAATTTTACCTATATTTTATTCCCATTTCATTCCACAATAACCTTGTGAATTTAATAGTCTGGAATCACCATTTCCTTTGAATTGTTGAGGAAACTGATGACATTGACCAGTTAAGTTATTTTCCTAGTCACACAGATAAATTGGAGAATCAGAACAAGAATCCAGATCTCTTGACTCCCAATCAGTGCTTTCCCTTCATCCAGGCTGCTTCTAATCAGTCCAGCATTTATGCTTCTACCTCTGTACAGCTGTAATTACTTTGCAATTGTTTACATGTTTCTGTATATATTCGTGTGTGTTTTCATGTGTTTGTATTATGTAAGGAATTGGCTCTTCAAAGTCTTCAAGACTGTTCAAAATATGTTTTGAGGATTATTAAGATGCCCAATATGTTTCCATTAAATATGAAAAAAATCAACTGTCTTCAAACTACCAAGTTACTTTAGCTATGGATTCTGTTCTGTTTTTTATTCATTTTTTGTTTGTTTGTTTTATGCTAAGCTAGCCTTTCATTTATGATCATGGCTATTAGTGATTATTAGGTGTAGCACACCCTAGACAATTAAAAGTAATTAAAGGCATTGTGAAGCTGATTAATCAGGAAAGAATTCATCAATAAAGTAATATAAAAGAATGAGAGGATTGATCAGTCATCCCTCATAAGCCTATAGCATTTCAGCTTTTGTCTAGGGAGAAGAAAACACATTCTCCTACATAAACATCGAATATAGGCATGCCTATTAGCCCTTTGTTGAGAGGACAACTCACAATTTCTGATGAGGCTGCCCCTAATATTGTGGGCTGAATGGGTAGATTATTGGAGGAGTCACTCCTTTGGGATGATCCTGGTCATCCAAATCCAAAATCCTGATTTTTGGATTTCTCATTTACCCTTCTCATCAGAAAACAATGCAGCCCACAGTAGAGCAGATCTAGGTCCTGAGTGTCTGTGGAGTTTCACAGTTGGTTTTAGGTAAGGAACATATGAGAAGTATACATACTCACCTATACTTTTCTTAGCACAGGTCAGAGGCCAGAGACCTGAGTATGGGTTTTCCCAATCCAAGGAATGGCAGCAAGGACATTGATACTGTTCCGCTAGAAGTTCAAAACAGAAGGAGATGTGTAATTGCCCACACGGATATGGACAAAGTTCCTGAAATTCAACCTCCTGTGCAGAGGAGAGGGGATTTTGATTTCTTAGGAAGCATAGTAGTAGCTATGTAGTTCTAGCCAGAGAGGGTAGATTTCCTAGGCAGCGTCAATCTTGGGAGTTGACTAGTAATTGAACCCAAGTTCAAGAGCCTTCAAGTTCAAGAGTTCAGGCACAGAACTTCTGAAAAGAGAAGGAAATTTATGAAGAATATCAAATTCTAGGGGAATTAAGAGGTTGGGGTTAAATTCTAGGAGATTTAAGGGTGAGAATAAGCCACATAGTTCCTGAGTGGCATTTTTCTTGGAGATAAATTTGACATGCCCTTCAAATTCCACCCTCAGCCCCCAAATCTTCACTCCTTCCTAACAGTGAAATTTTTAAGCCAGGTAAAATCAATGGTATCAAACTCAAATAGAAATGAGAGAGTGGGGAGGTTTTGACACTAAATGTATAACAATGCCTGCCATCTGCATATTGACTTAGAAAGCCACATATTAACATTATTTATAATCCATTGGCTTTTAATTATTCTGTTATATAGTTTACCTGTTAGGTAAGTTAGGTCCAGTCCTAGCATTGGGCCACATGTAACAGAGCCAACATATTTGACCCCTCTGGTGTAAATCCTGTGGAAAGATGATTGCTGGCTTAGTAGGGCTCAAAGTACACTGAGTTTACAGAAGAGTAGCTACTGATTACTACCATGAGTACTGGAAGGATTCTGTGGGAAAAGGGCTTTCACTGGGATATCAAAGGCTTGTCCAGATGGCAACACCAAATTAATTTTTCCTCTGAGGTAAGCTTAGGGAGCATTTAAGAGATTTATGTGTTTCCACATTTAGGGGCTCTCAAGTTCTATGTGTGTCTTCTGCATTTTCTGGGGGGCGGGGTGGAGGGGAATAAAGGCTGCCTATACCCAATTTGCACTTAGTATCTTCAGAACCAGGAATTATAAATAGGTAAATCAATGGAATAAACATACAATTTATAGCAGCAAATAAGCATAATAGCCTTATACTGAACAAATGTAAAGACCTAAGATTTTGGAATAAGAATTCATTATTTGTTAAAAATTGCTGGGAAAACTGGAAAGCAGTATGGCAGAAACTACCATGATGCCATTATTACCCTACCAAGATAAGGTCAAATGGATACATGACCTAAATACAAAGAGAGATTTTATGAGAAAATTAGAAGAATATGGAATATATTACTTATCGGACTTATGGATAGGTAAATAATTTATGAATAAACAAGAGACAGAGAGTAAAGTTCAGTATCAAATAGATAATCTTGATTGCATTAAATTAAAAAGTTTCAGTACCCATAAAACAAATGTAACCGAGATCAGAAGGAAAGCAGAAAATTGGGGGGAAATATATAGATAGTTTATCAGATAAAGGCGTCATATCTAAAATATATAAAGAACTTTATCAAATCTATAAGAATGCAAGTCATTTGAATAGGCAGCTTTCCAATGAAGAAATTAAAACAATTTATAGTCATTGTTGATTAGAGAAATGCAAATTGAAACAACCTTGAGATACCATTTTATACCTACAAGATTGGCTAAAATAACAGAAGAGGAATCTGGCAAATGTTGGAAGGACGTGAAAAAATTGAGACCTTAATTCACTGATGGTAGAATTGTAAACTAATTCAAATATTTTGGAGAGCAATCTGGAATTATTCTCAAAGAGTTATTAAACTGCCTTTGACCCAGCAATACCCCTACTCAGTCTATTTACAAAGATAAATTATGGAAAAAGGAAAAGAACGTATATGTTCTAAAATGTTTATAGCAGTTGTCTTTGTAGAGGCAAAGAACTGGAAATCGCAGTGATGCCAATCAATAGGGGAATGACTGAACAAGTTGTGGTATATGATTGTGGTGGAATACTGTTGTGCTATAAGAAATGATGAGCTCAGTGATTTTAGAAAAACATGGAGACTTGCACAAAATAATGAAGAGTGAAAAGAGCAAAACTAAATATACAGTAAAAGCAATATTGTTTTAAGAACCACTTTGAATGAGTAAGCTATTTTGACTATTATAAATATCAAAATTAATTGCAAAGGATGTATGAAGAAAGGTGCTATCAGCATCCAGATAAAGAACTGATAAATAGAAGTATGTATAGAATAAATTATGCATACATATGTATGTGTGTATTCCTATTTGTGTCTAATGGCAGTCACCTCTAGGGCAGGGAGTGAGGAGGAAAGAAAAGAATATTACATTATAATTTTGTTGTCTATGTGAAAAAAATAGCAAGTTGTGCATAGTAGATTTGCAATATCATGTGTAATCATTATGGAACTGCTTGTTTTAATCCACAAATTACATATAAAATTTAAAAAAACTAGGAATTATATTTGTTATGTTTGGGGAAACCTAGATATAACTAAGCTATATTTGGAGATTTCCTAGAAGTAAACTCCATGTTTTGGAAAGGAGCCAAAGAGAGAACGTAACCCTCTTGAGTCAACCTTCATGAACAGATATGGTCAATGTGACCACAGGATTTTGGAGGGATCTGGATCTGGGCTACAGGCTACAATAATTTCTTTTTTTTAATATAAATTTATTTATTTAACTTTTTACATTCATTTTCACAAAATTTTGGGTTCCAAATTTTCTACCCTTTTATCCCCTCCCCCCACCCCAATACACCAAGCATTCTAATTTTCCCTATCACCAATCTGCCTTCTCTTCTATAATCCCTCCCTTCTCTTGTCCCCATCTTCTCTTTTGTCCTGTAGGGCCAGATGACTTTCTATTCCCCATTAACTGTATTTCTTATTTCTTAGTAGCAACAACAATACTAAACAGTTGTTCCTAAAACTTTGAGTTCAAAATTCTCCCCATCCCTCCCTCCCCACCCATTCCCTTTGGGAAGGCAGGCAGTTCAATATAGGCCCTATCTGTGTAGTTTTGCAAATGACTTCGATAACAGTCATGTTGTGTAAGACTAACTGTATATCCCTCCATCCTATTCTGCCCCCAATTCTTTCTATTCCATCTTTTGATCTTGTCCCTCTCCGAGTGTTGACTTCAAATTGCTCCCTTCTCCCATTGCCCTCCCTTCCATCATCCCTCCCTCCCAGCTTATCTCCTTTGCCCCCACTTTCCTGTACTGTAAGATAGGTTTTCATACCAAAATGAGTGTGTATTTTACTCCTTCCTTTAGTCGAATGTGATGCGGGTAAACTTTATGTTTTTTTCTCAGCTCTCCTCTTTTTCCTTCCACTAAAAAGTCTCCTGCTTGCCTCTTGAATGAGATATAATTTACCCCATTCCATTTCACCCTTTCTCCTCTCACTACATTTCTCTCTCACCATTTACCTTAATTTCTTTTAATATATAGTCCCATCCTATTCAATTCACTCTGTGCTCTCTGTCTCTGTGTGCTCACGCATGTGTGTATGTGTTTGCGTGCGCGCATGTACGTGTGTGGGCGCATGTGTGTGTGTGTGTACGTCTGTGTGTGGTCCCACCAACTACTCAGATACTGAAACTTTTTAAGAGTTACAAATATCGTCTTTCCATGTAGGAATGTAAACAGTTCAACTTTGGTAAGTCCCTTATGACTTCCCTTTGCTGTTTACTTTTTCATACTTTTTCTCATTCTTGTGTTTGAAAGTCAAATTTTCTTTTCAGCTCTGGTCTTTTTACCAAGAATGCTTGAAAGTCCTCTGTTTCATTGAAAGACCATATTTTCCCCTGAAGTATTATATTCAGTTTTGCTGGGTAGGTGATTCTTGGTTTGAGTCCTAGTTCCTTTGACTTCTGGAATATCCTATTCCATGCCCTTCAATCCCTTAATGTAGAAGCTGCTAGATCTTGTGTTATCCTGATTTTATTTCTAATATACTGGAGTTGTTTCTTTCTAGCTGCTTGCAATATTTTCTCCTTGACCTGGAAATTCTGGAATTGGGCCACAATGTTCCTAGGAGTTTCTCTTTTGGGATCTTTCAGGCGGTGATCGATGGATTCCTTCAATACTTATTTTGCCCTCTGGTTCTAGAATCTCAGGGCAGTTTTCCTTGATAATTTCATGAAAGATGATGTCTAGGCTCTTTTTTTGATCATGGCTTTCAGGTAGTCCCATAATTTTAAAATTGTCTCTCCTGGATCTATTTTCCAGGTCAGTTGTTTTTCCAATGAGATATTTCACATTCTCTCCCATTTTTTCATTCTTTTGGTTTTGTTTTATGATTTCTTGCTTTCTCAGAAAGTCATTAGACTCCATCTGTTCCATTCTAATTTTGAGAGAACTATTATCTTCAGTGAGCTTTTGAACCTTTTTCCATTTGGCTAATTTTGCTTTTGAAAGCATTCTTCTCCTCATTGGCTTTTTGACCCTCTTTTGCCAATTGAGTGAGCCTATTTTTCAAGGTGTTATTTTCTTCAGCATTTTTTTAGGTCTCCTTTACCAAGGTATTGACCCTTTTTTAATGCTTTTCTTGCATCTCTCTCATTTCTCTTCCCAGTTTTTCCTCCACCTGTCTAACTTGATTTTCAAAATCCTTTTTGAGCTCTTCCATGGCCTGAGCCCACCAGACATCTACCTTGGACATCTGGGATAGAGAGGCCCCGACCTCCACATCTTTCCCTGATGGCAAGCATTGTACTTCCTTATCAGAAATGATGGGAGGAAGGGACATCTCTTCCCCAAGAAAGTAGCTCTCTATGGTCTCATTTTGCTTCCTTTTTCTGGGCATTTTCCCAGCCAGTTACTTGACTTCTGAGATTCCTGTCCACCCCCACCTAGATCTTCCCAGCTAGTGCTCAGGGTCTGAGATTCAAATGCTGCTTCCCAGCCTCAGGGCTTTCTGCAGCAGCTGCTATTCAATGTGAGCTTAAGTTCTGGTGCTGGGGTGGGAGCAGAGCCGCCTTCCAGGCTCAGTTCCCTCAGGGGCTTTATGCAGAGACCTGGGAGTCCTGGGCCACCGCTGCCTCTGCCTCTCCCTCTGACGCTGCCTCCTGAAGGGGGCCTGAGCCACGGAGATACCCCACTCCCCTCTCGGCCAGCCCAGAAGTCTCTCTCACTGACCTGGAGTGCCTGTGGGTGGAGGGACCTTCACGGCCGCCGGAGGTTCCGTCCCTGAAGCCTGCTTGGGTCTGCTCCTCTGGGGCCATGCAGCCAGGGCAACGCAGGGATGGGCTCCATGTCTGGAGCATGACAGACCCCTGCAGACGGCTTTCCAGGGCTCTCTGGAACAGAAATCTCTTTCAGTGTGTTTCTGCGCGGGTTCCCCTGCTCCAGAATTTGTGGGGAGTTCTTTTTACAGGAAATTTATGGGCTGTGGCTTTGGAGCTAGCATACATGAGTCTTTCTACTCCGCCATCTTGGCTCCTCCCCCTACAATAATTTCTTAAAGAAAGTTACAAAAACTACTTAACCATAAGACTGCATAACATATTGAAAAGTCTACAAGACATGAAATCAGGAAAGACCTAGATTCAAAATAGACTTAAAATAGTGTTTTTGTGTCCAAGGACAAATCACTTAAGGTCTCTGAATGAGTATCCTTATCTATAAAAAAATGAATGTGATTATAATATCTATAGCCCTTACTTCATAGGGTTACAAGAATCATAAATTTAAAATTTTGAGCTCTGATCTAATCCTTTCATTTCCAAATCGAACATTCTTCCTGCTATCACTCAAGAAGTTCTTAATAAGATAATATTTGAAAAATCTCTTCCAAAACTGTAAAGTATAAGGGTGCACAACTTCCTTAGGGATGCCACTATCAGGGTTTGAGAAACAGTAAGAAGAGATGAACCAGGGGAAGTCAGGACTGAGGACTGAATGGGAAACAGACAAGTAAAATCTCAATTACAGTAAAAGGAAGTAAATTGGGCAGGTTGTAGAATGTCTAGAGAGTATGACTGTAGATAATAATGATCTATATGTGTTCGGCTGGCATCAGGGAAGTTAAGTAATGGACACCAAGATCATCATATCTGTTCTATTTGTCTGTGGGCTATTGATACATGTGAAAGTGGGGAGATGGTCATTATGGGGAGTTCTAGATAGAGTAATAAGACAATCCAATAAGCTTCAGGGTAGTATTATAGCTCATGGAACAATGAGACAGCTGGACAAAGCCCAAATTCTAGAGCAGCTGAAGTACTTGGATGAGGTATCAGGGCAGTGACTTAGGCATAAGGGGGAAGAAAGAAACCTAGTGAACTCAAACTATTGCACAAGTTTCAAGGAAGATATTGATCATAATTCAACAAGGATAGAGCTCAGTTCTTAGAAGTACTATATAATGTCAGAGTAGGACCAGCATGAAATCTACCTTAATATTGAACCCCACTCAGTTATGAGTATAGAGTTGTATGTTTTTTTCTTCAAAACCTTCTCCAATATATGGTAATTTAAATGCCATTCTTAATGTCAGATTATAGAATGGTACTACAGTGCGTTCTGGAAATACTTTCTCCCTTCTCAACTTTTATTCTTTTATGCATCTATTTTTAGATGTTTAATTGATGTTCTCTATATTTTGCTCATTTTGAATATGACAAACTCTTGGAATTCCAGAGCAGAGAGAGAATAGTATACAGTAGAACCTCAGTTTATGAGTAACCTGGGCCAAGGTCTCCCAGGGCATCCTGGGTCATCTCCAGTCATCCTGATGAATATCTGGTCACCAGATTCAGATGGTTCTGGAGGAGAAGTGAGACTGGTGACCTGCACAGCCCTCCCTCACTCAAAACAAAGTGAAGTATAAGTCATGTCATCATTTCTCTGATGACATGGTCTTCTTCACAATGAAGGATGAACATAATGACAATAACCTGGTTTACATATGTTTCGCTAGAGGAGGAAAATTATTTTGCAAATTTTGTCTTGCAGGACGAAAAAAAATTTGTAGTATGAACATCATTTTTGAACTTGAACAGTATGGGAAGGGATGACACTAAACTAAGGCAATGTTTTGCTTTTTTTTTGAACCCATGTATGATTGCATGGGTGTTGGGGAGGGAAGGGGAGGAAGGAATAATCATTTATGGAAGTGATTGTTGAAAACTGAACACAAATAAATATTTTTTAAAGTCAAAAACAAGTGTCATTAGATACAGTCCTAGTCAGAAGGGAACATAAAGGAAAAAAAAAACAGTAAGTCAAAAAAAGTGAAGTCAGTAGTGTTAGTCTTAGTGAAAGTAGCATAAGAGAGAACACTCCAGACATTGAAATCCCCGATGTTCTCATAAGAGATTCTCCTTCCAAGTTACAAACCTTCCTCCTCCTCCTCCCTCTCTTGTCTCCCTCACACCAGCCATGACTCTTCTTAAAGGTAAATTGCAGGTTAACTTATTTATTTTTGGTTTATATTGTGCACTAATCATTGCTATTGTATTTCAGGCATATTAGGGATGAAAAACTTAAAATTATGAACAATTATTTTATATGAATATTTAGGGGGATGTGATACCAATCATCCAATTTTGCATTATTTCCTATGGAAAAATTCACTTTGCAATGTGAACAAATCACATCATGAACAGAATATCAGAATGTATTAAATTCATAAACTGAGGTTCTACTGTATGCCTCAAAGATATGTATAAGACTAGAAGAATTGGAGAAATTTTAAGTAAATAACTAGGGTCACTACAACTACTCTGTAATAATATAGGACAAATGTAATTTATCTGATCATAGACTGAAGATAATTTATTAACCATAAGCTAAGTAGAGGAACAGCTTGAAAGGATAGAATCAGAGAAATCACCTAGTGTATCAACTAGTTTGACTTTAACATCATGTCCAATGAGGTAAAGCAAATATGAGTCATCTCAGCTCAACAGTGGAAGCATCCAATCAATAGAAGTAACATTCATCAAAGAATGTTCGTGGACAAGTTCTGAGACAGAAGAAGGATACCAAAATTTATATTTACATTACAGAAGTGTGATAGGTTTTCCTCAATTATTTGTTTCCCTTCCAGGTTTCTACATTTTTCCCACTCTCCTCCAAAAGCACTGACAGGATAGTGTGGCCCAGGTTTATATGTATATTGTGATCTATTATTATTTCTTAAATTTGCTTTAAATTAGTGCCAGTGATATTATTATTGTTTTCACCTTATTGTTAAGTAAATGATTAGGTTTAAGAGCTAAAGTGTCATCATTATGAGTTGCTGGACTTAGTAAAAGGAAGCTCGCTAGTGGCAACTTGAGAGCTACAGTGGTTAATTGGGGGACTTTATTCCCTTTATAATCCACAACAGTGTTACCCATAGAAGCATGGGAAAATCTAAGTATAAAAACATGATGGTCATTTTCTACAAACCCAGACCTGTCAATGTAATGAAGAGAAAGATAGGATGAGAGATCCAGCCCAGAGACCAAGACTAGAGATCTCTGGACTGACTCCTCTCACCCTAGATTGATCTGTGAAAAGACACATTTTAGAACTAATAGAGATAGAATACCTTTTTACTGTTGTTGTTTTCAGGTAGGGATTTAACTAATTTTGAGTCTTAGAATATTTTATTGATCCCACTGGAGACTCTCTGTCCTGATGGCATATTTTGAAAACGATATATCTTAACCTAATTATTAGTTAAAAGTTCATGGGATACAATAATACCAGTAAGATTGTACCCACTCACTCACTCTCACCCAATAATTATTCAATATCATTTCACCACAGCTACTTTAAGGCAGAAAATCTTATCAAAATATTAAATACCCCAAAAAGAGAATGGAAGAAACCAAACAAACCTAAAAATATAAACAAATATTAATACAAAATTTTTTGTTGTAATCTTAAAAGACTAAAACATTGAAGGAATGTGTGAGGTGTTGATTATCTAAAACAATAGACTTGAATGACAGGACAAGTAGAAATAACTTAAGAATTATTAGTTCTCCTGAAAACCATGAAGAAACAAAACAAAAGCCTTAATATCTGCCTAAAACTGTTCAGAATTAACAATCAAGTAAAATAGACATAATCTATAGATTACCAACTGAAACCTCAGATTTGATATATCTAAAAATATAATTACTAAACTCCAGGTTTAAAAAAGACACTATAGTTAGTCAGAAAGAGGCAGATCACATGTCAAGAATTGTACTCAGAATAGTATAGTAAAGACAAGGAAAGGAGAGGGGAAAGATGGGAGCAAAAGCAAAAGACCAATATTTGAAAAAAACCTATCATGTAAAGCTGAAAATAGACCTTTAATTTAAATGATAACTTCTGAGAAGTTCTCTTGAAAGATCTAGAACTAGAAATGTATAAAACCTTAAAAATGTAAATGCTGAAGAAAACAGAAACCTGAAAAGGTAAAGAAGTTTGAACCATCTGAAACTCATTATATGTGATCAAGTGATTAAATTCTAAGAGAAGGAAAAGAATTCAACATAATTTCATAATCCCATCCATATCTAAAGGTCGAGAAAATAAGACAAATCATGAAATGTGTATTTTTAAAAAAAATAAAGGGAAAAAAGTGGAGGAAGAAAAAAGGAAGAAGAGAAGAGAGGAAAGGAAAGATGAAAGAAGACAAGGGAAAGCAATGGAGAAGGAATGGGCTAACTAAATCTCTCAGTTTCAGTACCACAGAAATGAAATGAGGATGTGGAGGTAGGTGTTAAAAGTCACATGAACATCACTATAATCTAGGCAAGGAAATGTTAAGGAAATAGGTATATTGTAGAAAAACAATAAATAGGAAACTGAATTGGAACAGAGGGAAAGAAAGAAGAAATCACTTGAGAAGACAGAATTGAGGACAAGAAGACACATACAAAACAAAATAGCTAATTACTACAATTAAATAAAGAGAAAATGGGGTTAGCTTCCAAAGATAGATAATTCACATTTGTTTCATTCCCCTTCTGTTTCCCTGATTTTGTTTTGCTTTTCTTTTTTGAGGGAAAGAGCAAAAAAAGGAAAACATGATAGGATTTGACAGAAAGAAAAATAATCCTAATAATCATGACTTTGAATGTGAATAAAATGACTTCATAAAATTGGGGAAGATTGAGGAAATAGTTCAGAAAACACAATTCAATTTATTATTTACAAGAAACATACATAAAATGCAAAGGTTCATGTGTAGTTAAACTTAAAGTTAACTTTTCAAGTAGAATTTATTATTTTTACACTATATCCAAAAAAGCAGCAGATGGTAATCATGATCTCCAACAACGCAACTACAAAAAAAGACATGATTGAGAGAGAAGCAACTAAGCCTTTGGGTGACAGTAGAGAGAACACTGGACTTGGAGTTAGGAAGACCTGAGTTCAAATCTAGCCTTAGAGACGTACTAGCTGTGCAATCTTGAACAAGTCAGTTAATGTCTCAGTGCCTCAGTTTGCTCATTTGTGAAATAAGGGCATTATAGAAGATACATCCCAGAGTTGTTATGAGTATTGAGATTATATTTTTAAGTGCTTTATAAATTTTAAGGCACTATATAAATGCTAGCCAGCAATATTATGAATTTTTAATATCGATATTAAACAAAGAAACATTCTTGAAAGTGTCACAAATAATAAAACAATATTAATATTATATATATATCGGCAGAGAGATCAAGACTATAAAATAATAATTATTGGGGACATCAGTGTGACTATTTACAATAAGACAAATTTAACAGAGACATAAGAATGAAGTCAAAATTTGAGCACATGTTTGAAAAAATAGAGATGATAGACCCTTTATGATTACTGACTGGATATCATAAAAATACATATTTTCAGACACTGATGGTAGCTTCATAGATATTGACCATATGATAAGACAAAAAGAATTTATAAAACATATGTATATATATACATATGTTTTAGACAAAAAGAATTTATAAAACATATGTATATATATACATATGTTTTATAAATTCTTTTTGTGTGTATATATATATATATATATATATACTTTACAAAGCAAAAAACTACAAACAGTAATGAAAAATCTGGATACAATATTCAGACTTAAATGGAGAATTTAAAATGTTATTGTAAAAAATTAATAGGTCAATGAACAAATCATAGCAACAAAAAATCATTTCTCAAAGGAAATAATAGCAATAAAATAGCACATCAAAATTTATGGGATAAAACCAAAGCATTCATGGAGGAATATTTATATCTCTAAAGAAAGAAGAGAATTATGAAATGAGCATACAAGTTTCATGTATATATGTGTGTATGTCTACAAATATATATATATACTTGTGTATATAAAATCATCAAATTAAAAACCCTCAGATAAATACCAAAATACACATTCTAAAAATTAAAAAACAAATTGAATATAAAACTGTTGGCATAACAAACCTAAATTGTTTTTAAAAATACCAATAAAATACACAAACCATCAGCTAATTTGATCGTCAGAGGAAAATGTCCAACAGCAAGTTGGTGACATTGGACTGCAACTTAGGAGAGAGAATAGGACTAGATAATTAGACTTAGGAATCACCTATACAGAAATCATAATTGATGCCATAACTGGGAGTAGATGAGATCACCAAGTGAGATAGTGTAGACAGAAAAAAGGCAGAGCTCCAAAGGATGCTGAGATGAGAGCAATAAGGAATTAAATAGGTAGGAGTAGCAAACATGCCTTGATCTAGTGAGGGCCCAGCTAAAGGTATTTAGTAAAAATTTATAGTGGGCCTAGTCAGCACAGTTTCATTATTTCCTCCAGTTCCATTTAGTAGGCAGGTAGGCAGAAGAAAAGCGATAAATAACAAGCTGAAGTTAGGCAAAGGGTGATCAGACAAAGAAAAAATAAATGGTACAACAACAGGTAAAGACTGAGAAAAGAGAAGCATTTCAGAGCAGAAGCAATACTCTGGTTCGGTATTGAGGGACCAAGGGAATGGTGATCATGAAGAGGATGAACAATTTGTTTAAGAATTAGGAGAGCTTGGAGTATGGGAGACAAGGAGAGATGGGAAAATAAAAGCTTAGGATCAGATACAGGAAATTCAGATTTCTTTAATACGAATTTGGAATGTTTGTTTAGTCATTCTTTCAGTCACGTCTGACTCTTTGTGACCCCCTTTAGATTTTTTCTTGGCAAAGATATTGGAGTGGTTTGCCATTTCCTTCTCTAGCTCATTTTACAGATGAGGAAATGGAGGCAAACAGAGATAAGTGACGGGCCCAGAATTACACAGCTAGCAAATATCTGAGGCTGGAATCAAACTGATGGGCCAATATAATAAAAATAGCAATTTTACCCAATTTCATTTACATATTTAGTGCAATCCCAATTAAATTACCAAAATATTATTTTACTGAATTGGAAAAATAATAACAAAATTCATGTGCAAAAATAAAAATTCAAAAATATCAAAGGAACTCACAAAAATTAGTCTTCTTGACTCTTGGCCCAGTGCTCTATCCACTGTACCACCTAACTGTTTTGTGGAATACTTGCGGATAACAGAGAGATGAAAGCAATGATATCTCTAGTACATATCCCTTTCTACACAGTCACAAAGTCATAACCCTTGTTCATGCTTTTCCTCCTCTCTTGACTCAGCTACTATAAACTTCAAACGGGTCTTCCTGCCTCTCCTCTAATCTTTCCCTGTTCTAATCCATCCTCCACTGGGTTCCCAAGGTAATTTCTCTAATGTGTAGAACTCATTATGTCATTCACTCTGATCACTTGACCTCTAGTGGCTCCATATTACCTCCAGGATTAGAGTTTTCTCTTTTCAATATTTAAAACTATTCATAACACAGATCTGCCATGTTAATCAGAGAGTTAAAGATCTTCCCGACCTATTAATGGGCCTGCCCATTAAGGGAAGCTTGATTACGGGGAGGCCCACATCTTTTGTTAATTTTCCAATGAGGCACTGGTTCTCAAGGGTTGTGATGCCCTCTGGCTTGTGTGCCAGATGAGACTCTGGGAAGCTGCTAAGGAGTCCCCTGGCTTTGAAAACCCAGATGCTGGTGCTTCTCTCTCTGATAACTATGTATGTATTGCTTATGATCAGACAGTTAGAAATCTGTTGACCTTTATTTGTCTGTTTGTATTTTCTCTGAAGTTTAGGGTACTGACTTTTTCCCCTGACCTAACTGAATGATATACATGCTTTATTAAAGAGATTGGTGAGCCCTCAAGAGTTGCCTTTCCTTTTAGAAAAGATCTAAGTACCTGTGATAGTTGACCCTCCTCTGTATGTTGGGGTTCTTGCTTTTACAAGCTCCTTCCTGCCTTTAGTCTTCTTACACATTACTCCCGTTTTAACAGGACTATGATCCAGGACTATGATCCAGCTAAGCTTTTTTGTTTACTTGTAGTTCTCCCATCACTCAATCCCACCCCTCATCTTCCTGCCTTTGTACTGGCTGTTTCCCATAAGGAATGCTCTGTCATCTCACTTCTGCCTGTTCCCCTGAATTCCCGCAAGTATTAGCTCACATTTGACTTGCTGCAGGAATCTTTTCCATACTGCCTTCCTTTTGACCATCCCTCCAGGTGCTAGTGCTCTACTCTCTTAGATTACCTTCTATTTGCTACGTTTATTTTTATGTACCTAGTTATTTACAATAGAATGTAAGCCCTTTGAGAGCAAGGACTTTATTTTTTGTTCTTTATATCCCCAACACCTAGTACAATGCTTGGCACATCATAAGCACTTAATAAAGGATTATTGGTTGACAAACTTACCATCTCCAAGTGTATTAGAGGGTAAAAGGAAGAGAAAATCATCAGAGTTAAGCAGATTGAGAAACTGAGAAGTTTGGGTGTTTGAGGAAATACCAACATTTTTATTTAAGGGTCTTGTAATGAAGAACAGTGTTAGGGTGGAGATGAAGACCGTGAGCCAGCCACTGAATTCATTGAGAAAGGAAGGAGACTGTCCTAGGCTAGCGAACAGCTAAAATAATCTAGATTGGTTGATACATTTGGATTGTACGAACCTCAAAGGAGAAGAGTAACCAGTAACGGCAGAGTCTTCAAGTGGCAATGGGAAACAAGTCTTCCTAATTTGCCTACCATGACCAGTGAGAAGGATATGAGTAAAAGTTCAGCAAATACTAGAAAGGATGGATAGGAATGAATATCAGCTGGAGATGGCCAGGCTTTGAAGCTTGTCAGAAGATGGAATGAATGGAAAAGGAAGGGGTTTAAGAGGAAAAGGAATTTGTTAACCGTGGAACCAGCATTCCGAAGAGCAAGATGGAAGGGGCATATCAGTCTGGAATGGGGCATTAGTAAGGGATAGTTTAGGGGAATAGGAATGAGGGGCAGGCAGCTAAAATGAGGAGAAAGGTTCTTTAACAGTTGGGGATTCAGTGTTGTAGGGACAGGAAAACTAGGAAAATGCTTGAGTATGCTAAGTGTTAGTGAATGAGTCAAGTCAAAGTAAAAGCAAGGACCACTGTTGAAGAAAGTTAATTAGAAAGCTTGAAGAAGATTTTGGAAGATACAACAGTGCTCATCTGCCTAAACAGCTATATTGCTGAGATTTGGAGCAGTTAAGGTAGTTTGCCCCCACCCTGCCTCACTAGTCAGAAAGCATAGTGAGAAGGCGGGAGATAATTTGTCTGAGTCCCTCCTAGCTAGTTGAGCAAAGTCTGGTCACTTTGTGCCCTCCAGTATGTTTGGAAGTCTAGTAAAAAGGCAAGAATTTGTTTATATAGGGTCTAAAAGGTTAGCACAGGGGCAGAAAGTAATGTCTCTATCTACTCTATCCTATAACATCCTGTTCAAATAAGATAATATTTGAAAAAGTGTTTAGTATAGTGCCTTGCGCATAGTAGGTATTCCCCCCAGCCCCCCAAGGAACTCACTAGTTCCAGCAGACAATTGCCCCACTGTGCCCCTGAACCAGTCTGGAACCATAGCAAATAAAAGGATCTTTGTCCTGGCCATTCCTTAACAACCAGAAGTAAGACTTACCGGTGTTGTAACCTCAGGTATGTCCAGGTCATGGTAGGATGCTGAGAAGAATAGAGTTAAGGCCTTAAAAGGATAAGTCAAGGGAATTGAGGGTGCTTTACTAAGATATCAGAATATTTATGGAAGAGTGATCTTTAAAAATTTGTAATGTGAAGACAAGATTAAACTCTTTCTACTTGCCCCAAAATAGCAGAACTTAAGGCAACACATGGAAATTGCTGAAAATCAGATTTCCTTGTTTAAGAGATTAGGAAACAAGCTCAGAGATTAGTTGTGATTTTTCCATCTAATAAATGAGAGGTGTGAACTTGAACCGAGGGCACCTAGTTCTTAAATGCAGTGTTCTTTACATTTCACTGCAGAATTATGATATTTTGAAAATGCTAAGGAATTGGCTGAAATCATAGAAGTCATAGAGTCACTTAAATGATGCTCAAGGTATCTTTGACTCGAGAAGAGCGTACAAAGTTCAATGAGAGTAAATGTAATGGTCATCACTTAAAAAACAAAAAAAGTTGAAAGGAAGGCCACTCCAGAAATTCTAGACATTTCAGTTTAATTTGCAGGCCTGGAAAAATATTGTAACATGCCATCCAACAAAATGCATTTATGCATAGAAGCATTGGGTATCCTGGATTAAAGTCAACAAGGCTTTCTGAAGAACATATCCTCTCAAATTAATCTAATTTCCTTCTAGGAGAGAATAAGAGTTCTGGCAGAGCAAAAGGAAACATCAGAAAATATATTTTTACTTTGGCTAGGCTTTTGATTTCATCCCACATAACACACTCATCAATAAGCCAGAAAAATATGGTTTAGATCACACTACAATTAGGTGGGTGAACAATTCTTGGGGCTCATTATAAAAGAGCTGTTATTGATCTTTCAACGTTGTTCTAGAGAACCACATTGAATAGTGCTTCACAGGGTTTGGTCCTAGTCCCAGAATTATTTTTATTAATAGTCCTGATGATAGAATAGAGAACAATTAATCGCACATTTTGATGATACAAATTTGAGGAGGTAGCTCACACCTTTGAAAATTTGATTCTGACTCAAAATGGCATTGCTTACCTGGTGCTCCAGGTAAGCAGATAGACTTTCACAGGGACATATTCCAATCAGTTCATTTCCTTGGCAAAAGTCAACTTCACAAATAAAAGATGACATAGGATTGGCTTGCATGTGGCATAATTTTTTCTGGGGGTTATAGTGGACCTTAAGTTAAACATGTCAAAAACACAGTGCTGTAATTTTTTTAAAAAAGCAAAAGTAATAGCGGTAAATCTTAATTTTATTGTCAGCATAAGAAGTAGCCCCAGTCAACAACTGTGAATTAGGGGAATTTGGTCTATGCTGCCTCTTATCCTTTAATAATATTACTGGTTGTCCATGGCCTTCCACTAGAATGAGCTTTACCTGGTCAGTCCCATTCTCTGGATCTCCCCCATAGATAAATATATAGTAACCACACATCTACATTTTTATTCAGGAGCAAATAAAGAGACACATGTTTAAACAACTGATGGAAAGATTTGGTCAGACATGGATAAAAAAAATTCGTGTTGTAAGGGTTGCAATTTTAAGAGAGGCTGTGGAATTGTGATTCCAAAATAATCTTTCAGAATCTTTGAGATTCCCATCTCTTTAAGATAGTTTAAATTTCACCTTCTTGTGAAAGTAAAGGATGATTTAAAAGTTCCTATGGGTCCTAACCTTGAAATATAGTAGTTACAATTTAATTTTTTTCTGCAAGTATTCCCAACTCTTTGTAGGCTCATCTAGTACTTGAGGATGATGAGAAAAGAAGAGAGGGTGGGAAGTAGGGACAAGATTGCAATTTCACTTCTGAAACTTTTCACTTTCTCTGTTCCTTTATTATATTTCCCACCAAAGTTTCATTTGAATCTAGGTTCCTCCAAGGCAGACAGTGGTTAACTTCCGAAAATGTCTTCATTCCCTCCTCCATTTCTAGCTACCCTCTCCATTTCCTTGCCCCCTCTCTCATACCTTATTTAATTCCATCCAGTTCTCTGTTTTTCCAACATTTTCTTTGCTATAAATACTAATTCTGCATTTCCTCTCCTTTGATCTCCATTTAGTCCTGATTACAAACCTAATTATGGTTAATATTACCCAGCTCTTTCCTCCACCCACTCACCTTTATGATGCCAGTCACATCTTCTGCTGTATAAGAACTTAACGGTCATTTATGCAGGCTTTAAAATGGGAAATAAGAAGTATTCCATACATTTCTATCAGCAGCTGAAGGCTTAACTGGGCACCTCTGATACCACCTAAACTTTGAGTTCAGTTGAATATTAAAACAGTCTCTAGTAACAACAAAATTTAAAGTCTCATTTCAAAAAAATTCTAAAGGTCCTTACTCTTCTTCAAGGAAGGAAATCCAATAGTTTTGAGTCAATCTGGATCACATTTAATATTAACCCCTCTCTGATTTTGAGGACACTGACAAATTGATAAAAGCATCATTTCACCTCTTCTAGATTCCAGTTAATTGAAATAAAGGATTTTTATTCACTCTCATGCTAGCCAAAAGCACATTTATGAAACCCCTTTACTTATGCCCTCTAAACAGTGATAGATCCTCAAAGACCTCATATATGAAATCCTATAATCTCCTGTTCAATATAAGCTGAAAAATTAATGAATCATGAGATGCTACTTTCTAAGCAAGTTTTATGTCCACTGCTGAATTTATCCTGGTAGCACATTTGATATTCTTTTTAAGATGAAGCAGCAAACCAGATGCTATGCCTTTCACATTACAAAATGCCCTGGGGACTTAACCTGCTCAAATGTAGCAGTTTTTAGAGAGTTAACAGGGGCACTACCATTTGCTAATACAAGTAAAGGAAGCTGCATAAAGGAGTTTAACATTTTAGGAAAGTGATAAAGATACTTGCTTTGATGCAAGATAAAGACATTAGAGTTAAATCTTCATAATGAAACATTGCCTACATGGCACCATTTGGACTAATTTTGCCTGTTCTTCATCAGATGCAAAGTAATCTGGTAATTTTCTCAACAAGAGGATAAACATAAAAAATTGCCCTTCAAAATTGGGAAGCAACATTGTCTAAGGTGAACATTCAAACAGGTGAATCTGCTTTAGTCTCTTACCAGAACTTAACAAGCTCCTTGAGAGCAGGAACTGCTCCATTGTTTTCAAATTCCCAGAACCTAGCTCAGCATCTGGCAAGTAGAACTTTAAGTGGTAAGTACGTAAAATGTGTTGAGTATAATCTAATCAGATTCCTCCTAATGGGGACCATCCTGTGAAATAGCATCTATAAAATGAGGTCATATCAAGATTGTGAAAATGATTATTTTAAAGGTTTCCCTATTCTATAGTCCTAAACTCTCAAACAAGCTGAATTTCTCAGGTCTTTCTGTTTCCTGTTTTCAAAATGAAGATTCCATCATGCAGACCCTTATTTTCTCTCCTAAACCAAGAAAATGCCAACAAGGGAGAGGGATTATTCTCCCAGAGATTGCATTAACTCCACTCCAGTTTATCCTCATCTCTTTATTATCTCCCAGTGCAACTTTCCAAAACATGCCGACTGCTTCAGGCACCATGGGTAAAAAATACAATCTCTTTGCCAAACTGTGTGCCTTCCAGCTAGGAGTGAATGGACCATAGCTCATATGAATTCAGATTAATTTTGACCCTGAAAAAATGGTTCAGTGGCAGGCTCCATCATTTTGATCAAAAATGGATGCTGTGTCATTCCAAAACTAATTGCAAAAATAGGAGGGGAAATGTAGATGTTCCTCTATGATTGCTGCTCTCTTTAAAGCCTACTGCCCACAGTGAAATGTCAGAAACTTTTGTAGAATGAACTGTTGCTTGGATGCCTAGTTCTCCAGGTGTATTTCTGGGATGAAATTTATACTGCAAGGACTAAAATCTACCAGCCTAATTAAGTCTCTTCTCTTGTCTTCAGATGATAAATTATAGTGTGGTTTCAATCAAATTGCCAGCTGATTCTTTCATGAGCTTAAATCATGTGTATTAATGTAATCACACAACTTTGGCTCAATTTATACTCTGTTTGTCAACAAATGGCTTCCATGAATGACCAGCCCTAGGAGCAATGTAGCATGAAAGCACAGTATCCATACACTCATAGGCAAATCCGAGAGAGAGAGAGAGAGAGAGAGAGAGAGAGAGAGAGAGAATTTAATTCATAAGAAACTCTGAGGAAAATGAAAGAGACTTGAAAGCAGAAGAACATTATGTCCATCCCAAACATCATTAGCTGCAATCTTGAATTAGGCAGTTGCTTCTTCTATTACTTGGCAGAGTAAGCCACATACTAGGACTGGGACAACCAATTTGAAAAATAACTGAACCTGAATGAGAGCAGAGGCCCTGAAAATCTAAGTCTCATTTCAGGTTTTGCTTTGTTAAAAGCAAGTCAGTGAAAAATATTGCTCTATCCCAGGCCTAGTTTTGTCCACTGCCCACTGGCAAGACTCTCAGCCATGGAGAAACCTATCTGATCTGGTTTGCTAGGCTGAGAACTCTGTTTTTTTCCCACTCCTGCTAAGAGAGGATGGTAAGATATTACCATTTTGGTCCTCCAATGGAACTTTCCCAGTCTTTCATGAGAACACAAACTTTGGGAGTAGGAATTCTAGCCAGTGTGCTGCACTGGGGCTGAGCATGAGCCAGTTGTTCCTTATTAACTGTTTATATTTTTCTTAAGGATAAGAGTATGGGCCAAGTGCCATGGTACATAGCTGTACAGATTTCTCTAAGTGACACAACCTGAGTCTTCTACCAGTGATGGCAATTTGTTTAAACATGAAGTCTCCAGAGGAAAATGTTATATACAGGTGACCTTACTAACAAAGATGGATAAAATCCTTTGCAAACCTTAAGTGATTATATAAAAGCTAGGTATCATTATTGTTGGATAGAATAGAAATCAATTGAACTGATATGCAATCCTTTTAGAATTAAAAAACCGAAAAATGATGAATTGGAAAAATTGCTTTAAAAAATCTACTTGCAATAGAATCGTAGAATTTGAGATTTGGAAGAAAGCTCAGCAACCTCTATTACAACACATACAAAATAAATCCCTGCTATGGCATACCCAACAAGAGCTTGTCTGGCCTCTGCTTGGAGATCACCAAGGAAGAGAAAATCATCATCTCTTGGAATCTGTTCTACTTTTGGACTGCTTTAATTGTGTTATTTTGGGTTTTGTTCATGTTTTTTTTTTCCCAAATCAACCCTAAATATTGAAGTCTATGCAATTTTCACTCATTGCTCCAGCTCTCCTTCATGCTACCCCACCCTGGGGCCAAACAGAACAAATCTAAACCATCTTCTACATAATAGCTATCATGTGCCCCTGGGTCTTCTCCAGGCTAAGCATGCTTAGTTCCTTCAATATATATTAGCAATAGTAGGTTGATGATTTCACACAGCAGACAGAAACATTAAACTGTCCTTATGCTCAGTTTGCCACATGGTGGTTTTATTTCCTTCCTTCTTCCTTCCTTCCTTCCTTCCTTCCTTCCTTCCTTCCTTCCTTCCTTCCTTCCTTCCTTCCTTCCTTCTTGTCTTCTTCCATCTCTTTCCTCCTTTAACCAAACTGAAGAGCTGAGTTGAAATGGAAAGGGGAGGAGCAGGAGAAAGACTGTCAATGAAACTGATGGCTCAATTCCATTTCTATAAAATAGTGAGAATAATAGTTTCTACCATCCAGATTATGGTGAGGATTAAATGGCAAGGTAACTATAAGGTGTGTAGCACAGTGCCTGGCACATAGTAAGTGCTATATAATAATAGCTATTATTATTGTTACCATGGCTCCCTCTCTTCCTTCCTTTCTCTCTTTCTTCCACCTCCTCCCTTTCCGTTTTTTAACTTGTCATAAATCTCCATTAAAAAAATTGAAGATTTGGAATATTGACAATCTTAAATAATTTACTAACAATGATAGCTATTCAAAAATTTCAAAAGTTGCCTCGGAGGCTGAGAGAGCCACCCAACACTACAAGTCTTCTAGTATGGGATGGATGTTGTAGATGTGTTTCATATGCCAAGTAGGGGTTGAACAAGAACTCTGGGATCTCTCCTTATTCTAAAATTCTGAATCTAATATTTTGGTGAAAATAAGAGGCATGAATGAGCACTAGTCTGAACTGCTGGAGGGAATACCCACATCAAAGAGCTCACAAATTCACTTATTTGATGAGATTATAATGTATGTTAATAAATATGTATATTGGTATAAATGTGTATGTATATATATATATATATATATATGATGAAAAAGGCTTGAAGGTATTTTATCTTGATACTAATATTAATCACAATGGCAATTCCAAATATAGCACATGTTTTGAGGTTATTATCCTAAATTCACATTTTTGCTAGAAGGCTAGGTTCTCAGAGCTTGACCAGCAACTTCTACCCTCAGTAGAGTGGTTTGTGGTTGGATTTCTAATACTATAGCTTATATGGTACCACTAGTATTTTCTCCTCATTGATTATCATTTGATATCAATTAGCCAGTCAGAGTTAATTTGTTATTAAGGGTATTTACTAAGGTAAGATGATAAAATAGTTTTTACAAAACATCCCCCCAAAGACTGAGGCACACTCTTCTAAAAGTTCATATAGAGTTCAAAGCAAAGTGGGCTCAAGCTTAGAGGAAGCATGTAGCAAAGGACTAAATCAGATCCTGGTTGCTGAAATTCATTTTTTCCCTTCATTAAGTCTACATGAAGATTCCCTAAGGCTTGACACGTAGCCCTGACTCTGTCTTCTTTCAATGTGTTTAACTTTTCCTTAGTACCTAGAGCAGAGACATTCACTATCATTCTGGAAAGAATGATAGGATACCCAAACAAAGTCCAAAAGTTTCCAATCTTTTGATATTCACAAGGTCATCCTCTACTTAGGGGAGACTGTCAAGTCTCTCTCCTCCCCCTTCCCTCAACCCTTTATAAGGAGACTGGCTAGAAGTGTTTCTACCACTATGTTATAGTAGCCCGCCACAAGGAATTATGGATTCTGAAATAGATTTTTATTTTTATATGAGCCCCCAAAAAACTCTTCAGCCAGTCCTTATGTACTTCCTGTACATGAAGTGTAGTATCACTTCATTTTATCCAAAGGCTAGAAACAGTTTGCATTTTCCAAATTTACTAAGAATTTTTCACAGAGTTTAATGTCTTTGATTAATTTGAGTCAGCATATTGCTCTCTGATAAAGCTATCAGTATGTAACATCTTATTAGTTATTTTAAGTGGAACAGGGGAAACTGACTCAACTACCTTCCCCAGCCTCCTCTCTCACCTACTATTGCACAAGTAGCAAATGGGATCATATATGTGAAAGTGCTTTACCTTGTACAGTACCATCCAAATGTCCAGCATGCATATAAGCACTACTGCACTGTTTATTGATGATACTTACATTCTTTTAGAATAGGCATGATGAAATAAGTCCTCTAACATTGTTATTTAATAACCCTATTTTTTTCTAATTCAGAATAAAGGAAACAATTGTGAGAAAAAAAGCCCACCACCCACATGGTGAGAGAAATAGTGTCTTTAAAAAAAGAAATTTAGTTGGAACCTACACTAAAATTTCACTATTAAAAAATGGCCTATTAATGCAACAAACATTTGTAAGACTTTAAGTTAGGTGCCATGTAGGCCTCAGGATAAATACAAAGTTTAGAGAATATACAGTCCTTATCCACAGATAATAGAGAGGATTAACTAGCCCAAAGACAGAGAAATATATTATACATACTTCAAGATTCTTATATCTTTTTTTTTAGTTTTTTTTACTTTCAGTTTCTTTTTTTACTTTCAGTTTCTTCCAAATTTTCTCTTCACCTCTCCCCTCCCCCCACCCCAAAACGCTGAGCATTCTGATTACCCCTTCCCCCAATATACCCACCCTTCTAATACCCCTCCCTTCCCTTATCCCCATCTTCTCTCTTGTCTTGTAGGGCAAGATAAATTGCCATACCCCATTACTTGAAGTTCGTATTTCCCAGTTATATGCAAAAACAATTCTCAATATTTGTTCCTAAGACTTTGAGTTCCAGTTTCTCTCCCTTCCTCTCTTTCCAACCATCTCCTCTGAGAAGGCAAGCAATTCCATATAGGTTATATATGTATAGTTTTGCAAACAACTTCCATAATAGTCATGTTGGGTAAGACTAACTATATTTCCCTCCATCCTATCTTGCCCCCATTTCTTCTATTCTCTCTTTTAACCTTGTCCCTCCCCAAGAGTGTTTACTTATAATTGGACCCTCTTCCTATTTGCCCTCTCTTCCATCATCCCCCCACTCTGCTTATCCCTTTCTCCCCTACTTTCCTGTAGTGTAATATAGGTTTTCATACCAAATTGAGCGTGCATGTTATTCCTTTCTTGAGCCAAATGTGATGAGTAAGCTTCACTTTACCCTCACATCTCCCTCCTTTCCTCCTCCATTGAAAAAGCTTTTTCTTGCTTCTAGTATGAGAGATAATTTGCCCCATTCCTTTTGTCCCTTTCTCCTCACAATATAATTCCTCTCTCACCCCTTAATTTTGTGTTTTTAAATATGATCCCTTCCTATTCAATTTGCTCTGTACTCTCTGTCTACTCAAATACTGATAAAAATCTCAAGGGTTACAAATATTATCTTTCCATTTAGGGATGTCAACAGTTCAACTTTAGAAAGCCCTTTATAACTTCTCTTTCCTGTTTACCTTTTCATGGTTCTCTTGATTCTCTTGAAAGTAAAATTTTCTATTCAGTTCTGATCTTTTCATCAACAAAACTTGAAACTCCTCTATATCATTGAATGACTACTTTTTCCCCTGAAGCATTATACTCAGTTTTGCTGAGTAGGTGATTCTTGGCTTTAATGTAGAAGTTGCCAGATCCTAGGTTATCCTGATTGTATTTCCACAATACTCGAATTATTTCTTTCCAGCTGCTTTCAATATTTTCTCCTTGATCTGGGAAATCTGGAGTTTAGCTACAATATTCCTAGGAGTTTCTCTTTTCAGATCTCTTGCATGAGATAATCAGTGGATTCTTTCAATATTTATTTTGTTCTCTGGTTCTAGAATATCAGGACAGTTTTCCTTGATAATTTCATGAAAGATGATGTCTAGGCTCTTTTTTGATCATGGCTTTCAGGTAGTCCCATAATTTTTAAGTTGCCTCTCCTGGATCTATTTTCTAGGTCGGTTGTTTTTCAATGAGATATTTCACACTGTCTTCTATTTTTTCATTCTTTTGGTTTTGTTTTGTAATTTCTTGGTTTTTAATAAAGTCATTAGCTTTGATATGCTCCATTTTCATTTTTAAAGAACAATTTTCTTCAGTGAGCTTTTGAACCTCCTTTTCCACTTGACTAATTCTGCTTTTTAAAGCATTCTTCTCCTCATTGACTTTTTGGACCTCTTTTGCCAATTGAGTAAGTCTATTTTTAAAGGTGCTATTTTTTTTAGCATTTTTTTGGGTCTCCTTTAGCAAGCTGTTAACTGGATTTTCATGATTTTCTTGCATTGCTCTCATTTCTCTTCCCAATTTTTCCTCCACCTCCCTTACTTGATTTTCACAATCTTTTCTGAGCTCTTCCATGGCATGAGACTATTGCATATTTATTTTTGAGACCTCTGATGGTAAGCATTGTTCTTCCTCATCTGAAAGGATGGAAGGAAGTACCTGTTCACCAAGAAAGTAACCTTCTATAGTATTATCTTTTGTCCCTTTTATGGGCATTTTCCCAGCTAGTTACTTGACTTCTGAGTCCTTTGTCAAGAGTAGGGTATATTCTGGGGACCTATAAGTTCTCAGTTACTCCAAGGCGGCACAATCAAGGGAGAGGAGTTTACTCCCTGGCCAGGCTCATAGCTAAGGTTCAGATCAGCTGCTCAGTTCCCCCAGGGTCTTGAGGCTGAGAGCTCCACAAAGGGATGCTGCTGCTGCTCCTGCCACCATCACTGCAGCCTGGGGCCCAGGGCCAGGGGGGATCCTGTTCCCCTCCCATCCTTAGAAAAAGCCCTCTCACTCACCTCAGAAACTCTATTTGGCAACTGTGGGTTGGGGATCTGGGAACCTCCACTGCTTCTACTGGGGCCCTGCCCCCCCAAGAAGCCTGCTCCAGGTGCCATGCAGCCAAGACAGGTGGTGCTCCACCTCACATCTGGTGTGACTGACTTTTCCCACCAGCCCTCCAGGCCATCCTTGGCTGGAAATCTCTTTCACTCTGTTGTTCTGTGGCTTCTACTGCTCTAGAATTTGCCAAGAATCATTTTTTTACGGGTATTTTATGGGCTGTGGGGGAAGAGCTAGCATATGTGCATCTTACGACTCCACCATCTTGGCTCTGCTTCTCTTATGATATCTTAATATGGAAATTAACCTTGGAAAAACTTCAGAGTGAAAGAAATGCTTAGAAGCACCCATACAACAGGAATTCCATGCATTTTGAATGGTGTGAGTTCTGTTTTGGAGTGAGAATAAGTAGGGTAAGTAATATTTCTCTTTAATTCTTTTTTGTTCTTTAAACTATTGAGTTGCTTTCTTTCTTTTGTTCCTAAGTCTTCTCACTGAAGTATATTAGAAGAACAATATTATGCTCCATATTTTTGAAAGACAGGATAAAAATGAAAGAGGTAAACTTGGCTTGACCAAAGTCATACAATACTCAAGTAGAAAGGTATGATTACGTCCCCCCAGCTCCTTACTCCTAATCCAGTCTAGCCTCAATCTCTGGTTTGATATTAATGACAAAATTCCAACAGTAAATTGTTTGTTCAACATCATTTACTCATCACATCTTACCCTACTTATCTTGTGTTTGGTTTCTTTGAATCAGTGCTGCCAAAGTTGAATTTCAATTTTTGAATTGTACTACACAGTACTGTATGCATTATGCCAGAAATCACTGGTTGCATCCCATTTATTTCATTGATTTTTTTTTAGATCATTTGAATATAAGGGCTACTACCATTTTTAACTGCCTAAGCCAAAGGTGGGGAACTTGTGGCTTCAAGGCCACATGTGGTCTTTGGGTGCAGCCTTTTGACTGAGTCTGAATTTTACAGAACAAATCATTTTTATAAGGCCCTAAACTAACCTGCTGTGATCTGAAGAAAAATATTTCCTCAACCTGTCTACTTCTGTAGCTTGTACATTAACCATTGTATATTTTCTACCCTGAGCTATGCCTCTTGAAGGCAAAATTGTGATACAGCAAAACAGCATATTAGAATAGAAAGACATTTTGGAAGAGAATCAGGATGTTTCTGGGACCTCTCTGGGCAATATATATAGTGAAAAAGTGTGGGACTTAAAGCCGGAGGAGGCTTGGATTCACATCCCACCATCTGACACTAGCTGCATGATCACAGGTAAGTCTGTTTCACTTCGCTGGACCTCATTTTCCTCATGCATAAAACATGGAGAATAATACTTGTAGTGAAAGACAGTACAATATAGTAATCAAAGAGCCGCTGAGTAGTCAGAAAGATCTAGATTTAAGTCCCACCTGTGAAATATATTAGCTGTGTGATCCAGGGAATTTCATTAAACCAGTGGCCCTAAATTTCTCTTTAAGATTTTAAGTTGCAGATCAAGGGCCCACCTACACTGGTAAATGAGGTTTCCTCAGTGCAGTTGCCTCTGAAATAACATATCAGACACTGACAGAAATCTTTTTGAAAGTGTCAGAAGAAAATCCCTAGGGGCATTTTTGACATCGATAAAAACAGAAAAGAGAAACAAAGATGATGGTGAGAAATCAATGAAACTAAACTGAAAAGAAAATCAGCATTAGAAACAAGGTTTTTCATCTGTAACTAGTTTAGCAACGTCAACACATCTGGAAAGCAGAGTCCTGTTTCCATGTTTTTCACATGACAAATACTTTATGCATAAACTTCAAATTATCAACTAAAAAAGTTTACTGTTAAAAACAAATATTTCATTGGGAGCTATATGAGAAAGGTTTAATTAATTTTGAGGTTTTTACGTGTAGGTCATCACTACCACTCTTTTATTTGGAAAAACAAAACTCCACAAACATTCTTGTTAAGGAAAGGAATTTAAACCTCAAAAACCATACTCATTTTAAGTAATATTAAGGAGAAAAATTCTGACTTCAAGACATGAAGCAAATAAAACTCATTTTTATTGAGTCATATTTTGATCATATATATTATTGTGTCAAAGAAATGAAAATAAAAGTGATAACATAGTACAGACATGTTTACAGCATTTCACAAAGAAAGCACTTGGCATATGTAGACAGGAAACACTTATCATAATGGCAACATTGTAGTACAACCTACTGTTAGTGAAACATTTCTCAAATGTATTTCTTTTAAATCAATGGATTTTCTCACATTAAAGAAAAACTTCCAGAAAAAAAAAAATGTTTGCCTTTGTGTAGACAGCCAAGACAGTTGGCCAGAAAAATATTTTTATAAAATCTTTCATCCAAAATGGAGAGTTGAGTGAAAATATAATGGGAAGATTATCAGGGGAAAGACTGTCAATAATACTGCTACCTTGGTTTCCTCATCTGTAAAACAAGGCTAATAATAGCACCTACTTCTCAGGGTTATAGGAATAATAATAATAAGATAATCACACTATAAATGCTGGTTATTATAACCAATATTCTTACAGGTTCAAGACCTTACAATGAACTTGAGTGCTTCTGCTTTTGAAAAATGTGATTTCTTTTCTTTTTTGCTGGGAGCGGGTAGAGATAGTCCTCATTGATTTCTTCATTGTGAGATAGAAACTCCATTCATTAGTATTGACCTTATCTAAAACTTTTCATCTGAGAGAATTGTCTCATGGTGATAGTAGATAGGTCCTATTATTTAATTATGTTCATACAGCTAGTATATATCGGAGTTAGGACCTAAAGTAGTCAGGGTAACTGTCAGCCAGCCTTCTCTTTACTATGCCAAATTTCTTCTTTAATAATAAATAGTAAAATGGCAGCAGGAAAGGGTGGAAATGATCTCTAATCTTCTTTCTAGCTCTATGGTATATGTACAGTAAATTTAATTGTTTAAAAAAGAACAATTCCTTTGAAAGGCATAATCAGAAGTAGTTACATTGTGTAGTCCCATTTTTTGATCATACATATCAGCACAGGGATTTGAAACTGAATTCTCATTTGGTCCGTACTTTTTGCTTTTGTCATTGTTGGACCTTTGATTTCATTGGTCAAGGGAGCTATTGATGAGAAAACTTCAACTGATGCAGGTAGGTACCTGTTTTGCAACTAATAGTGTTAGTTTCTTGGGGCATTAAGAGATTGTAACACCCAAGCAGATTAGACTCAGAGATACCATGCAATTTATGCATATATAAAGCCAAAAAAGTCATATGTGTAGTTTTGTCCCTACTTTTAAAAACTAAATACTTGCAAAAAGTTACCTAAAGGAAATTCTTCCTATGGACTAATAGTTTCTCATAAAGGGTTTGCTATTGACGTGTTATCCCATGAGCCCCCTGATAGCTAGAGTTCCATAATAATATTCTTCCTGCTCTGCTACATAGATGTCTAGAGGTTCCCATAATGAAAAAGGTGAGAAAAATAACTCTGAGTTTGTCAGTAATAGAGCCATAAGGAATGATAAAGCTGTCCACCCAGATTTTCAGTTCTCCTCTAAAAAATTTGACTTGCAAGTGACTCTACTAAGTAGACCTGCTCCAATAAAAAATGTCCCCAAAGGAGCAAACTGTATGTAAAATATGAAATAGCCTGAGTGCCACAAACTAACTTCAACAAGTCACTTTCTCTCCTTTTGCTTCAAGAGCAAAGACATTGAAGAATGAACAGATACAGATTACCTTCCATCTATTCTGGTTCTAACTTGTGCAGCTATCCCTTCCACATCGCAGTTTTCCCCACTGTGGGTTTGATATATCTCAGATTAGCATAAGAAATTAAATGGGAATTTGGGGGAGTTTTGTGGAAGCTGCAGATTACACACAAAGGTCAGCAAATGACATAGAGAAAGTTTAGAAACTCAGAAATGCATAAAATACGTATAACATTGTATAATGCAGCCTGTGACCAAATACTTAACCCAAATTTTACAATAAGTTTTTTTTACAATAGTTTTTAATTTAAAAATAATGTATACATTCCATGTAAAGAAAAAGAAAAAAAAGTCAGATTTCTTCTCTGGTATGTATGGCCAAAAAATTTTACACATATTTTCTAGATCACCATACTCCTAAATGCCCTACCCCTCCACCTCCCAGAAAGGCAAGGTGGAAGGCATAACAGTACAAACAAATTCTTGAAGACCTGGAATTACTTTTCTTTTTGTTCCTATTATTTAGCATAGGGCCTGTGGCAGAGAAAGTACTTCATAAGTATTTGATCAATTGATATGGACTCTAGATTAATACTTTAATTTTTTTAAGATAAAAAGAGCTCATTCTCTCCACAATAACTAAGATTTCACTCCCCATTCCCTTTGCTTATACCAAAAGTATCCAATCAATTTGTGTGTGTGTGTGTGCGTGTGTGTGTATGTAGAGCACATATACATTTTTGAAATACTATTTGAACAACGCAGGTTACCTTACATTCTTGAATCAGTTCAAATAATTTATAATAAGTTTCTTCATTTATTAAATGAAAAGTGTAAGAGGTAATATGATGTAATAGAGAGGAATATCTGGAAAACAAATGGGTTAGAGTTCCCATTTGGCCTCACACAATTACTAGCCCTGTGACCCTGGGCAAGTCACTTACCTTCTGCCATAATCCACTGTAGAGAGAAATGGAAAACCACTCCAGGATCTTTGACAAGAAAATGCCATGAACAGAATTGTCCATGGGGTCACAAAGAGTCAAATATGACCGAACAACATCAAGAAACTCTCTAATGTTGGGAGCTTTTGTTTGACTCTGACCTTGATCACAGGAAGCAGTCATATGCTAAAAAACATTCATCCATTAGGCAACAAGATGGATTATCTTGCCCTTAAAGCTATGGATGAGGTTGGCAAGATGGAACCACTGGAATTTATTAAGTATACCAGTACTGGAGGACATTCGTCGGCAGCAGTACACAGTAGCATTATGTAGAAGAGGAGCAAAATGGTATCACCATGCTAAAATCAAGTCACAGGGTACCCAACTGTGGCTGGTCAAACCAATAGAAGCTTGCAACGTTCTACCACAGGTGGGGCACAAATAGTGCATGTGAACATTTGGGGTGGATTCTCTAAATTTGCTCATTTCAGATTTCTTTGGAGCTGCTTCAGTTCTGCTTTGCTCACAGAGTACAGTACCTTCTCTATTGAAGGCAGACCATGCTGAGTGGTCCTGTGCCAGTGTCACCCATATCACATAATGTATTCTAAAGTTCTTAAAAGAGAACATAGGAGTGTCCTTGTATTGATTGCTTCTTCTGACTACCGTGTGAACAGTTATCCTATGTGAGTTTTCCATGAAATAATCTTATTGGCAATTATTTGTTTTGCATTCAAACAATGTGGCCAGCCCATCAGATTTGTGCTTTCTGCAGCAGAATTTGAATGCTTGGCAGTTTAGTTCAAGAAAATACGTCAGTGTCTGATATTTCATCCTGCCAACTGATCTTTAGAATTTTCCTAAGACAATTCAAATGGAAGCAATTAAGTTTCCTGGCAAGGCACTATATACTGTCCAGGTTTCACAGCCATGCAACAATGAGGTCAGCACAACAGCTCTGTAGACTTTCAGTTTGGTAGTCAGTCTAATATCTCTTCTCTCCCATACTTACCTTTGGAGCTAGCTCTGGCAATGTGTGTGTCAACCTCATTATCAATGTGTACATCTCTGAAAAGTATACTACCAAGGTAAGTGAACTTATGCATAGCATTCAAAACTTCTCCATTTGCCATAATTGATGGTTCCACCTATGGATTATGTGGTGGTGGCTGATAGTACACCTGTGTTTTTTCTGATGTTGTTAGGCTGAAGTTAGCACAAGCAGCAGAGAATTGATCCATACTTGGTTGCATCTCAGTTTCAGAGGCTGGGTTGAATGTATAATCATCTGCAAACATGGGACAACATTCCCTATACTTTGTCTTGGCTGATAACCTTTTCAAGTTGAAGAATTTACCATCAGTGCAGTAGCTGATCTTGATGCTGTGTTTGCCCTCACTGAAGGCATTTGACAACATTGCTGAAAATATCATGCTAAAAAGCATGGAAACAAGCACATAACCTTGTTTCATTCAGTGACAGGGAAAGCAGGAGAGTATCATAAATTATTCAGAACCTGGGCAAGTATGACATCATGAAATTGATCTAAAATCCTGATGAAATTTTCTGGAAACTAAATTTTGATATAATTTTCAACAAGCCCTCACAACTGATAGTATCAAAGTTGTATCTACAAGCATTGTGTACAGATCTCTGTTCTGCTCCTGACATTTCTCCTGGAGTTTTCAGGCAGCAAACACCATATCTCCTGTTTCTTGACTCTTTCAGAATCATCATCTCAGTCAGGCGACAGATAAACCTATTAAGGAGTACTCTGCCAAGAATCTTGCCAGCAATGACTAAGAGAAAGACCACCCTCATCCCATGATTGTCATAGGACCATCCATTTCCTTTACTTTATAGAGTTGGACAATGGCGGCATCTTTGAACTCCCGGATAATGACCTCCTCTTCCATATAAACCAGAAAATTTCAGTCAGCTTTTGTATGAACAATGGACCCCCTACCTTGTAAATCTCAGCTGGAATAGAATCAGCACCAGGTACTTACCACATGAAAGAAGCCCTCAAAATCTCTTCTTCAGTTGGAACTTCAGGTTGAGAGGAGCTGACTTCTACCTGAGGTAAACAGTCAATGGCTTCAGCATTGATTGATGACAATCTGTTGAGAACATAGGGGAGTATTCAGTCCCTCTCTCTAGGATCATATCCTTGTTACTCATCAATGTGACCCATCAAGATTAGTAGTTGAGAGGCACCATAGGATTTTGGTCTATAAATAGACTTCACGGCATCATAAAAGTGTTATGGATTGTTGCTATCAGCATAAAATTGAATTTCATCTTCTTAGCCTTCTTACTGAACCAAGGATGCTGCATCTCTCTAAGATTTGCCTGTACTTTACTTTTGATGGAATTTAAATGCTACCTCCTTAGAGAAAGATGAACAATTCTTCTGGTAAATCCCATGCTTCTTTTTCGTTCAGCAGCTTCTGATTTTCCACATCATTACCATTAAACCAGTCTTGATGTGTGCAAGCGTTCTGATGCAGATGTGCAAATGCAGTTATACACCAAAGCTCTGAAAGCTGCCCAGTCCTTTTCTGCTCCGCTGTTGCCAACTGTGTGTTGGCTCAACTTTCCATCCAAGTTAGCAACAAACTGTTCCCACTCAGAGAAGTGCTCTAATGTGTTGATATTAATTCTTCTGATAGTCATTTTGCCTTGGACCACCACTTTTGTTGAATATGAATATTTAGCTTGGAGAGGATAAGTCTGTGATCAGTTCAGCACTCTGTGCCACACATTGCCTTTGTCACTCTTACACCCTGTTTGTCTTTTCTCCTTACAATAACATAGTCTATTAAATGCTAATGTTTGCATTGAGAGTGGATCCATGAAGTTTTATTGCGTTTAGGTAAACAGAAGATAATGTTGTTGATGAAGATGTCATGAGATGAATAAGTCTTCAGTAGTTAAGTGACCACTGTTGTTGCTGCTTCCAACTCCTTTCCTCTCTAGGACTCCCTGTCAAGTATGGTAGTCTGAGCTTACTCCAGAATTAACTTATCCTATTTTGGCACATTGATGATAAGGGTTTTCTGAAAATTTTTCTTTGACCTCATTAGGGTTCATCATGGTGGGAGCACAGGCACTGATGATGGTTGCATGATGTTTTCCTGTAAGTAGCATTCACATTGTCATGAGCCTGTCATTCACCCCTTTTGGTAAGCATACAAGTTTATTGACTAAATTAGTTTTGATTGCAAAACCTACAACAGTTTTATGGTACTCCCCTTCACAGCTTCCACTCCAGAAAAACGTATGTCCAGCTCCAACTTCAGTAAGCTGGCCTTCATTTGCCAGTCTTGTTTCACTCAGGGCTACTATTTGGATGTTATATCTGCTGAGTTCTCTTACAACAAGAGTTGTTCATCTTTCAGGTCTACTGGATTTTGTGTTGTCTGGAAGTATGCACACATTCCACGGACTGATGGTGAGTGGAATCATCTTTACAGATGTTTTTGTACTTTTTTGTGTGTTTCAAGTGGGGTGGTATTCAGGTTAAGGTTGGATAAGCAGACAATTTTTAGGGCACCCTTTCTAATCCCTTCCTCATACCTGGAGGTGAGCAGTGCAATCTTTAAATGGCTACTTAAATATCCAGGGGACTGCCAAATCCCACTGCTGTTTCTAGTGAGAAAATGACCCTATGGTCTGGGCCACCTGTGTGCTGTGGCTCTGTGGCACTGTGACTACAGCTTCCAGTGTATCCACACCTACTGTTTCAACATTTGCCTGATACCACAGGACTTTGAAATAGGTAAAAATGGTAAAATATATGGGTGATGTCTTTTCAGTAATGTGCAAATTGAATTTCAGGGAGGCAGAGTTGCACAAAGTCATTGGCCTCACTCTCTCTTTCAGAGTCACCATAGTCCAGTGGTAGGACAGAATCAAGATGACTGGTGATGACTCAAGATGCAGTGGATGACTCTTGGCATCTTTAATGTCTAACCAAGCTCTAAGCATGCCAGAGTGCCTGCTTCCACTGCCTTCCTGGTCATTGGGACACATTGTTCTCATCTGTCCATTCCACCGAGGGGAATTTTTGTGGTAGACAGCCCCATAAATCACCAACAGATTTAAGACTCCTCAGCTACCCTCAACCTGGTTTAGCCCACTTGCTGAAACAGTTTACTGGGTGTGGCTACTACTGTGGTGAAGGCTACAACTTCATAGAGTCACAGATGAGAGTTTGGTGGAACATATGGACACCAAAGGTGGAAAGCAGCTCTGAAAAGGGCTCAGCAGCCTTCACACCTTCAAGTCTTCCCTGAACACACCCTACACCCCTCTTTCTCTTAGCCAGAGCCCAATCATAGATCTTCATCGTTTTGTATTTTCCTTTTAATCTGCTTTATAATCTACCCACCATGGTTAAAGTTTCTTTTGCTTAGGATTAATCTGTCTGTTAATTTACTCTCCTTTTTATTCTCTTGTACCCAACATTTTGTACATTGTTCTTTATTTTGATTAATTCAGATGAAAGGAAATTTCAAGTGTTTCCCACTCTCCCAACATTTCCTGCTTGTTTGTATGGTCTTCAAGTTTCATATCTTGATTGTGTGAGATAATTTCATTACCATTCCTATCCTTTCCCCCTTCTTTATGTATTCCATTTCCCCCCTTTCATTTTTTAAAGATCATCAGAAAAATGAAAAAAAAATCAATCCTAGGCCCTCTATCTTATTATTCTTCCTTTATGATGCCTAATGATGATAGGGTTATAAGAAGATATGTGTCAGATTATAAAGAATTCATCTTTCTTTAGTCCCTTATGAGTTCACTCATATCTACTTGTCTATATTTCTCTTGAGTCCTGCATTTGCTTGTTAAAGTTTCTATGCAGTTCTGATCTTTTTGATCAGAAATTCTTAGAAGTCTTTTATTTAATTAAAATTCCATTATTTTCCCTATAGGTTTACTACTCAGTTTTGCTACATAAGTTATTCTTGGTTATAAGTCTATATATTCTGCCTTCCAGAATATCACATTTTATGCTTTCTGCTCCTTTATATTATTGGCTGCTAAATTTTATATGATACTGATTATGATCCAAAGGTCCTTAAATTCTCTCTCTTGGATGTGTTTTTTCAGGTCAGTTATTTTTGATATATGATAATATACATTTTCTAATATTTTAAAAAATATTTTGATCATATTACCAATTCTTCTTGTTGCATAGAGTCATTAATTTCTATTTAGTCCTTTCTAATTTTCAAGGAATCTATTACTTGGGTAAGGTTTTATATTTCTTCTGTCAAACTGTTCCTTCTCTTTTCATTTTTTTTCCTATACAGCTCTCATTTCTTTTTTGATTGCCCTCTAGTGTTTTTGAATCTTTTCTAATTACATCCTGTAGCACTCTCATTTTTTAAAAAAAAATTTTTAAAACCTTGTTTCATGACTTCCCTAAAATATAGATGTACTTGTGGCCAGCTATGTTTGTCTTTGAAGCTTTCTTTTTTGGTAATTTTTATGTTTATTACATAATTTATTTATTTTTCAGTTCTTATCTTTCACTTCCACAAGTATTTGAATTCAAAATTTTTCCTCATCTCTCCCCACCCCCCCCACCCCATGGGCATGCACCCCATCTATCCCTCCCTCCAGTCTCTCCTTGCTTCTATTACCCACCCTTCTACCATCTCCCTTCTCCTCTATTTTCCTGTAGGGCAGAATTCTATTCTCCATTGCCTGTGTAACTTAATTTCCAGTTGCATGCTAAAATAATTTTTAACATTCATTCTTAAAGCTTTGAGTTCCATATTCCTTCCCTGCCTCCCCCCTACCCACCTTCACTGAGAAAACAAACAATTCAATATAGGTCATGCATGTGTAACAATGCAAAATACTTCCATAATATTTATGTTATAAAAGACTAACCACATTTCCCTCTGTCCTATCCTGTCCTTCATTTATTCCATTCTGTCCCTTGACCTGTCCTGCCACAGTAGTGTTTGCTTCTGATTATCCCTTTCCCCAATTTGCTGTCACTTCTATTATCTTCCCTCTCCTACCCCTTCACCTTTCCCTTCCTGCAGGGTAAAATAGATTCCATATCCAATGGAGTGTGTGTTATTCCCTCCTTAAGCCAAATCCTATGAGAGTAAGTCTCCATTATTTCCTTTCATCTCCTCCCTCCTCCCCTCCATTGTAGAAATTCTTTCTTTCTCTTGCATGTGAGATGATTTCCTACATTCCACCTCTCCCTTTCTCTTACTCCTAGTACATTCCATTGAACAGTAAATATTATTTTTTTAGGTATTCTCCCTTCATATTCAGCTCACCCTGTGCCCTCTGTCATATATATATATATATATATACACATATATGTATATATGTACATATGTGCATATTTATATGCATGTTCATGTACACATATGCATAGATACACACACATACATATACACATATATACATATATAATATAAACATACATAAATGCTCATACACATATATAATATAAACATACATACATACTCATACACATCTACATCTACATATATATAAAAATTTCCTCTAACTACCTTAATACTGAAAAAAGGTCTCATGAGTTACAAATAACATCTTTCCATGTAGGAATGTAAATAGTTCAACTTTAATGAGTTTCTTAAGCCTTCTCTTTCCTGTTTCTCTTGACTCTGGTATTTGAATGTCAAATTTTCTCCTAAACTCTGATCTTTTCAACAAGAATGTTTGGAAGTCCTTTATTTCATTGAAATTCCATTTTTTCCCATGAAGTATTATAATCAGTTTTGCTGGGTAGCAGTTTCTTGGTTTTAATCCTATCTCCTTTGACCTCTGAAATATCATATTCCAAACCCTTTGATCCCATAGTGTAAAAGCTGCTAAATCCTGTGTTATCCTGATTGTATTTCCACAATACTTGAATTTTTTCTTTCTGGTTGCTTGCAGTATTTTCTCCTTGACCTGGGAACTCTAGAATTTGGTTACATTATTCCTAAGAGTTTTCCTTTTTGGACCTCTTTCAGGAGGTGATCTGTGAATTCTTTCCATTTTATCCTCTGGTTCTAGAATATCAGGGCAGTTTTCCTTGATAATTTCTTGAAAGATGATATCTATGCTCTTTTTCATCATGGTTTTCAGATAGACCAATTATTTTTAAATTGTCTCTGCTGGATCTATTTTCCAGGTCAGTTGTTTTTCCAATGAGATATTTCACATTCTTTTCTATTGTTTCATTCTTTTGATTATATTTTATTATTTCCTGGTTTCTCATAAAGTCATTAGCTTCCATCTGCTCCTTTCTAATTTTTAAAGAACTATTTTCTTCAGTGAGCTTTTGAACCTCCTTTTCCTTTTGGCTAATTCTGCTTTTTAAAGCATTCTTCACCACGCTGACTTTTTGGACTTCTTTTGCCATTTGGGTTAGTCTATTTTTAAAGATGTTACTTTCTTCAGCATTTTTTGGGTCTACTTTAGTAAGCTGTTGACTTGCTTTTCATATTTTTCTTGCATCACTCTCATTTCTCTTCCCAATTTTTCCTCCACCTCTCTTATCTGGTTTTCAAAATCCTTTTTGAGCTCTTCCATGGCCTGAGACCATTGCATATTTTCTTTGGAGGTTTTGGATATAGAAGCCTGAACTGTGATGTCTTCCTCTAATGGTATGCTCTGTTCTTCCTCATCTGAAAGGATGGAAGAGAATTCCTTTTCACTAAGAAAGTAACCTTCTATAGTATTATTTTTTTTTCCTTTTTGGAGGCATTTTCCCAGTCAGTTACTTAACTTTTTAGTCCTTTGCCAATAGAAGGGTATACTCTAGGGATCTGTAAATTCTCAGTTCCTGCAAGGTGGCACAATCAAGGGAGAAGAGTTTTCTCCTCTTCTGGCCTATGCTCTGGTCTGGGAGCAACCACAAGCACTCTTTCATGCCCAGGATCTGCAAGTAGGATCCTCTCTACAGAGCCTCCAGCAGCTCCACCACACCAGTGCTCCTCCTCACCCCAGGACCACCACTCAGAACTGAGATTCAGATCAGCTGCTTGATTCCCCCATGGTCTTTAGGCTGAGGACTCCAAAAGAGGATGCTGTTGTGGTAGTGGTTGCTGCCACCCAGGGGCTCTGGCTGGAACTTGTACCCTTCTCACCCAGGTGAAAGAGCTTTCTCACTGATCTTTGAAGTTATCTTTGGCATTTGGTGGTTGAGAAATCTAGGAACTGCACCTGCTACCAATGACTCTAAACCCTGAAACCTGCTTCAGTCCTGTCCATGCTGTTTGGTCAAGGCTGTGCTGGACTTCACTCTGAGCCATGTGAAAGACCTTTCCTGTCAGCTTTCCAGGTCATCTTGGGCTGGAAATCTCTTTCACCCTGTCATTTTGTGGCTTCTGATGCTCTAGAATTTGTTTAGGGTCACTTTTTAAAGATATTTTGTCGGCTATGGGAGCAGAGCTAGAGCAAGTACATATTTCTACTCTGCCCACCTAGAAGAGGTCATAATCTTCTGGATTTGTGCCTTCATCATCCTTGTGTGACAGTTCAGAGTCTGTCCCTAAAACAAATCCCTAAGTAAAAAAGGATAACTGAAAGAATGAACAAGTGACAACAATAACAACAAATCCTACCATTTAAAAAAAGCTATTGTAGTGTTACATCTCCAAAGAATATTAGACCATCCAATATGGAAAACAGGAAATCTTTTTACTATCAATACTAGAACTGTTACAAAACAGAAGATTATTCCACTCCAAGCATGTTTTGTTGGCTTTTCTAAAAGAAAGATTTTAAAAATTATTTTTAGTTTTCAACATTTACTTTTATAAGGATTTCTAAATTTTCTCCACTTCCCTCCACTCCCCCTTCCCAAGATGGCATACAATCTGATATAGGCTATATCTTTATTAAACATATTTCCACACTAGCCATGTAAAGAAGAATTGGAAACAAAGCAAAAATCATGAGAAAGAAAAAACAAAACAACAAAAAAGAGAAAATAGATTTGATCTGCATGCAGAGTTTATGGGTCTTTCTCTGGATGTGGATAGCATTTTCCACCATGAGTCTTTTGGAATTGTCTTAGATCATTGTATTGCTGAGAAGAGCTAACTATCAAAGCTGGCAATTGTACAAGGTGCCTATTACTGTGTACAATGTTCTCCTCACTTTACTCACTTCACTTAGCATTAATTCATGTAAATTTTTCCAGGTTTTTTTTGAAATCTGCCTGTCCATCACTTCTTATGGAACAATGGTATTCCATTATATTCATATATCACAACTTTTTCAGTCATTCCCCAGTCAATTGACATCCTCTCAATTCCTGTTTCTTTACCATCACAAAAAGAGCTTCTAAATACTTTTGTACATGTGAATTCCCTTCACATTTTTATAATCTCTTTGGGATACAGATTTAGAAGTAGTATTGCTGGATCAAAGGGTCTGCACAGTTTTATAACCCTTTGGGCAGAGTTCCACCTTGTTCTCTAGAATGGTTGCATCAATTCACAATTCCATCAGCAATGCAGTAGTGTTAAAAATTTTCCCACATCTCCAACATCTTTCATTTTCAAGTTTTGTCATGTTAGTCAATCTGATACTGTGATGTGCTACCTCAGAACTGTTTTAAGTTGTATTTCTCTAACCACTAGAGATTTAGAGCATTTTTTAAATTTTACTATAGATAGCTTCAATTTATTCATCTGAAAATTGTCTGTTTATTATCCATTGACCATTTATCATTTGGGGAATGACTTGTATTAATATGAATCTGACTCAGTTCTCTATATATTTTAGAAATGAGGTCTTTATCAGAGACACTGACTGTAAAAATTGTTTCCCAGATTTCTACATCCTTTCAAATCTTGGTTGCATTGGCTTTGTTTGTTCAAAACCTTTTTGATTTAGTGCTATCAAAATTATTCATTTTGCAGAAATATTTTTGAAATGCCAAAAATACACTTCAAAATACTCTCTTCCACAATGGTATAGGCAGTCAAGGCCATTCCTAAAAGTTATCATAAAAATCACATAATTGTCCCTGACTTTACTAACTTTTTATGCAGGTCAAACAATTGGAGAGGGCTTCTAGAATACTGTGAGCTTAGTAAAAAACACTCATTCCTCGCTTTTCCATTTGACTTCAGAAAAATCCTGGGCCTCTGTCTTTACATATATAAAAGAAAGATTATGCTACTTCCTTTCTTATCTTGCAAGTTAGTGAGGCCCAGTAAGTGTGGGACCAGTCCTGGAATCAAGACAATTTGGGTTCAGATCCTCAAATAAGAAAATAGAATTTGAAAAGCCATTATACAAAGGGTTATACAAACTTAAAGGGTTTGTTTTTATTGATGATGATGATGATGATGATGTGCAGAAACCTATGAGACAAAAACTACTAGTTTTATTGTTTTTTGTTTTGCTTTGTTTTTTTTTGACCTTTTCTCCCATTGATTACCTCCTAAAGTGAATATCCAGCAGTCACCTGAGCAGGGATTCCTCCCACACACACACACACACACAAAAGAAATAGCAAACAGGGTGACTCCCCCATTCATTTTACCCTATGGCACCACCTCTTGATTCCTAAAGACACAAGCCTGCACCATTCACTTCAGAAGACTAGTAACAACACTATAAGTGTGTGGTGAGTTCAGCACTAGAAAACCTGAAGCCATCCTCGATCACTGCATGATCTGTGTGAATTGTACTGCACTTTATAATACCAAGGAAAGAAAGAAAAAAGGTGTCCTAGCTTTGAAATTCAGATAAGGTGGTTTCATGGTTTTAATTACATTGTAATAACTACATAGAAGAAAATACACCCTTTCCTGTTTTCAGTTATGTGAACATCTGTCACAAATAATTTCAATGTGCCTTCTTTTGTAAGTACATTACACAATGAAACCTGCAAAGCCACGGAGTGTCAAGATTAAAATTTTAATTTCATAATTTACTTATCCAAAATTTCTCTATAACTTCAGTAGAGTTCATAATTCCCCATTTTCATGAGACATGATATTGGGAATGTTTTATTATATAATGTCTCACATGAAATTCATGAGCTTAAAAGGGATGAGAGAAAAAAGAAAGATTTTAAGATATTAATTTTTGGTGTTTCATTCTACCTTTCAACTTTTCCAAATTGACAATAATTTCATATTAGAGAGTAGTGGTTAAAAATCACAATTTAAAAAAAGGTCTAGCATTGTTATTCCTTTGAAGCAATCTAGCCCATAGAATATGCATATATCTGAGTTTCTAGAAGTAAATCCAGATTCTTTGTAGGAGACTAGAGGAAGTTAAAAGATTACTGCCTATTTGGCAGATCAGAAACCATCAACTAAGCTGGTTGCTAAAACTATGTATGATGATCTTACTCTAAATATTCCCACGTCTTCTTGGGGAAATTTCTTCTGGACAGTAACTAGATGAAAAATCCATTTCAGACTTACTTATATCTAAATTTTTGATCATCCAGGGAAGGAAATCTCCTTGACGATGATGCAGTAGGTCTCCAGTCTATGCCATGAAAGTATATTTTCATGAATTTGAACCAGTTGTCAATCAATTATATTTTTGTGCCTGACAATTGTCCTGTTGTGGGAGATGCTTTTATCCAGATTTACATCTTCAATTCAAAAGAAAGTTACTATAAACCAAATCAATAGCTATCAATGTAACCCATCTTTTGGATACAATGCTAATAATAATATAATGCTAATAATAGAATATTTGAAGTCATTCTAGAAACTGTCTCAAGCAAAGACACAAATTACTACTAAAAAGAGAAATAGAGGTTCCATTATTTTTAATAATAATTTTAATAAATAATATAATAATTATATATTATACATAATATAATGAATAATAATTTTAATAAAATAATTTTAATAAAAATTTCATGTAGGCATTCATTCTCAGTTATAGAAGAGAAATTTTGATTCTTTCAAAACTGAATCCTCTATTTTCTCCTCTCCAAAATTTTCTGTGTTTATTTCATTTCCAAAGCAGGGGGTATGGTAGAGTATATGTGCTGGAATTCTATTCTTGTAAGTTGAATGCATACCAAGTCCTTACTTAATTTCATGCACTCCTTCAATGCCACCATCTCAACAGTAAAACGTGGCACATGATTTATTAGTCACCCAGTTAAAGGGAAGTGAAGCTCAAAATTATGAGCTAAGATAGGCAAGGCTGCCTGTGATTAGCTAGCTTGGGATGACAGCGGTATGCCTAAATTAGCACCTGTATTCCAAGGGAAGTATTAAGGGGACCTAATTGTATTCTCATTGACCACAAGGGGACAGAAGCCAAATTCTACATCTTGTTTAAATGATGACACAGCACATGCTTCAACTGTAGAAGGTCAGAAGCCCATGTGGACTCTGTGGTGGGGATCTGAAGTGCCAGGGATAGTCAGGAACCTGTCAGTGATCCAAATGCAAGTGATTTTTATCAACTACTTAAACATCAAAGGTTACTCTGTGGAATCAAACTGTGCACGTATGGTTTCAGTAAAAGGCAACATTTTCCCCATTTGGGTAAAAATTTACATAATGGTTCAGACATTTTAGTCATGTTAGGACATGAATACATTTGATATTCATTCCAAATTCAAGAGAGAACAGTTTCAATTGAGTAGTGGGGACATAAATGAAATTGCAAAGGAAATGAGAAGTGAGTGGGATCATTTCCCCTAAGGAGCTTAGTCATAAAAAGGACTTAAAATGAAAAGTACTACCCACCTCCAGAAAAGGAACCAATAGAGTAGAAGTGCATATTAAAGCATAGTTTTTTACTTGATTTTTCTTGTTTCTTTGATTAGGAATTTTTTAACTCTATTTTCTTTTGCAATATGGCTAGTATGGAAATATAGTTTGTATGACTTCATATGTATAATCTATATAAAATTGCTTGCCTTATCAACGAAAGGGGCAGGAAGAGAAGGAAAGAGTTGGAGACTCAAAATTAAAAATAATGTTAAAACATTCTACACATAATTGAGAAAAAAACTTTAAATGAGTAAATAAAGCCCTTCCTGATCTTGCTCCAGACTCTCCCCAGGCTGCATACAAATTATAAACCCTCCAACACTCTCTACATTCCACCCACACTCACTGCTAATTCAAAGGAAACATTCCACTTTCTGCTTCTGTGTTTTTGCATAGATTTTCTCCTCAGACTTGGAAGGTTTTCTCTTATCATTTCCATGCCCTGGAATCCTAACCTCTTCCAAGACTCAACTTGAGAGCTACCTCCATTTAAAGTCCTTTTCTGATTCCAAAAGTTGTCAGTATTCCCACAATCTATATTATTTTGCCTTTATTGTTTACATGTCTTCCATTTACTTAATTATGAACATGTATCCTTTTGGTAAAATATAAACTTCTTCTGAATTTTGTTATGTGTTCCCAGTATAGTGCATGACACACAGTCAGCTCTCAATAAATGCCTGTTAATTGAATGGTTGCATACACAGCAATAGAAATTCTTACATAGTTGCCACAGCAGCAACTGTGATGACTTCCCCAAGTTATACCTGTCTGACATGAGTTTCAGAAGGGATTGCTAACTTCACTAATTTTTAGACTCCTAGCACCTCAGCTGGCTGTACAGACTATCTCATACCTAAAATTGATGAATTGTGCTTCTTTCCTATTTACCTGTTGCTATGTAAGTGACTAGTAAGTGACTAGCCCCCTACCTGTTCTTATCTGGCATTTTTATTCTGAACCAGTAACATCAGACCGATGTAATTCTTAGTGACAATAACACTCTGAAGTTTTTAACAAGATCTCCAAGTCAAAATTCCAAGCCTAATGAATACAACTGAAACTCTCATGTTAAAGATTCTTTCCCCTTTCCCACCCCAGTCTTTGAAGACTGACTCTAGTTGCTGTGTTCTAACCTATCCAACTTCATATAGGAATGTTGGCAAATGAAACATTGAGTACATTCACATATTTTATAAGAGACTTTGACCATGAGAATAAAACATTTGTCATCGTCCTGGCCGTTAGAACTAGAAACTATAAATCGGAGTGCCATTAATAAAGTCTTATACATGGGTTAAAGAAATTCAGAGGGCAAAGAATATTATGCTAGCCATCTCTAATCCTTGAAAGGTTGCTATATATTAGACTTGTTCTATTTGATCCCAAGGGACAGAACCAAGTGTAGTAGTTAGAGGTCATAAAAAAGCAACTTTTAAAGTTGACATAAGAGAATTTTTTTAATTAGGGCTATCAAAAAGTGGAATTGTTTGCCCTGTCAAGTTGTGAGTGTCAGGGACAAGCTTTTGCTATAAGTTTTCAAGAAAAAGCCTTGTCAGATATGTGACTTTTGGAGGTGTGGTTTGTCCTGGGTGGCCACAGAGGTCCCTCACAATTCTGATATTCTGTGATACTATAATATTCTGGATAGTATATTTAATCTGCTTCATGTATTACAATAGTCTATTCCAAGAAGATTTTCCTTGTAGAACTATTTTCCAATTATTTTTAAATGACAATAAATATAGACACGGAATGATGATCAATCAAAAAAAAATAAACATTTATTAAGTGTCTACTGTATGCCACACACTGTACTAACTGCTGGGTATACAAAAAGAGGCAAAATGCAGTCCCTGTCCTCAAGGAGCTCACAATCTAATGAAAGAGACAACCAACAAATAAATATTTACAAATAAGCTACATGTAGGATAAATCAGAAATAAATGAGGAAGGGCACTGAAAATAAAAGCAGTTCGGAAAGGCTACCAGCAGAAGATGGAGTCTTAGTTGGGATTTAAAGCCAGAGAAGTCAGAGATGAATGAGAGCATGAGGGCATGAGCTGGAGGAAATGTCTGTGGTCAAGAGATGGAATGTCTTCAAGGAACAGCAAGGAAGCAAGTGTTACTAGATCAAAGAGTACATAGCAGGGATAAAAGTGTAAGAAGACTAAAAATGCAAGAAGGGGTTGCGTAATGAAAAGCTTTGGACACCAAGCAGAAGATTTTGTATTTGATCCTAAAGGTGACAGAGAAACATTGGAGTTAATTGAGGAGAAGGGAGACATGGTTGACCTGTGCTTTAGGAAAATCACTTTATGGACTGAATGGAAAAAAGACTGGAGTAATGAAAGACCTGAAGCAGGCAGACCCAGCAGCAGTCAACTGCTGTAGTCCATGAGGTCCAAACCTACCCTAGAGTGGTGTCAATATCAAAGGACAGAAGGGGCATATTTGAGAGATTCTACAAAGGTGAAATTGGCATGTCTTGGCAACAGAATGGTTAGCCATACCCGATGACTAAGAGATAGTGAAGAATGAGGGATGAGAAACCTGAGGAACTGGGAAGATGGCATTGCCCTCAAATAGTAATAGATTAGGGTAAATTGAGGGAGAGAGTCTAGAGAGAAAGAAAATGAGTTCTATTTTGGATGTGTTGAGTTTAAGATGACTTATGGATATCCAGGTTGAAGTGTCTGAAAGACAGCTGGAAATTTAAGGTTGAAAGTTAGCAGAGATTTGGGGGCAGGGTAGTAGATATGAAAATCATTAACAGAGAGATGGTAAGTAAGTTCATGAGAGCCAATGAGATCACCAAGAGAAACACATAGAGACAAAAGACAGCCCAGAATACAACTCTATAGGATATCTATGGTAGGAAGGCATGACCTAAATGAAGATCCAGAAAAGGAGACTGAGAAGGAGTCATTGGATAGGAGAACTAGTAGAGAGTATTTTCTCAAAAGCCTAGGGAAAAAAAGAGTGTCAAGGAGAAGAGAGTACTCAACGGTGTCAAAGGCCATATAGAAGTCAAGGAGATTGAGAATTGAGAAAAGATCCTTGGACATGGCAATTAAGAGATCACTGGTAACTTTGGGAAGAGCAGTTCCAATAGAATGATAATGTTGGAAGCTGGATTGTAAGGTTCAAGGAAAGAGGGAGAGAAGACAAAGTGGAAGCACCTATTTTAGTCATCCATTTCAAGGAATTTGGTTACAAAAGACCAATGAGATATAGAAATAGAAGGATCAAGTGAGGGGTTTCTTCAGGATAGAGGAGGCATAGGCAGGTTTGTAGGCAATAAGGAATGAGCTGGTAGACAAGGAAAAATTGAAAATTAGTGGCAGAGTAGGGAAGGAAGAAGAGACAATGTATTGAAGGAAAAAAGAAGATATGGGTCACTTGAGCAGGTAAAGAAGGCTGGGATAATGAAAGAGATGTGAAAAAGGAGATTGTGTCTCAAGTATATGAGATGAGGAAGAGGAGAGAAGAGGAGCTCATGGTGAACGCCTTCAAATTTTTCTATAAAATAGAAGGCAAGGTTATTAACTGAGTAAGTGGGAAAGTAGAGATCATAGGAGGCTTGAGGAAGGATGGAAAGATTTGGAAGGACAGCGTGGAGAATGTGATAGGAAATTGATAAATCAGATACAGCATTGCAGTTACAGCTCCAAGGTGTCCGGATTCTATTTTGTCAGCTTTCTAAATATTTTCACTACTTAAATGCTTTCTATATAGGTTAATTTGTTATTTCCTGGTGTACATACTTCCTATCATCAGTATAACAGCAAATCCATAGGTATTTCTCTGAAAACATTTTCCACATACAATCTCATTTCAATCCAACAAAATTCATATGAGATAATTATTATCTCCATTTTACAGATTAGGAAAATGAGGCTCAAAGAGTTGATATTTTGATAATCACAGGGGCAGCTGATGGTAAATACAAGATTGGGCTTGGAGTCAGGAATACCTGAAATTCAGACCCAGACTCAGACACTTACTGGATGTGTAACTCTAGGCAAATCACTTAGCATCTTTTTGCTTTATTTCTTCAACTCTAAAAATGAGAATAATATCAATACCTTCCTTGGATAGTTGTGATTGTCAAATAAGGCAATATCTATAAAAACCACTTAGCACATAGTAGACAATATATAAATGTTTATTTCCTCCCTCCCCAGTAGTCAAATAGCTGGTATTTGAGGGAAGATTCTTATCCTCCCTGATTCTCCAATATGTCTTTCCATAAGTTCTTCACAGAGCATCCCCCAGCCCACTTTCTTCTCATGGTACTTTCTGCCATTTAGAGAGTCGACTCATTGTCATTTTTGAACAGCCTACCTCCAATGACAGCATGCCATGGATGTGCAAATCACCTGAAAGCCAAATTACATCCACAATATGTTTTCCATAAGCTGTGTCATTCTCAACTCCTTGTGCTTTCTCAACTCCTTCCCATATTCAAGCTGTTTCCAAAGCCTGTCAATGTTACTTTCATAATATCTCTCACATTCATTCTCTTTACTTCTCTGACTCTGCCAACCCTCTGGGTGGAGGCTCTCATCACCTCACACCTGGAGAGTAAGCTGCTGATCAGTGTCCAAGTCACAAGTCCCTCCCTACTCCAGTCCATCTACCACTCTCCTGTCAAACTGATCTTCCTAAATTCAAGTTTGACCATGACACCCTCCCTACTCAATAAATGCCAGGAGTTCCCTATCACTTCTAGGATCAAATATCAAATCATCTAACATTCAAAGGCTTTTATAATCTCTGCCTATCCACATTTCCATTCTTACATCTTATTTGCTTTCTACCATGTACTCTGAGATCCAGTAATACTGGCCTCCTTGCTGTTCCTTGAATATTACACCCCCTTCCCAACTCAGTGAATTTCTTATTGGATCGTCTCCAACTTCATGGGGATTAACAAAATTGAAAACAAAGAAACAAAAGAAAAACAACCTACTGAATAAATAAACACAATTAAGAGCTAGGTTTAAAAATGTACAATAGACAATCTTTAATTACTTTGATTTTAAATGAGGAAATAACCAATTTAATTACCAGTATCTAAAATTAAAAAGAAACATTCACAACACATGAAAAGATAAAGAAAACTCTTGAAACTATTTTTCCACACTATATGCCAATAAAAACCAAGAACTTGAATGAAACAGATGAATATTTCTAATATCAAATATCTAGATGAACAGAGATACTGAGAATTTAAATAATTAAATCTCAGAAAAAAGGAGCCACAAATAAATTTGCAAAATAAGAAATAAACAAGTCCTGGAAACATGTATTTACAACTGAATTCTAGCAAATATTCAAAGAATAATTAATTTTAATGTTACATAGATTGTTTCCAAAAAGAGATAAAGAATGGATCCCAATAAATTCTATGACTCAAATATGGTCTTGATGCCTAAACTACAAAGAGCCAAAACAGACAAAGAAAACCAATACCTCCAGAAAGATAAATATCTCTACTGAGCATTTATGCAATTGTTTTTAATTTTAGCAAAGGTGACAGAGCAAAATATTACAAAGATTATATATTATGACCAGATTGACTTTATACCAGGAATACAGAGTTGATTTGATACTAGGAAAACTATAAAAGTAACACACCACATAAATAACAAGAACAATAAAAAAATCATATTATATCACAAGTTACCAAAAAAGATTTTTGACAAAATATAATGACTATTTTTTTAAAAAGCATACTAGTGAACATAGGTATAAATGAAACTTTCCTTAGTATGGTAATTAGCATATATCTAAAGTGAAGGACCATCAACATATGTAGTGGGAATAAAACAAGAGCTTTCACTGTAAAAACAGGGATAAAGCAAGGATACCAAATGTTTGATCCAGTACTAGAAATGATAACTACAATGACAAAACAAGATAAAAACACTTAGGCAATGAGGATAGGCAAAGAGGAAATCTAAGTATTACATTTTTCAAATTACAAATTTCAAACAAATTCAATTAAAAATTTTTTTCAAATTTTGCAAACTCAAAAATTGAATTTTCAAATATGATGGTTTACTTAGAGAACCCTAAAGAGTAAACTAAAAAAATTAATTGAAGCAATAACACCAGCAAAATTGTAGGATATAATATAAATTCATGCAAATCACCAGTATTTCACTTTTTTGACAAAAAAAAATAGAACAAGAAGATAAAAAGATAAACTCCATTTAAAATATCTACAGAATGTGTAAAATTCTTAGGAGTCTGTCTACCTGCCCATACATACATAGAATCTACAAATACAACTGTAGGACATTAAATATGTGAAAGGAAAGAGAAAGAAAAAAGAGGGAAAGAGTTATATGTATATTTAAAAGAAATTAGTTCTGTCAAAGGGATACAAGAAAATAAATATGCTTTCACTGCTCAGGGTCATAGAACTTATATGTGGAACTTGAACTCATATCTTCTTTTAGTTGAGAGACCACTACACCAAACTGCCTCATATATGGGTATATATGAGCATATGGGTGGCTAGGTGGTGCAGTGGATGAGTTGCTGGGCCTGGTGTCAGAAAGACTCATTTTCCTGAGTTCAAATCTGGCCCCAGACATTTATTAGCTGTGTGACTATGTGCAAACCACTTGATCCTGGTTTGCCTCTGTTTCCTCTTCTGTAAAATGATCTGGAGAAGGAAATAGCAAACCACTCTAGGCATAATCAGAGACTCCTGGTTTATCCCTTGGGGACTGAACACTGAGGACTCATTAACCCATCAGTAACTTTAAGAGGACTGTCATTTGTTCAGTGGGAAGCCACTGACTCCTCTCAGTCTACTGAGTGGGTGGGTCCTCCTGACTCAGTGAGCAATCATCATTGCCACATCTCTCAGTAAGGAGTTCCATGGAAATGTACCAGGAACCACTGGTGACATTCCTTCATTTATTCAGTTGTGCACTCGTGTCCTACTCTTTGTGACTCCACAGATTATAGCATACCAGACCCTTCTATCCTCCACTATCTCTTGAAGTCTTTTCAAGTTCATCTTCATTTTTTCTATGAATTGCCACATTTTGTTGTAATCCACAAAATCGAAGGCTTTATTATAGTCAATAATGTTTTGGGTTTTTTTTGCTGGAATTCCCTTGATTTCTCTATAATTCAGTAAATGCAAGCAATTTGGTCTCTAGTTCCTCTGATCCTTCAAAAACCATAAATTCATTTAGCAAGAGGCAGAATCCCCCCACCCCTCTGTCAAAGAGGGCAGATACTCCACTTTTTGAGAAGTGCTCTTAATGAGAAAGTATATGGAACTGGGAGATGTAGCTCCAGAACAGGACCAGCTGTAGGCATGTTCCATGGCTTGTGCTCACCTCCAATTTTCTTCCTCTCCATTTGCATTTTGTATAAATTTATTCCCTTTTGTAAAATATGTAAAACATATGTACTTTTCCTCCCTATAGAAATAATCTTTTGGAGGTCAGGGACCATTTAATTTTTCTTTGTATCCTCAACACCTAGCACACTCCCTTGGCCCACATGTAGCAATTGCTAAGGAATGTTTGCTAATTTAGTTTGTGGAGGCCCTTGGACCTCTACTTTAAAAAAAAAGGAAACCATAACTTTAATCCATAAGTCCTGGACAAAAACTCCTAAAATTATGAAAATGAAATATTGTGGTTTTTGTCATTGTATTATATTACTAAATCATTATAAGACAAAAGTAAAACAAACATATTAATTTCATATTATTGGCTTGGCCTAGTTTACCAAAGAAGCAAAGCAAACATTCACATTTTGAAGTTTAAAAGAATCAAATCAAAATTATTTATTAAAGAATGATAAGTGATATGATGTCATTACAGATATTTTAGAGAAAAAAACTTTCTAAGTGCTTGTCAGAATTTCTAATGACTTTAAATCCCCACCCCAATAAAGTCAAATCCAGGAAAATTATGTGACAGGACTTAGAGTAGCAAATTTGAGATTTATAAAGCATTTGTTTGATAGCTTCACTTTTTAGAGTTCCCTTATTTTGAGAAGTCATTAGTTAGAACTCAGCACTGAATCTGGCATTGTACCTCAACTATAGGAATATAAATTGATCTGTGTACAAAGAAAAGAATTAAAACAACAGTAATGACTTGTGCATGGAGATACTATACATGTCAGGTACCATGTATGACTGAAAACTCATTTTTTAAGACCGGAGAACTTATCTAAATCATCTCCTTCCTCCCATTGCTAAGATTTTGTCACTCTTTTCAGTCATTTTTAGTCAAGCTCAGTTCTTGGGGTTTTCTTGGCAAAGATACTAAGGTAGTTTCACATTTCCTTCTCTAGCTCATTTTTACTGATGAGGAAACTAGGGCAAACAAGATTAAGTGAGTTGCCCAGAGTCATGCAGCTACTTTCTGAGTTTAAGCCATGGGCTCTATCTATCCAGCTGGCCATATCTCTAAGATTTGATATGAGTAAAATCTTGATTATTGGAAATCTTACCAACTGGAATCTTCAGAAGGCTACATAATCCCTAGATTTGAGTATCTGACCCTAGTGTCTCTCCTGAACTCAATTTGCTTTTACTAACTGCTCATTGGGCATTTTGAACAGGATGTCCCAGTGGCATCTTGAAAACTTTCAGTCTAAAACAAACATAATTAGCTTTTCTCAAAACTCAAACTTTCTATTTGTAGTTTGCCAGGTTTTCAGGTTTTCCTTCCAGTTTCCTTCCAGTTTCCCAGGTTTTCAACCTTAAAGTCGTTCTCAACTCCTTACTTTTCCTTATTTCACATATCCAATGAACTGCCAAATCTTGCTAATTCTATTTCCACAACATCTTCTAAATCAGTAGCAAAATTTGGATCTTTGATGTTAGAATGTATGCTAAGAAAAAACGGTCACTACAGGAAATGCACTTCGACCACCATTTGAGAAAGATCTCGAAGCCCTAAGTTAATAATCATCCATCAAAAAGATGTCTTTTGGGAATATAAGTGATTTTCTTTTCATAAACAATTCATTTCTTCAAAATATAGAAAAATGTGGGAGATGAAGGGACATTGGAAAGGAGTTTTGCCTTTCATACCCCTTTATTTGAATTTTTGTTGATTGTAGAGTAAAAGTCAAAAGTATGAGCCAGTTTTGCAGAATACCTTCTCATATAGTGGGCAAATCAGATGGAAAAGCATTACACATGCAAGCCTAGCAGTATAGCTACCACCTTCTATGTTTCAAATGAATGAATGAGTTTGCTTTCAAGTAATCAACTGTATGACACAGATGAAAAAAAATCTTCCTCATTATTTTTGTAGTCACACCTAGAGGCATACTAAAATGGAAAAATCCACCCATGCATTTTAAGTAAGATTCACTTTGATGCACTGAGTGAGTTCTCTGTTCCAAGAAATGATGGCCAAGCAATAGTGTCCTGACTTTAACACTGGGATGTGTTTCTTTTTTGCATGGTTCACTTCACTTGGCAATTTTTCCATTCATTAGTGCAAATTTTGAGTCAAGATATATTTGGCTGGCAAATGGAAATTAGGGAAAGGCAGACATGTCCACTTATTTGTTTATGAGCAATATCCTTTCTGTGTTGTCCACTAGCATAAGTTTTTAATTGTGCATTTCCTGTAGGTTGTCATCAAAGCATATTCCAACACATTTTGAATGAAAGTAATTCAAATCAATAATTTCTTAGGTACCTTATACATATTAATCATACACAGAAGAGAAAAGTATTTTGACTGCATCCAAGTGAAGACTTTTTAAATTTTCCATTTTCAACTTAGAGATCAAAAAGCTCTCAAACCTCTTTTTGAGGAATCACGTGTAAATGAATTCAGAAGCATATGGATGAAATTTTACACCAATATATGTATAACTAATAATGAAGAGTAAACCATGGGAGAAAGACATTGGAAGTTATTGAAACCCAAATAATTAAAAATACAATTTAGAATGTTCAACAAATCTTAAGTGCAGTTCAGTTTCCCTAGAGAAAATACTTGGAGAAAGTTTCACTGCTTCTCAGTACCAGAGACAGTTTTTGGAAGCTAAATTACATTGATGGAAAGGAGGAAAACTCTTATCTGGTGAACAAATGGAAGAAATTAAAGAAGGCAAATACATAGACTAAAAATATGAGAATAAAGAATTTTTGATATCATAAAGTTATACTTGCAAAACAAAAGGGAAAGAAACAGATTAGGGGGAGTTCTTTGCAGTAAGTATATCTAATAAAAATCTGGCATATGCAAACTGTAAGGAATGATTCAAATTTATATAGGTAAGGACTCTACTACAGTAGACACAGTAAAAGCATATTACACTTAGATCTTGATTGAAAACAGTTCTTGTCATTCATTAAATATGAAAATATTCAAATGCTAATTATCAGAAAAATAAGACTTCAGACAGATCTGATACACCCACTTACATTAAAATGACAATGACAACCTTTTCTCTCTTTCTGTTTATGTATGTTACTATGACTATATAAAAAATAATGCCAGAACAAAATAATTAAAAAACAGAACAATTACAAGCAGACACAGAATCAAACAAGATCTTGTAATTATTTTTTAAACACTAATATACACATTTGAAAAGCAAATTGTAAATGTTTTATAGTTTATGATATTATATATGATCTCATTTTTATATTTTTGTTTATTGGAAGGCTTTTGTTGATGGTTGCTAAGTTTATAATAAGAAAAATGGTATTCAAGAGTGGACTTCGCCAATTTCCATCCCATCCCTTTCATTTTGTCTTATTCTCTAAGTCACTAGCTGGATGCTTTTAGCACTACAAAGAAAATAAAATGAGAGCTGGGAGAATTCACAAAACCTATTTCAATGATATAATGAAGTAGTAAAAAAAACTCTACAAGTCTCATTAACTTGAGAAAATCTGGATAAACGTCTCTGATATTTTACAAAATGAAATATTTTATGGGAAATTGTATTATAACAGCTTTACAAATGACAAGAACTGAGACTAAAAAGAAATCAAGAGACATGTAAACTTTAAACTTGGACCATTTGGAAATTCTGTGGGCTATTCTATAAAGCAATGTTTGTTATGTTTGTACAAAGTATCCACTCTTGGTAAAGGCATCGCTGTATTTTAGATATGGATCTTAGGGAATTTTGATGTGTAATAGCTAACCCAACGTTAGTCCTTAAAAATAATTAAATAATTGAAATAATTAAATAGATAACAGGCTTCTTTTATAAACAGGAATAACACAGAGAAGGTCTGAAAACTATTATAAATATACAATGAAGTTAATTTTCACATTCTTCCTCAGTGTTAAACTTGTGATATGTTTAACATGGTAACTTATAGTTATTCTTTAAAAAAAAAAAAGAGGAGAGATTCAGAAAATAAATCTCTGACAGACTCTAAATTACAATAGTACATTGGGAAACTAATACAATAGTGATGCCATCTGCAAAGCAGACACATCCTAGTTTAAAATCTCTATGGCTCAAAAAATGAAAATATTAAGAGAAGTTGATGTGAGAACATAACTTTCTGGAATATATAATGGACCAATTGTGGCCATAGTTACAGATGTTTACTGTCATTTTGCATCAATATCTGAATGAAGTATTGGCCTAAAATAAAAAGTTGGTAATATAACCCAAAATAATTATTTATCAGTAATGCAGTTATTGTTGCAACTGCCATTTTAGCACAATCCTGGAGAATGCCTTTTTTCTTGAATTCACAATGAACTCAGTCTTATTTAGCCTGGATAAAAATGCTGATCCTGACAATATTTTTTTTGAACTTGTGTTTGGAAGGAAACCAAAGTAAGAGCTTATTTAAAGGCAAATCAATAAAGCTTTACTCCAAGGAAAAGGAACTGAGTTCCTATAACACATTCTTCTTTTGGGTTGGCTTTTTAATTACTAAACTACTACTTAGGTACAAACCAGATAGTCTAGGTTACCATTAGGTACTTTGTTAGTTAACTTTTTTGAATACTTTCTCTACAAAACATTGACTCAAATTTTATAGGAAAACAAAGCAGAGGGAGACTAAGAATTCTAGTCAAGCTCCCTCACTTTCTGTTTCATCAAAAAAGAGTCAGATAATGAATCAGACTGAATTTCAATGAGAAAAGCCAAGAATGAGGCACACTTAGTAATTTTACCAGCTCAGGGCAGCTAAGGGAGCTGGTGAGACAGTCTACTCATTCTAAGAAAGCAAGGATAGACAACTGATAATGAAGAGAAAGAGTGAAATCTTTCAATAAATGGGGCCAGAAGCATTACAACACAAAGCCAGCTAAAGGAAATGGTAAATGCAACAAAAATGAGGAGTTGTTTAAAAAAAACTATGTTGGGCTAAGAAGATGAAAGAAGGGATATAATGTTGCATGGATGGATGAGGACAATGATAATGAATGAAGTGAAGTCAAACTTAGCTCTGATTTTACTTTTTTCTATATAAAGGATGTCTCCATGTGGAAAATATTTTCTTTTTTCAAAAAGAATTATGATGACACAGATGGCAAATATCTTAGAGAGACTGTAAAGTATATGTGGATATTTTATAATGGATCCTGGTAAGCTAACCACATGATAAAGAGGAGGCTCTTTGATTGGCTATGGGGGCACCCTCCGACAAGCTTTCAGTTTCAGTCACTTACTCTTTACCTTAGCTCTACTCACTTTCTTCAATGATTCCTTCAGTCAGGGTGCCAGTGGCAGGTCATTCTGTAAAGACAGAACCCATGGAGTCTTCTTCCTTCTAAAGGCATGTGACCCTGTGAAAGGGTCTTTGTCCTCAGCTTCCTCATTTCTTCATTTCTGTTCTGTGGGTTTTTGAAAGTTCTAGAACACTTCTTCAGCATTCTACAGTCCAGAAAATTTATTGGTGTCCTATAATTCCAGGTTAAATTTTGCAACTAGCCAAGCATTGATGCCCTGAGGAGCAAAGAATCAAAGACTCACCTTCAGAATTCAGGCTAGTAGATGAGTTAAATGAGGATTCATTTGACAGCCATAAACCAAAACTTGCCTAAACAAAAACTTAGTGGAATCAATGCTTTGTATGAACTAAGTTGAGTCTATTACCTCTCTGCCCTCTAGAAACTAAAGTGGTATAGGGGATACTATACTATACAAAGTAGTGGGGAAGATTTTTGTATGCATGTATGTGGTATTTCTTTGAAGTAAATACTCTTCTGTAAAATATACCCAAAGTTAAGTGATTAAATGGAACAAAGGCACTAGTTACTAGTGCCTAACAATGAACACAGTTGTTTAGAGCTTGAGTTGACCTCAGTAAAAAGAGATCCCCACAAACCCCAAAATCTGAATGGCCACTTGATAGGGTTGTTGCAAAGATGATTCCTATAAAGATATGTGTTGAACCAGGTGGAATATTACATTTCAGTAGACCCTCCTTCAAAAAGTAGAAAGTAAAGGATGACAGCATGCATTGTTTTGGGGCAAATGGCATCCCCCTGATCTTACCTGATAGTCGAGGCAAGGGTTACTGGAGTTCTGTGTAAATGCTATTTTTTCTTAGAACATAAGCTCCATTTAGTGAGGGAAATTTCCATTATTGTTCCCCCCAATGTGGTGCTGTACGGTACATAGTAGATGTTTAATAAATCCTAAGTGAACTTAACTGGGGCTGGGAAGGATGGAAAATGTAAACTCTTTAAGAGTAGGGACTATTTTAATTTTTAAACTGTGTCTCCAGTGCTTATTATAGTACCTGGAACAGGGTAGATACTTAGAAAGCATTTGTTGAACTGAATTTAATTCATTCCAGCTCTGACTTTCTGAGATTCTTAGATGTATGGCAGACTAGATTTGAAACCTAATTATCTATGTCTTATTTTGTCTTTTCTCATTTGACTAAAATCAAACTGTCCCAAGAACAAACTTTTACAACGAGTAATTTTTTTGGAATCATAACCAAAACATAATAAAAAATGCATAAATAAGAAATACAATATTGCAATTTAGAATTGCCTTAAATATAATATGCCTATGAGGGGAAAACAACCAAATACTTCACTAAGTAGTGGTTTTAACCTGAACAACTTGTAAATGATAAAAACAAAGTAGCTTATTTCTTATGCTATTGGTAGGGAAATAGTTTTCCAAAGCCAGAGTATGAGATTAGGGTAAAAAATCAGTAACCCTGGGGAAGAAAATGAGTAAAATGCAGGCGATAACTTCTTGGCCTAAAGAAGAGGAAACTTCCTTGGCATCGAATCCTTTTAAAATGGACAGAGTAAGGGAGGAAACTGAAAAGAATAACAACTCTCTCTAGCAGATCTTGCAAATTCTAAGGAGTAGGTGAAGCTCTGAAGCAGAAGATATGCTTGGGCAAATAGCTACAAGTGAAGTTAGTCAGTCCACTAGGGAGAAAATAGAACGGGACTAGGGTTTGAACCATAACTCTCCCATTTTCTAGCTGTATGATCTTCAACAAGTTCCTTAACCTCTCTTAATTTTAATTTTCTCATCTTTAAAATGAGCAAGTAAGCCTAAATAATGATAGCTGAGTAATAATCACACAATACTGTTCACTATGAATTAATTCTAAAATATAATTTATAATATATCAAATTAATTTTAAAAAATTAAAGCCTTGCCCAACACTGGAATTTTATAGTTGTTTACTTCACAATAACCCTGTGAACTAGGTTCTTTATTTGTTACGACTCTTTCTATCCAATCCAACAAATATTTATTATGTCTACCATATGCCCGGACATGATACTGGACAAGAAGGATACAATTTTTTTAAAAAAATTATCTAGACTTTGTCTTAGAAGGGCTTATGATCCCCTTGTGATGAAATATATATGTGGACAAGTATATGAATAATAGTTTCACAAAGGACAGAACACTAGCCACTGAGAATGAAGGAAATGTCAAGAAAGGTTTCTAGTAGGAAGTGACCAGTAAGTCAATCCTTGAAGAAAGCTAAGCATTCCAAAAAAAAAAAAAGATGAAATGAGGGTATATTCCTGATGTGAGGCTCATCCTGAGTAAAGGTGTGAAATTGAGAGATACAATGAATTTCAATTTAAAAAATAGGTAGATCACTTTGGTGGCAATATAATAACACATTAGCACGCAGAAAACAAGCTAAAGTGAAACTGACAGCCAATTACCAAGGATTTATTTAGAGTTGACCATGTGTCGTGTATTTGACTAAGTGTTAGGGATATTTAAAGCTAAAGAAAAGCAAAAGAAAATGGCTATTTTCCTCAATAAGTTTAAATTTTAATAGAGGAAAACATGCAAACAACTGTGTAAGATCCAAGGCATACGATAAGTAAAAGGAAGGTAACCTCAGAGAGAAGGCACTAGCACTTGCAGGAATACTCTCCTGTGCAACATGGGATTTGAGTCCAGACTTTAAGGATGCTGTGGAAACAGTCAGTAAAAAGGCATGGATTCAGGAGTTGGGGTATTGCAAGGAACAAGAAGGCAAATATCAGTAGACAGTGAAGTATGTAGGGGGGAATAAGTATAAGAGCACTGGAAAGATAGGAAGGGGCAAATGCCAAATACAGCATGGAGGTAATAAGGAAACACTGAAACTTGGTGAATAGGGTGGGAGGAGATTACAGGGTTAAATTTGTACTTTGAGAAATTCACCTTGAAATCTGAAAGAGGGACAGATTAGAATAGTGAGAGACTTGAGACAAGGAGATCAGATACAATAGTCTTGGGAAGTGATGAGCCCCTGCATTGAAGCAGAGATGCGAATATGTCAGAGAGGTATTGTGAATGTTGAAATTGCAAGACCGTGTCAATTTGGATGTTTCACTCTCTGAACTAGAGATATTTGGACTTAGATCCACTGGTCAATAATATCAAGGGTTCTTTTCATTGAAAACTTTTAAGGTTGCTTTCAGAGAATTTGAGTGAAGAGCAAGCTAGTATATTGAAACTTTCAGAAAAATGCTTGTAAATGCATAAAATAAAATAAATATGATCACAAAAAAATTGATGTTTAAGAAAGATGGGCAATTTAGGAGGAAAATAATGGGGTGGATTTTTTTTTTTGTAAATGTTAAGTTTTAAGTGCTTATGAGATTCTACTTTGGTATATCCAATAGGTAGTTGATCATATATATGAGATTAAATTTCAAAAGAGATTTGTGCTGAATCTATAAATTTGTATAGAGATAGCCTTTGAAGCTATGGGAGCTGATAAGGTCCCCAAGTGAGAAAGTATCAAGGAAAAGAAAAGAAGGTTCAGGACAAAACCTTGAGAACTCATAGTTAGCAGGTGTGATCTGAAAGAAGACCCAGAAAAGGAGATTAACAAGGATCACTCAGAAAGGTAGAACTAGAGGAGAGAAACATAATGAAAACCTAGATATGAGAGAAGATCCAAGTGGAAAGTATGATTGAAAGTCTCAGAGACTACAGAGATATCAAGGATAAGGATTTAGAAAAGCTAAATGATGTTGCAGATCTGTTATTGCAGAAGTGATTGATAACTCTGAGGAGAGTAGTTTCTGTTGAATAATGGTGTCAGAAACCAGACTGAAGAGGGCTGAGAAGAAAATAAAAGGAGAGGAAGTAGAGGTACCTAATGGAGGTAACTTCCTCAAAGAGATAAGCTGAAATTGAGGTAATAGAGGACTGTGGGTGGTGGGGATGGTAGGATCAAATGAGAGGAGGGGGTAGACATGGATATTTGTAAGCATCAGGGAAGAAGCCAATAGATAGGGAGACACTGAAGATTAAAGAGAGGGTAGGGATGGGACAAGCTGCTGCAGAAAATGAGATAGAATGAGATCAGGGATTCATTTCAAAGGGTTTGCGTTTGCAAGGAGAAGGGACGTCTCTTCATAACAGTCAGGAATAAATCAGGAAATAGTTGGAGGGAGATGTCAAAGTGATGTGAGATGAGGAGGAAGGGACAAGAGGGAGTTCCTAATGAATACTTTCAATTTTTTTTAAATGAAGTATTAGGTAAGGTCTTCAGCTGAGAAGATGGAGGAAGGGAGAGCCATTGCAGGTTTAAAGAGAGAAGAAAAGGTCTAGAATAGACACCATGATAATTGGGACAGCAAATTGATTCTGGAAGTATAAAAGTTGATGAAATGAGAACTTAATAACATAAATTTATAACAAGTTTTTGTAAACTGAGTCAACATGATTTCATGATTTTCCCTAACTTTATTCAGCAATGTATGAATAGGAGGGAATAGTAGGAATAGGAAGTAGAAGTAGGCTAGAGTTTGGTAAGGCACAATTGGCAATGGAACAATGGAGCCAGGATTTCAATAAAAAGCATATATTATAAAGTTGAACTAATTCATCAAGACATCAAGAGAGAAGAGAATGAGGTTGTTAACCCAGGGAAGAAATGAAGGTAGAAGGGCCAGAGGCCAAGATGAAGACAAAGAGTAGACTTACAGATCATAAGACAGAGGAGAGTATGGAATAATAAAAGATTAGGATCAGATAAAGGAATTTTTAAATTGCTGAATATGGAAGTGAAATGCTTACTGATGATAGATCGTAAGATCAAGGATATGAACATGTTTGCATGTAACTTAAGTGGAGAGGAATTGACAGTATTTAAAGAAGTATCAATAGATATGTTTAAATACCCTAAATATGAGAGCTTAAGAAAAAGTCTATTAACAGTCAGTCAAAATGTTGAGGAGAACTGAGAAACATGTATTTTATTCTCAAGACAATAGGGAGCCAGTTGGTATTATTGTCAGGGCTTTAGGAAGATGACTGTCCATGGCATGAAGGAGAAATTGGAGTAAGAACAGATTTAAAGTTGAGTCTAGTTAGGAGGTTATTTCAAAAATCTAGGCAAGAGATGAAAAGGCATTTGATTCTTTCGATCTTATAGGTGTGAGGAATTTCCAGTATGGAAAATCATTCTACTGATACAAATGGATTCCTTTGTAACTTGTAGTTTTAGAGAATTGTTTGGGCATTGGAAGGTTAAATGACTTGCCCAGAAAGGCACATCCAGCATCTCAAAGGTACTAGAAACCAGTTCTTTCTGATTCCAAAGATATATTTCCACTATGCCAGGTAATTCTTCAGCTAGGCATGTTAAATGTTAGTATTCTCATTTTACTGATGAGGAAACAATCTTACAGAGCTTCAATGTTTTGACCACAGTCCTTCTATAGTTTTATTTTAAAGAATAAATTCCAGTTCTAAATCTCTTACTCTTTGGACTCTTCTGGCTAAATTGTCACAACTTCTTGAAAGATAGTTTATGGAGAAGCCCCTTGGAAGCGTTTTGGTTCTCCTATTCAAAATCCTTCCTCTAACAAGCATTTCAATGAGCTCCTAGCAATTTGGATTGATTCTACAAGCAGATTAAAAGAAAGACTACTGATTAAAGGAGGAGAGAGATAGAGTAGAAGAAGTCCACCCCAATAAATTTCCTGTAATTTTGAAATCTGCTTCCCTGTAACTCTACTCTTGGTGCTAATTCTAATTGCAGATGGTAAATAATAAGATAACAATTAGTGTCTATTTAGCATTTACTATGTGCCAGACACTGTGATAATTACTGAGAATATAAAGGCAAAATCAGTCCCTACTTTTAAGGAGTTCAAATCTTACACTAAAGAAGTTCAATTTTCTTCCTTGTAATTGCCTTTCAGACAATGAACTCAATTTAGTATTATGTGAAGTAGTTTTAAAAATAATAGCTAAAGGTGGGGGAGGACTCAAGATGGTGGAGTAGAAAGACACACATATGCTAGCTCCGAACCCACAGCCTATAAAATACCTGTAAAGAAGAACTCCCAACAAATTCTGGAGCAGCAGAAGCCACACAACAACGGAGTGGAGGAGATTTCTGTTCCAGAGAGACCAGAAAAACCAACACCAAAGGTCTGTCACGCACTGGACCCAGAGCGGAGCCCAGCCCTGCCGTCGACACAGGGCCCTGAGAGGAGCAGATCAAAGCAGGCTTCAGGGACGGAATCTCAAGCAGTCATGCAGTTCCCTCCACCACAGGTGCAAAGGTCAGTGAGAGAGCCTGTTGGGCTGGCTGAGAGGGGAGTGGGGTGTCTCCATGACTCAGGAGGCAGCAGTGGAGGCAGCAGTGGATAGGAGCTACCAAAGCAGGCAGGAACTTGATCCACTGTTGAAGGTCTCCATGTGAACCCCTTGAGGGAACTAAGCCCCATGTGGCTGCCCTGCCCCCACCCGAGTAGCTGAACTTAATCACACACTGAATAGCAGCCCTGCCCCCACCTGAGCACCTGAATTTAATCTTACATTGAATAGCAGCCCTGCCCCCGCCGCTGAAAGCCCTGAGGCTGGGAAGCAGCATTTGAATGTCAGACCCCAAGGACTAGCTGGGTGGACCTGGAGGCAAGGTGGGGGTGGAATTCATTCTTCTCCTCATTGACTTTTTGGAACTTTTTTGCCAATTGAGTTATCCTATTTTTCAAGGTGTTACTTTCTTCAGCATTTTTTTGGGTCTCCTTTAGCAAGTTTCTGACTTGCTTTTTATGATTTTCTTGACTCTCATTTCTCTTCCCAATTTTTCCTCCACTTCTCTTACTTGATTTTCAAAATCCTTTTTGAGCTCTTCCATGGCCTGAGACCATTGAATATTTATTTTGGATTTTTGAGATACAGAAGCCTTGACTTTTATGTCTTTCCCTGGTGGTAAGCATTTTTCTTCCTCAGCTGAGGGGATGGAAGAAGATATTTGTTCAACAAGAAGGTACTCTTCTATAGTCCTATTTTTTCCCTTTTTTGGGCATTTTCCCAACCAGTTACTTGACTTTTGGGCCCTTTGTCAAGAATGGGGAACACTCTAATTATCTGTGAGATCTCAGTTCCTACAAGGTGGCACAATCAAGCATGTACACTGGTCTGGGAGGAACCAGAAATTTTTGTGCCCAGAATCTGAGTAGTAGAGTTTCCTTTCCACAGCAATATGGCCTCCAATTCCCTCAAGTCAGCACTGGGGGCTGGGATTCAGATAAGCTGCTGGGGCACAGCTGCCATTTAATGTGAGATAAAGATCAGCTGCTCAAATCCCCCAGGAGTATTAGATGGGGGCAGGGCTGATACACAGGACTGAGGTAAGAATTAGCTGCTCAGTTCCCCCAGGGGTTTTACAATCCAATAATAGATGTGGGCTGCTGTATAGGTTGTGATGGGAGCTGCTGCTGCCTGCCCAATGTGGCCTCTGTTGCTGCCTGAGTTTGAAGCTATGGAAAGGCCCTTCTCCCTTCTCAGCCAGCTGAAAAGACCCTCTCACTGACCTTTGGAGCCTATGGGGTGAGGGATCTGGGAACCATTGCTAATGTGGCTGGGGATTCTGCCCCATGAGGCCTGCTGACATCCTCCTTCTGGTGTCTTGCTGCATGGCCAAGGCTGTGCTGGGCTCTGCTCCGAGTCTGGTGTGACAGACATTTCCTGTTGTCCTTTCAACCACCCTGGGCTGAAAAGCTCCTCCACTCTGTTGTTCTGTGGCTTCTGTTGCTCTAGAATTGTTTGAGAGTCTTTCTTTATAGGTGTTTTATGGGCTGTGGGGGAAGAGCTAGTGTATGTGCATCTTTCTACTCCACCATCTTGGCTCCACACCCCCCAGGTATCATTTTTTTAAGGAAGATGGGAAGGCAAAGTTTTCTACTGAGAGAGAGGGGATTGGAGGTGATAAAGTGAATCTGAAGAGAGAGAAAATTTAACACATTTGCTAGAGTGACATAGAGATTAATCATGGAGGAATAAAAAAATTTGCTGAATAACAGTGAGGACCAAGTTGACAGTAGTTAAGAAAAAAAATATGATAAACCAAGAGGCCATCATTGCATGATTTTCTCCAAGAGTCTTCAGAAGCTTAAAGTTAGGGATAAAAAAGGTAGATGTTGGAGACAGTCCACAGTTGGTGTACAACAAAGCATGTCTGGTGGAAGGACAAATGGACAAGGAATTCAAGGCTAGTTGATAGTATATATTTGAACTGAGATTCCATAAACTCAAGATTATGAAGGAGATAAAGGAAGACAAGAGCAGAACTGGTGGTTTGGGAGAATGCAGGAGGAATGCAATAACTAGAAACCATGCTAAAAAGGAAAATTAGGTTAGGAAGAGTGGTAGAGAAACAGAAATTGAAGGACAGCATTTGGTAGTTGGAGAGAATTTCAGATGCTAGATCAGGAAGTGGAATAGTTATTTACAACGGCCAGATGAAGGGGATGAAAAATCCTGTGTGTGCCTGAGATGGAGTGAAGATGGAAAAATATGAGAGCTTTGCAGTTTCATAAACTGGGGAGCCACTTTCCAGGAATATCAGTTTTTAATTGTAGTGACTAAACATGAGGTCAGGAGTTGGAATAGAGAAGAATATTCCAAAGCAGGTTGTGAATTTCTTCAAAAAAGGAGGGAGAATGACCTAGATGTGAATAGATGACTGTTAAGGTGTTGGCCTTGGTAATAAGGGTGGATGGAGCAAAACTCAAAAAACAAGTCTCTGAGGGACAGTGCAAAGTGAGCAGTAGGAGTGAGGAATGATGAGATATTCCTCCTCCATCTAGCATTTTGGAGGGCATATGAGAAAGAACACTCAGTACTTGTGAAGTTGACTTCAGATAAAGTGACTTCTTGGAAGATCTAGGTTTTGATGAGGAAGTTGTTTTTTTTTTTTCCCCCAAAGGATTGGGAACATATTTAAATGCCAATTGTTCATTTTCTTTCTTGAATCCATTCGTAGAGTTGTGTTCAATGAATTGTATATCCCTGCATTCAATAGTTAATCTCACCATATCATGAGTAATAGAGGGAAGATCTCATGAGATGTCATCAACACTCTCATGACCCTTAAGTTATAATCTCAAAACTTTGGTAAGTTTTCTTGATGGCCATCCAAATTATCCACACAATGCAAAACCTTCCAGAATTGATGACTTTTGACTGGGACAAATGCTTTGTTTAGATCACCATACTTTTCTCTTTTTGTATTTTTCTCTATTGTGTGTTTTAAAACTTGGGCTTAGATGTCTTCTTTCACAATGCATTTTTAATTGAATAAATAATAATGAACTTAAATTTAGGCCAAAAAAACTAATTTAGCCTGAAATTACAACTATTTACATTTTTCAAAATAAATTTCAATATATGAACATATACATGCAAATTACCACAAAAAATATTTAAGAATATTTATAATAACATTTTTGGTGATTTTGCAAAACCAAAGACAACCTAGATTCTCAACAGTTTGAGGATGCTTGAATAAACTATGGTGTATCTATAACATGCATATTTAAAAAATGAAATGTGTTCAATCTCCTTGATTATTCAGTTTTCCTCAATTGTTTGTAGGGATTTTATTGTAATGGAAATTTGGTTATTAGTGGATAATTATCTGTTATGTACAAACAAATGTAGCATTACAAAACTAAATAAAAAACCAAATAATAAAACTAATTTTTTTCTTTATTCCACAGAATAAAGGTGCTCAAAGAATTCTTTAGAGCTAAGACAAGAACAGTAGTTTGAACTGGAAACCTTTGGAGCTCAGCGAGACTAAGTTATACATGTGAGAACCATTGGCAAGCCTTAAAGTAAGCTCATGAGAAGGAACAAAAGAAGTTTATTGGGAGGTGAAGAAATAAAAAAATGGGAATAAATAGAGAAAAAAAGGCAAATCTGATTAGGAATACTAAAAGTCCACTGATACGAATGCCATATTTTGGCCACTGTAAGTGTTGCTGTTGAATTGTTTCTCATTATGTTTGATGCTTCACATTCTCATTTGGGGTTTTCTTGGCAGAAGTACTGGAGTGGTTTGCTATTTCCTTCTCTGGAAACTGAGGCAAACAGGGTCAAGTGACTTGCCCAAGATTATATAACTAGTAAATTTCTTAGGCCAGATTTGAACCTAGGAAGATGAGCCTTCCTCATTCTAGGCCAAGCACTCTATCCATTGTGCCACCTATCTGCCCACTGAAAGTGTTATTAACAATAGTGCCATAGTGTGACTAATGAAATAATTTGTCTCTTAAAACAAGTCAAGTTTCAAAGATTGGAAATATTAGTGTGTCATCCTTTGACAATGAGGTGCAATAGTGCTAAATCTGGATACTGAAAGAACTGATTTCAAATTCTGCTTCAGACGCTTAGCTCCATGACGCTGAACAATTTAATTAGCATTTTCAACCTCAGTTTCTCACTTGCAAAATGGGGATGATAATAGCACGTACCTTATAAAGTTATTGTGAGAATCAAATAAAATAATACATGTAAAGCATTATACAGAATTATATGAGCTATTATGATTATCAATTTATTATATTATTATAAATATAACTATCGATGTAACTAATTTAGTGCTGGGGAAGTGATTAATTTATAAAATGCAGAAAGTTTTGAGAAGCAGTATTGTAGTGAAAAGAACCATGAAATTGCAGTCTGAAAACCTATGTTCACAGAATAACCGTTTGTATAAAATGACTACAATAATCTAAATTTAAAAAAAAAATATCACTGACTCCCAGGGACAAAGCCAAGATGGCAGCTGAGAAAAAGCACTCAACTAAGCTCTCCTAATATTCTTCTCCAAACAGCTTTCAAATAATGCCTCAAATGGATTTGGTAATGCCACCAAAAGATTAAAGGGAGACATTCTACCATCATAAGAGAGTTTTGGATATTGGAAAAAAGAGCTCAGTGATAGGAGAATGGAGGCAAACCAGAAGCATCTGTGGATGAAATATGAGCGGTGGGACCAGGAGATGGCAACAGTTGCAAGAGCAGCTTTGGGAGCTTTCACTTCGGAGATAGTCACCTGGCAATTGGTCAGAAGGAGATGACAGGAGACCCATGTGCTATCACTGGCAGTAGATTCAGACAGTCTGGCAAATGCACTTCCTATACCCACTTCTAGGTCTTATGTCAAATGGCACAGAGGAGCGCTTTTGATCAAGAGCTAGTAGAAGTCCTGAGGGGCAGTATTAATGTTAGTCACAAGGGATCAAGGACTCTCGGATAGTATCACTTCTGGTCCCAAGGGAGTAGGGACCCTGAGGAGCAGTATCACATGCAATCTCAAGAGATCAGAAGCCTATCCTAGGTAAGGACCAAAGTGTAGAACAGGAGAGCGGCGACCACACCTTTCCCCAGATCACACCAACTTGGAAACACTAAAAATATCCACACTCCTTGAACTAGTTCTGAAAATGGTATTGTAAAAAAAATTGAAGATTGATACAGTACTCCTTTTCCCCAAGCCAAGAACAGAGAACAACTTTAACATAAAGTTCAAAATTGAGAAATAGGGTGGAAAATGAGAAAACAAAAAAAGAACCTGATCATATCAACTACTGTGTGGAGACACAAAATCAGACAATGAAGTTAAAACAATATAAGCAAAGCCTCAAAGGGAAAAACAAAACAAAATAAAACGTGAATTGGATGCTTGCCCAAAAAGAATTTCTTGAAGAGCAAAAAATAATTTCCAAAATCAAATAAGAGTGTTAGAGCAAAAATTGGGTAAAAATGAAAGCAAATTATAAAAAGACAATTAACAGCTTGGTAAAAAATGGCACAAAATTGAATAAAATTCCTAAAAAACTGCTCCAGAATTGGCCAAATGGAAGAGTCTCACTGAAGAAAATAATTCCTTAAAATTAAAATTGGGCAAGTAAAATCTAATGATTTCATGAGACATCAAGAAACAACAAAGCCAAGTCAAAAGAATGGAAAAAATAGAATAAAATATGAAATATCTCATCTAAAAAACAATTGACCTAACACACACACCCACACATACACAAGCAATAATTTAAGAATTATTGGACTACCTGAGGGAGGTGCTACTATTATGCCTATTTTACAAATGAAGAAATTGAGGCAGACAGAAGTTAAATGAATTTCTCAGGGTCACAGCCATTAATTGTATGAGACCCAGTTAGAACTCAGGCCCAAGCTGCTCAAGAATGATTTCTTATCACCACAGAAGTCATCCATTCATTTATCTTTTCATTCATCTTAACCATTGCTCTGGGATTCACTGAATACAAAGTTACTTAGACATAAGTAAATTAGGGGAACATAAAAAATTGTTCCCGTCAGATATATGGATAAAGGAAGAGTTTATGAACAAAAAAGAGAAAAGACAGTGGGAAGAAAAATAGATAATTTTGATTATATGAAATTAAAAAGCTTTTATATAAACTAAATGAATAGACCAAATTAGAAGGAAAATAGGAAATTGGGAAAACAATTTTTTTACAGCAAGTGTAAATTTCTTTGATAAAGACTTAATTTCTCAAATGTTTAGGGAACTGAGCCATATTTATAAAACAAAATAAGAGCCATTGTCCAATTGATAAATGGTCAAAGGATATGAACAAGAAGTTTTTGGAAAAATGAATCAGCTATTGATGGTCACATTAAATGCTCTAAATCACTACTGATTAGAAAAATGCCAAAGAAAACAACTTAAAAATATCAAAATGGTTAACATGACAAAGAGGGGAAATGACAAATGTTGGCGGGGATATGGAAAAAAATGGGACATTAACATACTTTTGGTGGAATTGTGAACAAGTTCAACCATTCTGCAGACCAATTTGGATCTATGCTCAAAGACGTATAAATCTGTGCATACACTCTGACTTAGCAATACCACTACTAATGTCTGTATCCCATAGAGGTCAAAGAAAAGAAAAAGAAGTCACTTGAACAAAAATATTTATAGCAGCTCCTTTTGTGGTGGCAAAATATTGGAAATCAAGATGATGCCCATCAATTGGGGAAAGTTAAGCAAGTTCTAGTATATTTTATGTAATACTATTGTGCTGTGGGTAATGACAATGGTGATGATTTCAGAAAAATCAATCCTTAACCAAGACCTATATGAACTGACGCAAAATGAAGGGAGAAGACCCAGGAGAACACTGTATGCACTAACAACAATATTGTACAGATGACCAACTATGAAAAGCTTAGCTAGCTTGGTCAAGACAATGATCTAAGACAATTCTACAGGACCCATGATGAAAAATGCATCTACTTCGAGAGAGAGAGAGAACAAACAAACTTTGAAAGGAGCATGAAGCAAACATTTTTATTTTCTTTCTTTTTCTTTTGTTTTCATGTGTTTTCTTTTGCTACATGACTAATATAGAAATGTGTTTTGCCTGACTTCACATGTATTATTGATATTAAATTGCTTGCATTCTCAAGGAGGTTGAAGTCAGAGACAGGGAGAGAATCTGGAACACCATGCTGAAAAAATTATCATTACATTTTTTTCTGCATATAATTGGGAAATATTTAATGAAATAAATGAGCTTTTTAAAATAAAAATGACTACAAGTTGTTCATTAATGTACAGTATTGTAGGGGTTTTGGTTACCATTATAATTATCCATCACAATTTATAATCTAACCCAGCATTTCACTAGTATTGGAATCTTGCTTTGGAGAGTTCTCTGTAGTTTCCATAATCATTTTTTCCCTCTTCTTTGATATATTGTGTGATGACATTTTTATCATAATCTGGATCGTGACTTGAAATTCTTTCTTTTGAGAAAAATAACATACAAAAACCCAAATAACTTTTCCTTTGAGAGTTGATTCCAGACTCATATCTAATTTGTGACTTCTCATTAAAACATTATTTTGCTCATTAAATGCCTCATAATGAAATATGGGTCCAGATGAAATTAATCTTCAGGATTAGAAATTTATTTTGTGATCGCATGACAAATATAAGAAAGGCGAGGGTACTCTATGTACTGGAGACTATCACATTTACATATCTGGACAGTTCAGGTAGTAGGATGACAAATAATAGATGTACTTTGTGATTTATAGGTTGCATCCCAACGACTTCCAAATAGCCAAACATGACAGAAATGAAATGAGATGAGCTTGTGATATTATTATCTTGGCAGAAATAGAAATGTCAATTTTTGTAATTAGTGAATCCTCATTTTTACTGAGTACAGCAATGACTAAGCTGAATGACATGATACATGAAGGGATAACTTCTGTGTTGTTAAGAAGTCTTTTGTTAGCAGCTAGGCCCTGAGTTCTAATTTAGCCTCAGACAATTATTGACTGTATGACCCTGAAAAAGTTAATCTCTGTCTGCCTTAGTTTCCTCATTTGTAAAATGGGAATAGTAATAACACCTACCTCTAGGGTTGTTGTGAAGATAAAATGAGATAACATTTTAAAAGTGCTTAGTAAACATTAAAGTTCTATGTAAATGCTATTATTACTTTAGCTATTTTTTTAAATTTTTAAAAATAAATTTATTTGACTTTTTACATTCATTTTCACAAAATTTTGGGTTCCAAATTTTCTCCTCATTTGTCCCCTCCCCCACAATACACTGAGCAGTCTAATTTCCCCTATCACCAGTCTGCCTTCTCTTCTATCATCCCTCCCTTCCCTTGTTCCCATCTTCTCTTTTGTCCTGTAGGGCCAGAGAACTTTCTATTCCCCATTACCTGTATTTCTTATTTCCTAGTAGCAAGAACAATACTCAACAGTTTTTCCTAAAACTTTGAGTTCCAACTTCTCCCCATCCCTCCCTCCCCACCCATTGCCTTTGGGAAGGCAGGCAATTCTATATAGGCCATATCTGTGTACTTTTGCAAATAACTTCGATAATAGTCATGTTGTGTAAGACTAACTATATTTCCCTCCATCCTATCCTGCCCCCCATTGTTTCTATTCTCTCTTTTGGTCCTATCCCTCCTCAAGAGTGTTGATTTCAAATTGCTCCCTCCTCCCATTGGCCTCCCTTCCATCATCCCCCCCCACCCTGCTTATCCCCTTCTCCCCCACTTTCCTGTACTGTAAGATAGGTTTTCATACCAAAATGAGTGTGCATTTTATTCCTTCCTTTAGTCGAATGTAATGAGAGTAAACTTCATGATTTTTTCTCAGCTCCCCTCTTTTCCCCTCCACTAAAAAGTCTCCTGCCTGCCTCTTCTATGAGAGATAATTTGCCCCATTCCATTTCTCCCTCTCTACACCCAATACATTTCTCTCTCACCATTTACCTTCATTTTTTTTAAAGATATGATCCCATCCTAATCAATTCACTCTGTGCTCTCTCTCTGTGTGTGCATGCATGTGTGTATGTGTGTGTGTGTGATCCCACCAACTACCCAGATACTAAAAAATTTCAAGAGTTACAAATATTGTCTTTCCATGTAGGAATGTAAACAGTCCAACTTTAGTAAGTCCCTTATGGCTTTTCTTTACTGTTTCCTTTTTCATGCTTCTTCTCATTCTTGTGTTTGAAAGTCAAATTTTCTATTCAGCTCTGGTCTTTTCATCAAGTATTCTTGGAAGTCCTCTATTTCATTGAAAGACCATTTTTTCCCCTGAAGTATTATACTCAGTTTTTCTGGGTAGGTGATTCTTGGTTTGAGTTCTACTTCCTTTGACTTCTAGAGTATCCTATTCCATGCCCTTCGATCCCTTAATATAGAAGCTGCTAGATCTTGTGTTATCCTGATTGTATTTCCACAATACTGGAATTGTTTCTTTCTAGCTACTTGCAATATTTTCTCCTTGACCTGGGAATTCTGGAATTTGGCCACAATGTTCCTAGGAGTTTCTCTTTTTGGATCTCTTTCAGATGGTGATCAATGGATTCCTTCAATACTTATTTTGTCCTCTGGATCTAGAATCTCAGGGCAGTTTTCCTTGATAATTTCATGAGAGATGATGTCTAGGCCCTTTTTTTGATCATGGCTTTCAGGTAGTCCTATAATTTTTAAGTTGTTTCTCCAGGATCTATTTTCCAGGTCAGTTGTTTTTCCAATGAGATATTTCACATTCTCTTCCATTTTTTCATTCTTTTGGTTTTGTTTTGTGATTTCTTGGTTTCTCAGAAAGTCATTAGACTCCATGTGTTCCATCCTAATTTTTAAAGAACTGTTTTCTTCAGTGAGCTTTTGAACCTCCTTTTCCATTTGGCTAATTCTGCTTTTGAAAGCATTCTTCTCCTCATTGGCTTTTTGAACCTCTTTTGCCAATTGAGTTAGCCTATTTTTCAAGGTGTTATTTTCTTCAGCATTTTTTTGGGTCTCCTTTAGCATGGTGTTGACCTGCTTTTCATGCTTTTCTTGCATCTCTCTCATTTCTTTCCCAGTTTTTCCTCCACCTGTCTAACTTGATTTTCAAAATCCTTTTTGAGCTCTTCCATGGCCTGAGCCCATTGAATATCTATTTTGTGTGTTTGGGATACAGAAGCCTTGACTTCTATGTCTTTCCCTGATGGTAGGCATTGTTCTTCCTTATTGGAAAGGAAGGGAGGAAATATCTGTTCACCAAGAAAGTAACCTTCTATGGTCTTATTTTTTCCCCCTTTTCTGGACATTTTCCCAGCCAGTTACTTGACTTCTGAGCTTCCTCTCCACCCCCACCTTGCCTCCAGACCCACTCAGCTAGTGCTTGGGGTCTGAGATTCAAATGCTGCTTCCCAGCCTCAGGGCTTTCAGTGGTGGGCATGGCTGCTATTCAATGTGAACTTAAGTTCTCGTGCTCAGATGGGGGCAGGGCCACCTCCCAGGCTCAGTTTCCTCAGGTGGTTTATGCGGAGACCTTCAGTAATGGCCCTGAACTCCTGTCTGCTCCGGGAGCTCCTGGCCACCACTGCCTCTGCCGCTGCCTCTGCCACTGCCTTGCAAGGGGGCCTGAGTTATGGAGATACCCTGCTCCCCTCTTGGCCAGCCCAGAAGTCTCTCTCACTGACCTGTAGCACCTGTGGGTGGAGGGACCTTGTCAGCGGCTGGAGGTTCCATCCCTGAAGCCTGCTCAGATCTTCTCCTCTGGGGGCTGCAAGGCCAGGGCAGGGCTGGGCTCCACTGTCCAGTGTGCGATGGACCTTTGGTGGTGGTTTTTCAGGGCTCTCTGGAACGGAAATCTCCTCCACTGCATTGCTGCACGGCTTCTACTGCTCCAGAATTTGTGGGGAGTTCTTTTTACAGGAAATTTATGGGCTGTGGCTTCGGGGCTAGCATATGTGAGTCTTTCTACTCTGCCATCTTGGCTCCTCTCCCCCCCAAATTTTGGTATTGACTCATTTTTCATGGTTTTCTTGCATCACTCTCATATCTCTTCCCAGTTTTTCCCCTACTTCTCTTACTTGATTGTCAAAATCCTTTTTGAGCTCTTCCATGGCCTAAGACCCATTCATATTTTTCTTGGATGCTTTAGATGGAGGTGCTTTGACTTTGTTGGCTTCTTCTGGCTTTATGTTTTGATCTTCTTTATTATCAGTGATGTAAAAAAATACCTCTTCACCAAGAAAGTAAGAATCTATAGTCTGTTTCTGTTTCCTCATTTGCTCATTTTCCCAGCCAATTACTTGATTTTCACACTTTGTTAAGGGGAGAGCTCCAGAAGCAGCCTCTGCTTCAGCAATGGTTGCTGCCATTCTAGGCTTGGAGCAGGAGCTGGGGCTGGGGATGCACTAAGATCCCCTCTCAGTCAGGTGACAGACTCTTCCTACTGACCTTTGAAGTTGTCTTTAGCATTAATGGGCTGAGATATCTGGAATCCACAGCAGCTACCTGAGAATACATCCCCTAAGACCCATGCTTGCTCTTTCCACACTGACATGTCCCACACTGACCTAATAGACCCTTCATGTTGATCTTCCAGATTGTCTTCAGCTGAAAATTTGCTTCAGTCTCTTAATTTTTGGCTTCTGCTGCTCTAGAATTTGTTTAGATTAATTTTTACAGGTTTTTTGAGGGGTTTGGGGTTAGAGCTCTAGTAGATCCCTACTTCTCCTCCTCCATCTTGACTTCACTCCCTCTAGTTTAGTGCTTCTTAAACTGAAGTTTTGACCCACAGTCTAAGAAGCACTGAAGGGGTCATGAGGGGAAAAAATTTAAGAAGCTGTGATTCTTGTTCAACTCTCTCATTTTATGAAAAAGGTAAAGAAACTGAATCCCAAAAGGGTTCAATGACTGCTCAAAGTCATACATATAATAAGTGATGAAATTGGGATGATTTTGTGGTGTGATACTTTAAAAGGAATGAGATACTCAAAAACACAGTTCTAACCCTATAATTATAAATAATTCTATTGAGCAAGAAAGGAGGAGGTACTCAAAGAAATAAAATAGGGTGACAAGGAGAGTTGCCACCTCAAGAAGCACTTATTAATCACCTGTTATTGTCAGAGTCTCTGCTAAGCTCTGGGGATACAATGAAAGGAAAAACAATTCCTGTCCTTGAGGTGATTACAATTTAAAGGAGGAGAAAACATAAGATCTATGGAGGACCAACTGGAGAGAGTACAGAGTCATGGCACTAAGATCTTCATATAAAAAAATGAATGTAGGAACACATAGAAAAAAAAATTGAAAAGTGATACAGACATGAAGGAATAGAGTAAAAAATAAATACAATATGAGATTTAAGAAAAATACCAATGACAATAAAATGGTCATTTTCTGGTCTGGTGCAAAATGTCTGGTACAAAAACAATGGAGAAAGAATTTCTTGGAGTAGACTGTTAAATATAAGCTGATGAAAAAAGACTAAGCAAAGCTATTTAATTTTTCTTTACCAATGAGAATATTCAAACTGTATGAGGTAGAATAAACATTATTATTATGATGTAGCATGGTTATCTTGTAATGTTATTTAGATCTTCCCTGCCCGTTAAATAGTTAATAATGATTAACTATTTGTTAATTTCTATTCAGGCATTTGGTCAGAGGGTCCTGCCATCCAGTTCTGCAAAGTATACAAATATTCTCGGATGAGATTTTACTTTGGGGCTTATTTTTGGAAGAAGGTTTGTATGCCAGAAGAGACTCTGGGCATCTGCTAAGGAGCCCCCTGACTTTGAAAACCCAGATGTTGGTGCTTCTCTGTCTGGTAACTGTGTATGTATTGCTTATGGTCAGATAGTTAGAAGCCCTGTCTATTGATCTTTATTTCTCTGTTTGTATTTTCTTTGAAGTTCAGGGTACCAACTTTTTCCCCACATGAACTAACTGGATGATCTATGTGTTTGATTAAAGTGATTGTTGATCTCTCAAAAGTTGCCTTTCCTTGTAGTAAAGCAGATCAAAGAACCTGTGATAGCAGGTCATCCTGGATGTGTCAGGTTGCTTGCTTTTATAAACCTAGGTTTGATTTTGCCTCTGAGATACTGGTTTTATGCTGCTAAGCAAGTCACTTATCAGTGCTCTACATAATTCTTTAGGATTGTAAATTGCATATAAGGTACCAAATGGATAATTATTTATTATTAATAATTATCATTAGGAAGGAGTTCTCTATATCAAAGAAACCATTGTTCTAATCCCTATACCTCTTGGGAATCAAACATGATTAATGTGCAGGGTGATGTTGGAGAGGCCCAGTAAGGAGCATGTAGTTTTAAGTGGTTTCAAGTTTTCATAATATGAAAAGAAACTGTATATTATCCTAGATGCATTTGTCAGTACTCTATGAAGAACTCTTAGGATTAAAGAGGTGCTGGAAAAATAAACTGATTTTTTTAAAAAGAGGAAAGGTATATTCAAGAAATTATAAACTGGTAAACTTGGCATATATCCTCCCCCCTCCAAAAATTTTTTGAATGGATTATTGAGTTGATGGTTTTTGAATACTAGGGCAGTGGTAACAATATGCACCATGTAACAATATCTCCAAGAAGAAGCCGGGTCAAACTAATCTCATTTTTTTTTTTTTGGTTGGGCTCTTGGTAGATCAGGGAAATGTTATAGGTACAGTGCACCTGGAATTCAGCAAAACATTTGGTAATGTCTCTTATGACAAATTCATGGAAAAGATGGAAAAATATGAGCTAGAAAATGCCACTCTTAGTGTTATGTCATAGGACTCTATCCACAGCCTTGTTGGGCTCAGTATTTTTATCAAAGAGTTATATGAAGATAAAGGTGGCATGCTTGAGAAAACTACAGGTGTTCCAAATCTAAAAGTCATAGTTAATACATGAGGTGGCATGAGAAGTACTATAAAAGATTTTGGCCAAATGATGAACCAAAGGCAATAATATCATATTTAGTAGCAGTATGTATTCTACTGCTCTTGGATGTGTAAAAGTCAAGTATAAGTTCTATCGTAACATTTATTCATAAGAAAAAAACTTAAAAGTTTTAGTAGAGTATAGACAATATGACCCAACTGAGAGATCTTACTGCCAAAAACAACTAGTGAAATCTTAGGCTGCATCAATTGAAGAGTGAGGAAGGTAATAGCCTTCTGTATTCCACATTCATTGGAATATATCTGTAACATCATATTCCATTCAGGGCAGTACATTTTAAAAGGTATTTTAATGAATTAAAGAGAGATTAGTGGAAAGAGAAGAGGATAGTGAGGGGATTGAAAATAGTGTATGAGCAATGACTGAAATAACTAGGATATTTGACCCAGAGATGAAAAAATCAATGGAGATATGATAGTTGCATTTAGGTCTGTAAGGTGGAAAAAGGATTAGAGCTAATCTGTGTAGTATCTGAAGGTAAAACTAGAATTATTGAGTAGGTTACAGGTAGGTAGATTTTTTACTTGATATATTAGGAAACACTCTCCAAAAGGGACCTTGTTAGTTACCTTAAGATCAACAACAAAAATGTCAAAAACATAGAGTACTGGCCCTGGAGTCAGGAGGACCTGAGTTCAAATTTGACCTCAGACACTTGACTAATTGGACATGGTGTACAATAGAGAAGCAAGAATCGAGGATGATTAAACTGATGAACTAGGTAACTGGTAGAATAACAGTGCCATAAAAAGAATTTAGATTTGAGGATGAATAGTTTTGAGGTGAAATAAATGTTCAGATTGATATTCCTCCAGTACCTGTAGGAGGAAATGTCTAACAACCAATTGGTAATTTGGAACTGGAATTCCACAGAATGATTAGAATCTTATGTAGAAATTTTACAGCAATCTGAATAGAGATGAGAACTGAGCCAACAGAAGCTTATGGGAGGGTAGGGATGGAAAAAAAGATTTTGTTTCAACAAAGCATTGAGCAAAACCTAAACAGTCTGTGAGGGATGAAAATGATTCAGAAGAGGGAACTGAAAAGGAGTAGTCAGATCAGAAAGATAATCTAGAGAGAGCAAGATCATAGAAACTGGTAGTGGAGAGCTATCCAGATACAAGGCAGGGTTAATCCTGTCAAATTTTTCAGAGATGTCAAGGAAAATTTGAATTAAGAAATGATCTACGGGCTTAGGTATAATTTATTCAAGAGTTCATCGAAAAGAGCAATATTACTTTTAAGCTGGGGGTGAAATCCATATTATAAGGGGTTGTAAATGAATGAAAAGTGAAGAAGGTGAGAAATGAGTATGGATAACCTTTTCTAGGAATCTGTTCAGGAAATGGAGAAGAAATATAGGATGCTAACTTGATGGGTTGGCAGGGTCAAAGTGAATTTTTTAGAAAGAAGGAATATCTGAACATTTTTGCAGGTATTAGAGAAAGGAGCTAGTGGATTAAAAGAGATTTAAGAAGAGAGAGAGAAGGATTAATGGAGAAACACCTGTAGAAAATGGGATGAGATGAGAGCAAGAACATAAGTGGAAAGGTTAGTCTTAGCAAGAAACCCATTTCATCATTAATTCAGTTTAGCAGTATACAATTTTAAGCACTTGCTTTGTTCTAGTGATTGAGCTACAAAACCAGAACAGTTCTTCACTTAAAGGAAATTACATTTTATTAGGGGGGAGAAAGTCTTTTAGTATAAATAGGCAAAAAAATATACACTAAGATAAAATAAATATCTTGGGGCTTTAGGGAAGCAATAATAGCTGGGAAGAACAGGAATGCTATCTTATAGGAAAGATCATATGATCTGGGTTTGGAAGAGAGCTAAGGATTCGTAGAGGTGAAGAAACTGAGACAAGAGTAACAGAGAAGAGAGTGAGGAATATAGCAGAAGGGAAGAATATAAACTATTTGATGGGTATGTTTGTGTGTGTTTGCTCTTTGTTGCCGAAGAAGACCATGCCATCAGAGAAATGATGGATGACATGACTTGCACTTGACTTTGTTTTGAGTGACGGAGGGTTGTGCAGGTGACCAACCTCACTTCTCCTCCAGAGCCATCTGAGTCCAGTGACCAGATATTCATCAGGATGACTGGAGATGACCCAGGATGAGGAAATTGGGGTTAAGTGATTGCCCAAGGTCACATGGCTAGTAAGTGTCAAGTGTCTGAGGTGAGATTCGAACTCAGGTCCTCCTGACTCCTGCACTGGTGTTCTATCCACTGCACCACCTACCTGCCCCATTTGAAGGGTATCATTTTTTAAAAAAAATTTATCTATTTAAGTGTTCAACATTCATTTTCACAAAATTTTGAGTTCCAAGTTTTCTCCCCATATCTCCCCTCTCTCCACCCCAAAATTCTGAGCATACTAATTACCCCTATCTGCCCTCCCTTCTAACTTTCTATACCCTATTACCTGTATTTCTCATTTCCTAGTTGTATGCAAGAACAATACTCAAGTGTTGTTCCTAAAACTTTGAGTTTCAACTTCTCTTTCTTCCTCCCTCCCCACCCATGCCCACTGGGAAGGCAAACAATTCAATATAGGCCATACATGTGTAGTTTTGCAAATGACTTCCATAATCGTTGTGTTACGTAAGACTAACTATATTTCCCTCCATCCTATTCTGCCCCCCCATTACTTCTATTTTCTCTTTTGACCTTGTCCCTCCCAAAGAGTATTAACTTCTAATTTCTCCCTCCTCCCATTGCCCTCCCTTCCATCATCCTTCCCACCCTGCTTATCCCCTTCTCCCTCACTTTCCTATATTGTAAGATAGATTTTCATACCAAAATGAGTGTGCATTTTATTCCTTCCTTGAGTCAAATGTGAGCAGAGTAAGTGTCATGTTTCCTCTCTCACCTCCCCTCTTTTTCCCTCCATTGAAAAGTCTTTTTCTTGTCTTTTTTATGAGAGATAATTTGCCCCATTCCATTTCTCCCCTTCTCCTCCCAATATATTCCTTCTCACCCTTTAATTTCATTTTTTAGATATGATCCCATCCTATTCAACTCCCTCTGTGCTTTCTCTCTCTCTCTCTCTCTCTCTCTCTCTCTCTCTCTCTCTCTCTCTCTCTCTCTCTCTCTCTGTGTGTGTGTGTGTGTGTGTGTGTGCGCGTGCGTGTAATCCCACCAACTACCTAGATACTGAAAAAAGTTTCAAGAGTTACAAATATTGTCTTTCCATGTAGGAATGTAAACAATTCAACTTTGGTAAGTCCCTTATGATTTGTCTTTCCTGTTTACCTTTTAATGCTTCTCTTGATTTTTGTGTTTGAAAGCCAAATTTTCTATTCAGCTCTGGTCTTTTCATCAAGAATGCTTGAAAGTCCTCAATTTCATTGAATGACCATTGGTTCCTCTGAAATATTATATTCAGTTTTGCTGGGTAGGCGATTTTTGGTTTTAGTCTTAGTTCCTTTGACTTCTGGAATATTATAGTCCACACCCTTCAATCCCTTAATGTAGAAGCTGCTAGATCTTGTGTTATCCTGATTGTATTTCCACAATACTTGAATTGTTTCTTTCTAGCTGCTTGCAATATTTTCTCCTTGATTTGGCCACAATGTTCCTAGGAGTTTCTCTTTTTGGATCTCTTTTAGGAGGTGATCTGTGGATTCTTTCAACATTTATTTTGGCTCCTGGTTCTAGAATATCAGGGCAGTTTTCCTTGATAATTTCATGAAAGATGATGTCTAGGCTCTTTTTTTGATCATGATTTTCAGGTAGTCCCATAATTTTTAAATAGTCTCTCCTGGATCTATTTTCCAGGTCAGTTGTTTTTCCAATGAGATATTTCAATTCTCTTCCATTTTTTCATTCTTTTGGTTTTGTTTTGTGATTTCTTGGTTTCTCAGAAAGTCATTAGCCTCCATCTGTTCCATTCTAATTTTGAGAGAACTATTTTCTTCAGTGAGCTTTTGAACCTCCTTTTCCATTTGGGTAATTCTGCATGGAAAGACAATTAAAACTATTTAGTATCTGGGTAGTTGGTGGGACCACACAAACACATACACACAGACACAAACACACACGCACACACACGTACACACGTGCGTGCACACACATACAGAGACAGAGAGCACAGAGTGAATTGAATAGTATGGGACCATATCCTAAAAGAAATTAAGGTAAATGGTGAGAGAGAAATGTAGTGGGAGGAGAGAGGGTGAAATGGAATGGGGTAAATTATCTCTCATTCAAGAGGCAAGCAGGAGACTTTTTAGTGGAGGGAAAAAGAGGAGAGCTGAGAAAAAATCATGAAGTTTACTCTCATCACATTCGACTAAAGGAAGGAATAAAATGCACACTCATTTTGGTATGAAAACCTATCTTACAATACAGGAAAGTGGGGGAGAAGGAGATAAGCAGGGTGGGGGGATGATGGAAGGGAGGGCAATGGGAGGAGGGAGCAATTTGAAGTCAACACTCAGGGAGGGTCAGGATCAAAAGACAGAGTAGAAACAATGGGGGGCATGATAGGATGGAGGGAAATATAGTTAATCTTACACAACATGACTATTATCGAAGTCATTTGCAAAACTACACAGATATGGCCTATTTTGAATTGCCTGCCTTCCCAAAGGCAATGGGTAGGGAGGGAGGGATGGGGAGAAGTTGGAACTCAAAGTTTTAGGAACAACTGTTGAGTATTGTTCTTGCTACTAGGAAATAAGAAATACAGGTAATGGGGAATAGAAAGTCATCTGGCCCTACAGGACAAAAGAGAAGATGGGGACAAGAGAAGGGAGGGAGGATAGAAGAGAGGGCAGATTGGTGATAGGGGAAATTAGAATGCTTGGTGTATTAGGGTGGGGGAGGGGATAAATGGGGAGAAAATTTGGAACCCCAAATTTTGTGAAAATGAATGTAAGAAGTTAAATAAATAAATTTATATTAAAGAAAAAAAAGAAAAATGAATCAATAGCTTGCTAAAGGAAACCCCCCAAAATGCTAAAGAAACCAACACCTTTAAAAATTAGACAAACACAAATGGAAAAAAAGAGGTCCAAAAAGCCAAATGAGGAGAAGGATCCCTCAGAAAGCAGGATGAGCCAAATGGAAAAAGTGGTCCAAAAGTTCACTGAAGAAAATAATTCTTTAAAAATTGCAATGGAAAAAATGGAAGCTAATCACTTTATGAGAAATCAAGAAATTATAAAACAAAACAAAAAGAATGAAAAAATAGAAGACAATATGAAATATCTCATTGGAAAAAACAACTAATCTGGAAAATGGATCCAGGAGAGATAATTTAAAAACTATTGGACTAAGTGAAAGACATGATCAATAAAAAAGCCTAAATATTGTCTTTTAAGAAATTATCAAGGAAAACTACCCCAATAATCTAGAACCAGAGGATAAACTAGAAATGGAAAGAATCCACTGATCACTTCCTGAAAGAGATCCCAAAAGGAAAACACTTAGGAATATTCTAGCCAAATCCCAGAGTTTTCTGTTCAAGGAGTTGCCAGAAATAAACAATTCAAGTATTGTGGAACGACAATCAGGATAACATAGGACTTAGTAGCTTCTACACTAAGGGATCAGAGGGCTTGGAATGTGATCTTCCAGAGATCAAAGTAGTTAGGATTAAAACTAAGAATCACCTACCCAGCAAAACTGAGTATAATACTTCAGGAGGAAAAAATGGAACTTCAAGGTAATAGAGGACTTCCAAGCATTCTTGTTCCAAAGATCAGAGCTGAATAGAAAATTTGATTTTCAAATATAAGAATCAAGAGAAGCATGAAAAGGTGAACAGGAAAGAGAAACCATAAGGGACTTAGTAAAGATCAACTATTTACATTTTGACATGGAAAGATGATATTTGTAATTCATGAGATCTTTCTCAGTATTATGATAGCTAGAGGGAAAACATATGTGTATGTGTGTGTGTGTGTGTGTGTGTGTGTGTGTGTGTAGAAGGAGAGAGGGAGAGAGAGACAGTGAGAGAGAGAGAGAGAGAGAGAGAGAGAGAGAGAGAGAGAGAGAGAGAGAGCACAGGATAAGCAGAATATGAAGGGATGATATCTAAAAAAATAAAATTAAGGGTTGAGAGGAATGTAGTAGGAGAAAGACAGGGAGAGAGAGAATGGAGTAAACCATCTCCCATAAAAGAGGCAAGAGAAACCTTTTACAATGGAGGGGAAGAATGGGAAGGTGAGGGGGGAATAAGTGAGCCTTTCTTTCATCAGATTTGGCTTCAGGAGGGAATAATATATACACTCAACTGGGTATGGAAGCTTATCTTACCCTACAGGAAAGCAGCGGGGAAAGGGAATAAGAGAATGGGGATAATGGAAGGAATGGCCAGTTGGGGAAAGGGGTATTTGGAAGCAAACACTTTTGTGAAGGGACATGTCAAAGGAGAGAACTGACTAAATGGAGGGTGAGATAGGATAGTGGGAAATATAATTAGTCTTTCACAACATCACTATTATGAAGGTATTTTGCATGACCACACATATATAACCTTTACTGAATTGTTTGCCTTCTCAATGAAGGTGGGTGGGGAAGGGGGATGGGAGAAAATGTGGAACTCAAAGCTTTAAAAATGAATGTTAGAGGTTCTTTTTATATGCAACTAGGAAAAAAGGTATGTAAACAATGGGATAAAGAAACCTATCTTACCCTACAGGAAAGTAAAAGGGAAGTAGATAAGGGGTGAGGGGTGATAGAAAGGAGGGAAGATTGGAGGAAAGGACAATCTAAATACATACTGTCTTGGGATGGGGGTAGGAGAAAGATGGGGAAAAATTTGAAATTCAAAATTTTGTGAAAGTAAATGTTGAAAACTTAAATAAATTTATAGGTAAAAAAGAAGTACTAAACTAAATAATCTTTAGGATCCCTTCAAGCTCAAAATACATAGTACTTTAATACTGTTTTCTTGTTGACTCTTCATATCATTTTGCCAAATTTCTTTAAACCTGGTTTCTTAAAATATGTGATACATTAATGAATGCACATGAATAACACAAATGTTTTTAGAGGCTATTTCTAATTCTAAGATGATATGATTCATCCCTGTTTCTTGTGACAGATTTATATAGAAAATCCTATGGAATTAGCAAAGAAATTAATTGAAAGAATTCATAACTTTAGTAAAGTTACATGCTACAAAGGAAATCCACAAAATGACCTGAATATATATGCATTGATACCAAAAGTCTAGGAGGCAATATTGTAAAAGGAACCCCCATTTAAAGTAATTGCAAAAGGTGAAAGATTTTTAGAAGTCAATCTACCAAAGCATAATGAATAATGATATAGGTTCAATTACAAGGTGTTCCTTAAAGAAATAAAGAACAACTTAAATAGCTGGAGTAATATTCTCTGTTCATGACTGAGTCATGCCAACATATTCAATAATACAGATTCAGTGCCATATCTAGCAAACGAATTAGGGGATGCTCTGGAGAGCTGGAAAAAATATTAACAAAATTATCTGGAAGAATTAAAAAGTTCATAATATCAAGGAAAATAATGAGAGTGGGAGAGGGGTAGAAAACACAATTTTCATATTATAAAGCAGCAATCAATTGTAAGTAACATTAAGTATTCATTAAATATTGAAAAGCAGTCCAACAGAATAGAGTAAAAAAGGAAGAACTGGAAATAGTTGAACTTGACAACTTAATGTTTAATAAACAGAAAACATTAATTAGTTCTGAAAGACTTCCCTACTTCATAAGAACTGCTAGGAAAACTAGAAAGTAGGATGGCAGAAAATGGGCCTAAACCAACATCTTATATTATGTTCTAAAAGAAACTCTAAATTAATATATAACCTAAATAGCAAAGATCATGCCATAAAAAAATTTAGAAAAGAAGCAGAAATTATACTATTACTCTGGGTAAGAGATGAATTTTTAATCAGACAAAGGGATAGAGACAATTACAAAAGATAAAAAAGATAACTGTGGGTAGCCAAAGTCACCCTGGTCCCTGCAGTGCCCAAAGACACACCCTTCTGTTGCTGTATTCCAGTCATAATTCCCATCTTACCAAGTCACTTTCAGGCCCACGTAAGCCTTCTCATTAATAATTTACTTTTCAAAAATACATTCAGAACTTTGGAAAGGATGCAGACTATCTGGTAACCATTTCATTTCACTCAAGTTGAAGTATGCTGTGTCTTCATGACCTGGGTGAGTTACTGTCCCCTTACAGCAGCTATTTTAGCACAAAGAATAAATAACTTCCAAATTGGCAAAATCTGTGCCCAGGTCAAAGGCATCTAGAACAGAAGTCTTCCTAAGTGATCTCCAGTTCACAACTAAAGTATTCATCATGACATGAAACTCCAAGAACATTTCAAGAACAAATCCTTAAGTGGTTTTTCTAAAGGGCAAAGAAACAGAGTTCACTTCCCAGAGTTAACTCATATATTCCATTCTTGAGGCTTTCAAAGTGGGTAAAATAAGTATGTCATCTTTTGAAATCTTTTTGTGGGCAGAATAGTTATCATTTTCTGGAACCTAGCCTAACTTCCCACTAATAAAAATGACTCCAAATGTATGAGAAAAAATTGGAGACTGGAAATTATGGAAATAAACATTTGACCACATTTCAATCTTGTGGTACAGGAAGTGATGGAGAGACATAAAGTTACATGAAATCCTGCCAAGGCTTATTGAAAATCTGTTGGTTCCTAAAGAATAGGGTGTGTCTCAAAGCTATTTGCAGCATTGTTCAGTTAGACAATAGATACTATTACCGTAAATGAGATATTTGGTGGATTGGGGGATTTCAACAGTATAACTCAAGAAGGGAACCAGAAACTGGCATTCCACAAAATGTAGCATATGTCATGGTGTGGAATTTGCAAGAGATACTCTCCCCTTCTAAAGATAAACTGCTTTTCGTCACATTCATAGAACTATGCTTATACAATTCCTTACAGATGCATTTCCAAAGCATGTTGCTTTATTCATACAGCATGTCTAAAATTACTGCCCATAATAGGATGCCTTTAAAGGAGATTGCCTAAGGTCATCCTTCTCTTTTCTCCATTATAATGGTGGTAAGCAGCAGCAAGAAATTTTAGAGTACACTAGTATGTAAATAAAATAAAAAAGTCTCTGTCTGTTTTTCCAATAATAAACATGAGTAGAGCATGCAAAAGTAATGACAAACTGAAAATGTGTGACATGAGAGATCACTTGCTATGTTCCCAATGCTAGCATTTGAATATCCTTTCATTCAGGTGGAAAGGGCAAGAAGGATTTATATAGTAGAGAGAGTACAATAGGTCCTGGGCTAGGACTGTGAAATAAGAAAGTGGAATGAACTCTGGAATATCAACATAAGAAAAACCTATCAAGATGTAATTGAGGGCATTGAGCCCGTGTTTGAAGCTGCTCACAGTGCTCTAGGTATTAACTAGATTTCAGAGAGAACCTCAAACTCATAAGGACAAATTGATCTTAGTTATCAGAGACAGGTTTTTTCCCCAGAAAATCAAACATTTGAAGTTGGAAGGGACACTATAGTCCATCCAGTCCAAGAGGACTCCCTTCTATAACATCTCCAACAAATGGACTTACGTACTCCTCTTGGCCACACTATCTCTCAAAGCAATCTACCTCACTTCCAGAATCACAGAATTTCAAGATCAAAAAGGGATCTCTAAGGTTATCTGGTTCAACCTACACCTGAGCAAAAGACTTTTCTTCAGCACATCCTTCAAGAGGTTTATAGCCTTGACTTGAGAAGTTCTACTGAGGGTGAAAGTCCTGTCTTCTGAGGCAGCCTATTCTCTTTTTAGATAGTTCCACTTATTACGAGGTTTAACTTTACATCAAGCCCTTAGATCAATCACTTTCTACCTACTGCTTTTAATTCCACCCACTGAGGAAGTTTTAGAAATGCACCTGTGAAACTGTCCTAATATTCCATTAAAGTTATTCATGAGCCAGAGGTCTTCCTGAGGAGCACCCAAACTTAAATGGATATTGTCTCACAGACAATAAGCTTCACAGAGGCTTCAAAATAAATTAAGGTAGGAGAAAGATTAGGAAATCAACTGAGGGAAAATAATTTTCTTTCCATGTCATCATTAAAATCCTGAAGGCATAATCACAAAAGCATCAAGTCAATGAAGATACACATAACTTTGGAACTTCAGAGATCATCTAATATAACCCCTTTATTTAAATAGTTCTAATGTTTTAGGAGCTTTTCCTTGTGTTAAGTTTAAATCAACCTGTCTGTCCATCCCATTATTCCTCTCTCTGTTTTGTAGGACCAAGCAGAAGGAAGCCAATTTCTCTTCTACTTGATGGTCATTCACTGAAAGATTTCTATTCACCAACATTTTTTCTTCTTCTCCAGTCTTAAATCAATTTCCTTAAAATCCCTCAAATCAATATTTGCTTAACCTTGCTTCTCTTTTCTCATCCTGACTACCCTCTCTCAGAATTATTACAGCCTGTCAGTGTCCTTCCAGACATGGGGCTCTCAGAACAGAACAGAACACTCCATCTATAAGCCTTAACATCGGAGAGAACAGTGCAATCACTTTTTTCTTTTTGAATATGTTGCCTTGCATTTTACTTATAGAAAGTTGAGGACTTGACAAGAATCCTCCCATGCCATATGGTCTCCTGGAGTCCTTATTTATTTATGTGGGTTTGAAGAGATGTTATTAAAATAGTTAATTTTTCAAGGGAATGTGACTAGATGCATTTCATTTTTTTATGAATGAACTTAAATATGGAGCCAGACTGATACCAATCTACTTTTACAAGCACAGATATATTTGACCTTTGCCTTCAATGACTTTCTAATAATTTCAGAATTCCGAGCATACTTCCTATCATGTTTTTCATTTCATCTTTCCTAATCTGCAAATAATGGTACCTAGGTCAGATTTTATTCAACATTAGATGGAAAATTTCCCTGGAAATCCCAATAAGTCACTGGAATTTCTTGAAAAGGGGAACTGCATGTTCAGACTTGTTTAGGAATGATATTCCTATTTGGCAGCTATATGGATGGGTAAGAGTTAGGAAGAGTCTAACCTAGAATGAATGTTATGTGAGTGATCAGAAAGAGATAGATGCAAGGGATGTTATGAAGATATAATTGACAATATTTAGTAACTGAGTAAAAATGCATGACAAAGAAGTAGAAAGATTTAAGAAAGATTCTGAGGTTACAAATTAAGATGACTAGAATTACATTTTCCTTGACAGAAATAGGGAAATTTAGAGGAGGGGTGAATTTGGAGACAGAGAATGGGTTTTCTTTTGGACATTTTGAATTCAGGATACCAACAGGATATCTATTTAGAAAAGTCAAACAGGCAACTGGTGATATGGGACTGGCACTCTAGAGATAGAGAAGGGGGTGTATATAGATACTGGAGTCATTTGCATAAGATGACAGGTATACTCAAGCAATAAAAGAATAGATAAGAAAAGAAGAGGTCCCAAGACAGAATCATATTTAAGAAGTGGAACATAGGGGTAGTCAAAATGGCAAAGTAAGTAGTAAACCTTGGCAACTCTCTCAGACTTACCTCCAAGCAATCACAAAATAGAGCCCCAAAACAAATCCTAGGACAGAAAAAGCAGCAAAAAGATAGGGTGAAATACTCTTTTAGCTCAAGAAACTTGGAGAATCAGCAAGAAAGGTCCATTTTATTTGGGTGAAAGGAGAGAACAGCTCAGGTTAGGAAGCATCCCAATAAGCCAGCAGCAAGCCCCACCTTGGCACACCAGCAGGAGATCCTGAGCCCCAATGTGGTGAAATAGGCAAATGATAACACTAGGACCCTCCCCCAACCCCCAAGTACCTTAGCAGAACCATGGGAACTGGCAGATTCCAGCCCTAAGAACCACCACATGCTTCAGTGCAGCCCCAGGCAAAGAAGTAGACACTTACCCCATGGGTAGCTAAGCAAAAGCAGCCAGTCAGCACCAGCACACCATGTTTCAGCATAGCCCCAAGCAAACAGGTAGTCTCCAGAGGTCTGAGTGCTGTGTGTTTCAGTGTAGCCATGAGGAAACATAAAACACCATACCTGGATTGCAACACATGTCAGACACCACCACTAGGACCCCAGCTCAACACCAAGTAAGCTGCCAGCAGCCTCTAGTAGCACTAGCCAACCCCCATCCCCCACTCATAGTAGGACACCAGTCACCAGTTACCATGGGCCACAGGGCAACATAAGTGCAGTAGCAGGTAAACAGGTAGGGCCTAGCCACTAGTACAAGAAACCAGAGATGGGGCCCTTGCCATCCTTGGGGCAGAGTTTAAATTTAAAAGAAAGGAAAAAGTCCCACCCCACTCACACAAAAAATGATGAACAGAAAACAACAAAAAGAGAATCTACCCTATAGCAAAGAATGGGAAATTGAGAGGATGCCCATCAATTGGGGAATAGCTGAAAAAGTTGTGGTATATGAATATAATGAAATATCATTTTGCTAAAGAAATGATGAGCCAGTGGAAAGACTTATATGAACTGATGCTGAGTGAAGTGAGGAGAAACAGGAGAACATTATGTATAGTAACAGCAATATTGTACAATGATCAACTTTGATAGACTTGGCTGTTCTCAAAAATACAATGATTTAAGACAATCTCAACAGACTCATGATAAAAAGAAATGCTATTGAACAAAATTTGGAGCAGCAGAAGTGGAGAACAACAGAGTGGAGGAGATTTCCAGCCCAGGGTGACCTGAAAGGCCCACGGGAAACATCTGTTGCACCTTGGCCATGCTGTGCATGACTTGCAGCTCTCAAACAGCCCTCGAGGTGGAATCTCCAGTCGAGGAATCCCCAGTCCCAGTAGCAGCGGGTTCACAGATTCCTCAACCCACAGGCACCAAAGGTCAGTGATGGGGGTTTTTTCAGTTGGCCAGGAAGGGAGAAGGATCTTCCCATAGCTCCAGCCACAGGCAGCAGCCTTAGAGGCCACATCGGGTGGGAAACATCAGTTCCCAGAGTAGCCCTTAAAGCACCCCTAGTGGCACTAATTATTACCTTGGCCCTGTGTAGAGGCCTTGAGGGAGTTGGTCTTTGTCTCGCACTGAATGGCAGCCCTGCCCCCACAGCTTGGCTGAATCTCAGCCCCTCAGTGTTGGCTTGGCAGAACTGGAGGCCACGTGGCTGTGGAGAGGAAACTGCTATGATTCTGGGCACAAAAATCTCTTCCTACTCCCAGACCAGTGTACATGCTTGATTGTGCCACTTTGGAGGAACTGAGATCTTACAGATTCCCAGAGTATACCCTACTCTTGACAAAGGACCCAAAAGTCAAGTAACTGGTTGGGAAAATGCCCAAAAAAGGGGAAAAAATAAGACTATAGAAGGTTACTTTCTTGGTGAACATACATACACAGAATGAGAGAGAGAGAGAGAGAGAGAGAGAGAGAGAGAGAGAGAGAGAGAGAGAGAGAGAGAGAGCGCACAGGGTGAATTGAATAGGATGGGATCATATCTTAAAAAAATGAAATTAAGGGGTGAGAGAAATATATTGGGAGAAGAAAAGGAGAAATGGAATGGGGCAAATCATCTCTCATAAAAGAGGCAAGTAAAAGACTTTTCAGTGGAGGGAAAAAGAGGGGAGGTGAGAGAAAAAACATGAAGCTTACTCTCATCACATTCGACTAAAGGAAGGAATAAAATGCACACTCATTTTGGTATGAAAACCTATCTTACAATACAGGAAAGTGGGGGAGAAGAGGATAAGCAGGGTGGGGAGGATGATGGAAGGGAGGGCAATGGGAGGAGGAGCAATTAGAAGTCAGCACTCTTGGGGAGGGACAGGGTCAAAAGATAGAACAGAAGAAATGGGGGGCAGGATAGGATGGAGGGAAATATAGTTAGTCTTACACAACACAACTATTATGGAATTCATTTGCAAAACTATACAGATATGGCCTATATTGAATTGCCTGCCTTCCCAAAGGGGATGGTTGGGGAGGGAGGAAGAGAAGTTGGAATTCAAAGTTTTAGGAACAATTGTAGAGTATTGTTCTTGCATACAACTAGGAAATGAGAAATACAGGTAATGGGGTATAGAAAGTTATCTTGCCCTACAGGACAAAAGAGAGGATAGGGATAAGGGAAGGGAGGAATGTTAGAAGGGAGGGCAGATTGGTGATAGGGGTAATTAGAATGCTCAATGTTTTGGGGTGTGGGGAGGGGAGGGATGGGGAGAAAATTTGGAACCCAAAATTTTGTGGAAATGAATGTTGAAAACTTAAATAAATAAATTTAAATTTAAAAATTTAATAAAAAAAAAGAAAGAAATGTTATCCACTTCCAGACAAAGAAGAATGGAATTTTAATGCAGATAGAAGTATACAATTTTCTCTGTTTTCATCTTGTGGTTTTTCCATTTTATTCTGATTCTTCTTTCACATGTCTAATATAGAAATGTTTAATATAATTGCATATGTATAACCTATATTAGATGGCTTGCCATCTTTGACAGGAGGGAGAGAAGGGGAGGAAGGGACCAAAAAAAAATTGGACCTCAAAATCTTCTGAATGAATGTTGGAAAAAAACTCTCACAGTAGTTGATCATGAAACTTTGAGTCTCCTTGCCAAAGAGGTAACCCCAAATTTGGCCTATACATCAAACGTGTGATCCTCTATAGTGAGAATGAAGACAATGGAGAGAGATGGCTACGAAATCAAAGATCAGTGCATATTTCTCAGCACCTTCTTTTTTTGGCCAAGCCATTTTTTGAATAAGAGCATAGCAGCCCCCGCATAAGAGCAGCGGTTTGTTCATTAACAGAGCATATTGAGATCAATTATTTTTTCCATTGTTTTGGTGACCTAAAGTTGGGAATCATTTAATTAGGCTGGTCCTGTGACCAGAGCATTTGTAACAGACAATCTTGCCAAGGTAAGCGTTGCAATTCTTTCATCTTAGTCAAAGCCACAGAAGATACTTCTAGAGAGAAGTTTTTGGTCTTCCCATGCGACTTTGTTTAAGCCTTAGACCTGTCTATCATTCACCATCATGAAGGGTCACCGCTTAATATCTGACTACACAATCATATCATCACATCTGTGATCAATAAGATATTTGGTACCAGGGGCGGAGCCAAGATGTAGGAGTGAAAGCAACTACTCACCTAAGCTCTTAGACATATTCCTTCAGATACCTCTAAAAAGAGAATCTGACCAAATTTTGGAGGTACAGAATACAACAGGAGACAAACTTTGACAGATTCACAGACCAGGACAGACTGGAAGGTTGATGATCTCTTCCACAGGTGTGGAAGAACCTACAGCATATAGCACAGTATATCCCGCTGTGGCTTGGCCAAGCAGGAAAGCCCCTGAGGCACCCACAGGGCACCACTGCAGGAAGGTGGAGTGGAAGTTCTGTGTGGGAGACCAGCAGAGCCAAGTGAGTGAGATCTTGAGATTATCAGCCTGCAGATTAAACCTCTATAAATCACCTACTTGAACTTCTGGGAGCCAAAATGGCAGAGTGATTGGTAAATGCTCTCTCCCCCTCCCCTTGTTGACCTTGAAAGAACCATAAAATATTTCCCCAGAAAAATCCTGGATCAGTGGGATCAGCAGAAGGGTCAAAGTCTCATAGCACCTGAGGCTAGGAATATTCCTTACACTGTAGCAACAGCCCCATCTCAGCAAACCAACCAAGAGCAGATCTGGAGCCCAGAGGGGTGGAGCCTTGTACTAGGAACCAGGTGTGTCTCAGCACTCCAAGGGAAATGGGAAGGTAACAAGGATCATGGCGTGCTGAGTTTACCTTTGCTTTAGCTCAGCTGAGGAGATCTCCTGGGACCATATCACCCCTCCTCCACACTTCACAAGCTAGCCACAAGGCTAATCTAGGGAAACACAAAACAAAAAGAAAAAAGACATCTGTTACAGCAGCCAGTTCAACACCAGGTTCTCCAGCTTCTAGCTGAAAGAACCAGAGGCCACAATACACAAAGCATCATCATCATGAGTAAGAAGAAGTAAAGCAAGAATGAAAAGACCATAGAATCTTTCTATGCAGACAAGGACCAAAACACGAATACCAAAGAGGTCAGTATTGAGACTGACAACATCTATCTGAAACATTCATTCAGAAACTTTATGAACTGCTCGCAGGCACAAAGAGCTCTGCTGGAACAGCACAAGAAGAAAATAGAAGAGAAACTGGTCAATGATTTTAAAAGTATGAGAAAAGAATTCCATGCAGACAATAGCTCTTTAAAAAGGAAAATTGAAGAAATGGAAAAGGAAGCACAAAACCTAACTGGGAAAATTGGACAAATGGAAAAGGAAGTACAAAAACTAACTGGAAAAATAATTCCTTAAAAGGAATAATTAGACAGATGGAAAAGGTGAGGCAAAGATTAACTGAAGACAACAAAAATTAGAATTGGGCAAGTAGAAACTAATGATTCTATGAGACATCAAGAATCAGTCAAACAAAATCTAAAGATTTAGATAGAAAAGATAGAAGAAAATGTAAATTATCTCATTGGAAAAACAACTGACCCGGAAAATAGATTCAGAAGGGAAAATTTAAGAGTTATTGGCCTACTAGAAAACCATGATGAACACAAAAGAGTCTGGACAATATGTTCCAAGAAACCATCAAGGAAACCTGCCCAGAAGTGCTAGATCCAGAGGGTAAAATAGTCATCGAAAGAATCCACCGTTCACCTCCAGAAAGGGATCCCAAACTAAAAACACCAAGAAATATTGTTGCCAAATTCCAGAACTATCTAGTGAAGGAGAAAATATGCTACAGGCAGTCAGAAAGAAATCATTCAAATATTGAGGGGCTAAGGTCAGGATTACACAGGACTTTGCAGCTTCTACATTAAAAGATCAAAGGAATTGGAATATTCCATAAAGCAAAGGAGCTGGGACTACAACTAAGGATCAATTGCCCAGCAAAGTTCAGCATAACATTTCAGGCAAGGAAATGGATATTCAAAGAAATAAGAGATTTTCAGACTTTCCTGACAAAAAGGCCAGAACTCAATAGAAAATTCCATCTTCAAACACAGGTCTCAAGAGAGGCATAAAAAGATAAACAGGGGAAAAGAAAAACTTGTTACTCAGTTTGGGAAAACTGTTTACCTCTCTATAAGGGAAGATAATACTTGTTAATCTTGAGAATTGTACATCTGTTATGAAATATAAAGGGGATATACATAGATAGAGGGATCGGGTATAAAGTAAATTATGTGATAAAAATTATGTGATAAAAATGTGATTCAAGCATGTGAAGGGACTGTAGTAGGAGATATGAAAAGGAGGAAGCAGAAAATGGTAACTTACATCACAGGAAGAAGTACAAAATTATATTATAGTAAAGGAAAAGAGGACGGAGATGAGCGTTGTTTGAGAGGTACTCTCATTTGATTTGGTTCAAGGAGGGAACAATGAACTTAATTGAGTATATAAATCTAAATAGCTCTATAGGTAATAGGAGAAGAAGGGGGAAGAAAGGGGAGGGGAAGCTAAAATGGAGGGAAGAAGTAGTAAGGGTAAAGGAGAGTAAAAGGAAGGAGGGCTGAAAGAAGGAAGGGAAGACTGTGGGAAGTGGTGGTCAAAAGCAAAAATTCTATTGAGGAGGGGAAAGGAGACAGGAGAACTAAAAGCACAAATGGTGGAAAAGAGGATGGAGGGAAAGACACAGATTGTAATCATAACTGTGAATGTGAATGGAATGAATTCTCCCATAAAACAGAGACTGATAACAGAATGGATTAAAAGTCATAATCCAACAATATCTTGTTTACAAGAAACACATTTGAAATGGGAGAATACACACAGGATAAAGTAAAAGGCTGGAGCAAAACATATTGTGCCTCAGCTGATGTAAGAAAAGCAAGGGTAGCAATCCTAATCTCAGACAAAGGAAAAGCAGAAATAGAACTAATCAAAAGAGATAAGGAAGGAAACCATATCCTGCTAAAAGGCACTATAGAAAATGAAGCAATATCATTACTAAACATGTATGCTCCAAGTGGTATAGCATCCAGATTCTTAGAGGAGAGGTTCAGAGAGTTGCAGGAAGAAATAGACAGCAAAACTATACTACTGGGGGACCTCAACCTCCCCCTCTCTGAACTTGATAAATCTAACCTTAAAATAAACAAGAAAGAAGTTAAGGAGGTGAATAAAACTCCGGATGATGTAGATATGATAGATCTCTGGAGAAAATTGAATGAGGATAGAAAGGAATATACCTTTTTCTCAGAAGCACATGGCACATATACAAAAATTGACCATGTTCTAGGGCATAAAAACTTCACAATCCAGTGCAGAAAGTCAGGAATAGTCAACGTATCTTTCTCAGATCATAATGCAATAAAAATTATATGTAATGAAAGGCAATGGAAAGATAAACCAAAAATTAATTGGAAATTAAATAATCTAATCCTAAAGAAAGAGTGGGTTAAACAACAAATCATAGAAACAATCAACAATTTCATTCAAGAAAATGACAATATTGACACAACCTACCAAATCTTATGGGATATTGCAAAAGCAGTTCTTAGGGGAAGTTTTATATCTTTGAATGCCTACATGAATAAAATAGAGAAAGAGGAGATCAATGACTTGTGCATGCAGCCAAAAAAGCTAGAAAAAGAACAAATTGAAGATTCCCCCAGTAAACACCAAATTAGAAATACTGAAAACCAAAAGAGAGATTAATAAAATTGAAATTAAGAAAACTTTTGAACTAATACATAAAACTAATAGCTGGCTTTATGAAAAAAACTAATAAAATTGATAAATCTTTGATCAATTTTATTAAAAAAAGAAAGAAGAAAACCACACAGTAGACACACTAGGCAATGATTATAGCAATCTACTGTTTTACAAACCCAAGGACCCCAGCTTCTGCTATAAGAACTGACTGGCAAAACTTGCTGGGAAAACTGGATAACAGTGGCAGAAACTAGGCATAGATCAATGCCTGACACTATACACAAGAATAAATTCTAAATGGATATATGATCTAGGTATAAAGATTGATACTACAGACAAATTGGTGGAGTAAGGAATAGTGTATTTACCAAATATATGGGAAAGGGAAGAATTTTTGACTAAATAAGAGATAGAAAGCATTATGAAATGCAAGATGGATAATTTTGATTACATTAAACTGAAAAGTTTTTGCACAACCAAACCCAATGCAACCAAGATTTGGAGGGATGCAGAAAACTGGGAAAGAATTTTTTCAGCTAATGTCTATGACAAAGGCCTCATTTCTAAAATATATAGAGAACTGAGTCAAATGTACAAAAATACAAGTCATTCCCCAGTTGATAAACAGTCAAAGCATATGAACAGGTAGTTTTCAGAGGAAGAAATTAAAGGTATCTATAGTCATATGAAAAAATGCTCTAAATCACTATTGATTAGAGAGATGCAAATCAAAACAAATCTGAGGTACTACATCACACCTATCAGATTGATGAACATGACGGAACAGGAAAATGATAGATGTTGAAAAGTATGTGTGAGAGTTGGAACACTTATTGATGGGAAGTGTTTGAGCAGAGGAGACTCTGGAGAGCTGTTAAGAAGCCCCCTTCCTAACTGCCCCCCTTTGAAAACCCAGATGTTGGTGCTTCTCCCTGGTAACTGTGTATGTAATGGTCAGACTCTTATCTGTCTGAGTATCTGTCAGACAGTCGAAAGCCCTGTCTGTTGGTTGATCTTTGTCTGCTTGTATTTCTTCTGAAGTTCAGGGTGCTGACTTTTTCCCCTGAACTAAGTGAATATGTGCTTGGTTGAAGTGATTTTTGATTCCTCAAAAGCTGCTTTCCTTTTAAAAAAGCAGATCTAAGAACCTGCACAGCAGGCCTTCCTCTGTATGTTGGGGTAGATGCTTTTACAATAGGTTGGGGTAAGTGCCAGAGGTGAGATTTAAAATCAGGTCCTCTACCTTCAAAACCGCTGAATCACACAGCTCTGAAGGCTTTGAACTCATTCTTTCAGTGGAAGATTGTTGTGCTGTCATTTCCGTCATGTCTGAGTCTTCATGATCCCATTTGGGGTTTTCTTGGAAAAGATACTGGAGTGATTTGCCATTTCCTTCTCCAGCTCATTTTACTGATAAAGAAACTAAGGCAAACAGCGTTAAGTGACTTAGGGTCACATAGCTAGGAAGTGTCTGATGCCAGATTTGAACTCAGGAACATGAGTGTTCTTGACCTCAGTCTAGTGCTCTATTCCCCGTGCTACTTGGTGGCAAATTATTTAATTTAAAAACACCGCATTTGATACCTGTCATCAAGGCCCTTGTAACTGAACAGGATAGAAGATTTTCCCATAAACAATAATCATACTAGAAAATATATATTCAAATGCTAAATTTTGTGGTAAAGGTGTATGGTAGAAAAGTAGGGAGAGAGCACTTTGAGTTAGAGCATCCAGGAAAGGCTTCAGTACTCTATGGTCGTTTGTGGGAAGGACTATTAAAGGTACAGGAAAATGCATGATGGTAAAAATGAGATTGGGGTAAGGGAGGTGGAGATTGTGTACAGAAAAAAATCAGCCTGAATGGAATGGTATTTTTGTGTTTGAAGAGTGAGGAGGAAATACATAGATTAGGGAAGGTTCAGAATATAATGTTGATTCATTTTGACCTGATATGATGGATGTATAAGAAATTAGATGCTTCAGAATGGAGAATTCAAACAGGGAGAGTTTTTTTGGATGCCTAAGAGTTAAGAAATCTAGTAAAGCTTTCACAGACAGAGAGAGTATAAGTTGATCAGACATGGAATGAAATTTGTCTAAATGTTCAGGGATATGGTAGCAGAACTTAGAACTAATAATGTAAAGCGATGATTGTTTCTTACAAAATAATGCTTGCAAAATACTATGGCGCTCCACTGTGAATATCTTGAAAGCTGACACTACCTCAATATGGTTTACATATGTTCTATTTTTTAAAAATATATTTTGACATACCAGTTTTTATTATTAAGTGCTTCTTGCAATCATCCCCTTACTAATAAGCTTGCTAACATTCTTTATGTAGGTAGAAAAGATCATCCAGTATTAAACTTCCATTTTCCAGATGAGGAGGAAAGGTCACATCTAAATCAAATGCAGAACAGGTGTCTAAAATGCCAAGACAGAGCCTTGTGTTCCTGCTTCTAATTCTCAGATTTAGGCCACACAAACACTCAGTGTATATATGTTTTCAAGTCATTCATATTAGCCATACTTTTGAAAACTGGTTAATGTTAAAACATAGAGAAAGCTATGTGATTTAGAATCTACTTACTACCTTCAAGAGTGCTGCTTTCACAATACTTTCTTGAACAATGATCCAGAGAGTTTAGAAATATAACCATTTACACAATTCCAGATTAAGGATTTAGGAGCTGCAAGAAGTCTCCTTCATTCAATAATCCTTGATTAAACACCTGCTATGTACCAGGCACTGTGCTGGATACTGGGCATACAAAAACATTCTCTTCTCTCAAGGAACTTATACTCTACTGAGAAAGTGGCTGGGGAAGGGGGGAGGGAAAAAATCTACAGAGAGAAGTACAGGCAACATACAAGTAAACATAAAGTCTTAGTGATCATTTGGTCAGAAGTTCTTAACTTTTTTTGTGTTATGGACCTCTGACACCTGGCTAAACATATGGATGTCTGCTTAGATAAAGCTTTTAAATGCATGTGTAACACCCTGTAACAATCCAAAAGTATTCGTATCTAGTTAAGATACCAGCCCCAAATGGGGTCATTCCACCTGACCTTTAATCATAAGATGAAAAACATAGTATTACAAAGGAAAGTAATTTATTTAACTATAGTTATCAAAATAGGTTTGCTTGTTTGTTTCAAAAAAGGGTATTATAGACTCTAGGTTAAAAATTCCTGAACTTGGCTGAACCTTCAATTTTATAAGTGATGAAATTTAGGTGAAATTTAGATGAATAGTTTTTTCTAATTATTATATATTTTATCTTTCCAAAAAGCTTGTCAGTTCCTTGAGAGTTCCCCTCCCTGCCTAGGTGGAATTTGAAACCAGACCCTTTGACTCAAAAGTTAATTTATCATTTCCAGGCACCATTCTGTATAGGCAGCTAGGTGGTACAATAGATTGAATGCTGGGTCTGGAGACAGGAAGACCTGAATGTAAATCCTGCCTCAGACACTTACTAGCTGTATAAACCTGGGCAAGTCACTTAACCCTGTTTGCCTCAGTTACTTCATCTGTAAAATAAGGTGGAGAAGTAAATGAGAAACCACTCCAGTTTCTTTGCCAAGAACCCCTAAATGCCATAACAAAAATTTGTATAAAACTAAAACAATTGAACAGCAAAAGCACTAGCTTTGTTACCTTGGACAAGTCACTTAACATTAGTTTGCCTCATTTTCTTAATTTGTAAAATAATGACTTTAGAGATGAGGAATAATATAGGTAAGGGAATATAGTTTTGTAGATGAGAGATAATAATTCCACCTACTTCCTAGGGTTGTTGTGAGGGGTAAATGAAATAGTATTTTAAACTGCTTTATGTATAATAGGAACTATATAAATGCCGGCTATTATTATTTATTATTACTACTCTGGATTCCCATAACATAGAACCCAATGCTAAAGTTCTTAAACCTTTTTTATCTTTGCTTTTGTGCCTCCCAAAGCCTTGCATAGGCTTTATACATACCAGGCATTTAATAAATTCTTGATGATTGATTGTTTGATGACAGGCCATCAATAAATATTTCCTAAGTAGAAATTTCCTAATATCCAAATCTATTTTAACTAACCATCCTACCTACCAAAAAGTATGTAGCTCCTTTTTGGGTACCTAACTGAATGAACATGGTTCTGTTTTAGGAATCATATAGAGATAGGGACAGAAGTACCAAAAGAACTGTCCAGACACCAAAGTTATTCGATAGAGTCCAAACTCAGTCACTAAATAAATATGCAACCTTAGGCAAAATATTACATCTTTAAGTAGATTTCATTATCTTCCAGATGAGTCTAACCATAAATAATAAGTTTCAATTCCTCATCCATCTTGCTTTTTTTTTCTCTTTAAACTATTTTATCAAGGTGTAATTAAATCATTTTGTCATCATGAGAAAAATCTCTTAAATTAATTGATGGGGAACTGATTTCAGGGGCTTATAGTGGGAAAAGGAACGCACCTATAGATCCCTATGACCAGTCCCTGGATAGGTGTTGGGGTGTAAGCTCGGTTTTCACGTGAACAGTCTTGGGTTAGGTAAAGGTGAGGGCTTCTAAACCTCAGAGCTCTCACAAGGCCCCCCAGGGAACAGCTGGGAATTGAGGAGTAAATCACAAGCTGTCTTGTTTTTCCACCTCTTCTCAGTGGAAATTTGCTGGGGAGAGCATCCCACCCTTGAGATTGGTCCGTGGACTGAGCACACCTGTTGTTAATTGGCTAAGGGGCTGAGACCATGTGTTGTGTCCACAAGCAAACTATGCACTTGAGAGAGCTTAAATGGGGACAGGAAAGTCTGGGGGTTGGGTTCCTCTCTCCTCCAGAAGGAGAGGGGGGCTCCACGGGGAGAACTCATCCTGCATGCTGACATGTAGCTGGTATCCAGAATAAAGCCTACACTTCTGTTTGACTCTGGAGGTCTCTTCTCTCATTACGTTTATCCAGTTGGCCACCGAAGAGCTAAGTTAGGTAAGAAGGACCCGGCAGCCCACGGAAGTTAGGCTGGACAGATAGGTAGGATTTGAAGAAGTGATCATCCACTTGAGTCCTCTGACAACACCTTGATGGAGCAAACCAGACCTGATAGCCTTAGAGAGAAATTCTCTGCCTCAACAGTAAGCTGTCAAGGCATGTGACCATCCTGGGAGCGATCCCATGTTCAGTTGGTTCATTTTAGTTTTACAGAGATGAAGAAAGGAAAAAGCTTATTTTCACTTATATTTGCTTAGGATTAAGTCAGTTATTGACAATCATATCTAAGTTTTTAGGAAGTTTAAAAGTAAAGTAAGTATCAATTATGTTGAATATTCACTTATAAAGGACTTTAGACCTGAGTATGAGGACCCTAAATGTTAAACCCAGAAATTAAGAAGTGGAAGTATTAGAATTTTCCAAAACAAATCCCTGAATATTACAGTGCTAGCTGTAGAAAAAGAAGTTCCATATAGGGGAAACTCAGGCAGATAGAAAATTGCCTGCCACAGTCCATAATCAAAGGGATGCCCTCTCTAGCATCTGCAATGCAGAACTTCTTAGATGGAATAAGCCAAAAGGTGGATACCTCTGGAATCTAGTCCAATTCTTTCTGGAGATGTTCCTCCAAGGAGTGTCACTTCTAGTTGGGGACACCCTCAGGACAGATGTATCAGGCATAAGAGGATAAATGTATCCTAGAGGATCCCCACTGGGACAAGGGTGAACTCCCTGTCTGGGATGACTAAAGAAAGAGCTATTAAGCGGTGTAAAGTTTGGTTCGATTATACAGTTTGGAGGATTGTTTTGGCCAAAGCACGCAACTTTTGATTACTTAGAAAGTTAAGGAATTGCATGGAACAACCTTCCAAAATTAGTTTAGTACAAATGAACTATTGATTCTACTAAATTCTTCATCATTCTCAGTTTTTCTTCCTGTGATTATACTTTGGCAAAAAGTCTAGAGAAATGGAATTTTAACCAGTTCTTCTACTATTAGGGTTTTGTTCTAAATACAAAGTGGACTCTAAATGGGTGAATCCAATTGGCAAATTAAGCTAAAGCAATTATATGTTGTTACTAAATTATATTTTTATTAATAAGATTCTAAAAGCATTAACATAATTAGGAAACAAAAGAATTACCTTAGACTGACAGTAAGACACCACCCCCAAGATGGTCATAAGTTTTATACTTAATAGAGAACACAGGAAAGATCTTGATTTCAAAATCTCCTAGAGGAAAAGTTAGGAGAATTTCAGGCCTGATTTAATGCTGTGTCCTATTATGTCTTCTATGTGTTTCTGTTTTGTAAACGATGAAACTAAATTTAGGAATACTGGGTTCTTTACTTCAGATATGAAAGAGACCTTATACAATAAGGAAAATCTTTAAGAGAATGGGAAATAAGTGTTTATGTTTTGCTATCTGTGCTTTGTGCTCCTTGTTAACAGGTGTTTTACCTATGCCTTTTTCTTCACGAATAATAAACCAAAAGAAACAGACTGTAAATAAAGTAACTTTTCAAAAAAAAAAAAACCTTACAAGAGGATGCATCTCTCTTTTTTCTGTTTCCAACACTAACCATTTTAGAGACTGCTGCGATGAAAGACAGATACAGAAATTAATTGAAAACTAAGATTCAGAAAAAAAATGAAAACCAAATTTGTAAAAAAATAGAATATTCAAATTTCTTTTATTTCTCAATTATAATTTGGATGTTTTCCAAAGTATTTTGATGAACTTATGGAATACTAGTTAACTCTGTAGAGTTTAATGAAAACAAACAAAAAAAATCACATATCAGTTATTCTTTAATAGGACCTTTGAAATAACTAGGAATAGATTTAAAGCTGTAGTCTCAATTTTAAGTATTGTCTTAAAGAGAGATTTCTGAAATAGGAATTTAGGGAAATATTAAAATAAGAAAAATTTAGGAAATAGAATGGAAGAAATTAGATTAAAATTCTTGTGAGTTTAAGTAATTTCACAATTCAGAATTTAAAAAGGAAAGACATTTGCTAAGCCTAAAGAAGTTTCAGCTAGCCAATCTCTGTCTGAAGTTTTGGGACATCAACCTATGAAATTAGTTTAAATTTTAGTGTAGAATAAAGGTACATTTAAACTGTACTTAAAGTTAGGATAAGTTTGTTGCAGGAAAAAAAATATTATTAGAATCCAGAACAAGGAAATGGAAGACCATCTTCAGAAAAGAATAAAAGTGGGTAGAATTGGAGTTCATTTACCCTTCTGTAGATCGTTGCTTTTAAAGAACCAACTTGGACTCCCAATTAAATATGAATCCCAAAGTGCTCCCAGGAAAAAAAAAAGCTTGTTTTGTAATCAGAAAGCAACTGAAAGTAAATGAAATGATACCACTGTAGTTTATCAATTGTTTAGGTAAATTAAAATACAGTTAAACTTGTGTTGAAATCAATTGATTAGTGAAAATAAGTTCAAATTGTATAAATACAGTTATAGTAAGTTAGAAAAAGAATTGCTGAAGATAAAATTAAATCAGAATATAAAAAGATAGATACAGGATGAATTAAGTGCATGCACACCTGATAGAGAATGATGAGATTACAAAATATCAAATTAAAATGGGCATATGGTTTATAAAAGTATAAAATATAGAAATTCAAAGAAGGAAAAGCAGAAGTAGTAAATTATTTTAGAACAAATAATATTTTATATGATAAATTAGGAAACTTACAATATAAATAAATTCTTATCAGTTGGAAGCTTACAAAGTCATAAAACAAGTAGTGATTTGGAATCTCTACTAAACGATACCTTATGGTATGTTAAGTTAAGGGAAAAATAGAATAAATGGACTTAATTTTTGAGTGATTTGAAAGGAAATAGGGGAAAAGTTATACCATGAATCCTTCAGAAAAAGTGTACTCTCCATCAGATAGTTTTAAGTAGAACAATATATGTTAACCGTATATGTAATCAAAACTTTTAATAAAAATAGAAACCTTAAATTAAAAAATTATTATGCTTCAAATAACAGAATTTTTCTAATTCAAATCATCATTAAACATATATTAATGAATGAGCAAATGGATGATACTGGGCCCTGAAATTTGAAATCTTAACAGTTAATAGCCTTGATGGAAGTTGAAATTCTTAAATTATTTAACTATAATTCACTAAGGTAAATTAAAAGTTAAATTAGTACAATAAAGAGTTCTGTTAATTTATAGCCATTAATAAATCAGCTCTTTTGATGAGAGGCAAGCATAAAATTCCTAACAGAGAAATCTACAGTTTTAGAAACTATCAAAACTTTGTAAAAGAAAGAAGAATTTAGGAATCAGGATCATTCAGGGTCAATGGAAGTTGCCTTTGAGAAAACTTTTGAGTGTTTCATTGACTGAATATTAGAGAAGAAAGTTATAATAACTTATTGTAGTGAGAGAAGTAGTAGAGACTCTTTAAGGTACCGATATCTGTATCATTCCTGTGCCTTAATTGGGCTCTAACCAATGCCCCTTGGGCAGTACCAAAATAACCGGATGAATGCTTTTCTAGCATCAAAAGGTTAACTTTGAGGAGTTAGGTGCTTTATTCTCCAAAGTCATATTTCTTAATAAAATCTGTGACATTACAGTAATGAACTTGTGCTGAATTGTTTATGTCTATTTGCCTATCACTTACAAAGACAAACCTATGTTGAACTAATTTTAATTGCCCAAAAGCCCTTAAAGAAATCGATGTGAAATGTGCATTTATACCCACTAAGACCAAAAGGGATTTACTAGAGGACTTAAGTAAGTAGAAGAGAGAAAGAGTTGTGTTGCATAAGGAATTAAGAAAAGTTAAGGATGAGTAGGAGGATAAAGAAAGTGGCAGTTCGTTTCCCATTGACAGCATAAATTCAGGGTTTGAAAGTAAAGGGTTTTGTTGGAGTTTTGAAATGGAGATTTCAGAGAGGGTCTTAATCCCATAGAAATAGAAAAGATTTAGGGTTTTTTTAAAGCAATGCCTCTTTGACAGTTGCTACATGGCTCCTTTCCCCAATCAATATAACATTAAAAAACAAATAGAAATTAAGAAATATGAACTAATTGATTGGGAAGGATGGTTTGCTTGCCCTGCTTTCAATAGTTATACTAAAGGATCTTAGAAAATTTAAAGGAATTGATTTGGGTCTTTGGGTAATTCAAAGAAATAAATATCAGTAACAAGAAATTAGGAGTGTCATCATGAATTTCTTTTTAATAAGCTAACTAAAAATAATGCAACCTTGTGTAAAATGTATTTCATTTATTGCCACTAGTCATAAATCCAAATTGATTAAGCTGAAAATACTGCAGTGGTAGAAAATTAGAGAATCTAAATAATCCTTGTATGTAAACATGGAATAATAAATATTTACACCTATTTCCCAAGGTTGTTGGAGAGAAACACATAGTTGTGAAGACCTTAGGCTAGTGCCTAGCTTGTGTAAAGGCTGAGCACTATATTGTTTAGACCTTGTGGGAATACAGTTGAACAAAATGCTGTCCCATTTATAGATATTTTTCCTAATTGGTATGGAATGTTAACAAAACTGAGAAATTATAAACTAAAAATTTTTAAGTATACTAAAAACAGGCTTAAGCAACTTTCAAGACATAGAAAAAGCCTGCACATGCTAGGCACTACATAAACTACTATGATTAGCATGAAAATGTCAGTGATAATAAGATAAATAACCTTCTAGGAATTAATAAGTTTGAAAGGTATTTAAATTATTATCTCTTGACAGGTAGTATTTTAAATACAAGAAGTCTAAGAGAAGTTGTTAAAGGAAGTCTCTTCCTTTTTTCAATATGAATATTGTTACATCATAACTATATCTGTTATATGATTATTAGAGTATATTTTATGTAAAAATCTAGAAAATACTAATAGAAGTAAATTACTTACTGTTGGGAGAAAAATATAGGAGAGTTTTGTCTATGATGTTCCTTGAGATGAGCCCCGCTGACAGCATATTGTGAAACTCTGAAGCATTGACATTTGAGAAACTAAGTCCTCTTCCACCCAAAGTGGAAAATGAAACTTTAGTAAGTGGGTGTCATTTAGGATCATTTAGAAACTCATGTAACTGTATCTTTTAATGCTATTATTTTGAACCAGCTATTCACTGTGTATAAGCTTGTGGTGAAGAAGTAGAAACAGTAATACGAGGCTAAACAGGTTTCTTGATTCTGGGTGACTGAGGAAGGTAAGCCACTCCTTCCCAGGTCTCCTATCACCAGGTATACATTTTTAGTTTATAAGAGGGGTCATTGTAGCACATAAGGGATAATATATTCAATCAAGTAAGAGTAGGTTATTCCATTCACAACCCCAGTGTCAACTTGCATGACAGGTACTTGTTGTAGAGTTTTAATCAGCTTGCCTTTCAAGTCACATCCACTGGCCATCATCTGCTGGCTTCACCCCTTTTTGACCACTTACAGAAAAAGATTTTTATTGTGCTCCAGTCTGTCTTTGCCCAAGATTGAACTATTCCCTAGTTCTAAAGCCACAGTTCCCTTTGATACCATAGTTTTCACCGAGGAAATTGTGCCCAGGTATAACCCACTTGCCTACATGGACTCTGCTGGGGGATCTCATCTCATTCTCATGTCATTGTATTCTAGATATGTTACGATGTTTTCTCTTTGGCTTTATCTGCAGACTAAGGGGGGAATGATGGTTGTGAATAGATGAAATTTGAAAATGATAATTGTGAACAGATGAATAGATGAAATTTGTGAATCAGAGTTGTGAACAAATGAAATTTTGAGGCTAATAAATGTGAAAAAAAACCCAATAATTATCAAGTCCTGAGCTTATAATTGTGAAATTTTCTGTTGAAGGAAGAGTCTCTGAGGACTTCAATCTGCTTTTTAAGTTTTGAATCCAGGTATAAGTATCTGATTTTTCATAAGGCTGTTGGTTCACCATTCAAAGGAAATGTCATGGACCCTTGCAATCTGGGGGCTGCCACAGGTGGATGTCTGTCCCTAGGAAAGCTGAGAGAATGACTTAGTGAGGATGAAGGTGAAAGTAGGATTTTCTTGATCTATCCTCATCTTGGTAAATAATAAATTTTGCTACCTGATTAATTCTGAGGCTAGTTCTGACATCCAGTCATACAATTGGCTTCCTATGACTCATGCCTGAAATAAAAAAAAATTAATGCTGCAGTGGCCCTACCTTTCTCCTCACATAGCAAATTCCATTTATATTGTCAAGTATAAAAGAAAATGAACCCTACTGGTAATATTTGATTAAGTTATACATGCTAGTATAGAAAGGGATCATTTTGAATTGTCAAATCAATCACAAACAATGGAGAACATAAAATCTTACAATTGATGTTATTCAGTTTATAAGAGATCATCCTAAAATGTTCTTTCATTATGAGAATATGATTAGTGGGAGATGTCATTTAGACAAAATGTGGCACAATTTTCAAAACTGAATTAAGAATTTTACATGCAAAAGTTGTTTGAAACATCTATAGGGAGGAGCCAAGTAGATTCACATATGCTAGCTCCAAACCCACAGCCCATAAATTTCCTGTAAAAACTCCCAACAAATTCTGGAGCAGTGGAAGCCATGCAGCAACGGAGTGGAGGAGATTTCCGTTCCAGACAGTCCTGAAAAACCAGCACCAAAGGTCCTTCATGCACCAAGCCCAGAGCAGAGCCCAGCCCTGCCTTGGACACACGGCCCTGAGAGGAGCAGATCCAAGCAGGCTTCAGGGATGGAATCTCAGGAGGTCGTGAAGGTCCCTCCACCCACAGGCACACAGGTCAGTGAGAGAGACTTCTAGGCTGGCCGAAAGGGGAGCGGGGTGTCTCCATAACTCAGGCCCCCTCGGGAGGCAGTGGTGGAGACAGGGACAGCAGCAGACCCGGGCTCCCCAAGCAGACAGGAGCTCTGCTCCATTGCTGAAGGCCTCCCCATAAATCCCCTGAGGGAACTGAGCCTGGGAAGCAGCCCTGCCCCCTCCACCCCCCCAGCACCAGAACTCAAGCTCACATTGAATAGCGGCCCCACCTGTCCCTGAAAGCCCTGAGGCTGGGGAGCAGCATTTGAATCTCAGACCCCAAGCACTAGCTGGGTGGATCTAGGCAGGGGTGGAGAGGAATCTCAGAAGTCAAAAAACTGGCTTGGAAAATGCCCAGAAAAGGGAAAATAAATAAGACCATAGAAGGTTACTTTCTTGGTGAACAGATGTTTCCTCCTTTCCTTTCTGATAAGGAAGAACAATGCTTACCATCAGGGAAAGACATAGAAGCCAAGACTTCTGTATCCCAAACATCCGAAATAGATATCCAATGGGCTCAGGAAGAGCTCAAAAAGGATTTTGAAAATCAAGTTAAACAGGTGGGGGAAAAACTGGAAGAGAAATGAGAAAGATGCAAGAAAAGCATGAAAAACAGGTCAATACCTTGCTAAAAGAGACCCAAAAAAATGCTGAAGAAAATAACACCTTGAAAAATAGGATAACTCAATTGGCAAAAGAGGGTCAAAAAGTCAATGAGGAGAAGAATACTTTCAAAAGCAGAATTAGCCAAATGCAAAAAGAGGTTCAAAAGCTCACTGAAGATAATAGTTCTCTCAAAATTAGAATGGAACAGATGGAGGCTAATGACTTTATGAGAAACCAAGAAATCACCAAACAAAACCAAAAGAATGAAAAAATGGAAGAGAATATGAAATATCTCATGGGAAAAACAACTGACCTGGAAAATAGATCCAGGAGAGACAATTTAAAAATTATGGGACTACTTGAAAGCCATGATCAAAAAAAGAGCCTAGACATCATCTTTCATGAAATTATCAAGGAAAACTGCCCTGAGATTCTAGAACCAGAGGGCAAAATAAGTATTCAAGGAATCCATTGATCACAACCTGAAAGAGATCCAAAAAGGGAAACTCCTAGGAACATTGTGGCCAAATTCCAGAATTCCCAGGTCAAGGAGAAAATATTGCAAGCAGTTAGAAAGAAACAACTCCAGTATTGTGGAAATAAAATCAGGATAACACAAGATCTAGCAGCTTCTACATTAAGGGATTGAAGGGCGTGGAATAGGATACTCCAGAAGTCAAAGGAACTAGGACTCAAACCAAAAATCACCTGCCCAGGAAAACTGAGTATAATACTTCAGGGGAAAATATGGTCTTTCAATGAAACAGAGGACTTTCAAGCATTCTTGATGAAAAGACCAGAGCTGAAAAGAAAATTTGACTTTCAAACGCAAGAATGAGAAGAAACATGAAAAAGTAAACAGCAAAGAGAAGTCTTAAGGGACTTACCAAAGTTGAACTGTTTACATTCCTACATGGAAAGACAATATTTGTAACTCTTAAAACTTTTCAGTATCTGGGTAGTTGGTGGGACTACACACACATGCACACACACATATGTACATGTGTGTGCACACACACATGCACACACACACATACACACATGCATGCACACACAGAGACAGAGAGCACAGAGTGAATTGAATAGGATGGGATCATATCTTAAAAGAAATTAAGGTAAATGGTGAGAGAGAAATGTATTGGGAGGAGAGAGTGAAATGGAATGGGGTAAATTATCTCTCATAGTAGAGGCAAGCAGGAGACTTTTTAATGGAGGGAAAAAGAGGAGAGCTGAGAAAAAAACATGAAGTTTACCCTCATCACATTCGACTAAAGGAAGGAATAAAATGCACACTCATTTTGGTATGAAAACCTATCTTACAATACAGGAAAGTGGGGAAGAAGGGGATAAGCAGGGTGGGGAGCATGATGGAAGGGAGGGCAATGGGAGGAAGGAGCAATTCGAAGTCAACACTCAGGGAGGGACAGGATCAAAAGACAGAATAGAAACAATGGGAGGCAGGATAGGATGGAGGGAAATATAGTTAGGCTTACACAACATGACTGTTATCGAAGTCATTTGCAAAACTACACAGATAGGGCCTATTTTGAATTGCCTGCCTTCCCAAAGGGAATGGGTGGGGAGAAAGGGATAGGGAGAAGTTGGAATTCAAAGTTTTAGGAACAACTATCAAGTATTGTTCTTGCTATTAGGAAATAAGAAATACAGCTAATGGGGAATACAAAGTCATCTGGCCCTACAGGACAAAAGAGAAGATGGGGACAAGAGAAGGGAAGGATGATAGAAGAAAGGGCAGATTGGTGATAGGGGAAATTAGAATGCTCAGTGTATTGGGGAGGGGGGAGGGAACAAATGGGGAGAAAATTTGGAACCCAAAATTTTGTGAAAATGAATGCAAAAAGTTAAATAAATAAATTTATATTAAACTTAAAAAAAAAGAAACATCTATCAAATAATATTGAGAGGAACACAGACTCATTTTCCAATTCAGGCACTCATGATGCAACAACTGAAATCATCTCAAATTTCAGATGAATTGTGCATTCTGAATATAAAAATTATTTTTATAGCATTTTTTTATATTGAAATTTGTGTTAAGTCTTAGCACCTGAGACACAGATCTAGAAGGAAAAACTTCCTTCAGAGCTGACTTGAGAACAGGGCTTATTTTAGAAATATAAAATTATAGACCTTGGACTTTTTTTTCATCTACATCACGATTATGTGATACTTAATGACTGAATCTAAAGCTATGAAGTTATGATTATTGAAACTTTATGTTAGATCTCACAGGACTGTAACTGATTATTCTGAATCTGATTCCAGATATAATCATCCAGGAATCCTAGCAAACCAATGAATCATGATGTCAGTAACCCTATGGTGTTGACATACATGATGTGGAGTTCTCATGGGGAACACTGGGAGAATGATTCTTGGCATGGGCTAAGATAGGAGTACTTTGACTCCATTTTCCCAGTATTACATTACCTCTTCAATAGAAAATATCACATCTTTTAAACCTGGATCAATATATTTGGCTATGTGACTCTAACCTGCAACTGACATGAAGTTGGGGGAATGTTAATTATGATAATGAAAGTAAAAGATCTTCCCCACCCATCTATGGGCTTGCCCATTAAAGGAAACTTGATTAGGGGAGATTTGTTTTCTTTTGTTAATTTCTAATGAGGTATTGGTTCTCAAAGACTGTGATACCCTCTGACTCTGAAAAGTGTATATATACTACAAGGTGAGATTTTGTTTTGGGGCATACTCACTGGAAGTGTTTGGTCAGATGAGACTCTGGGTAGCTGCTACGGTTCTCCCCAGCTTTGAAAACCCAGTTGTGGGTGCTTCTTTTTCTGGTAAGTATGTATGTATGTATGTATGTATGTATGTATATACATTATATATATATATATATATATATATATATAACAGTCAGATAATTGGATCTGTCTGTTGATCTGTGATGTATGTATTGCTTATGGTCAGACAGTTGGAAGCCCTGTCTTTTGGTCTCTATTTCTATGTTTATATTTTTCTCTGAAATTCAGGGTGGTGCCTTTTTCCTCTGAATGAAATGAATGATATATGTGTTTGATTCAAGTGACTGTTGATCCCTCTAAAGTTCCTTTCCTTTTAGAAAAATAAATCTAAGAACCTATGCAGAAGGTCCTCCTGTGTATGCTGTGATCCTTGCTGTTTCCCTCTTACTGTATAATACCACCACATTCTTTCTATGGCAAATTTCTGTAATCATTGCAGGTTATCAATATAAATATAATGTTAATTTCTTACTTTGTAGGTTAATACTAGAGTACATCTGAGCTATTAAAATAAGATGCAGATATAAGATTTGAGGTATTTAGCATAAACTTTTAGTCCTTCCTAAAATTAATGTGAGAATAATTGAGTATTGATGGAATCATTCATGGCACCAAAGTGTTGTTCTATCAATTATTAAGCCTAAAACAGAAATATCTTCAGTTTTTGCTTGAAGAAAAGGATGGTAGAATATCTTGAGTTACCTAAGTAATTTTATTTGGATTTATTATTACCACCTGGATGTTGAGCATGTTTTGAAAAGCAAATATGTTTTATTATTAACAATTTATTTGATCTGCACTGTCTTTAAATTGACTACTCATTGCATTTATACATCCTATCCCAGAATTTTTGGTACAATTGCAATTATTTTGTCAACTTTTAAATTAATTCAGTTGCATATCAGGGATCATCATCTTACTTAAAAAAGTGTTCTAGCAGAATCTCACCCTTTTGAGAGAAGAAATATGGAGGGCAATGAACAACTTAGAGAAAATAGCTAGAGTGAAAATTTTTCAGTTGGTTTTAATAAATAGTTGTAATAAGTAGTAATAAGATTGTTTAGGACAAATATAAAAATTGGGTTCAAAATTGTTAAATTTTTCAGTTTTCATTTGAATTTGCCAAGCTAAAAATGTAAATAATTTGCTCTAGTCATATTCATATTAATGGTATTAAGTTTTGAGATGGCTCTGACAAGAATCCTCCTGATCACCTCCTAAAAGAGATTACAAAACAAAAACCCTCAAGAATATTAAAGCCAAATTCCAGAGCTTCCCAGTCAAAGAGAACATACTTCAAGCAGCCAAAAAGAAACCACTCAGAGATTTTCAAACCATTGAAACAGCCACAGTAAGGATAACAAAAAATTTAGCAGCTTCTATATTAAAGGAGTTTAAGACTTAGAATGTGATATTCTGAAATGCAAAGGAATTAGGATTACAACCAAGAATCACTTACCCAGCAAAACTGAGCATAAGCCTCTGGGGAAAAGTGATATTTCATGAAATAGAGGATTTCAAGCACTTTTGATTTTTTTAAAAAAAAGGCTATAGCTATTTTTTTAAATGATATTTAAATAAAACTAGAGGACATCATAAAAAACTAAAAATGAAATAAAAATCATGAGACTCAATAAGCTTAAATTGTTTTCTTTCATTTATGGTAAGGTAATACACATAAGTCTTAAGAACTTTATCATTATCAGGGTTGTGAGAAAAAATCTACACGGACAGAAACCATAGGTGTTGGTAGATTATGTGATGAGAAACAGAGATGCACTGAGAGAATGGGGAAGGGAGAGATAGAATGAGGAAAATTACCTCATATATAAGAGATGCACAAGGTATAGCTTTTACAATAGAGGGGGAAATGTGGGGTGGGCAGTTTTGAACTTTACTATCTTCAGAACTGGTTCAAAAAGGGAAAAATGTGTATGTGTGTTTATGTGTGTGTATTTATGCATATATACACACATATGCACATATATACACATATATTCCTATGTATCTATACATATATGTGTGTATACATACACACTCAGTTGCATACAGAAATCTATCTAACTAACTGGGGAAAAAGAAGGGGAAGGGATAAGAGAAAGAAAGAAGGGATGATAAAAGGGAGGCCAGATTAAAGGAGGCAGTAGTCAGAATAAAAATAGACTCTTGAGGAAAGACAGAGTTAAAAGACAGAGAAAAGGATAAATAGAAGAAAATAGAATGGAAAAAAGTAGAAGTGATCAAAACAATGAATGTGAATGGTACAAACTCACCCATACACTAAAGAGGATAGAAAATTGGATTAGAAACCAGAATCTAACAATATGTTGTTTATAAGAGATACACCTGAAACAGAGTTAAATGAGGAAATGGAACAAAATCAATTATGTCTCAGATTAAGTAAAAAAAAATAGTATAAATTGTGGCATATGATTGTAATAGAGTACTATTGTGCTACAAGAAATGATAAACAGGAAGATTTCAGAAAAATCTGGAAATACATGAACTCATGCAAAGTGAGGTGAACAGAATGAGAATATATTACATAATAACAACAGCATTGTGTGATGATCAACTATGAATAATTTAGTTCTTCTCAGAAATATAGTGATCCAAGACAATTCAGTGGAATTCATTATGAAAAATTCTATCCACCTCCAGAAAAAGATAAACTCTGAGTACAAATAGAAATATAGTTTTCTCACTTTATTTTTTGTTGCTTTTTCTGTGTGACATGACTAATATGAAAATATATTTTGCATGATTTCAGATGCATAAGTAATATAATATTGCTTGCCTTCTCAATGGATACAAAAGGGGCATGAGTAAGAGAGGGAATTTTAAACTCAAATCTTTAAAAAGAATTTAAAATAAATATTTAAAAAAACAAAATGATTGGTTGGAAAAGCAAATTGACAACAGAGTAGCTGTTTTCCTTGAGAGCTACATCACATCCATGCTAAATAATTTGTTATTCCATATTGCCATATGTGTGTATGTGAATTGGTTAAACACAGAGACCTCTCAAGTTAATCAATCAAAAATTAATCAAATGTGAATAAATCTGTATTCTATTTGATAGGATAATAGGGACTTTGGATCATTAGATACAAGCAAATTGTGACTACAGGAAATATCTTATGATTGGCTGGAAGTATCAGCCTTACTTCTGGATCTATGTATAACAGAGCAATCCAGTTCAAAACTGATCCTTCCAGCCAGTCAAATGGTGGTTAAAATACTTGTTGAAGGACTCCAAAAATGAATTGCTATAAAGAAGGGGGAAGATGGAGAGTTGATAACTATTGTGTCTTCTGACCCCCATGTAAGCACTTACTTTGTATGAGTTCTCCATAAAAATGATCATATCAACAAATGCTGTATAGAGACCGTTGTTCTGCTCCTGGCATTTTTCCTGGAAGTTTTGGACAACAAACATCATGATGACTGCTCCTCCTTGCTGAAGTCACACTGACTCTCATGTAGATGATGATCTTCCAGGTGAAGGATAAGCCTATTAAGGAGGACTCTGCCAAGAATCTTGCCAGTAATTTCTAAGAGAGTCCCCTGTGGTTGTCACAGGATAATATATTTCCTTTGCTTTTGTAGAAATGGATTACGGAGTCATCCTTGAACTTCTGCGGAATTCTTTTGCCTTATAACCCCAAATTTTCTGCCAGTTTTGATATGAACAGTAGACTTCCTACCTTGTAACTCTCAGCTGGAATAAAATCAGTGCCAGGTGCTTTGCCACATGAGAGGAGCCCAATGGCCTTCAAAACCCTTTCTTCAGTTGGAAGTTTGGCTAGAGATGGAGTGACTTCAATGGGAAAGATATAGTCAAGTGGTTTCAGAATTGACTGATAATGATCTGTTGGAAAAGCAAATTGAGGAAAGACAGAGTTAAAAGACAGAGAAAAGGATAAATAGAAGAAAATAGAATGGAAAAAAGTAGAAGTGATCAAAACAATGAATGTGAATGGTACAAACTCACCCATAAACTAAAGAGGATAGAAAATTGGATTAGAAACCAGAATCCAACAATATGTTGTTTATAAGAGACACACCTGAAACAGAGTTAAATGAGGAAATGGAACAAAATCAATTATATCTCAGATTAAGTAAAAAAAAATAGTATAAATTGTGGCATATGATTGTAATAGAGTACTATTGTGCTACAAGAAATGATAAACAGTAAAAGTGAAGTTCATCCAGTTTTTCTCAGGAAGGTCTTAGTGCCCCTTCATTACCAAACTTCACAAATGTCTTCCCAATTTCTGTTCTAGTCCATTTTTAGCTTGGAGAAGATAAGTCTATGATCAATCCATCCAGTGCTGTGCAGTAATACATTGCCTTCATTACTCTCATATCCTGTCTCTTCTCCTTACAGTAAAATAGTCTGCTAAATGCCACTGTTTGCTGTGAGGCTGTATGCATGAGGTTGTATTGTGTTTAGGTAAGCAAAAGATGGTGCTGGTGATAAGGTCATGGGATGTACAAATCTCCAGTAGTAAATGACCATTGCTGTTGTTGCTTCCAACTCCATTATTGGTGGTCTATGTCTTCAATCTTGCATTAAAGTCATCCAGAATTATAAATATGTCCTTTCAGCACATTGATTATGAGGGTCTCCAGATCTTCATAAAACTTTCCTTTGACCTCATCAGGGTTTGTCATGGTGAGAGCATATGTACTGAGATGGTAGCATGGTGCTTTAAGTGGCAATCCCATGGTCATAGGTCCTTCCTTCACTCTTTTTCTAGGCATATGTTTGTTGACTTGATTAGCATTGATTGAAAAAGTGTCACAGTTCTCCCCATCTCTAAGGCTACTCCAGAAAAAAAATGTGTATCCAGCTTGAACTTTGGTAAGTTGGCCTTCATTTGCCAGTCTTTTTTTATTTTACTCAGGGCTGCTATTTGGATGTGACACCTGCTGAGTTCCCTTACAACAAAAGCTATTCATCTTTCAGGTCTACTGGATTTTGTGTTGTTTACAAACAAGTGCACATTCCATTTACCAGTCACGAATGGAATCATCTTTGCAAAAAGTTTGTGTGTGCATGTGCATGTGTGTGTTCATGTATGTGTGTTTCAACAACAGATGTGGATCCCTACCTACCATGCTATGCAGGCCAGGATTGGATGAAGCAGACAACTTTGGGGCACTTTTTCTAGCCCCTTCCTCATGCTAGGAGGTGAGTAGTGTGGTCCTTAAAAGCCTACTTAGATGCCCAAATCCCACTGGTGTTTTAGTGCAATGAGAAAATCATCCAATGACCTGGGCCACCTATTTTCAGGGTTGTAACTACAGCAGCCAGTGCAGATAAAGCGACTGCTTCATCACTTGCCTATCATCACAGAACTTTGAGGTAGGTAAAAAATGGTAAGATGGTAAGATGGTTGATGTCTTTTGATTTGCACATAAATTGGATTTCAATGAGGCAAAATCTGAGCAGAATCATAGGTTTTACTCTTGTAGTCATCAAAGTCCAGTGGCAAGACAAAAGTCAAGACAATTGGTGATGACTCAGCATGTAGTAGATGATTTTCATGTCTTTGATGTCTGACTAAGCTCTAAGTTCTCCACAACATCTGCTTCAACTGCCTTCATGATCTTTGGAAAAAATTGTTCTCATCTAACCGTTCCACTGGGAGATGTCTTCACTTGCTCTTCATTGGGTTTGAGATCCTTCAGTCATCCTCAACCTGTTTTAGCCCATCTGCCAAAATGGTTTATCAGAGTGTGGCCACTGAGCATGAAAGAACTTTTTATCCTTAACAACTGACATTTTACTTTTAATGAAAGTGTTGATGGAAACAAGAAAAACTAAGGATAGAAGTAACATGACAACGCATTTCTGGCAAATTGGTTGATTGGACTGCCATATATTGGAAGAAGCTTAATATATAACAATTCTGGAAAGAAGTTCGAAGACAAGTTGTTAAAGGCTTATAGCTAAACATAAGATCAAACATTGATCCTAAGACATAGGGGAGCTACTGGAGTCTATGTAATATGGGAGTCATAAGGTTAGACTTGTATGTTAGGAATAGTATGAGTCAATAACCAATGAAGAGTGGTGCTGGAGTTAGCTATAGGAATTAGCTGTAGGAGAGAGAGAGTCAAACTTTTCAAAAACCAAGGCTAACCTAACAGCATTCTGTTAATTCTATAAATCTAACTGCTGGCAATTTAACTAACCATCCCATGATAGGCCACCAGCATTATAAGGGAACTCAAAGCTTTGACATGAAGGAATTAGGGATGCTAAGCATAGAAAAGTGAAGAAAAATATGGTTATTTTTTCTGCTTGGTTCCAATATGGCAGAACTAGAAATAGAAGTGATAAGCAAGCAGATTATAGCTCAATACAAAGAAAAAACTAATCAAGATGCAGAATAGGCTACCTCACACTGGGGTAGGCTCCCTGTCATCAGAGATCATCTAGCTAAATCCAAATAATCTGGCAAGATTGCAGTAAAAAGATTCATGCTCCAGAAGTGGTTGAGCTAGGTCCCCTCAGACTCCAGGTGCCCATAATTCTGTAAGCAGTCATATTGGCAACATCCCTAAAATGCTGATGCTTACTCTTTAATATTGCTGACCTGGTAATAAAGGTGGAATACATGTAACTCTAGTGGTGCCAAGTTTGAGTGAATAGGCAGTTTTTCAACACAATTAGTCACATATAAAACATGAAATCAAGGAAAGAATACTTTTCATAGGCGAGCTTTCTTATTTAGAAGATATTTGTTTCAGTAAAATTTTGTCAACCAGCTAACCTCAGTGAAAGAAAACTAGGACACTAACATGGAAGAATTCTGTATCCAGGGTTCATTACTTTAAGCACTAAGGATTCCATGGCTGAAGGAGCCAGGTGTTTTCTATGAATGAAATGACTCCACTGCTGGCTAAGAAACAGAGTACTCACTTCAGAAGCACAACATGCTTTGGTCCTGAGAGTCAAAAGTGACATGTGGAACTGCCATGTCTGTGAATAGTAAATACCTGAAACAATGAGAGAGTAAAACTACATGTGATTTCCAAGGGCCATGTGTTTTGAATTAAAGCACATGAATTAAATGTTTGTGAGCAGATTTAAGTGAATGGAAGAGATTGGGGGAATAAAACAATATAATACAGTACTGTAAAAATATGCATATCCTAAGGCTGAAGTGCTTGGAGTTTTCCTTGTTGTACCAGAGCAGCAATGTTTGCTGTTGGAGAAAGCTTTTTTGTTATTGTTGTATTTTCATAGGCAGTTCTTTTTTTTTCTAATGTACATCCTCTTCTCACCACAAGAGACACAACCAGTGTGTTTCAACATCTTGAAAAAATTACCTTCTCCCCTGCATCAGTATCCAAATCTCCCCTTTCTTCTCTATTCCAGGGCCAACTTCTATAAGATCACATATGGATGTTTCTGCTGAAATATCTCTTCTGAATTCTCAAGTCTAAAAACCTTAATTCCTAGTCAAAGACCCCTGACTTAGAATTGTTTACCCATGTACTCAACTTTAACTTCATCGCCAAAGCAAGACAGTCTTGTACATGCCTTCCTATCTTTTCTCAGATCTGCAGTTTTCCTCCTATGTTGTCCATTTGTATCATATCATTCCTAGTAGAAAGTCAGTCCCTTGAGGGCAGTTGAGGGTCCTCTGTATTTGTATTCCCAGTCAAGTCAACAAATGATTTTCATTTCAACAAACATTTGTTGAGCACTTACTATGTGCCAAGCACAATGATAAACATCAGGGATAATGAAAAAAAGGTAAAAACAGCCCTTGTCTTCAAGAAGCTCACAATCTAACAGGGGAGATAGCTTGCATTTATATAGTACCTTGAGGCTTGCAAAGTATTGTACTTAATATCCTCTCATTTGAACTTCACTACAACCCTGTGAAGCAGTACCTATGCCTTTCATTTATTGATTGCTTAATCTATATTTGAGTAATCTAATATTCTCAATTAATACTAAATTCTACTTTAAAAACTTTTTCAAAATCATAAATAAGGCAAAAGTCAAGATTTCCCAAACACTTAAAACTCTCTACATTATAAAGATTGTGTATATGTATATAGATATAGATATAGATGTGTGTATGTATGTATATATGTATGTATATGTATATAAATTGTTTTAAATTTAAAGATTGATATAAATTTAAAGATAGTATATATGTCTTTAGTTTTTGCCATCGATGTTATGATAATAAATACTATCTATATTCAGTGTAGGAGATTGAAGATTTTTATAAGAATCTAGATTTTATGCTACTTAGATGCTAAAATTAAAAAACATCAAGAGATGCCAAATTCTATGATTAGAATAGTTTATTGAAGTCAACTTTCTAGCTATTTTTTCTTAGCATAAAAATGTAAAAAAGAAGACAAGAGAATTCGTCAAGTGCCATACCATTGCTGAGATTAGGTTTGCGTTTAATTAAGTGAAAGTATCATGAGCAACCACACCCATGTAGAATGTTTTCTCTGAAAGAATTTTTATTCTTAAAAATTGACACTTTGCTTTTAATGCAAAGTTTCAACATCTAAGTTTTCCAAAAATATCCCAGCTGTCAATTCTTAAAGATGTCTTTCTCTGAGCTCTAATATTTATATTTTGTTGCTATAATATCATAAAATGATTATTTTCCTTTGGCATTTTGGTCCCGAAAGCCTATCACAGTGCCTTGAATATGAATAGCATTTAATAAATCTTTATATAAAGAAATGTTTCTGGATCCAATTGATGAACTTATCTTCAACGGTCACCTGGACCCAATGTGAACTGTTAACTTTTTTATATGTCCAAGATGTAGGAATTTTTTACCCTTAAATGAAAAGATGAAGATACAAGTCATATTTGAGATATTTTTTAATCCCTTAAAATAGTAGCTTCTGATAGAATCAAAAAGAATTAAAGAGAGCATGATTGGGGGTGGTTCTGATCCCAAAGTAAAAATCGTTTTTATAAGTCCAGAGCATGGAAGCCTGGGTCATGAATTAAACTCATTAAAAGTGAATAAATGAATGTATAAGAAATGTTTTTTTCTCACAAGATAAATTAATTTCCTCATTTTTTAAAACTGCTTATGATTTAGATGGTGATGTGAATGGCTTGAAAGGAGCCCAGCTCTTCCACAAATGCCCTAGCAAAAATCTTTGGGCATCAGAGGTAACAATGATAAAGTAAATCAAGTGAACCATAAAGAATCAATAGTAAACTCCTCCATTCAGCTTGAGAATGAACAAGAAGACAGCTAACATCCTCAGCAGGTTCTCAGAGAGATGTACCATAGGAGGAATAAGCCTGCATGAACTCTGCTAAAGAGGACCTCAAGCTAGTAGGATCTCAGCACCAGACTATCAGAAAGAATCAAGAAGAGTCAACCCTTGAGATGTCAACAAACAGTTCACTACCTGATATATTCCCAGAATTCTGGAGCTCCCATTCCTCTCATTGTCACAGCAGAACAGAGAACCACCAGAATATCCAGGCAAACTATCCTGGGGAGACTTCTTGAAAGCCAGAAACTAGCACAGTCTGCAACACTTTCTTAATTGGAACCTGTTAGCACCAGAGCAGGCAACAAAATTTACTCCTACTTGGGGATTATTCAAGGAAAAGGACACGAAGAAGAGACCAAGACCAAGTGCCAGGGTGGAATCACCAGGCGACGGAGAAAGAAGACAGGAGAAGCCAGAGAGCTGAATCCAGAAGAAGAGGGTAATTTCGCAATAAATATAACAGAATCTCAGTGAAAAGAAAAAACTTGGGCCATAAGGACTCCAATGTCGAGTTAAGAAATTAAGAAAGAAGTTAAAAAAAGAAAAAGAAATTAGAAGCAAGATTGAAGAAAATAGAAGTTAAATAAAATAAAATCAGAATAAAATCAGAAAAAGTACCCACATTGGGCCTCCCTGAAAAACAGAAAGATGCAAACATGCTTCAGTGGTTCTGGTAAAATAAGAAATATTAGAATAAAGTAAAAAAAAAATAGAAATAGAGTGTAGAGGCCTTCAAAAACAATTAACTTGTAAAAAATAGAGAGAAGTTAAGAAACATCACCAAGATTTACTCCTCTTTCTTGACCCACCTAGAGAGAGTTCTCTGGGACCTCTGCTTCCACTAAAACTTGTGAACAACTCAAAATCACACCTCCCAAACAAAATGCCTCCATTTTGTGTGTTGTGCATCCAGAACCCACTGTCCTGCCATTTCTCCAAATCTGTTTCAGATTTGTAAGAGTACTTCCTTCTTGGAGCATTCAAATGAGTCTCCATTTCTGTCTCCAGCATCACCAACTCCCAGAACAGTATGCCAACCACTTATATCAGCATCTTGCTCTGAGTCTTGGATTCTATAATGGCATCCACTGCCTTCATATTTTCTTGTCTATCTCCCATATTCCAGTACAGCAGCTGGTCTTGTTTATGCACATTACTCTGGGGGTGCTCCCTGAATGATTTCCAAAATGAAGTAGTGAAACCAATTGTCCTAGGCACAGCGGCCCAAGGGAGGGTACATTATGTAATCTGCACTGCATGTACCCATTTAGAAAACCCCAAATTGAGTCACAAAGAGTTCGACATAACTGCAACAGATGAGCAACAGCAAAAAGTCTTAACTTCTAACCCCGAATTCTAATTCAGTTTATATGAAAATACTTCAATTAGTTGGACTAGTATTCTTCCATGATGAATATAAAATTCTCCCTATTACTCCTCAGCAGCTTCTGTTTTATAGTATACTAGAAGGGAATGGGATTTGGAGTCAAAGTACCAGAGTCCAAATCAAAGATACATTATTTACAACCAGTCTGATATTGGGCAAGTCATTTATTTTCTCTGGGCTTCAGTTTCCTTTGAGGAGTCTGGTCTACATGACCTTTAAGATCGTTCTAGGGAAACCATTTTCCAGGCTGTTGCAATAATCTAGGCAAGAGGTGAAGAGGACCTACACTAAGATGTTCAGTCATGAGACAGGAGGATTTGGATGCAAGAGACTTTGAGCAGGTTTAAACTGAAAGATTTGGTCACTGATCTGTGGAGCGAGGGAGAATGAGGAGATGAGTGAGGGATAAGTATGAGTATGAGGAGTGATAATGGTAGTACCCTTAATAAGAGAGTTTGGAGAAGGAAACATTCCTTCCAGTTCAGTTCAGGATACACTGTGTTTGAGACGTCTAACAGGCGATTGATGATAAGAGATTGGAGCTCAGGAGACACACTGGGGCTGAATATATAGAACCATGACTCATCAGCATAGAGATGATAATTAAATGCATGGAAACTGATGAAGTCTCCAAAAGAGAGAATACAGAGAGGAATAGGGTGTCCAGGGAACCCCCACAACTAAGGAACCACATCTGGAAGCTAAACCAGCAAAGGAAACTGAGAAGAGGTAAGACAAGTAGAGAACTAGGGGACAGTATGTTGTGAATCAAAACTTCCATTTCTTTATGGTGAGGTGTTAGTAAATGAAATTAAATAATATGTAAGGAAATAAAAATGTAATGAAAGCAATTTTATTAAACTATCCATTACACTAAAATTGTACTGAAAATCTCTCTTTTGTTTTTAGCTTTCCTCTTGTCTCCAGTATGGTGCTATGGAAAAAGGAATCAGGAGTCCGGTGTTCAAATCCCATCTCTGCTATGTATACACACGCACACACACACACACACACACACACACATACACACAAAATCTGAATCCACACAATTTTATGATCTTAAGACATGCTGCATGTCAGTCCTTTCTAGGTATTCAATAGATCCTGCTGTCAGTTTCTTTTTTTCTGAGACTTACCTTATTATCAGGAAGTACTATCTCTCACTTAACTTCCCAAAGAGAAAGACTAAACAGAGGACATCCCAGTTTTAGTGTTCCACAGGTCCTTGGCTGACATGTTTGCCCATAGGAAGTAAAGTAGATTGGATACTGAAGTCCTGGTTATGATTTGATTACAAGGGAGAAAGATGGAAACAAAATGATGACTGCTTCTTCCCTTTAGGAGGGATCAAATGGTTTTCTCCTCTGTCTCTTTTCTATTTCATCTCCCCTAAACCCTCAAGTCATATCATCTCCTTTTCCCAAGGAAGCCCAGAAATGCTTGGTTTGTCCAGGGGAAAGCAGACCTTTCTGCAAATTTTTCTTTCAAATATAACCTGAATCCCAAAGCTAATTGGTATGGGACTCTCTCCTCATTAGTGGAGACCAATGCCTCACACCTCAGCAAGGGATGATGGAGATGTTGAGAGGGAGAGATAAGAGAGCTCCAGTCTCTCGTCTTTTCAGGAGCTGCAGTTACTTTGGGGCTTCTAGTTTCCAGCTGAGAGAGAAGATGTTAATCCCACTTCAGGTTGCCAAAAAGAAAGTAAAACTGGGAAGAAGCTGAAAAAAACAACCATAATTTCTTGTAAAAATAAGTGAACAGAAATTATACTCTCATGAATGGAGCCCCCTCTCTCTAAGTAAAGCAGAGAGACAGAGCTCTGGTCCAAGCTTCTTGTTTCGCCTCTTGCCAAGAATTAAAGTTTTCTATGGAGAAGGGGCAGGGGGAGAAGATGCTAGAGATGTCTATTCTCTCCGTTGATGTTTGCAAGCCATGTCCAACTCTTTGTGACCCCATTTGGGGTTTTTGTGGCAAAGATACTTGGATTGGTTTGTCCTTTCTCATCCTCATTTTGCATATGAGGTAACTGAGGCAAACAGGGTTAAGTGATTTGTTCAGAATCACGCAACTAGTAAGTGTCAGAGGCCAGTAGTTTCTCTCTATATCTCTATACACACATACACATGTAGTTTTATATATATATATATTATATATATGTCTGTCTGTAACGCATATATAGATATATACGTACATACATGTGTATGTATGTATATATGCACACACACATTTGTTGTTCAGTCGTATCCAACTATTTGACCCTATACTGTCCATGGGGTTTTCTTAGCAAGTATACTAAAGTGGTTTGCCATTTCGTTCTCCAGTGGATTAAGGCAAACAAAAGTTAAATGATTTATCCAAGGTCACACAGCTAGTTAGTGTCTGAGGTCAAATTTGAACTAAGGTTTTCCTGACTCCAGGCATAGCATTCTATCTATTAAGTAATCTAGCTGTCCATATATAAGTATGTATACACACACACACACACACACACACACACACACAAATGCCAGACCTGTGATTTCACTGATGAAGGGAACTTCCAATAAAGAAATTTCCCCCGGCAACCGAAGAACAATTGTAATTTATAGTCTTAGAGAAGTGTTACCTGGGCCACTAATGTGATTGGTCACTTAGGCAATATGTGTTCCAGGTAGAATTTGAACACAGGTTTTCCTGACTTACGATTCCAGCTTATTATCCATTGCACCACATTGCCCTTCTCTGTTACACAAATAACAGAACCAACCCTTTCAGAATTCTTCAGGGCCCTCCATATCCAGCATCCAGGTTGCATTTGTGTGTGTTTTGTCAAAAACCCAGATTGCTACGTGGTGGCCTTCTCTACAACTCTTGGAGATAGAATTGTCTTGGATCCACCACAACCCTCTCTGTCTTCTGAAGGTATTTTTAGCCCACATGGAAGGCAGCCATTGTTTTGTGCATCAAGTAACCTTGCATTTGTTGTTTACTCTCCTGGGTCTCCTGAGCCCCGCTGTATTGTGCCTCTTGCACCCATAGGGACACACTGTTCATGTGCTGCCCTTCCCTGACCATGTTTGTACTGCCTCTTAAAGGGCTATTTTCTCTAACCGCCTGATGGCCATGCTCTATAAATCACATTTGTGTCCCATTTAAAACATAAACCACAATAGACACTGAAAAACAAAAGGAAACACAGGCCCAGCTTTTTTGACAAAACTCCCACACATTGATAATTAGAAGCACATCAATCTATGCTCATACAGGGAGGACTGCTGCAGCAGCCACGCCTTGCGCTGCCTGTCTCCCAGCCTCATCCACTTTCAATTCTGCCACAAAAACCCCTGGAACAGTTCGTAGGGCAAGGAAGGATTAACAAAAACCTTCTGTGAAGCCTTTCAGATTAAAACCACGACTACAGCGTGCCAGTGGAGTCTTTCCTGTTGAAGATGTATTTTCCTGAGGAACAAGCTGTAGTTGCCACTACCTATATCCCTTTAAGAAGTACTGTACCATCCCCTACTCAGCTCAGGATTACTTATTTTCTAGAAACTGAGTTATTCCAGTTCAACTTAGAAGTCCATCCTATGCTGCTACCACTAGTGATTGGAGAAGCATGGTACCTTCCTGGATAAACAAGGCCTCAGCAAGCATTTGAGGCCGATTCCAGAATGCCAAGTTATTTTCAAAACTGTAAAAAACATTTTGCCCCCCAGCTTATATAAACAGCTCCCATGAACAGTGTGGAGTGTTCTGTATGTGTTTAATTATCCATCAAAATTCCATAGTTCTAAAGTAGAATAAATTCCTTTACAATATGGTCCCCAAATTTAATTACCATTAAAGGTGCAAATCTAATGGAAAGTGAAGGACTTTTCATTATGGTTTAATGCAGCTGATTTTGATTTACTGCTATAAACCCATTTGGGGTCTCCACTCTTCATAAAGGTATAATAACAGCGCAGTCAGCCCTTAGATCCCTATCAGGAAGGCAGAAAGACTCCCTTAAGAAGTAGAATTTCTTTTTTCTTTAAAAAAAAAAATAAGTGGGTACATAAGGCTACTCCAGGGCTTCCTTCTCTCAGTTAAAGCTAAGTGTACATATCAAATCCTGAAAAGAATGTAAAATCCTTTTAAGGAGGGATTTTTTTGTTTCTTTCTTTGTAGTTTTATCCCCAGTGCCTGCACATAGTAGGGGATGTGCTTAATAAATGCTTACCATTTGACTTATTCATTCATTCATTCTGTCTGAAGTGTCACAAAGCAACTTAAAAGGATAATGTGTGCTATCCACAAAGTTGAACCACTGACTGGTTAAAACTTCCTGGCACAAGATACAGGTTTTAATTAGATTGTCAGAGATCTATTTGTTAAGTTTAGGAACAACGATTAAATTTTTTTTAAGTTCTTCTAATCTGGAGATAATTACCTTTAATCATTAAACTTGGTCTTGATTAAGCATCTGAAAAACAGTCTGTTAGGCCCTCAGCAAAATAGTAAGCCCAATAAAACATTGAAAATAATGCTGCCAAGCTACCAGGAAACCCAAATAGCTACTTAATTCCCAGGATCTGGCTTTTTAATTTTTTTTAAGGCTGGAAAATAAACTAAGTCTCAGAAAAAGAATGGAACATTTTGGCTGAATCCTGAACAACTGGCCTATGGAGGCACCTGATGGAAGCTTTCACTTTGGATTAGGTACTCCCAAAATCCTCAGAGAACTCCTTTTCCCTGGGCTTCCAAGCAATAGAAGTGAGAAAGGAAAAAGGACAGTGCTTATTAACTCTCCCAGAGTTTCTGGAAGCGCGTGGAGGAATCATTTTGTATCAGAACAAAACACAAAAATAAACCTACGCCAGACTGCAAGCCATCTGGGTTTCACCTGTATTATAGAGTACTGGAAGGTTTTCACTAAATACCACCTTTGACTTGGACACTCTATCCCAAATTATGAAGGATGCTTCTCAGTTCTCAGAAATGTGCCACCTTGTCCATTTAAAATTAACATTTTTTCTCTCCTAAGGTTGAAGTTGGCAGCCTTAACCATATACTGCCTTCAAATGTTTGGAGTGCTCTGAAATGCTTTTTCTTACATCTCTCCCCTGTATCATCACAATTCCCTTAACATCAACAAGGGTCAAATAGGCAATTGTCTGTGTTTAGAATTATCCTATTTCATAGCAAGGAAAACCAAAATACAACGAAACTGATTAATTTGTTTTTTGGAGAAGTGTGGAGTAGTTAAAAGAATTGCATCATTTTCCAAAGGAAATCCATGCTATTCAATTCAGGGCCCAGTTCATTGTTTTTCTGCAGTGTTAATTCAAAAATATATGAACTCTATGAGCTCCTCATCAACTTAATTTGGACAATAGTTGATTGACTGGTAGGCTGAGCACTCTTTCTACAGTGAGCAGACCTGCACCTCAGCTCAAATCTTTCTTCTGATACTAACTGTGTGACCCAAATTCATCTGTAAAATGAGAGGTTGAACTCCATGGCCTCTCAGTTCCCTTGTGGTTCTATATCTGTGATTCTGCATGAATAGTATTCTTTTGAATGATTTCCTCATTTAAGAGGTCTTGATACAATCAGCACAGAGTCAAAGGCAAATGGGGAATCTGAAGGACTCCATTGTCTGAAGTTTAAGTCCCTCTTTCATTTGGACTCTCCGTGATTGTGGCAAAAAGTTTTGACAATTACATGAAATCATTTTGTGTCTCACTTGATATGATTAACCAGAGGGCTATAGAATAAGTTCATCTATTGGAAAAGACATCTACTGGAAATGGAGAGGATGCCTATCCATTGAGGAATGACTGAACAAGTTATGGTATATAAATGAAATGGAATACTATTGTGCTATAAGAAATGGTGAACAGGTAGACATCAGAAAAACCTGGAAAGACTTACATGAATTGATGCTGCATGAAGTGAGCAGAACCAGGAGAGCATTGTACACAGTAGCAGCGACATCATGCCATGATCAACTTTGATAGACTTAGCTCCTCTCAGCAATGCAATGATCTAAGACAATTACAAAAGACTAAAGATGGGAAGTGCTATCCACAACCAGAGAAAGAACTGTGGAGTCGGAATGCAAATTGAAACGTACCATTTTCTTTTTTTGTTTCATTTTTTGTGGAGGTTTTTGTTTGTTTGTTCTTTCTCATGATTATTCCTTTTGATTCTAATTCTTCTTTACAACATGACTAATATGGAAACAGGCTTACGATAATTACACATGTATAATATATTACACGACTAATGAGGAAATAGGTTTAATATGATATACATGTATAGTCTCTATCAAATTGCATACTGTCTTGGGAAGGAGGGAGGAGAGGAAAGGGGGAAATTTTAGAACTCAGTATCTTATAAAAGTGAATGTTGAAAACTAAAAATTAAGCAATTAATTAAAAAATAAGATATCAAAAATGAGAAGTTCATCTCCCTTTTTGCATCTTAAAAGCAATTGTGTATGATTTTTCACATATAAAAGTATACTATATAAGCATATATAAATATATCCCATATATCAACATATATAAGTAGCTTTTTGAAGAACCATTAAGGTAGGGGTTATTAACATGGGGCACATGAACTTACATTTGAGATAGTTTAGTAATTGTTTTTAATATAATTGGTTTCCTTTGTAACCCTATGTATTTTATTTCATTCATTTAAGAAAATTCATTCTGAGGTGTCCATAGATCTTATTGGACAGTCAGAGAGGTCCATAACACAATGAAGAGCAAGAATTCCTACTATATGGTGCCATTTTGCTCTCACAAATCATTACTTTTTTTATCATAAACAAGAATAAGACTAGTGAAATCCTTTATTTTGTCTACTTTTCAGTATGTTTTCAGTTGCTTCTGTGATTGTTAAGCTGTAGTTTGTTTGTGAAAAACCCACCTGCTTCTTTCTCACTCCTTCATCAAGAATGTCTTCTATATATGTATATTATCTTCATAGAATTTTTTAAAAGATAAGAAAATAAGAATATGAATTGGTAGTTATTGACACTCTTTTTACCACTTTTGGTAATTATAAAACCTGAATATCCTTCCCTCAATCAGATAGTCTTAGAATTTAGCCGTCAGTGAATCTAGAATTGTGGCATCTTCTAAATAGATCTTCTATTTGCATATTTAACTTAGCCCAACTTCTTTTTCTGCCTTTTATTGTATGTATGTGTGTATTTCATTTCTTCTTAAAACAGTAGATGAGGCTATGATGTTAGGGTCCATATATGATCTCTCCACAGTCACTGATAGAGGAAACAGTTCTTTATAAAAGCCACCATTGCTTTATCTTTTTAAAATTTTTCATCCATTTGTTGTTTTTCCAATGTTATTGAGATGCTCTTGCTTAATTCCAATTCTCACCAAGCATTTTGAAACTTATTTTTGCTTTCACTCCTTCTCACTCCTTAAGGAAGTGATACTGCTTAGGGTTTACTATGATTAATCTTGTTAAGAATTTGAAAACAAGATTATGTTCTAAGAAAGTGTTGTCCTTGATGTATGTATGTATGCATGTATGTGTGTATACACACACACACACACACACACACACACACACACACACATCCTCTGAGGAGAGGTTTTCCTTTAGGCCATTTTAAGAAGCCCTCCCAGCTTTGAAAACCCGGATGTTGGTGCTTCTCTCTCTGGTAATGATGTATATATTGCCTATGGTCTGATAGTAGGAAGCACTGTCTGTTGGTCCTACTTGTATTTTCTCTGTTAGTATATGTGTTTGATTAAAGTGATTGTTAACCCCTTAAAAGTTTCCTTCCTTTTAGAAAAGAAGGTCTAAGAGAACCTGTACAGCAGGCTTTGCTGTGTGTACCAGGGTACTTACTGCTACACTTGACTCCTATAATTCTGTTTTACAAAATGTACAATTGCTGACTGAAGGGAATTTCTTGTCTCTTTCAGCCTTATCATGATTCACAATGGATTGATCAGTTAAACTTCTGCCTTAGGAAATGGTGAAAGTCTGTTTCAATTCCAGTTCCTTTTTTCTACCTCCTCATCCCTTTTTTTCATCAATAGTTTAACTGAATAGGTCATGTTGGAACTATTTTAATTTCAAACCATATTTCTCATTTTTATTCTTTTATTGGCAGAATGGCTATCTACAGACAGTTGATTTGGAAATGACTCCTCCATCAATAACTCATTTCCTCTATTTTAAGATAGAGTCAACTTGCCCAGCTTATGATATTCTTTGGTACTTGACATATTGAGGGTATCTTTTTGATCAAAGTATCCATAATATGAAGGTATGAGACTTTAGTGTAGTTGATGAACCTTTTACCTCTTTCATTTCTTGACCTATGTTGTATTTTCACCCTTGTCCTCTGTCCCCCTCTTGTTTTTGAAATCAGTGAGCATTTAAATATATTCTTTTAATCCAGTGGAGACACTGGTGGCCATTAGACATTCTTGTTTAATAATAAGAATTAGGGGAGGGGAGAAGCCAAGATGGTGGAGTAGAAAGTACACATATGCTAGCTCCTAACCCACAGCCCATAAAATACCTGTAAAGAAGAACTTCCAACAAATTCTGGAGCAGTGGAAGTCACATAACAATGGAGTGGAAGAGATTTCTGTTCCAGAGAGACCTGAAAAACTGACCCCAAAGGTCCATTGTGCACTGGACCCATAGCAGAGCCCAGCCCTGCCTTGGTAATGTGGCACCAAGGCGAGCAGATCCGAGCAGGCTTCAGGGGCAGAATCTCCAGCAGCCATGCCAATCCCTCCACCCACAGGTGCCAAAGGTCAGTGAGAGGGTCTTTTCAGCTTTCCAAGAGGGGAGCTGGGTGTCTCCATAACTCAGGTCCCCTCAGGAGACAGCAGCAGAGGCAGCAGCAGACAGCAGTTCCCAAAGCAGGCAGGAGCTCGGATCCATTCTTGAAAGTCTCCCCATAAACCCCCTGAGAGAATTGAGCCCCATGTGGCAGCCCCTCCCCCACCCCAGCAGTTGAACTAAATCTCACACTCAATAGCAGCCCCACCCCTGCTGAAAGCCCTGAGGCTGGGAAGCAGCATTTGGATCTCAGACCCCAAGCACTAGCTAGGCGAGTCTGGAGGTGAGGCGGGGGTGGAGAGGGATCTCAGAAGTCAAGTAACTGGATGGGAAAAGGCCCGGAAAAGGGGGTAAAAATAAGACCATAGAAAGTTACTTTCTTGGTGAACAGATATCTCCTCCCATCCTTTCTGATGAGGAAGAACAATGCCTACCATCAGGGAAAGACGTAGAAGTCAAGGCTTCTGTATCCCAAACATCCAAAATAAATATTCAATGGACTCATGCCATGGAAGAGCTCAAAAAGGATTTTGAAAATCAAATTAGACAGGTGGAGGAAAAACTGGTAAGAGAAATGAGAGAGACACAAGAAAAGCATGAAAAGCAGGTCAACACCTTGCTAAAGGAGACCCAAAAAATGCTGAAGAAAATAACACCTTGAAAAATAGGCTAACTCAATTGGCAAAAGAGGGTCAAAAAACCAATGAGGAGAAGAATGCTTTCAAAAGCAGAATTAGCCAAATGGAAAAGGAGGTTCAAAAGGTCACTGAAGAAAATAATTCTTTCAAAATTAGAATAGAACAGAAGGAGGCTAATGGCTTTATGGGAAACCAAGAAATCACAAAACAAAACCAAAAGAATGAAAATGGAAGAAAATGTGAAATATCTCATTGGAAAAACAACTGTCCTAGAAAATAGATCCAGGAGAGACAATTTTAAAATTATGGGATTACCTGAAAGTCATGATCAAAAAAAGAGCTTTTAGACATCATCTTTCATGAAATTATCAAGGAAAACTGCCCTGATATTCTAGAGCCAGAGGGCAAAATAAGTATTCAAGGAATCCAATGATCACCTCCTGAAAGAGATCCAAAAAGAGAAACTCCTAGGATCATTGTGGCCAAATTCCAGAGTTCCCTGGTCAAGGTGAAAATATTGCAAGCAGCTAGAAAGAAACAATTCCAGTATTGTGGAAATACAATCAGGATAACACAAGATCTAGCAGCTTCTACATTAAGGGATTGAAGGGCAGGGAGTATGATATTCCAGAAGGCAAAGAACTAGGTTTAAAACCAAGATTTACCTACCCAGAAAAACTGAGTATAATACTTCAGGGGAAAAATGGTCTTTCAATGAAATCGAGGACTTTCAAGCATTCTTGGTGAAAAGACCAGAGCTGAAAAGAAAATTTGACTTTCAAAAATAAGAATGAAGAGAAGCATGAAAAGGCAAACAGCAAAGAGAAGTCATAAGGGACTTACTAAAGTTGAACTGTTTACATTCCTACATGGAAAGACAATATTTGTAACTCTTGAAACTTTTCAGTATCTGGGTAGTTGGTGGGATTACATACACACATACACACACACACACACACACACACACACACATGCACACACATGGAGGGATGAAGAGAAGTTGGAAGTCAAAATATAAGAACAACTATCGAGTACTGTTCTTGCTACTAGGAAATAAGAAATACAGGTAAAGGGGTATAGAAAGTTATCTGGCCCTACAGGACAAAAGAGAAGATGGGGACAAGGGAAGTGAGGGATGATAGATGAGAGGGTAGATTGGTTAGGGGCAATTAGAATGTTCAGTGTTTTGGGATGGGGGAGGGGGCAAATGGGGAGAAAATTTGGAACCCAAAATTTTGTGAAAATAAATGTTAAAAGTTAAATAAATAAATTTTTAAAAAGAATTAGGTACTGGGGAAATCCATCAATCTCTGCGGTCATGCACCCCATCCAACACCAGCATGGTGCTGAGGGAAAAAGCAAAGTCCTCTGATTATTAGAGAGTTTTCACCTCTATTCTCCAGTTATGACTCTTTTGCACATGACTATGTTCATTTCCTTAGGCTAGGAGTGTTGCCTAGGTAGATTTATGTGACTAGTTCTCATGGCTTGCACCCTCACCCACTGGGAAAACAGCTCTCCTCTTTTTTGTGTTACTCAGGGAACCCTAATCGTGGGAACATGGGATTATGGTGTTTACTACATAAGCAAAACTTGACAGCATACAGTGCTTTATTGATTACCATAGAGTCTAAAGGAATAAAATGAAACTATGTGAAAGTAACTTCCCTGACTTCTAGCCCTCATGGAATATATAGGAATTCCTTAAACTCAGTTCAATCATCAGACACAATAGTTGGCTGGAAACAAACACCCCTAAAGCTTTTCTACTTATGGCTTAAGTGCTCCTCTCACTCACCTTCTTTTACACTCATAGTTCAGTAGAAAATTCAACTTGTTTGGTGAGCTCAGAAATGGCAGAACTCCCAGTGCCACTGTTTTTGCATTTGTAGTTCTGCCACTGGTGTCAATATCAACTACTCCCCTCAGTAGTCCTATGGAATGATATAAAGAAGTTAAGAGCAGGCAAAGCATACAGAGAGACTCCTCCCAGTGCCCACCTCCCTCTTTCTTTCTCTCTCTCTCTTTTCCTCTCTGTCTCTCCCACCACTCCTCCAATATTTGTAAGCCTTTGTGTCATATAAGTTCCACCTCAAACTGTTCCCTCTTTTCATTTCCCCAGTGACCAAGCTTGTGAGCAAAGCCAGCTTCAAAAGAATTATTGGGCAGGACCAACCCAAAGCACAGGAGAGGAAAGAATGGGGAGGGAAATTTATTGCCAGAATGACAATATATCAAATCTATAATGGTGATATAACTTCTATTATACATTTTATTAATTTGGAAGTTCTTACCAAGCTCTTTATATAATGCATCTACCTCTCCATCCTCTGAAGATGATATAAGTATATAAGCCACAGTTGTTGTCATAGTAATTTTTTACCAGTGTTCATTGTGAACATTTAATAAAAGATGACCAACTAGGACATGAAATCATGTTTTTCATTTGTTACTTATAAAATAAAGTGGTTAGGCTGAACGGTTTCTAAAGTCCCTCTTGACTCTAACTATGATGCCACCAACAATTAAGTTAAACTTCTTGGTCTAAAAACTATTTGCTTGTTAGCTTCCTATACCACTTTTTACACTACTCCATCAATGTTAAAGCAGAAGCAGTAGGGGGCCATCTGGGACTGAATATCATTTGGTATTTTTGTTTCATAGCTGCCATAGTCCAACAATTTATCACCCAGCATCCAGTCTGTTGGTGATGAGTCTCCCTACATTTAGCCAGGCTTTGGATAATGGATATCATTTGCTGCTGAAACCATACCCAAAAACTTTACAAATTGGTAGAACTTTCCAGTCCTTACTTCACTATCATGGCCATCAAGATCCCAGGGTCACTTCTATGCCATATTTAGACATTATAGTAGGGCTTGTGTGACTCAAGTGGTGAGCTACCACACGATTCAGTCTTAGCCCTTCAGCACCCAATTAGCTAAAAGTTCTTTGAGAATGAAGCAAAAGAAAGCATACTTAATGAAAAATCAAACAATAGCAGATAACCTCCTACAATGTGCAGAGAATTATTACTATCAACTATAATGGCATTAAAAATATGTGTGATATAGTCCTTGCCCTGAAGAAGTTGACAATCTGGAAAAATAAAGGTAGTAAAATCTTTGGTTTTTGTACAGAAGTAAAAAAATCATGTGGAGTCAATCATAAAACTCTTTTTTTGGAAAAGATGACCTTTGACACAAATTTTGGAGGAGATTGAAGGAAGAGGAGAAAAGAATTTGAGATGGAAGGATCGGCGTAGTCAAAGACTCAAAAATAGGAATTCTAGTTCTAGAGACATTCTGTCTCACAGGAGGTTTGTCAAAAAGAAGAGGAAAAATGTCTGGTTTTCTCTTAAAGGAAGTAGGTTATATCCTTGCTCTATCTCTCTTGATCTTGACTTCTTCTACAATGTTGGGCCCCCGTTGAGTTGCTAAATCTGCTCTTGTCTACTAGGAAATTTTCAAAAAGCATTTGATGCTATTTCAGTTATTTCTTCCTATTCTAATTCATCTCCCTTTCCCAAAGTTCTACAGTTACCTTTGATTATGTCTGTTTAAGCTATAAGAACAGTAAATAAACGTTATTAGTTTTCACATAACTTGTCCTCAGGCAGGTTCAAAAGCATTCTACTCATTCTAGATTTCAGTTTGAATGGCTGTGGGAGACAAGTTCTTCCACAATTCATTAAAATTCTTGAGAAATCTAAGCCACAAAAAGCAACTTATAAAACCTCTCTGGAGTCGTGAGAGTGAGAAAAAAAATAATGGAATCTAGAATATTGTTATGTAGACAAGACACACACCAAAGTAGAAGTCATGTGAAGTATTACAAATGTTTTTCTGATCCCTTTCATGGTAAAGTTCTCATAAATAGCCTTTACTATGAGCCTTCCTGTGGTTACTCAGTGCAGAAAGCAGCTGGATATTGCTACATTTCAGTTCACACAATGAGATGGAACACTAGCCAAAAGAATGGGGTTTGGAAGTCCACCATTATGTGGTCAATCAATGGTTTATGGAAGGAAAATTCAAAGACATTTAAATTACATGTAACGCAAATGCTTTAACCACTAAGACTTTTTAGTGAAGCCACACACAAAAAAAGGTATTTGTTGCAAACTACTTTAGAAGTTGATCTGAAAATAATGACACTATTCTAAGATTCTTATGTAAACATTTATTTAAGTTTTATAAGAAACTAGACCAAGAAGTCAGGGTCTATGCACTTTTTAAACTTTCTGCTTTTTGGTGTAGGGCATGTAGGAAAAGACAAAGAGGAATGGACTTAAAAACACTTGCTGAACATTTTACATAGAACCAATGTGAAAAATTAAGAAACATAAGGCTAGATATTCTTCTAAAATATAGCCACTTATAATCACTGGCTTACTGCCAGCTTGGAACCTGGAAAGACATCTTGAAACCTTTAAAAACGGTAATTTTCAACTGTAAGGAATTCTTGTGTTATTAATGTACTAAAATACATTTTTATACATTTCCACATCCCAAGGTTAAAATGCATTTTCAGAATATGTTTATTTGGGGGGAGGTATTTTTGGTATTCTCCTGTAGAGTCCATTTCACGTAGGCTAAGGTCAAATAGAGTTCAATGGAGATTGTATTACTAAATAATGTGAATAGCTCAAAATTCTTAACTTCACCCAATTTTTTTTTCTTTTGTACAACAGAGTTTTGTTTCATAGATGGAAAATATTCGAGTGTCCATCTAGTCCAATCTTTTCATTATACAGAAGACAAATTGAGATATTGAAGCAAATTGCCTATGGTCATGCTGATAATGAATGGCAGGACAATGATTCAAATCCAGATCTTGGACTATAAAATCCAGTATACTTCCCACTATATCAATGCTGCCTTTCTGTGAATTGGTAATCCATTCGCCAGTATCACTAGTCCATTCACAACCCCATGGTCTTTGAGAGTTGCTATGGCCCAAAATCTTAACATCCTAAGAATGACTGGGTGACAAGTTTCTCCAAGTTTAGTTAGGTTTAACAATACTTGCACTATGTACATAAATAAGATTGTCTAATAAGATATTGTTTGTAGCTCTTTTTAATTATAACAATTGATAAATGTGTCCTACTGTTCAATAATTAGTATCTTTCCTCTGTGGATTATTTTTGTTATAATTCAAAGAAAAGTTTTTTTAAAAAAGTTTTTGGTTTTGTCATTTACCAGCTTTGTGAATTTCCTTTTTTTAATTTATTGATTTGTTTTCAGTTTCCAACATTCACTTCATAAACTTTTGAGTTTTAGATTTTCTTCCTTTTTCTCCCCACACCACTCCCCAAGATGGCCTGTGATCTGATATAATACTATCAGTTGCACATTTGTATTAAATACACATTCACATTAAACATATTTTTGCATTAGTCATGTTGCAAAGAAAAATTAGGACCAATGGGAGGAACCATGAGAAAGAAGAAACAGCAACAAAAAGAGAGAGAATAAATAATCTGCTTCAATCTTCCTTCAGACTCCATGGTTCCTTCTCTGGATGTGGACGGCATTTTCCATCATGAGTCTTTTGGAGTTGTCTTAGATCCTTGTATTGCTGAAAGAGCCAAGTCTGTGAAAGTTAGTCACTGCACAATATGGTGGATATTATATAAAATGTTCTCCCGCTACTGCTCACTTCACTCTACATCAGTTCATATAAGCCTTTCCAGGCTTTCTAAAGTCTGGCTGTTCATAATTTCTTATATCACAATAGTATTCCATTACATTCATATGTTACAATTTGTTCAGTCATTCCCCAGTTGATGGGCATCCCCTTAGTGTTCAATTCTTGACTATCACAAAAAGAACTGCTATAAATATTTTTGTACAAGAGGGCTTTTTTCCCTTTTCTCTGATCTCTTTGGGATATAGACCTAGAAGTGGTATTGCTGGGTCAAAGGGCATGCACAGTTTTATAGCCCTTTGGGGGTTGCTCTCCAGAATGGTTGATCAATTCCCAATTTCATCAACAATGCATTAGTGTTTCAAGTTCCCCACATCTTCTCCAGCATTTATCATTTTCCTGTTTTGTCATGTTAGCTAATCTGATAGGTGTGATACAGTACATCAGAGTTGTTTCCATTTGCATTTCTCTTATCAATAGCAATTTAGAACATTTTTTCATATGACTATAGATAACTTTAATCTCTTCCTCTGAAAACTTCCTGTTTATATCCTTTGACCATATCTCAATTGGGGAATGACTTGCATTCTTATATGTGGATTATTTTTATTCTGCATAGAGCTTGTTTGTACATAGTCGTTTGCATTGTCTCCCATTTTAGATAGTGAGCCCCTTGATAGCAGGAATTATCTTTTGCCTTTCTTTGCATCCATAGTACTTAGCACAGTGCCTTGAATATAGTAGATACTTAATAAATATTTAATGACTGACTGACACTTATTATATCTATGTCCCATGATGTTAGATGCTAATCCAATTATATCTTTGATCTCTTTGGAATATAGACTTAATAGCAGTATTGCTGGGTCAAAGATTATGCACAGTTTTATGTTCCTGTGGGCATGGTCCCAAATTGTTCTCCAGAAGGTCTGGATCAGTACAAAACTCCACCAACAAAAGTGCATTAGTGTCCTTATTTTCTCACATCTCCTACAATATGCGTCATTTTGCTTTTCTGTCATATAAGCCAATCTGATGGGGTGTGAGGTAGGACCTCAGAGCTGTATTAATTTTCATTTCTCTGACAAATAGAGATTTAAAGCATTTTTTTAATATCACTATAGATAACTTTGATTTCTTTTTCTGAAAGCATGTTCATAGCCTTTGACAATTTATCGATTGGGAATGATTTGTATTCTCATAAATTTAACTCAATTCTCTATGTATTTGAGAAATGTGGCCTTTTGCAGAGAAACTTGCTATAAAACTTTCCCCCCAGTTTTCTTGCAAATTCATTTATCTAAGTAAAATAGAAAATAGAAATCAGAGTTCTACAAATTGGAATATACCTGGAAATATATGAGTAAATGAGTCTATCATTTAGTCTTTTTCCATTCCCTGCTGGATTTACTTTTTCCATGCATTTCTTCTAAGTGTCCTGGAACCAATTCCACAAATCTCTTATGATGGGTACATAGCACTACACTTAGCATTCTGACAATTTGGGGGCACATTTCCCTCCATAAACATGGGATGCAGCACATAAATTTCGCTACTTGGTCTTGAATGTCAGGGAGATAGGCTATACATGCGGACAAGTTGAATAATCCTCTCATGGGAAGAGGAGAAGATAAATCCATCTACTAAACTAACACAGATGATTTATTAGAAAAGCCAGGTCCTACAAACTGTACAAAAAGTTCCTATAAGACCAGACAAAAACCAAGGCTCTTAATTAACAATAACAGCAACTAATATAATAGCTAACATAGCCCATGTACCAGGGTACCAGGTATACTTTTCATTCAAATACTTTTCATTGTCTTCTTTCTCTTCTCCACCATAGCATGCTGCATGTAAATCTATTTCCCTAAATTCTTCTAAGTTCCATCTCAACTAAACCACCTTGTATTTAATGGAGGAAAAAAAAAAACTTACTTCATTTTTACTGTCTCCACAGGTTGATTAGAGAGAATAATTCACACTTTCATCTTCATTTTGAATTGGATTCTTCTTTTTTTCTATTACGTCCTCCCAAATTTTGTTAATTCTATATAAAAATATTGTTTCTTTTTATAATTTTTGTTTTGTGTATTGTCCTTTTCTTTAAAATGGATTGGTTTCCATTTTACACTTTTTAATTTTGTTCTTTCTTTTTAAATTATTTATTTTGATTTTTTAACATTCACTTCCACAAGATTTTAAGTTTTGAATTTTCAACCCTACCCTCTCCTTCCCAATCCCCAAGCAAGAATGCAATCTGATACAGACTATACACGTACAATTATATTGAACATATTTTTACATTACTCATGATATAAAGAAGAGTTAGAACTAATGGGAGGAACCATGAGAAAGAATAAACAAAACAGAGCAAAACAACAAAAGGAAAGGAGAATGAATAGTATGCTTTCAACTGTATTCTGACTCCAAAGTCCTTTCTCTGTATGTGGATAGCATTCCCCACCATTAGTCTTTTGGAGCAGAGCTAAGTCTGTCAAGATCAGTCATTACACAGTGTGGCTGTTACTGCCTACAATGTTCTCCTGGTTCTGCCCATTCTATTCTGCATCAGTTCATATAAGTCTTCTCAGGTTTTTCTGAAGTCTGCCTATTTCTCACTTCTTATAGCACAATGGTATTCCATTACATTCCTGTATCACAACTTGTTCAGCCATTCCCCAATTAATGAACATTCCCTCAATTTCCAATTTTTTGCCACCCCAAAAAGAGCTGCTATAAATATTTTTGTACGTGTGGGTCCTTTTTCTGTTTTAATGATCTCTTTGGGTTACAGCACCAGAAGTGATATTGCTGGGTCAACGGGTGTAATAACAATTTAAATGGAAAAATCTTTCTCACTCATTAACAGGCTCATGTGACCTGCTTAAATCACCTAGAAGCTTAAGTCCCATGTGGTGGGAGGAGCTTGTTGAACAGGTGGAACAGGAAGGCTGGAGCAGAACTGGGAGGAAGTGAATGAGTGTGGTCAGGAAAGAGGAGAGAGGATGCAGGCAAGGACAGCAAGGTTCAGACTCGTGTGTGTTTGCTTGTGAGAAGGCCCTGGAAGAATGGAGGAGAATTGGGAATGGCTTTGCCTCTGCAGTGATCATATTTATTGACTTCTTGGTCACTGTGATGGATTTTGCTTTCTGGTTCTGGAATTTGGCTTTCTGGTGTCTAAACAAATGTTTTTCTTCTACCTTCTATATGGAGAGTCTTCTATATTTTGCAATTGAGAACTACTCCAGTATATTCATAGTCACCACTCGTGCTGTGAATATTGCCTTGACGATATAAGGGGTATGCCCAGTTTTATAGCTCTTTGGGCATAGTTCCAAATTCCTTTCCAGAATGGATGAATCACTTCACAACTCCACCAACAATGCATCTTCTCCAACATTTATCATCTTTCTGTTTTGTCATATTAGCCAATCTAATAGGTATGATGTGCTATCTCAGAATTGTTTCGATTTGCACTTCTCTAATCAATAGTGATTTGGAGCATTTTTTCATATGATTATAGACAGCTTTAAAACTGCCTATTTATATCCTTTGATCATTGTATTTCTGAGAATAGCTGTCATTCACAGTTGATCACTGTACAATATTGCTATTAGTGTGTACAATATTCTCCTGCTTCTGCTTACTTGATTTTTGTTTGCTTCCTATAAGTCTTTCCAGGTTTTGCTTGCAGATAAGACCTAAGTGATGAAACACTCACAAACTCCTAAGATAGAGCATAATGCTTTTAAATATCTCTAACTACTGGGCAGCCAGGTGGAGCAGAGAGCAGTTAGATGTCACAAAAGATAGAGTGCCAGACCTGGAGTCAGGAAGACCAGAGTTTAAATCTGGCCTCAGACACTTACTAGCTGTGTGACCCTAGGCAAATCACTTGACCCTGTTTCTCTAAGTTTCCTTATCTGTAAAACAAGCTGGAGAGGATATGTCAAACCACTACTGTATCTTTGCCAAGACAACATCAAATGTGGTCATGAAGATTTGAACATGACTGAAAAAACCAACAATGACAAAAAATCACTAGGAAATTTTTATTTATATAAAGCAAAAAAAGTGTTTCTTTGTAACTTATGTCCATTGTTTGCAATATCACACTCTAAGTCAGAGTAAGTTAAATCCATCTTCCATATCCATAATAGACTTACAAACACTTGATGATGCTTGCCATGCTTCACCTGCCCTGGCTTTTCATATTTTCATTTTTTTCAACAGATCCTTGTAAAGTGTGATCCCCAGTCATCATACAATCCTGGTCAACTTTCTCTAAACATGCCTCCATTTCTTGGTGCCTAAAAATGGTTCCCACAACTGAACCTGATCTTCTAGATACTTCTTGTCACAGAACCACATAACTCTTACTTCTGTCATTAGGGACATTATGTCACTAAGATATTGTTAAGACATATTTTTTTGTCTATAGTGATCTAGTGCTGAATCCTACTGAGCTTTAAGTACACTAAACAGCCCCAGGAATTCTTTATCTGCATCTGTTTCATCCTGTGCTTGCACTGTACTTTTCAGACCAAGTGTGAGTCTTCACATTTATCACTATTGAATAAGGTGTAGACCATCAGTCAATCTAGCACTACTACTATCAGTTCTTATCATTCTAACAGGTTTATGTCATCACAGCCAAAATACGTGACCACAGTTATCATGATCATCACTATTAAACAATGTATAGTTATCACCCAAAAAGGATGGGTGAAGGGTCACATGACTAGTAAGTGTCAAGTGTCTAAGGTGAGATTTGAACTCAGGTCCTCCTGACTCCTGCACTGGTGCTCTATCCACTGCACCACCTAGGTGCCCCTAGAGGGAAGAATGGAAATTTTGCTTCCTGAAAGAGATCCCAAAAGGAAAACTCCTAGGAATATTTTAGCCAAATTTCAGAGTTCCTAGGTCAAGGAATAAATATTACAAGCATCCAGAAAGAAACAATTCAAGTACTGTGGAAACACAATCAATATAAATCAAGATTTAGCAGCTTCTACATTAAGGGATTGATGAGCTTGGAATATGATATTCCTGAGGTCAAAGGAACTAGGATTAACACCAAGAATCACCTATCCAACAAAGCTGAATATAATCTTCAGGGAAAAAAAATGGACATTCAAGGAAAAAATGGACATTCAAGGAAATAAAGGACTTTCAAGCATTCTTAATGAAAAGACCAGAGCTGAATAGAAAATCTGACTTTCAAATACAAAACTCAAGAGAATCATGAAAAAGTAAACAGGAAAGAGAAATCATAAGGGACTTTATTAAAGCTGAACTGTCTACATTCATACATGGAAAGATGATATTTGTAACTCATGAGACTTTTCTCAGTATTAGGATAGTTGTATGGAATAGATAGATAGATAGATAGATAGATAGATAGATAGATAGATAGATAGATGGCACAGGGTGAGTCATATATGAAGAGATGATATCTAAAAAATTAAGGGGTGAGAGAAATATATTGGCAGAAGGAGAAAGGGAGAGATAGAAGGGGTAAATCATCTCATATAAAAGAAATAAGAATGGGGAGGAAGAGAGAGGAGGTAAGAGGGAATGAGTGAACCTTACTCTCATCTGATTTGGATTAAGGAAGGAATAACACACACTCAATTGAGTATGGAAATCTATCTTACTCTCCATGAAAGCAGGGGTGAAAGGGATAAGAGAGGGAATGATAGAAGGGAGGGCAAACAGGGGTAGGGAGGTAATCAAAAACAAAAACTTTTGAAGAGGGGCACGTTCAAAGGAGAGAATAGAATAAATGGGGGTGGGATAGAATGTAATGAAATACAGTTAGTCTTTCACAATATGACTATTATGGAAGTATTTTGCATGATTACACATGTATAACCTATATTGAATTACTTGCCTTCTCAAGGAGGGTAGGGAGGGAGAAAGAATGTGGAATTCAAAGTTTTAAAAAGCAATGTTAAAAAGTGTTTTTACATGCAACTGAGAAAAAAATATGCAGGCAATGGGGCATAGAAATATATCTTACCCTACATGAAAATAGAAAGGAAGGGGACAAGATAAAGAGAGTGGTGAGAGAAGGTAGGGCAGATTGGGAAAAGGTATAAGCAGAATCCAACTATATTGGGACGAGGGGAGGGAAGAGATTGGATGAAAATTTGGAACTCAAAATCTTTTGGAAGTGAACATTGAAAACTAAAAAATAATTAACTAATTAATTAATTTTTTAAAAAAGAAAAATCTGGAGACTTGGGTTCTAGTCCTGGTTCTACTACTAATTCCCCTATGGACCTCAGTTTCTTCACCTGTAAAGAAAGGAGATGGATGAACTGATCTCAAGGCCCTTTCTTGCTTAAAAAAAGAAAACTTATGCTGTTAAAAAGTATAGATCATTTCCTATGACAAACAACAAGAGATTGGAATCTCCTCTCAAGTCTCCTGATTCCCTAGGGGGCCCATCTAGTTACGCATGTTGCCAACAGCCAAATCACTGTCATGCCTTGTCAAAGGGGCTAGTGGCCACCAAGAGAGCCAAGGATGGAGATTCTCCCTGGGAACAAGATGAGAAAAGAGGAAAAGGGAAGCGCAGGACTCTGGCCAAGGTATACCTCATGTGACAATGAGCCCCTGTGGTGCTTGCAGGGCTTCCTTTTGATAATATCCTTGATTTGAGACTTGGGAATCCCAGTGGCTAAATTGTTTTCAAATAAATGCCATGCAGGTCTCTGGAGGAAAAAAAAGAATACATCTCCTGGGTAGAGCCAAGATCTAGGAGTAGCCAGGAAGTTGCCTTAGCTGTCCCCAGTTTTCCCCAGAAACATTAAATCAAGCCTCTAAATAGATTCTGGAGAGAGAGAACCCACAAAAAATGGAGTGAAGCAATTTTCCAGTTCAAAATAACTTGGACGGTCTCTAGGAAAGATTTGGGTCTTAGGAAAAACTTCCTTCATTGTCTCACTTAGGTAAAAGGAGAATGCAGCCTAGTAGTGTCCAGATAATCCAATGGGAACCTCTTAGCCACAGCACAGACCAGCAACCAAGGCCCCTCAGACCTGATTCAGCAAGCAAGTGTCACAGCAGGTCAGCTGTGAGGACTCAAGTCCCAGTGCAGAAGGCAAAATGCCAGACTTGAAACACTGGCACAATTAGTCTGGGCTACCTCAGGACAATGGGCAAGCCACCAACATTTGAGTCTCTAGTGTGGAAAGCTAGTGACCAGGTCTCTGGCCTCCAGCAGAAGAAGCTTAGGCTAGAGGAGCAGAGTTGTGCCAGGAGCAGAGTTCAACTTTAAAAGAGGAACCAGAACTCAAAAAGAAACACAGAAAGCTATGGTGACAGGGAAGATCAAAATACAAACTTAGAAGAGGACAACAATATCAAAATGCCTACATGTGAAGCCTCAAAGAAGAAGATAAACTGGTCTCAAATGCAAGAAGTCCTCCTGATAGAACTCAAAAATGATTTTTAAAATCAAGTAAGAGAGTTAGAAAAAAACTTGAGGGGAAAAAATGAAAATTACACAAGAGAATTATGAATAAAAGAGTCAACAGATTAGAAAAGGAAGCACAAAAATTGAAGAACATAATTCCTTAAAAAATAAAATTAGGCAAGTGGAAGCTAATGATTCTATGAGATATCAACAATCAAACAAAATAAGAAGAAGAAAGAAGAAAATATAAAATATCTCCTTGGGAAAACAACTGATCCAGAAAATAGATCCAGGAGAGAGAAATTAAGAATTACTGAACCAGTGAAAGCAATGATCAAAAAAAAAAAAAAAAACAGCCTACATATCATCTTCCAAGAAAATATCAAGAAAAACTGCCCTCATGTCCTAGAACCAGAGGGTAAAATCATCATTGAAAGAATCCACTGATCACCTCATGAAAGACATCCCAAAACGAAAACTTCAAGCAATATTATAACCGCATTCCAGAACTATTCATGCAAAGAGAAAATATTGCAAGTCATCAGAAAGAAAGTTTAAATATGAATCTACAATAGAGATTACACAGGATTTAAGAACTTCTACATTTAAGGAGTAGAGAGGGCTTGGAGTATGATATTCTGGAAGACAAAGGATCTTGGGTTACAACCAAGAATCAACTCCCCAGAAAAATTGAGCATGATCTTTTGTGGAGGGTGGGAAGTTAGATATTAAATGAAGTAGGGGACTTTCAAATTTTCCTGATGAAAAGACCAGAGGTAAACAGAAAATTCAGTCTTCAAATACAAATCAAGAGAAGCAAAAAAGATGAAAAGAAAAAATGTTATTCAATAAGATTAAACTGTTTACATCTCTACACTTAAGGATGATTCTTGTAACTCTTGAGCACTGCATCTCTATTAGGGCAGTTAGAGGTATACATAGACAGAAGGTGTGAGTATAAGTTGACTTTGAAATGATTATACAAAAAAAATTAAGAGGTGAAAAAAAGAATTGTACTGGGAGAAGAGGACAGGGTAGGGAGAACAGGATAAATTACATCACATGAAGAAGTGCAAAAGACCTGTTACAGTACTGGAAAAGAAGGGAGGGGGTAACCATTGTTTGAACCTTACTCTCATCAGATTTTGCTCAAAGGAGGAATAACATACACACACAGCTGGATATAGAAATGTATCTTACACTACAGGGAAATCAGAGGAGAAAGGGTAAAGAAAAGGGAAGGGTAGGGCTGATATAACAGAAGGCAGAATGGAGGACAGAAGTAGAAGGGAAAAGGGAAAAAGAGGGAATCTAAGAGAAGGGAGGGGATGTTGAGGGAGGTGGTGGTCAGAAACAAAATTCTGGTACAGAGGGAAAGAGTGAAAGGAGAAAGAAAACTATAAACAGGGGGGAAACAGGATGGAGGAAAATACACAGTTAGCAATCATAACTTTGAATGTGAATTGGATGAACTCCTCAATAAAACAGAAGTGGATAGCAAAGTAGATTGAAAACAAGAATCCTATGATATGTTGTTTTCAAGAAACACTTTTAAGATACATATAGAGTAAAGGTAAAAAGCTGGAGTAGAAGATATTATGCTTCAGTTGAAGCAAAAAAAAAAAAAGTAAAAGTAGCAATCCAGATCTCAGACAAAGCAAGAGTCAAAATAGATATAATGAACAGAGATAAGGAAGGAAACTGCATCTTTTTAAAAGGTGCCTTACACAATGAGGTAATATCAATACTAAACATATATGTAACAAGTGGTATAGTATCAAATTTCTTTGAAAAGTTAAGTGACCTACAGGAAGAAAATGCAAAAATGTATTAGTGGGGGACCTCAACTTCTCCCTCTCAGAATTAGATACATTTAACCACAAAACAAAAGAAAGAAGTTAAGGAGGAGAATATGATTCAGGAAAAGCTAGATATGATAGACCTCTGGTGAAAACTGAATGGGGACAGAAAGAATATACTTTTTCTCAGCAATACATGGCACCTACACAAAAATTGACCATGTAGTAGGGCGTAAAATGCTCACAATCCAATGAAGAAAGGCAGAAATATTAAATGCATCTTTTTCAGAACATGATGCAATAAAATTATATGTAATAAAGTGCCATGGAAAGATGGATTAAAAATTAATTGGAAATTAAATACTCTAATCCTAAAGAATAAGTGGGTCAAACCACAAATCATAGAAACAATCAATAATTTCATCAAACACAACACTAATGGCACAACATACCAGAACTTATGGGTTGTAGCCAAAGCAGCTCCTAGGAGAAAACTCATATCTCTAAATACTTACATGAACAAAATAGAGAAAGAGGAAATCAATGAACTGGGCATGCAACTAAAAAAACTAGGAAAGGGAGAAATTAAAATCTCAAAATAATATCAAAATAAAATTTCTGAAAATCAAAGAAGAGATTAATAAAATTGAAATTAAGAAAACTATTGAATTAATAAACAAAACTAAGCTGGTTTTATAAGGAAGAAATAAAATAGGGCAGAGCCAAGACGGCACAGTAGAAAGACACAGTTACTCTAGCTCTCCCCATAGCCCATAAAATGTCAGCAAAAAATGACCCTAAACAAATTTTAGAGCAGCAGAAGTCAAAAACAATAGAGTGAAAGAGATTCCCAGCCCAAGACAGCCTGGAAGGCAGACAGAAATTGCACTGGGCATGGACCAGAGTGCAGCACTTGGAATTCAGACCAGCCTTGGCCACACAGCATCCACAAGAACAGAACCAGAACAGGGTTCAGGGATGGAATCCCTGGCAGCAGCTGCAGTTCCCAGATTGTTCAACTCAAAAATGTCAAAAACAACTTTAAAGATCCTGGACAGAAAAGCTTTTGGTAGTGCCCAGACCAGAGTGAGTCTGGAGACCAGAAGAGGAGTAAACTCCTCTCCTTTGATTGTGCCACCTTGGAGGAACTGAGAACATACAGGTCTCCATAGTATACTCTCCTCTTGACAAAGGACTCAAAAGTAAAGTAACTGCCTTGGAAAATGTCCAAAAAAGGGGGGGTTGGGAAAGATAAGACTATAGAAGGTTGCTTTCTTGGCAAACAGGAATTTTCTTCCATTTTTTTGAATGAGGAAGAACAATGCTTACCATCAGAGGAAGACCTAAAATTTGAGGCTTCTGCATCCAAAACCTCCAAAATAAATTTGCAATGGTCTCTGGCCATGGAAGAGCTCAAAAAAGATTTTGAAAATCAAGTAACAGAAGTGGAGGAAAAATTGGAAAGAGAAATGGGAGCAATACAAGAAAATCATGAAAAGCAAGTCAACAGCTTGCTAAAGGAGACCCAAAAAATGCTGAAGAAAATAACACCTTCAAAAGTAGGCTAACTCAACTGGCAAAAGAGGTCCAAAAAGTCAATGAGGAGAATACTTTACAAAGGAGAATTAGCCAAATAGAAAAGGAAGTTCAAAAGCTCACTGAAGAAAATAGCTCTTTAAAAATTAGAATGGATCAGATGGAAGCTAATGATTTTATGAGAAACCAAGAAATTATAAAACAAAACCAAAAGAATGTAAAAGTAGAAGACAATGTGAAATATCTCATTGGAAAAACAACTGACTTGGAAAATAGATCCAGGAGAGACAATTTAAAAATTATAGGACTATGTGAAAGCCATGATCAAAAAAAAAAAAAAAGAACCTAGACATCATCTTTCATGAAATTATCAAGGAAAACTGCCCTGATATTCTAGAACCAGAGGGTAAAATAAATATTGAAAGAATTCACCAATCACCTTCTGAAAGAGATCTGAAAAGAGGAACTCCTAGGGATATTGTAGCCAAATTCCAGAGCTCCCAGGTCAGGGAGAAAATATCACAAGCAGCTAGAAAGAAACAATTTGAGTATTGTGGAAATACAATCAGGATAACACAAGACCTAACAGCTTCTACATCAAGGGATCAAAGAACTTGGAATATGATATTCCAGAAGTCAAAGAAACTAGGATTAAAATGAAGAATCACCTACCCAGCAGGGAAAAAAGTGGTCACTCAATGAAATAGAGGACTTTTAAGCATTCTTGATGAAAAGACCAGAGTTGAATAGAAAATACAGAGAGCACAGGGTGAGTTGAATAAGAAGGGATAGTATCTAAAAAATAAAATTAAGGGGTGAGAGAGGAATATATTGGGAGGAGAAAGGGAGAATTGGAATGGGGCAAATTATCTCTTTAAAAGAGACAAGAAAAATTTTTAATGGAGGAAAAAAGGGGAGAGGTGAGAGGAAAAGTGAAGCTTTCTCTCATCACATTTAGCTTAAGGAGGGAATAAAATGCACACTCAATTTGGTATGAAAATCTATCTTACACTGCAGGAAACTAGGGGAGAAGGCGATAAGTGGGGTGGGAGGATGACAGAAGTGAGGGGAAATGGGAGGAGGGAGTAATTAGAAGTAAACACTTTTGGGGAGGCACAAGGTCAAAAGAGAGAATAGAATAAAGGGGGGCAGGATAGGATGGAGGGAAATATAGTTAGTCTTATACAACATGAATATTATGGAAATCTTTTGCAAAACTATACATATATAGCTTATATTGAATTACTTGCCTTCTCAGTGGGGATGGGTGGGGAGGGAGGAAGGGAGAGAAGTTGGTACTCAAATTTTTAGGAACAAATGTTGAGAATTGTTTTTGTATGCAACTGGGAAATAAGAAATACTGGTAACAGGCTATAGAAATCAATCTTGCTCTATGAGAAAAGAGAGAAGACAGGGATAAGGGAAGGTGGGGGGTGATGCAAGGGAGGGCAGATTGAAGGAAGAGGTAATCAGCTTTTTGAGATGGGGGAGGGGAGAAATGGGGAGAAAATTTGGAAATTTTGTGGAAATGAATGTTTAAAACTAAAAAAAAATAAACATTTAAAAAAGAAAATACTTAAGTCTTTGTTTAATCAAATTTTTTAAAAAGAAAGAAAATGAAATTACAAGTATCTAAAATGAAAAGCATGAATTTAACACCCCTGAAGGAGGAGTTATTTTGTCCTATATCAATAAATCTGACAATACAAGTGAAATGGATGAATATTTCCAAAAATGTAAATTCTGACTACGAAATAGAGTCATGGATCAGTGGAAATAGGTTAGGCACGTAAGGCACTGTAGTGAATGACTGCAGTAATCTACTATTTGATAATCCAAAGACTTCAGCTTCTGTGATAAGAACTTACTATTTGACAAAACTGCTGGAAAAACTGGAAAATAGTGTGATAGAAATTAGGCATAGGCCAACATCTCACACCCTATAAGAAGATAAGTTTTTAATGGGTACATGATTTAGACATAAAGGTTATACCATGAACAAAGTGCAAGAACATGGAATAGTTTACCTGTCAGAATTATGAAGAAGGGAAGAATTTATGGCTAAACAAGAGATAGAGAAATTATGAAATGAAAAATGGATAATTTTGATTCCATTTCCACAAACAAAACCAATGCAACTAAGATTAGAAGGAAAGTAGAAAGCTGGGAAACAATTTTTATAGCAAGTGTCTCTAATAAAGACCTCATTTTCAAAATATATAGAGAATTGTATCACTAAGGCAGTATTCTTAGCACCAAGGGTGACTATGAATATGCCAGTGTAGTTCTGCATGACAAAATATAACAGACACGCCATATAGAAAGCAGAAGAAAAACATTTATTCAGATACCAGAAAGTCAAATCCCAACACCAGAAAGTCATATCCATCTTAGTAACAAACAAGTCAATATACATTAGCACTGCAGGGACAAAGCCCTTCCCAAGTTTTCCCCCAAACCCCACATCCCACTCGCACTGGGGCCTTTCCACAAACACAAGATTAGCGGTGCCTGCCTATGTCCTCTCTCCTGTGCCCTTAACTGCTCTCTTCAACTTCCTCCCAGTTCTGCTCCACCTTTCCTGTTCCACCCATTTAGCAAGTTCCTCCCACTACATATTCCAAGTGACCCAGGATTCCACATGACACAGGCAGGTCATACGGGCCCATTAATAAATGGGAACGATCTCCCCATTTAAATTACCATTACAAGAACTGAGTCAAATTTATAAGAATACAAGTCATTCCCCCACTGATAATTGTTCAAGGATATTAATAGGCAGTTTTCAGTTGAAGAAATTAAAGCTATCTCTCGTCATGTGAAAAAAATGTTTTAAATCACTTTGGATTAGAGAAATGCAAATTAAAACAGCTCTGAGGTATAACCTCACACCTGTCAGTTTGGCTAATATGACAGAAAGGGAAAATGATAAATGTTGGAGAAGATGTGGGAAAATTGGAATACTAATGCATTGTGAGTTGATCCAACCATTCTTGAGAACAATTTGGACTCTGCCCAAAGGGCTATAAAACTGTGCACACGTTTTGATCCAGCAATAGCACTATTAGGTATGTATCCCAAAGAGATCATAAAAGAGGGAAAAGGACCCACATGTACAAAAATATTTATAGCAGTTCTTTTTGTGGTGGCAAAGAATTGGAAATCGAGGGAACGTCCATTAACTGGGGAATGACTGAACAAATCGTGATATATGAATGTAATGTGATGCTATTGTTCTATAAGATGATCGGGTGGATTTCAGAAAAAAAACTGGAAAGACTTACATGAACTGATGCCAAGAAAGTGACCAGAACCAGGAGAACATTGTACACAGTAAAAGGAACACTGTATGATGATTGTCTATGATAGACTTTGCTCTTCTCAGGAATACAATGATTCAAGAGAAATCCAACTGATTTTCACATTGGAAAATGCTATTCACATCCAGGGGAAGAACTACGAAGTCTGAATGCAGATCAAAGCATACTATTTTCACTTTTATCTGTTTTTTTTTTCCTTTTTCATAGTTTTTCACTTTTGTTTTGATTCTTCTTTCACAAAATTACTAATGTGGAAATATGTTTAACATGATTGTTCATATATAACCCATATCAGATTGCTTGTTTTCTTGGTGACAGGGGAAAGAAATGAGAGAGGAAGAAAAGTTTGGAACTCAAAATCTTACCAAAATGAATGTTGAAAACTATCTCTACCTGTAATTGGGATGAAAAAATACACTACTAAGTGCAAAAAAAAATACATCTCCTATCCATAGCTGTAAAAAGTATATTATCTCCTCTTCTAAATTTACTCTGCTATGATATTTAATATTAAACTAACATCCATTTAGAATGAATTGTTATTATATTAACGTATTATATTAGAATGCACTATGGAATATAGTAAAAAGTATTGAACTAAGATTAAATTCTCCCAGACTGTTTTCAAGTTTTCCTAGAAGTTTTTTTTTTTAATTGATAGAGAGTTCTTTCCTAAGAATTTATGTTTCCTGTTTTGTTGAACACTGAATTGGGTCCAATTTTTTATTCTCCCTTATCTAATCTATTCCATTGATCTATCTCTTCATTTTGTAACCAATATTTGATGGTTTGGATTGTAGCAATTTGTAATACAGCTTAAGGTCCAGAAGGACTATTCCCCCTTTGTGTCTACATCTTTTCTTTATTTCCCTTGATATTCTAGATCTTTTGCTTTTCCAAATTAATTTTATTATTTATTCCAGTTTTGTAAAATACTTCTTTGATATTCATTGGCATACCATTAAAAGCATTAACTTTAGTTGTATTGTCATTTTTATTTTATTGGCAGGACCCAGTCATGGACACTTAACGTTCCTTCAGCTGCTTCAGTTATTTATTTCTCTAAGGAGTACTTCGTAATTAAATCTACCAAAGTATTTAGTGTGTTTTGGTAAATTGATCCCCAGATATTTTATTCATTCTCTAATTATTTGGAATGATATTTCCCTTTCTAATGTTGCTTCTTGGAGCTTTTTTATTATTATTATTCTGTAGAAATGCTATCCCACAAACAACCTTACTTCCCTGATCTTTAATTTACTTATTCCCATTGATCCATTCCCCCACTCACCTAAGTTATACATGTAAATGACCATTTTTTTGATCTTGATATTACCCAAAAATATTCCCCTTTCATGTTTATAATCTCTGAAATTCCCTTATCAGATCACAATCTCTTATGATACCACCTCTACCTCTGCCTTGAAACCTCAAGCCTTATTCATTGTTCTCACTGTGACCTCCAATCCTTAAACCCCTTAAGTCTTTCCTCAGTCCCTAGTCTGACTGTACTCTCCTCCCTTCCCCATGGTGACCCCTTAGTGAACCAGTTGAATTCTATTCCCCTTTTCTCTTGAATTCCTTGCTTCCTTATCTCATTGGAGATCTATTTTTTTCAGCCCTGGATTATTTTCATCTGCTGCCTTCACCTCAGCTCACATGCTGCCAAACAAAACTGGTGAAAATCCCTAAACCATGCTGATTGGATTCACAATAAATTTACATTATGTAATCTTACCATCTTTTTACATTTGTATAATTGACTATTCCACTCACCAAAGTGCTTTTCCAAATATTTTTATGCTTCCTCGAATGCATCCCTCATGTTTCCTCCTCCCCAACACTTTCAGTAAATAACACTGATTCATATTTCACTGAAAAAAATGAGTCCATTCACTGAGAAATTCCTCTTCTCTCTTCCTCAATTCACATTACTCAAATGCATTCTGCCACCATCTCTGCCTTCACCACTCGCTCATTTATTTGAGGGGGACCCTTCTCCTTGCCAAGGCAAATCCCTCTCCCTGCACAAGTGATTCCATTCCATATTATCTTTTTCAGCATATTATTCCCTCTCTTATTCCTCTTCTTTCATTACTTTCTAGCTCTTTGTCCTACTGTTTCTCTACTACCTAAAAACATGCCAATGTCTATCTCATCTTCAAAAAAACCTTCATTTGATTCATCCATCCCCTTTAGTAATATTTCATATTTCTCTTCCCTTTTGTGGCTGACCTCCTTGACAAGGCCATCTACATTAGTGCTTTCACACTCTCTTCCTTACTCTATAGGCTGGCTGCAACATCATCATTTGACCTGAACTGTACTCTCCAAAGTTACCAATAATTTCTTTTGTTTTTCATTTAAAAACAGCTTTTACTTTTTAAAAAATAGTACATTACATATTAAAATAATTTTTATGAAAAAACCATATTTTCTAAAAGAAAACAATGAGTCGGAAGAGTAGCATTTCTTTACAAATTTGCAGATTTCTTTAATGACTCGCTTAGTAGATTGCAGCTAGATTCTTCTGTCTGCCTCTGCATTCAGTCTGAGAGGAGAAGTTGTTTTGGTTGAAGTACATGAAGAAAATCTGGCCTCAGTGAGACATGTAGTAAGAGAGGAAAGGAGTATTTGAGTTGATTTTTGGATGATGATGGACAGTTTTTAATACTCAACAAAACTCTACAAGTGGTAGTTTCTTTTACAGAGTCTGCAGGTTTAAAGCTATTTTCATGAGTTGTCCTTTATCCCCCAGAAGATAATTTTAAAGTCCCTTCCCAATCTAAGATCTTTCCATTTTTCTCCATATGTGTGGTATTCCCTCTAGTTTATCAATATAGACTATTCTCTGATATAAATTCTCTATTTACCAGGCAATTTAAAAGTGGAAATATGTAGCAGAGGAAGTGGTCTGGTTGAGAAGGATTTCTTCTTCTGACTTTGCAGTTAATAAGAAAAAAATATATAATTTGGAATACACAATGCTAGCAATATCTGTGGATCCTTAGAAACTGTATTGCCTTTGTCACCCATTTATGCAACTATTCTTAGACACACACACACACACACACACACATATACTCCTTTCCTTATCTCTTTCTTTCTCTCCTTACTCTTATTAGTCTATACCTCTACCCTAGTTCTTGTTTTTATCCTTCTTACCCAAAATATTTATTCCCCACTCTCTCTTCTCTCTTTAACACAATTCAATTCAATAAGAATTACGATCAACTATATTCCAGACATGGTGTTAGGTACTGGAGAGATTTTTTAAAGTAGACAAGTCAATCCCTTCTCACAAGGAACTTGCATTACACTGAGAAGATACAACTTACGCACAGATAAGTACATTCAAAGTATGTGCAAAATAAATGTTAAATATCGTTGCTAGGGGAAGGGCAAGAGAAACTAATGCCTATACATTTTGGAAGAGCCCTCTTACGAAAGGAAGCTCTTGAGCTAAGCCTCACAGGTAGCAAGTTGGTTCCAGGAGTTGCTGTTGAGGAGAGAGATCATCCTAGGGGTGGGATGTGCAAAGACAAGGGAGCTGGAGGTGCGGTACCTACCTTCACATGGGGTGTATTGAAGGCAATTCTAAACAAAGAGTCAGGTCTTAAAGTTTCAGTGCAAGCATTTATACTTTAGAAATCAGCAAAAGTTACAATTCAGGAATTGATTTATTGTCTTATAATTGTCTAAACTTAAGAAAGTGATGGTAAAATGTTATTAAACTTGAGTGTATCAAACATACAGTTTTTGGAGGGAAGAATAAGGTGCTAAACATTTACCAGTTAAACATTTTTCCTACCTCATACTGAATCCTTGGGGCAGGAGTGGTCCTATTTCCTCTGTACCCTCCCCTCAAGGACAAGTATCCTATGGTCCTCTGTACCTTCCCCTCAAGGACAAGTATCCTATGGTCCTCTGTACCTTCCCCTCGAGGACAAGTATCCTATGGTCCTCTGTACCTTCCCCTCAAGGACAAGTATCCTATGGGCCTCAACTGATTGGACTGGCTCTTCTAAAGGAGTCTGAGGGGCTTCCTAAGAGAGCTCCAAGGGACCTATTCAACCATGTCAGGAATGGCTCAGAGCTGCCCATGGGTATGTCCTAGGCCTGCGGTGAATTACCCTGGCCCAGAGAAATTCTATAACTTACCTTTTACTTGAAAATACAAAAGAGAATAAAATGTCCCAAAAAGAAGCAAAATAAAGTATCTTGTTATTTGGTAACAAAAAAAGGACTTGGCTTATCAAACCTGATGTCTATGTCTAGGTCTCTCTTAAAAATATAATAATAACTGTAAAAAAAATCCTGGGTACTAGAAACATGTTTGTACATAACCAAATGATTAATGAATGTTAAATAATTACTACATGAGTGCCAATATTCATACTAGCCTATTCTTCTAGATATTAAACTCAGAAAAACCTTAGCTGGCTCCAAACCATAAGGCAAAGACTTCAACAGCAAATACAGATGAAGGATCCACACAAATCTCATTACTTTGTTAAGAAGGTTTTACATAGGTTCTTCCTGCCTATTTCGAGGAAAATATATTGCATGTATCTCTCCAAAGGGCTTTTCAGTGACAGACCTTCATTCTCACTGAGAATTATAGCTCCACTAAATTTTATCACTAAATATGGTGCGCTTCAGTTCAGGGGCAGCCAAGTGAGGCTCTCATCAGTCATATATAAATTCCTATTGGCTTTTACATGGACCTCCTCATTCTATCATCTCCACTACTGACAATTATGGGTGGTTAGGGGATCATGTCTTTACTTCTAGCCCTGTGGTCTTGTGGGTTAAGTCTTTGAGGAATCAAGGCAATTTGTTGTCCCAAGTACATGGCACAATGCTAGACGGTTTGAAATTTTAGGTAACAAGGTATGCAAATAGTAGCAAAATAAGGCCAGAATAAAGTTTAAACGTATTCTTTCCTTTCTCAATAGTATTATTTCTCAGTAATATGAAGAGGTTTCCATTCAGGCCTCATCATCTAAGTCATCTCTGAACAATCATCATTCCTAAATTATTTGGTTTGTTGCCATCTGTCACTGAATTGGGGCAATCTACTATAGGAATTTTAATGATGGCTCTCTCTGTGAGTTCTAGGAGTCTCTAAATAAAGAGCCTGATCAGTTTCTCTATTCATTTCATTTTCTTCATTTGGTAGCAAAAGCTATGGTAATTCAGCATTTACTCTAGAAAAAAGGGAGAATCCTCATGCATAAGATTTATGTTTCCAAATGAGAAGTGTTAAAGGATACTCTGCATAGCTAACTAAGGCATCAGGAGAGCTAGAGATGGAAAGGAGGTTGTGGTTTCCCCCCAAAGTCTGCAAACAAATTGAAGGGGTGGCATAGTACTTCTTAAAATGACATCCAGATTTCCCCCCTTTTCTATACAGGAAAAGTCCAGTCTTTGATGGCCCTTAGGGATCCTCTTATTATTCTGGTGTTCCTGGATGATGACTGGTGTGGAGCAAGGAGTTGTCTGCTATTTCTTCATCTAGATCTACAGCTTGGCATCACTGGTTGCTATAATTTAATAATGAGATGAGAACAGGAAGGCTCTGATATATGTTTAACTGGCCTTCTGAGTTTTTGAAAAATGTACCTATGGCTCACTTTCAAATTTAATCTGTGTTATTTTTCTTAAGAAAAAAACACCCAAAACAAGAAGTCAAGCCTTGATTCTGTTTGCTGATTTCTAAGGTGTAAATGCTTACATTAAAATTTAATAATCATCCCTCATGATCTGGTTTGAACTGGCCCCAGTATGCCCATGGATGAGAAGTATAGGATGAAGGGTCTTATCTATGATCTCAGGTGCCAGAAGGTCTTTTGGGCCAAGGTAGACATATGCATGTTATGTATGTATGTATGTGTGTGTGAGCTTGTGTATGCATGCATGTGTGTATGTATATGTATGTATGTGTGTATTGAGACTTGCAGAGCCTCAATAGGTACATCACATATTTATTTTGTTTTAATTAACAAAAATCAGTCTTTCCTCCCCTCCACACGCTTAATGCTACACTCTTCAATTGATAAAGACAAACAAAATTACTATTATAAATATGCATAAGTGGGTTTATGACAAATAAGAGTTAAGAAGATCCCAGAAGGTAAAATGGATAATTTTGATTACATGAAGTTAAAAAGTTTTTGCTCAAACAAAACAGTCAACATCAGAAGGAAATAATGAAACTGGGGGAAAATTTTAACCACAAGATCTTCTCATAAAGGTCTCATTTCTTAAATAGAGAGAGAGAGGACTGGGTGTCAAATTTATAAAATAAGAGCCATTGCCCAATTGATGAATGGTCAAAGGTTATGAAAAGGCAACTTTTAGAAAAGGTATCCAACTTAATAACAGTCATATAAAAGATGAAAACAATGCTGAGGTACCACTTCACACTTTTCAGATCAGCTCACATGACAGAAAAGGAAAATAGCAAATACTAGCAGGAATATGGAAAGTTGGGAACACTAATAGACTGTGTTGGTGACTCTATGAAGTGGTTCAACTATTCTGGATAACAATCTGGAACTATACCGAAAGGAATGTAAAACCATGCATAACCTTTGATATACCACTGATAGGTCTTTATCCTGGAGAGATCAAAGGATCAAAGTTGTTTATAACAGCTCTTCTGTGGTGGCAAGGAATCAGAAACCAGGAAGATGCTCATCAGTTGTGGAATGGCTGAATAAGCTGTGGTATATGATTGTGATGGAGTACTATTGTGCTATAAGAAATAAAAAGAAGGATGGTTTCAGAAATACCTGGAAAAATTTACTTGAACTGATACAAAGTGAACATAACCAGAAGAATATTGTACATAGTAGAAGCAATATTGCAATGATGATTAATTGTGAAAGACTTAGTTACTCTGATCAATACAATGATCCAAGTTGATTCCAAAGGCCTCATTATGAAAAATGTTTTTCACCTCCAGAGAGAGAACTGATGAATTCTGAGTGAAAATTGAAGTACATTGTCTTCTTCATTTTCTACTTTTTTGCAACATAGCTAATATGAAAATGTTTTTCATGACTTGACATATCTAATGAGTATAATATGGCTTGCCTTTTCAATGAATGGAAGAGGGGCTAGTAGAAGGGAGAGAATTTGGATCTCAGAAAAGCTTTAATGAATTTTTAAAAATAAATATATATAGCCAAGCAAAGGAAATTCCTACACTGACCATATACCAAAAAAATGTCTCACAATCTGAACTCCATTATCTCTCTGTCAGGAGATGGATAGCATATTCATTATGAAGCCACTGAAATTATAGCTGGTTACTACACTGATCAGAGTATGTTAGACTTTCCTTTTTGTAAGTTTATTTTATTTTTAATTTATGGATATAACAAGCATTGCATAACATAGTATAATAAAAAAGATAATTGCATATGGAACTGCAACTCTATTAAGTACAACTTGCTATTATTTTTAAATATATAATAAAATTATCATGTAAATTTCTTTTTTTTCCTTTTTTTCTTCCTTCCATCCTGCTCCACTCTAGAGATAGCTACCATTAGACACAAGTAGGATAATATTAACACATATATATTTATAATATGTAAAATTATTCTATACATACATCTTTTTATAATGTCTCTGGATATAGACAGCATCTTCATATGCTTTTTTTAATTTGCATACTTATAATAATCAAAATGACTGTCACTCAAAGTCATTCTTAAAATAATATTGCTTTGTGAATACAATGTTCTCTTGATGTTGCTCCTTGCATTCTTCATTCCATGATTTCCTAAGATCATTGAGCTCATCATTTCTTATGGTACAGTATTCCATCACAACCATATACCTCAATAGTTTACTTAAATTAAATATTTTTCTTGATATTTCCAATATTTCTCCTTAACCAAGGACTTTTGAAACTTGCCTATATTATTCCTGGAAATTTTCCTCCTGGGATCTCTTTCATGAAATCAACAGTGGATTTTTTTTATATTTCTACTTTACCCTCATATTCTAGGATTTAGGGGAATTTTCCTTAATAATTTCTTGCAATATTGTATACAAATTCTTTTCTTCACCATAACTCTCAGGGAGGCTGATAATTCTCATCTCATCCTTCCTTGATCTGTTCTCCAGGTCAGTTGTTTTTCTAATGAGATATTTTATATTCTCTTCTATTTTTTCTGGTTTTATGATCTCTTGGTGTCTTATGACATCATTTGATTCCTCCGGTTCAATTTTAGTTTCCCCTAAGTCTTTCAAGGTGTCTTTATCATTCTGTCATTGTATCAACTAGTATCCTGCTTCTACTTACTTCACTTTGCATCAGTTCATACAACGGTTCCCAGGTTTCTGTGAAATCATCCTCTTCGTTATTTCTTACAGCACAATATTATTCCATCACACATATAACATAACTATTTCCAGCATACTCCAATTGAAGGGCACCCTGTAAGTTTCCAGTTATTTGACACTACAAAATTCTGCTATGAATACTTTTACATTCTTAGTGTTTGTTTTACTTAGTAATCCCTCTCCATCTTCCCTTTCTTTTATCCCTCCCTCTTCCATCTCCCCAGTTGAACTTGGAGTTAGGAAGATTTGAGTTCAAACTTGGCCTGAGAAACTTACAAGCTGTGTGACCTTAGGTAAGTCACTTTCATCTGTCTTAGCATCTTCAGCTCTAAAAATATTAATCATAGCAGCACCAGCCTCCTAGAGTTGTTTTGAAGATGAAATGAAATATTTTTAAATTGCTTAACACAGTGCCTGTCACATTGTAGGAATTATATAAGCTATATAAATGTCAGTTATCATCATTATCATGATTACCATCATAATCAGGAATGCTTGGAAATCTTCTGTTTCATTAAAGGCCCATTTTTTCTCTGCAGGATTCTTCTCAATTTTTCCAGGCAAGATATTCTCAGTCAACAACCAATTCCTTAGCCTTCTGGATTATCAGATTCCAACTTCTCTGTAAAATTGTCTGTGATCTCAACTTTGGCTCTTTGGTATTTCAATTGTTTCTTTTTGGCTACTTGCAGTATTTTTTTCTTTGACTTGGAAGTTCTTTTCATATGGGGGTTTTGTTCAGTTTGCATTCAGCAGGTAACTAAGAGATTCTTTCAATTTCTACTTTACCCTCTGGTTCTAAGACATCTGGAAAGTATTCTTTTCTAATTTCTTAAAAATGAAGTCTAGATTCTTTTTGTTGGTCATGATATTCAGGCAGTCCAGTGATTCTTAAATTATTTTTCCTTGAAATATTTTCCAGATCAGTTGTTTCTGATATCAAATACCTTACATTATCTTCTATTTTTTTTAACTTTTTGATTTTGTTTTCATCTGTCTTATTGTCACATGAAATCATCTCCTCTTTGGTCCACTCTAATTTTCAGGAATTTTGTTTCTTGGGCAAGATTTTGCCTTCTTTTGTCATGATTTCAATTCCCTTTCCAATTCTTTCTACTACAAACACCATTTTCCTCCAGTTTTCCCTTTAGTGCCCTCATTTCATTTATAAAAACATTGTAATTCTTAAAAAAAAAATCTCCTGATTCATGTTTTCTGAGAATTCTAGTTGAACTGTGACTGTTATGTTTTTTGTTGAGGTTCTCCCTAATGATGTTTTCAAGTCATTCCCTTTTCTTTATATTTGTTTGATTGAGTATTTGTATTTATATTGTATATATGTGTGTGTGTATGTGTGTGTATAATATATATACATAAATATATGTATATATATATATGTATTTTGTATTGGTATATATTGAGCATCTCATTCACCATAATTGATTTTTGTAGTAGGATTTTTTTGTTTGCACATTCTTCCAAACTACTTACTGACTTTAGACCTTTTGTTAGGGCTAGGGTTCGCACACATCTAGAGAGAATTTCTGGACTAACCTTATGCCCCAAGGTTCTTGTTGCTTCTTTCTTTGGGTATTGGCCGTATTATTCTGGGATCTCAAGGACAACACAAGCTGGGGACCTGACAGTTTTTGGTATTTCCCCAATAGTCTGACCAAAGGTAATGTTAGCTTGTTGTTCTCTTTATCTAAGTTCAAATTACTGACCTAGGGAATGGAACCAAGATGGCATAGTAGAAGGATGGACCCATAGAAGTTTCCCCCTGTAGCCCATAAAATACCTGTAAAAAATGAGTCTAAACAAATTCTAAAGCAGCATCACAAAACAACAGAGCAAAAGAGAATTTCCAGTCCAAGACAACCTGGAAAGCTGACAGGAAATGTCTATCACACCAGGCATGGAGAAGAGAGCAGCCTGATCTTGGTCACTCAGCAGGGACAGGACTAGAGCAGGTCTCAGGGGGTGGAATCCCAGGCAACACCTGAACTTCCCAGATCCCTCAATCCACAAACGTCAAAGGCAGCTTCAAAAGTCAGTGAGAAAGCACTTTCACCTGCATGAGAAGGGAACGTGGTCTGGCCCTGGTGGTCTCAGGGCAGCAGAAGTTTCTGTGGCACAGAATCCATTTTAGGAGCCCTCAGCCTAAAGGCCCTGGGGGAATTGCCCAGCTGATCTTGATCTCAGTCCTGAGTGATATCCCTGGGGTGAGGAGGAGTGCTGACTGGCCTGGTGGAGCAGGTGGAGGCTCTGAAGAGGGAATTCTACTCACAGATCCTGGGCAGAAAAGAGTGCTTGTGGTTGCTCCAAGACCACAGTGCAGGCCAGGAAAGGAGTGCCACCTTGATTGTGCCACCTTAGAGGAACTGAAAATTTACACATCCCCAGAGTATACCCTCCTCTTGACAAAGGACTCAAAAGTCAAGTAATTGCCTGGTAAAATGCCCAAAAAAGGGGGGGGGAGGGAAATGAGACTATAGAAGGCTACTTTCTTGGTGAACAGATATTTTCTTCCCTCCTTTCAGATGAGGAAGAACAATGCATACCATGACAGGAAGACATGAAAGTCAAGGGTTCAGCATCCAAATCCTACAAAATAAATATGCAATGATCTCAGGGCATGGAAGAGCTCAAAAAGGATTTTGAAAATCAAGTAAGAGAGGTGGAGGAAAAATTGGGAAGAGAAATGGGAGAAAAGCAAGAAAATCATGAAAAGTGAGTAAACAACTTGCTAAAGGAGACCCCCCAAAAAATGCTAAAAAAATAAATAAATAACACCTTTAAAAATAGGCTAACTCAACTGGCAAAAAAGGTTCAAAAAGTCAATGAGAAGAAGAATACTTTAAAAAGCAGAATTAGTCAAATGGAAAAGGAGATTCTAAAATTTACTGAAGAAAATAGTTCTTTAAAAATTAGAAGGGAGCAGATGGAAGCTAATGACTTTATGAGAAACCAAGAAATTACAAAACAAAACCAAAAGAATGAAAAAATGGCAGACAATATGAAATAACTCATTGGAAAAACAACTGACCTGGAAAATAGATCCAGGAGAGAAAATTTAAAAATTATGGGATTGCCTGAAAGCCATGTCCAAAAATAGAGCCTAGACATCATCTTTCATGAAATTATCAAGGAAAATTGCCCTGATATTCTAGAACCAGAGGATAAAATAAATATTGGAAAAATTCACCAATCACTCCCTAAAAGAGATCTGAAAAGAAAAATTCTTAGGAATACTGTAGCCAAATTCCAGAGTTCCCAGGTCAAGGAGAAAATGTTGCAAGCAGCTAGAAATAAACAATTCGAGTATTGTGAAAATACAATCAGGATAACATAAAGACCTAGTAGATTCTTCATTAAGGGACCAAAGGACTTGGAATATGATATGCATTAAAAGCAATAATCACCTACCTAGCAAAACTGAGTATAATATTTCAGTATAATATACTGGTCATTCAATGAAACAGAGGACTTTCAAGCATTCCTGATGAAAATACCAGAGCTGAATAGAAAATTTGATTTTCAAACACAAGAATCAAAAGAAACATGAAAGGGTAAACGAAAAAGAGAAATCATAAGGGACTTACTAAAGTTGAACTGTTTACATTTCTACATGGAAAGATCATATTTGTAACCCTTGAAACTTCTCTCTGTATTTGGGTAGTTGGAGGTATCATACACACACACACACACACACACACACACACACACACACATATGTAGACAGAGAACACAAGGTGAGTTGAATAGAAATGGATGATATCTAAAAAATAAAATTAAGGGGTAAGAAAGGAACATATTGGGAGGAGAAATGGAGAAATGGAATGGGGCAAATTATCTCTCATCAAAGAGGTAAGAAAAAGATTTTCAGTGGAGGAGAAAAGGGAGGAGGTAAGAGGGAAAAAGTGAAGCTTACTCTCTTCACATTTGACTTAAGGAGAGAATAACATGCTCACTCAATTTTGTATGAAAATCTTACACTACAGGAAAGTAGGGGAGAAGGGTGGGGTTGGAGGATGATAGAAGGGAGGGGAAATGAGAGAAGGGAGTAATTAGAAGTAAACACTTTTGGGGAGGGACAAGGTCAAAAGAGAGAATATCAGGATAAAATGGAGGGAAATATAGTTAGTCTTACACAACATGACTATTATGGAAGTCTCTTGCAAAACTACACCTATATAGCCTATATTTTATTACTTGTCTTCTCAGTGGGGATGAGTGGGGAGGGAGGAAGGGAGAGAAGGCTTGATTCCACAGAAGAGATAGAAAAGCTAGGAAAAGATATATAGCTGCAGAGCATTGCATACATTGTTGGTTTTTTTAATTAATTGATTGGTTTTATAATTTTTTTCTCTTCCTTTTTTTGTTATTTTTTAAAAATGCTTTGTTATAAGGGATTACTCTCTGGGAGACTACCAGAAAGACGGAAAATGAAGAAATCTATGTGATATCCAAAGAAAAGACATCAATAAAATATCTTTTAAAATCACAATTATTCCCTTTCTGAAGCAGATGTCAACTATAATTATCTCAATTATACAGGTAGAAAAAAACTGAAACCTCTCCATAGTTTTTGCTTTTGATAGGATATCAATACATGCAGAGCCGCAATATTCATTATATAACCTCATCAAATCCATTTTTTTCTTTGCATGCCTTTTCAAGACCATCCAGGAATTGCTAAGACTTCCAAAGCAAACTGGGAAAACTATAGAAAATAAACAAGCTGGAAAATTTAAATATGCTAATTCTCTAATTAGAGGACCAGACTTGACATCGCTCTTGATTCTACAGTTAACCCTTGATGACCGATAAAAAGTCCAACTCTGCCAGTAGAGCAACATTTCAACTTTTTCAGTTGTTTACAGAAAAGGAACACTGAAACTGTATATTAGAAAACTTCCTCTAAGAAATCCAAAACACATGCCAGTTCATAGATGAGTAATAAACTCATAAGGACCCATGTTGACAGTTTCATTGCTTTTAGTGAGACCCTACAAAAATTTGGAAGGGTAACTATGAACATCCCTTCATTTCTGTTTTCTTTTTTGATGCCAAAATTTGGGGGACAGAGGGATTAAGATAAATCATTCTCTATCTTCTTATATTAAGTAACTCTTAAGGGAAATTATTACAGATCTGAGAAGATGTTGTTTGTAAATCAGACACAACCTTCGTTAATTTCACCTATTTGGTTCTTTGACTGCTGCTGCTTCTATTATCTGATATGGAATAATTTCCCTTCCTCGAAAGTGATAAAAATTGTTTACAAAGCACATCTGTTGTTTTGTATTCCACAAATCACCAACGATGAACTTTGTTTATAAACTATTACACATAACAGAGGTTATAAAATTTCTCCAAAACTCCAATAAGTAAACAGTCAGAGGGCTGGAAGGGATTTCATAACTTAAAATGATACCTTATCGATAATTTTCCATAACCACAAGATGAAAATGAAATGACATCTAGCAAAGCTATGGTTGTTCAAGTTCATCTCCCAATGGACCAGTTTTACTTTATTTCAATTCTCACTTGACCATCTCTTTCATAGTACTGCTTGAGGGCTCTTATAGAGATTCTCATGGATAAAAAAGACAAAAAGAGGAGTTTACTTAAGTATCCTGGACATGTTATCACTAATGATTCTATGGACTCTGCTCAGTACTTATCAAGGCAAGTGTGCTGTAAAAGTAGAAATGGATTTGTACATTAATAAGCTTTTTACACATTTTATGACCTGAGACCCCAGGTTTTTTTTTTTTCCACCTATTCTGATTACACTTCATGTCCTTTTGCCTTCTGCTGGGAATAATGTGACCATCAAAAGATTTGGCTTTAAGCTTGCCTTGTTGTCTTCCATTCATTCTCTAAGTTTCCATTCTCCCTTATACTTTCATTTGGATCCTAACTAGCCTACATTGGAGTTACTTCTGGTATACCAGGTGATTCCTAGACTTTGCTCTTGGATAACCAATAGGTTTCAAATACTGCAGAGCCCTAAAGGTCATCTTTAGGTCTGGGACAGGAACCATTTCATCCATGTGAAATCAGATGAAAGAACTTTTCTAAAACACGGAGCTTAACATGATTCAAGGCAGAGAAACAGAACGATGTAGACAACGGTCTTGGCTGACTGAACTTTAATGTGCTACACCAAAACACTCACCTGAAGTTGAAATATTTAGTTATCACTTCACTCAAGTCAGGGAAACTCCAGTCCGTTGGGTTTGGTGGTTGGATTAAATGTCAGGATTACAAAATCCACTGTACTACAAGTGAGGAAATGTCTCTGTGCCGGGATCTGACTTTTTCTATTTGAAGGAAAAGATTTGCTTTGTTCCATAAATGTACTTTAGGTTAACTCAAACTCAACAATTCACTCCAGGTTTGTTTGTTTGTTGAAACTCATTAAAGAGTGGAAGTAGGAGGTGGGTAGGAATCAAGAGTAGCAGTGACACCTAAACCACCTGAAATTCTTTGAAGATTCCTTAATAACAAAGCAGGCTTAGTCCCTACACATCAAACTTACTGAACATCCTAATTGGTCAAAGTTACCTAAAATCTCCTCTGAAAGCCTACTCTTACTCTTAGTCTGGATGAAGAAAAAACTCTGAATTTTCTCAAAGGTTTGCCTGGTTCTTGATGCCTCCAGATATGCTACACTAAATCTATGGAAGATCATTAGATAACACAACAGAAAAGTACCTAAAAGACAATTTAGTACAAGCCTTAATTTTACAGATTAGGTAACTGAGAACTCTGGTCCCATTGGTAGTAAGCATCAAAGGTGAGATTTGATCCAGCTGCCAATAGAAGATGTGGGGGTCCAACATGACCTGTTGGATCCTCCCTCTGATCCTCCATAGTAACAATGTTGTTTCCCCTGAGGTATGGTCACAGAAGTTGATTGGATGGAAAGGTTTGTCAGCATAGTCCATTCATAATGTTATTGTCACCAAAGGCTGAAGGATCTGTATCTTTTTCTCATTTGTGCCTACTATAATAATTGTACAGTTATTAATAATTGTCCTTCTATGTTTAAAAATGCAACTCATAACTTGATAAATAATAAAAGTTGGGTTCTTTTGGTATAATGAAGATCTGTGAAGAGATCTAAAACTAAAATGTAGAGTCACAAGACTGTTCGTTGATATATTTTTCTATTCATCAGATATCCATGGCAAATTGATATCAGTCTGAACACAAAGATGAGACTTTGTAGTCTTCTTTATAGCCTGAGTTTTTCAAGTTACAGCTGGATGTTATTTCTCAATTCACTACTACCACAGTGATCACTAGCCAAGCAGTTATTTCTAAAAGCTGCCACTAAAGGCAAAATCAACTGGGAACTCCATTCAGAACAGAGCATGCTAGCTCAAGAATCCAAGGTCAAGCGCACCAAAGTCAAGTTGTCACAATCTGTTCTCAGAGAATAATTTGGGTTGTCTTGACAACTTGAAACAGTGTCTTTCAGAAAAACAAAGGACAAGGTAGGATTTGCAAGATTGGGGTACAATTTTTCATGGGGTGCAAACAACTAGAAATAAAACTGGCCATCTATAAGAGAACAGCTAAATGACATGAGAAATGACAAGTAAGGAGAATTCAGAGATGCATGGGAAGACTTGTATAAACTGAAGGAAAGTCAAGTAAGCAGAACAAGGAGAACAATAACTACAATTACATAAATGAAAACAATGCTTAAAAGCTGCTGAACTCAGATTAATTTAAATGTTCAACTTTATCCCCAGAGAATGTTTAATGAAACACATTCCCCTCCTCTGGATAAAGAGATGGAAGTTATGGATGCTGAATGCTGCATACATGGTAAGACATAGTCATTATACTGGTTGATTTTACTTATACTTTCTTCCACATTGCATTTCAGGGGAGGGGATGTATCTATGGGATGGGATGTATTATAAAACCAAAAAAAAATTAACAAAACTAATAATTTTTAAAGACACAGATAATAAGCTAGAACTTGACAGCAAGAAGCACGGGGCTTGTCAGAACAGAACAAGGAAGTAGGATTAAGGGTCTAATTGGTGGTCAGTGTACAAATGAATACAACAGATACTTTTGGCCTCTATGCTACCTCATAGCTCCCACTCTCCATCACTACATCTCATGGCTGAGGAGGCCAAGGCAAGAGTTCAGTTTAGGATGGAACAAATAGTTCTGGCCCTGGAGGCCAAGGAAGGGAATATTTGTACTGATTCCAGATGAAGAAGTTGAGTTAAGGTATTTGGGTCAAGAACCAGGCAGACTGTGACACCTAGTAGCTAGAAATTTTCCCTGCAGTAAATTACTTGCTTTGTCGAGTAAGGAACCAAGTCCTCTACCCCTTAAACTTAAATATAGCTCCCCCACAAAGTTCAGTTTTTATAAGTAATCTATTTAGTCTGGGAAATCAAAATCCGTATGAATAAATTAGATCCTTACGTGTCAGTGATCCATATCAGAGACCCTTAGAGCAGCAAGCAAATGCCAGGAAAAGGTTTCATGATCTATCCTGATTCATTACCATCAATTAAAATTTATTCATTAAGTTCTCCCCACCAAAATCTACATATAAGGTGAATATTTCTGAGTTAAGAAGAGACTTCCAGGACAGAAAAAAAGATAACACCCTTCCTCCCCAAACACACACACACACACACACACACACACACACACACACACACATTGTCCAAAGGATTTGTACTCATTTTCTAATAGTTTCAAATATGTAGGTCTTATTTCCCTAATGAACTTAAATCCAGTTAGTGAGCAACAGGCATAGATGCAACATAAGGAGATGGGATTTCTATGAGTCCAAATTTTGTTGCGGGAGGAGAAATCATTCAGTTTGGTACAACCTAGTCCAAAGGTTCTTTTGCCTAACTAGGTAAAGGAACATGAAGAAATAGTATATTGATATCTGAGGAGAGGAAAGAGAGAAGAAAAGGAGGAGATAAAGAGGAGATAGCACCTGGAATGCTATTCTGTATACAGCAGAACAAAACTGTGTATACAGAGGGAAAAGACCTTATTTTAATTTTTTAATTAGAAAAACAAGCAAAATTATATATGACATGGATTCATAAATAAAGAGCTACAAAGAATTTCACTTTAATGAGACTCAAAGATCTTACCACACAGGAAGTAACAAGTGTAAGAATCAGGATTGTAATTTAGATTTTCTGATTCCAGATCCAATGTTCCATGGGACAAGGTGAAAACAGCTATTATTTCTATTATTTCCTAAAAGTTTACATATATATACATATATGCCTGTCCATATGTATTTGTATAAAATAAAGTGAAATGGAAGGTTTTACATGGTATTTTATTCCTCTTTTTATTTCATTTAATAGGCTATTCATTAAATTAATTTGCATTAAGTACTTACTTTGGGGGAATACAAAGACAAAAAGAAAACAGTTTCTGTCCTAAAGCTTATATTTTACTAGGGGAAAACCATTTGTATACCAAAAATATGTAAATACAACACAATATACAAATACAAAATACAAACATAAAATATATAAAAATATTGTTGAAGTTAAGTCTACAATAAAAACATATCTTTTACAAAGTGAAATCTAAGTTCTTTAAATAAAGTTTCCTCAACATATAATGTAAATTTTTCCTTTCCTCTGGTGAAAGAAGGCAGTCACCTCCCCTCCCATGGCAAAGGCAGAATGCAATCTTTGCCTGGAATCACTCCCAGGATTGTTTAATGGGCTAAATGTTAAAATATATTATTTACCAAATAATAACACCTAGTAAACTGTTCTTGACTCCTCAAAGAATTCACAGAAACATATCTTTCCAAAGAAAAGCCAATGGACAGCTAGAAGGGGAAACACTAAGAAGAGATGGATCAAATTTTGAACATACATCCTTTGAAAAGAAATACATACATACATACATACACATAAAGATGCATACATACATCAAAGAGGGTGCTCCTCCTCTCATCTTCCCTTACCCCTCCACCCCCCAAAAAAGACTGACTTTTGTGGCTGGAACTATGCAGCTACATATAAAACTGGAACTTGAATTATACTACTTTGGAATAGATGGGGAAAGAGGAGCAGAGGCAGAATTTGGTCTTTGGCTTCAGGTTCCCCCTTCCCCTTTTATGCCATGCTAATTCTAATACATGCTATTTGATCTGCCTTTTCCCCACCCCATCCCTGCCTCCATCAGGATTCTGACCGAGAGCACATGAATGAGAACTATGAAGTTATGAAGGTCACCAGGCACAAGGAGAGCGTCATCATTGAGCCCAGATAATCATACCCCTGAAGTCACTAAAATCCTCCAGATCAAGTCGGATCAAAGCTGGACTCTGAAATAGATTCTGCTCACTTGAACACAAACTGAACCCAGACCTTCTTCTTTGACCACCCTTCCTGGTCACCTTTCTATCAACTCTATGTTCCAGACCCATGGACCAGTTCTTTTACTTTCCTCCATGGGCATTGAAATGTTGAATAACCCACTACTTCTGACTCCACCTTGTTATTGTCTTCTCAGCAATCTCTTTCCCCAAGTTAAAAGATCTTTTTAATCCAAGGAAGCTAAGTTCTAAAACCCCAAAGGAGCAAAGACTTTTTTTTAAATGTTCACCCCCACCCCCAGTCCATGTGTTTGAAATAACAAGTTTCATGCCTGTGTATTTGCTTAGCATGTTCTGTGTTTGATTCTCAATTGTAAACTCCTAAATAGCACTTGGGAGAGCTGGTCTTATTGACTTTAAAATAGCTCTGAGCACAACACCCAGGTGGGCAATTCCAAAACTATGCTGATCCACATTCATTCGATCGCTGCCTGACACCTGGAGGTCCTTTTGTAGCCTTGGTTATTTTCTAACAGAACTGTGCATGATTTTCCTTTGGCTATTTTTGGTAGGAAAAGGAGTGATTTATATTGGGAGTGGGAGGAATGACAGTGAGGTATAAAAGGTTGCAGCTGTTTCTATATTCTGATAGGAATTTCCTTGAATGCTATGGGATTTAGGGAGGTACTGCCATCTAACCCACTTGTTTATATGAAAACATTTTTCCATTTTCTCCTGACTTGCTAAACCTCATTGTCCAAAATGGCTGCCCATACCTAGAAGCACTCAACTACTGAAGATTTAGAGCTCCCACTAGCAGTAGTAAATGAAATTACAAAGGGAAAGGTTTGAAATTCATCCTTTGTCCGATGCTAAAATAGAACCAAAAAACTTCAACTGAATGCAACAAATAATTCCACACCCTAAATTTGACATTTAAGCAAACTAGAAATTAGCTAGGATTAAATCGTCTAGTGGATACATCTGAGGTTCAAGAAACTCAAACTGTGCATTTGTGGATAATTCATAAATAAAATTAATCACTCTACTTCCATTTTATTAGTATTAACCTTTACAGCTCAAGTGGCTCAGAAGATTAACAGTGAAGCAAGACTTAGGAAACATCAAACCTCCTTTTCTTTCCAGCTACTGAAATCAATGTCCACTTTCTACTGAGATAGATAAACTACAAAGGACACATAATCCTTTCCATCTAAAAATGATCTTTTGCCTGCTCATCAACTCTTTTGTGAATGGAAGCATCAGAGAATGGATGATAAAATTCTCAGAAAATAATAGCCCATTAAGGTGTGTTTGTCCTTCATTGCCAAAGAAGACCATGCCATCAGAGAAATAGCAACACAACTTGCATTTGACTTTGTTTTGAGTGAGGAAGGGCTATGCAGGTCACCAGCCTTACTTCTCCTCCAGAGCCATCTGAATCCAGCAACCAGATATTCATCAGGATGAGTGGAGATGACTCAGGATGAGGTAACTGAGGTTAAGTAACTTGCCTAAGGTAACACAGCTAGCGAGTGTCAAGTATCAAAGGTGAGATTGAACTCAGGTCCTCCTGATTCCTGCACTGGTGCTCTATCCACTGTACCACCTAGTTGCCCCTACCCATAAAGGTAAATCACAAAGTAATAATCATTAATTGTTTTTAAGGGAGAAATGTTAATGCTTTGTATCTCTCCCAAAGGAATCAAGGAACTTTTTAAAAACATATCAAGACACTTGTGACTGGAACGGGAAGGAAGGACGATGAAGCATAATCAAGTTTAAGGTTGTTCAAGTTCAAAGCTCTTTCCCAATGTTTTCCTTCACCAGTTTTGGGAACAGCAGACTGCATTTAGTTAAGTTGCAATGTGCAAAACCAACTACCGTCCAACTACCCAAGAGGAGGTGCAAAACTTTGAGATTGTTTTTAATTATTAAATGTCATGTAACTGGAAAGCAAAGCCACAGAAAAGAATGTGTATCTGCTCCCTTCCAACCACACAACACATGCATAGCAGGTGTCCTATTCATGACTATCAAGAATCAAGGTTGGGAGGGGTCCTTTTTAATCACATGCTATTACGTCTCTAAGTAACTAGACATAACAGGGGGAAGATAAGCCAAACAGGAGAACAAACAAAAGGGCACTCTTTGGTTTTAAGCATTTTGCAACCCAAAGGAAACTATTACCAAATTTGTGAAATGAGTTTATTTTGGTATGGGAGTTTTCATAGAAGCTAGGAGTATTTTTTTTTTAAATTCACTTGGGAATTCTGAGAGAATGAGCACCACCCAGAAAACCATTTTCGCCAGGTCTCTGCTTTTAAATTTGGAACTCATCAGAGTGAAAAAAGCCAAAAAGAAAAAAAAAGGAAGAAAATGAAAGAAAAAAGAAAAGAAAAAGAAAAAAGAAAGGGAAAAGGAGGGAGAAGATTGAATCTGAATGGCCATAGCACTGATATTACATATTCCTTCTTCTTTGCACTTAGGCAAAGTTGTATGTGTTTTTGTACAAAGGATGGCTATATTTCACAGCACAAGAGAGGTAACACAGTACAGTACGTAGAATGGTAGCTTATGCATTGGTTTAAATCCTGCCTCTTATATTTACTAACTGTGTGATTTGAGGCAAGTTCCTTACTCACTCTGAGCCATGATGTCTTCATCTAAAATGAGAATTATAACACCTGTGGTACCTCCTCAGTGGTTGAAGTTGTAGGATTCAAATGAAAAATGGCCCAAATAACTACTAGTTAGAGAAATGTAAATGAAAATAATTCTGAAATTCCACCTCAGATTGGCAAAAATTACAAGAAAAGAAGGAAGAAAGCAATCATTTATTAAGTGCCTACTATGTACTAGGCACTGTGCTAAGTACTTTACAAATATTATGTCATTTGATAAAATTGGAAAATAGCAAATGTTGGAGTAACTGTGGAAAAACAGGCACATGAATATATTGTTGGTATTCCCGTGAATGGACGTAACTCTTCTGGAAAGAAATTTGGAATTAGACACAATTGGATACAAAAAGGTGCTAAATTATATATATAATATATATCTTTGGGAATTTTGAAGGTTTTTATAAACTGATGAAGAATGAAATGAGCGAACAAGGAGAAAAATTTATATCACAACAATCTAAAGACCTTTGTATTAATACAATTAATTATGATTAATTAATACATGATTAATACAACGACCATGCGTGATTCCAGAGGATTCATGATGAAACAAACATACTATCCACCTCCTAACAGGAAATAGATTTAGATTGAAAATAACAAATGGGTTGTAACAAAGACTCATTTTGAAGCAAAGCAAAGCTCCTCATTGACGTTTTCTGTGCCTTAGGATTAACTGGCCTTTGTCCAGACAGAGGTTCTTAGCTGACAGTCATTAGAGGTACAGAGATCATGGTAAAATTGTGACCTTTTCAAAAGATTCATAAACATAATAATCATTGATGGAGAAAGGAGTTCTCAAAACCTGTAGCATTAAGGGTTTTATGGTACAAACTGTACCCTTCAGGAATGACTGACACTAAATAAAAATGATTGGTTTTTATTAAGGTCAATTGCTTTAAAATTAAAGTAGAATTGCAGAAACCCAGTGATAGAGTAATGAAGGGGAACAGTGCGGGTTCCCAAGGAAAGCATAGCCAACATGAATCAAACTTTCCAAGAGTCCCTGGCCTTTTCATGTTCAAGAAAAGTACACATAAATAAGCTATCTCATCCTATCCCCACTCAGACACTAAGTTTCAGCAAATATTAAATGGTTATAGGCTACAGAATGAAGGTCCGGAAGGGAATCTTCTGACCTTGTCCCAAAGGATAGGACTACCGAAGGCAAGAATAACATTTGACGTTCATGATATAGTGGAAATAAAGCTGGATTTGGAAACTAAGGACTTGAGATCCCAAATCTTCAGATAACTTCATGGCCATAGGTTTAGAAAGGATCCTAAAAGAAAGAAAATTATACATTCTAAATATGAAGAGATTGAGGTTTAGAGATGTTAAGTGATTTGCCCAAGATCACATGGCTATTATGTGCCAGAGATGAAATTTGGACTCAGGTCTTTTTGCCTAACAAGTTCAACATTCTATCCACAAAACCAGAATCCTTTACCACTCTATGTCTCTCTTTCCTCATTTGTAAAATGCCAGGTTCCAACCAGATGATCTCTAAATTCTCTTCCAGCTCTAAATCCTATTATCCCACAGGTGACAAGGGCTTAGTCCAATTGGCTTGCCATCGTTTTGTTGTCACTCATTGTCAGCTGGTATCAGTATAAGGAGTTCATTTAGGGAGAAGCAGAAGAGGGTACAGATAAAGAGCATCTGTTGTACTGATGGGAAAGGAATGGGATAGTCAGGGGGCGGCTAGGGAATGATGCAGTGCAGTTGCAAATACTCATGTCATGTAGATATGACCTTAAAGTCAAATAAAATTTTGAAAGGGAGCAATAAAGATGATGGAAGACAGAGGCACATCCATGTGTGAATGTAGTAAAAATGTTCTCATTGTTACAATCTATTAAAATTTATCAATTTCAGTAAGTAAAAATTAGTTTTAATTAACTAAAACACATTTTAGCTCATTTTGTATTTATAGTGTATTTCCTAAGATTAAACTGCCATGTAAAATTTCAATCAACTTACAGAAAAATTGCCACTTTTGTCCAAGCCACAAAGCTTATTGTTTGGCACATGTGGAGTCCAAAACTCCTAATATTCATATATTTGCTTTAGACATTAACCCTCAAAGTAATTTTCTTCTTTACAAGTAACTAAGGTGGTTTACTAGGGAAATAAAATGCCTGTTCAAGGCTTAGAGCCAAAGAGGTCAGCTGTAGGCACAATAAGAAGTGGTAGGTTGGTTTTCCATTGCCTTAGGCCTCCTTTATCTTCTTATCAGCACCCTTGACTCCATCCCATCCCCCAAGCAGCAAGAACTCAACTGTATCTAGTTTTATTTTTCAGAGGGAAATTATCAGAATAATTCATCAACACAAAGGTGTCAAAGCCTGTTATCTTTGCTAGATTTATTTGCAGTTTTCAAAAGGAGGATTTGATTGAATTTAAAAATGATAGGATTTCATACTGCAATGGGGGAGCTCTTTGGAGGAAAAAACTGACTTCCTGTCCCCATCATAACCCGAGATGACCATCTACTATAACTGCCCATAAAGATAGCTCTTTCCTTAAATGCCTGATTACATATGTGTTTTTAATGAAGCGACCTCCACGTGTGTAGATAGGTCCTAGCACCTTTTATTCAGAGGCAGCATAAAGCAACTCAAGGCAATTGACTTAGTGGAAAGCACTGAGCGCATAAGCTTGGACTCAAGGGATTCCAATGTTCTCCTTAACATAATACCACCAGCTACTAGAGTTGTTCCTATAACATTGTGAGAGCTTGGACAAATCACTTAACCTTTCTAGGTTTCAGGGAGTCTTTTTATCCATAAAATTAAGGAATAGATTCAGAGTTGGGATGTGCAGCGGAAAGAACATTGGATTTGAAATCAGAACTCCTCACTAAGTTTGACTTAATAGCTTTGTGGCAATGGTTTCCTTACTGTTCTTTGCACAAGACACTCCGTCATTCAATTCCATGACTTTCCCCTGACTATCCACCATGCCTTGTATTCTCTCCTTCCTTGTTTCTACCTTTTGGCTTCCCTAGATTACATTGTCACTGGATCACAGAGTGCCTGATGGGAAGTAAAGTAAGATTAGAAAGATAAAAAGGGGCCAGCTGATAGAGGTAGTTAAAAGCCACATAAAGGGTTTTATATTTTATTCTGGGGGTAATAGTGAATTGATGGTGTTCACTGAACATCAGTGATGGGAAGGATGCAGTACCCTTGAGAGTAAAAGGGAACTTAGGAAAAAGAGGGGGCGTGGGGAAAATACAATGCATTCGGTTTGGACATGTGTTTAAGATGTCTACAGATCATGCAATAGGCAATTGTAGGTATGAGATTGGAGGTCAAGGGATAGGTTAGAGCAAGACAAAAAGATTTGCCAATTATCTACAGAGAGATTTTAATTGAATCTGTAAGAGTTAATGAGATCATAAAGTGAAATAAAATAGAGGAGTAAAAAAAAAAGAGAGAGAGAGAGAGAACCAAGGACAGAATCTTGCAGGACTCCTATGATTAGCAGGCACGATCTGGATGAAGATCCACTAAGACCATCTTGTGTCTTTCCCTAAACCCCATATAGAAGATCCATTCAACGCCTGGGAGACATTTAATTATCTCAAGGAAGCTGAAGTAGTTGTTTAAACGAACTGACTTGGACTACCATTTGTCATATCTCACTCTTGCAACAAGACTGACATACCTTCTTAGTTGTAGCTCATATTCTTGATATCTTTTATGCCCCTTTTCATTCAGGAATCATCATCAGTATCATGCTGTCAACTGCATATCCCTTACATTATGGTTATGATTTGTCCTTCATTCTCGAAGAAGACCATGGCATCAGGGAGATAAGGACATAACTTGTAACTGAATCTGATTTGAGTGAGGGAAGACCCTGCCTCACTTTTTCTCCTGGAGCCATGTGGGTCCAGTGGCCAGATATCAATCAGGATGACTAGAGATGAGCCAAGATTCAGTGAGGGACCTTGGTTTTTTTAAGCTAAGTGAAGCAAAGCCCATTCAGTGAATAAGAAGTGAGTCAAGGGATGAGGCCTTTAATGAAAAAAATCAAACTGGGAGGGGAAGACCCTTGGGTTGCTGGTCAAAAGAGGAACAGTTACTATTTACATTCACTCTAAGACAGGAGGACCCAAATAACCATTAAGTGGTACTTGGGCAGGGCAGGGACCTATTGTCCTATCAATGAGATACAGAATGAATTAGGGTTTAAGGCTTGGTCTTTAAGAAAGAAAGCTAGTCAGTAAATCCCAAATTAACTAGTTAGATTTAAGTCATCAAAATTTACCTTCCTTTGGGCAGAACACCCTCAAGTAAGGGCATGATAAAAAAGAACAGGAGAGGAGAAGGAAGGAGGAGAGAACAGAAAAGGAGAAGAGAATTGCCCAACTGAAATTGGCCAGCTGGGTCCCCAATAGGGCAGCTGAAACTACTAACACTTTGTGGTTTGTCCTTCATTCTCAAAGAGGACCATGAAATTGGACAGATGATGACATGACTTGCATTGAATTTGAGTGACAGAGGACTGTGCAAAGTCATCAGTCTCACTTTCTCCTCCAGAGCCATCTGGGTCCAATGTCCACAAACCAGGCAGGATGACTAGAGCTGTACATTTTGATCTCTGATCTTTTCATTGCCCTTTAGGTTATTTGCCATTTTGATTCTACTGATATAGTGCTTTTCCATTATTGGTAACTATATAGTATTATCTGGAGCCTATATAAATATTTAACATAAAATTACTTTCTTGAAAATGTGTCCACAAAATCAAGATTCTGATTAACAAAACTGATTATTATAGACACAGATTTGGAAATCACTAATTTTCACTGCTGAAAACTTCTATGGAAAATAGTAATTGCACGCTTAGGGATTTGAGGAAAACCTATTCATGTTGACTATTTAGGGAGGCTGGTGATTTATCATGAAAATAATGCAGAAGGGAAAATGTAGGCAGAACAGTTTGTCTTTCATCTGGTTTCCAGTAAAATCATTATGTAAATGTCATTACTAGGTAAATCACATTCACATTGAACAAAAAAAAAATTATAAAAAAGTTAAGCATTTTGGAAGAAAAAACCTTAGACACACTAATAAAATTTTTCCTGGTAATCAAAAATTAGTCACACGAACTTTTTAATAAGAGCTTTCCATTGAGACTTTGACTAAAGTAAGGAGTAGGCAAAATCTCTTGGTTTCAAAATGTTTATCTCTTTTGTTGCCACTATGTCTATCATGTTCCATGATTCCTTAATTTGCTTTTGATATCATCATTTGCATCTAAATCATGTACCCATTTTGACCTTATGTCAGTATATGATGTGAGATGTTGGTCTATAGCTAGTATCTACTTTTCCCAGAAACTTTTGTCAAATAGTGAGTTCTTGTTCAAAAAGTTTAGATCTTTGAGTTTATCCAACACTAGATTACTATGGTAATTAATGAATAATGTATTGTTCACCTAATGGATTCCATTGATCTACCCACTCAGCTTCATAGTCAGTACCAGATTGTTTTGATGATCACTGCTTTGTAATACCAATTTAAGATTTAGTACTGTGAAGCCATCTTTCTTCACGTTTTATTGATTCCTTTCATATCCTTGACATTTTGTTCTTCTAGACGAATTTTGTTATTAATTTTTCTAACTCTATAAAATAATTTTTTTGGTAATTTAATTGGTAGGGAACGGAATAACTAGATTATTTTAGGTAGAACTTTAATGTTTCTTGTATTAGTTCAGTCCACTCATAAGCAATTATTATTTCTTGAGTTGTTTAGATCTAACTTTGTGTGAAGAGTGCTTATGTAATTTTGTTCAAATAGCTCCTCAATTTGTCTTGACAGGTAGACTCCTAAGTATTTTATGTTGTCTACAATTATGTTAAATTATGTTCAATTTCTCTTTCTATCACTAGCTGCTGGACTTTGTAGGTATTATAGAAATGCTGACTATACATGTGGATTTATTTTATATACTGTAATGTATGCTGTTGATATTACCTAATAACTATTACCCAATAATTAACTACTGTTAATTACTTCAATTTTTTAAGTTAATTCTCTAAGATTCTCTTAGTTCACCATCATGTCATCTGCAAAGAATGATAGTTTTGTCTCTTCTTCCCTGTTCTAATGCCTTTAATTTCTTTCTCTTTTCTTATTGCTGTAGGTAACATTTCTAGTGCAATATTGAATAATAGTGGTTATAAATGAAGCCTTGCTTCATCCCTGTTGTTACTGGAAAAATTTCTCTCTTATCTTTGTCACAGATAATACTTACTGATGATTTTAGATAGATACTAAATATCATTTTAAAGAAAATTCCATTTGCTATTGATATAATCAATTATGCCAATAAGTTTTCCTAATTTTAAAACAGCCTTGCATTGCTGGTATAATTCCCCCCTGGTCATAGTGCATGATTATTGTAATACATTGCTGTCATCTTCTTCCTAATGTTTTATTTTAAATGTTCACATCATTACTCATTTGAGAAATTGGCATATAATCTTCTTTCTCTGTTTTTATCTTTTGATTTAAGTTCAATACTATGTTTGTTTTGTAAAGGGAATTTGAAATTACTCCTTCTTTGCCTATTTTTTTCCAAATAGTTTATAGAGTATTGAAATTGACAATTTAAATATTTAAATAATCCCCTGGTTCTGGGGATTTTTTCTTAGGGAGCTCACTGACAGTCAAATTTACTGGCATATAATTGGGCAAAATAGCTCCTAATAATTACTTCAACTTCATTTCATTGGTGGAAGATTTGATATTTTTATTTTTTATACAGGTAATTTAGTTTTCTTCTTTTTTTTAATCAAAGTAACCAATAGTTAATCATTTTATTAGGCAGGGAGATGGGGTTCCCATAAAACCAACTTCTGGTTTTATCTAATTAGGTCAATGTTTTTCTTACTTTCAATTTTTATTACTGTCTTCTTTGATTTTCAGGATTTCTAATTTGGTGCTTAGTTGGACAACTTTAATTTGTTCTTTTTCTAGTTTTTTTTAAGTTGCATTCCCAAGGACAGAGACAAGATGGCAGAGTAGGAGGGCAGACCTGTAGAAGCTCTCCCCTCATAGCCCATAAAATACCTTTAAAAAGTGACTCTAAATAAATCCTAGAGAATCAGAAGCCACAAAAAGAAGGAGTAAAGCAGATTTCTAGCCCAAGATAACATCTATCGCACCAGGCTGGGAGCAGAGCACAACCCAGCCCAGCATGAGTCATGAGGCACAGAGAGGACTGAAGCAGGCTTCAGGGCATGGAATCACAGGTAGCAGCTGTGGCTCCCAGATTTCTCAACCCACAAATCCAAAGACAGTTTTAAAGATCAGTAAGAAAGCTCTTTCCCATAGGTGAGAGAGAAGCTTGGTCCAGCCCCAGCCCTGGACCTATGGTGGTGGCAGCCACTGCTGCAGTAGTGTCCACTTTTGGAGCCCTCGGCCTAAAGACCCTGGGGGAATTGAGTGGCTGATCTGGATCTCAGTCCTGAGTGGCAGTCCTGGGGTAAGGAAGAGCAGTGCTGTGGTGAAGCTGGTGGTGGCAGTGGAGTGGGAACCCTACTCTCACTTCCAGGGCATAAAAGAATGTTTGTGGTTGCTTACAGAGCAGAGCACAGGCCAGGAGAGGAGCAAGCTCCTCTCCCCCTTGATTGTGCCACCTTGGAGGAGCTGAAAACTTACAGGTCCCTAGAGAAAGCTCAGGGAACCGCTGCACAACACCTCTGAAGCCTAGGGTAGTATATCCTCCACTTTTTGACAAAGTACTCAAAAGTCAAGCAACCGGCAGGGAAAAATTCCCACAAAGGGGGAAAAAATAAGACTATAGAAGATGACTTTCTTGGTGAAAAAGTATTTTCCTCCATGCTTTCAGATAAGGAAGAACAAAGCATACTATCAGAAGACATCAAAGTCAAGACTTCTACATTCAAAACTTCAGGAAAAAAAACATGCAGTGGTCTCAGGCCATGGAAGAGCTCGAAAAGGATTTTGAAAATCAAGTAAGAGAAGTGAAGGAAAAATTGGGAAGAGAAATGAGTGATGCAAGAAAATCATGAAAGTGAGTCAACAGCTTGCTAAAGGAGACCCAAAAAACAATTTTACCAAATGGTAAAAGAGGTGCAAAAAGCCAATGAGGAGAAGAATGCTTTATAAAGCGGAATTGGTCAAATGGAAAAGGAGATTCAGAAGCTCGCTGAAGAAAACAGTAATTTAAAAATTAGAATGGAGCAGATGGAAGCTAATGATTTTATGAGAAACCAAGAAGTTATAAAACATAATCAAAAGAATGAAAAAATAGAACACAATGTGAACTATCTCATTGCAAAAGTAACTGATCTGGAAAATAGGTCCAGGAAAGATAATTTAAAAATTATTGGTCTACCTGAAAATCAAGATCAAAAAAAGAGGCTAGACATCATCTTACAAGAAATTATCAAGGAAAACTGCCCTTACATTCTAGAATCAGAGGGTAAAGTAGAAATGGAAAGAATTCTCTGATCACCTCCTGAAAGAAATCCAAAAAAAACCCCTAGGAATGTTGTAGCCAAATTCCAGAGTTCCCAGGGCAAGAAGAAAATATTACAAGCAGACAGAAAGAAAAAATTCAAGTGTTGTGGAAATATAATCAGGATAATACAGGATTTAGCAGCTTCTACATTAAGGGATCAAAAGACTTAGAATATGATATTCCAGAGGTCAAAGGTGATAGGATTAGAACCAAGAATCACCTACCCAGTAAAACTGAATTTAATAGTTCAGGAGAAAACAATGGAATTTCAATGAAATAGAGGACTTCCAGGCATTGTTGTTGAAAAGACCAGAGTTGAATAGAAAATTTTCTTCCAAATACAAGAATCAAGAGAAACATGAAAGGTAAACAGGTATGAGAAGTCTTAAGGGACTCCTTAAAGTTGAAGTGTTTACATTTCTACATGGAAAGATATTATTTGTGACTCATGAGACCTTTTTCAGTTTCAGGGTCGTTAGAGTGAATACATACATACATCTATACATACATACATATGAATACATACATACATGTATGTATAGATGTATGTGTGTATAGACAGGAAAGGCAGGATAAGAGAAGGGACAGCAAATTGGGGAAAGGGATAATCAGAAGCAAACACTATTGTAAGAGGACAGGTCAAGGGAGAGAATGGAATAAATGGAGTGCCGGATATGATAGAAGTAAATGTAGTCAGTCTTTTAAAACATAACAATTATAAAAGTGCTTTGTATTGTTACACATGTATGACCTATATTGAATTACTTGTTTTCTCAATGAAGATGGGTGGAGAGGGAGGGAGGGAGAGAATATAGAACTCAAAACTTTAATAATGAATGTTAAAAATTATTTTAAGGGGAGGGGCCAAGATCGCAGAGTAGAAAGACTCACATATGCTAGTTCCGAACCCACAGCCCATATATTTCCTGCAAGAAGAATTCCCCACAAATTCTGGATCACCACAAGGTGCGCAGAAACACAGTGGAAGAGATTTCCGTTCCAGAGAGCCCTGGAGAGCCATCCCCAGGGTCCGTCACGCCAGAAAGTGGAGCCCACCCCTGCCCTGCACTGGCTGGGCAGCCCCATAGGGGCAGATCTGAGTAGGCTTCAGGGACGGAACCTCCGGCAGCTGAGAAGGTCCCTCCGCCCACAGATGCTACAGGTCAGTGAGAGAAATGTCTGGGCTGGCCGAGAGTGGGGTGTCTCCGTGGCTCGGGCCCCCTCGGGAGGAAGCGGCAGAGGAAGGGGCAGGAAGCGGCAGAGGCAGGGACAGGAAGTGGCGGAGGCAGCGGCAGCAGCCCAGGACTCCCCGAGCAGCAGGCAGGATCTTCATTACTGAAGGTCTCTGCATAAACCACCTGAAGGAGCTGAGACTGGGAGGTGGCCCTGCCCCCACCCCAGCACCAGAACTTAAGCTCACATTGAATAGCAGCCACAGCCACCTCGGAAAGTCCATTTGAATCTCAGACCCCAAGCACTAGCTGGGCAGATCTAGGCGGGGATGGACAGGAATCTCAGAAGTCAAGTAACTGGCTGGGAAAATGCCCAGAAAAGGGAAGAAAAATAAGACGATAGAGAGCTTCTTTGAGCAGGTGCAAATGTTCCCACCTTTCAATTCTGATGACGAGGAAATATTCTTACCATCAGGGAAAGGTGTGGAGGGCGGAGCCTCTGTATCCCAGACATCCCAGGGGGATGTCAGGTGGGCTCAGGCCTTGGAAGAGCTCAGAAAGGATTTTGAAAAGCAAGTTAGACAGGTGGAGGAAAAACTGGGAAGAGAAATGAGAGAGATGCAAGAAAAGTATGAAAAACGGGTCAATACCTTCTTAAAGGAGACTCAAAAAAATGCTGAAGAAAATAACACCTTGAAAAATAGGCTCACTCAATTGGCAAGAGAAGTTCAAAAAGCCAATGAGGAGAAGAATGCTTACAAAAGCAGAATTAGCCAAATGGAAAAAGAGGCTCAAAAGCTTACTGAAGAGAATAGTCTCTCAAGATTAGAATGGAACAGATGGAGTCTAATGACTTTCTGAGAAACCAAGAAATCACAAAACAAAACCAAAAGAATGAAAAAATAGAAGAGAATGTGAAATATCTCATGGGAAAAACAACTGAACTAGAAAATAGATCCAGGAGAGACAATTTAAAAATTATGGGACTACCTGAAAGTCATGATCAAAAAAAGAGCCTAGACATCATCTTCCATGAAATTATCGAGGAAAACTGCCCTGATATTCTACAACCAGAGGGCAAAATAAGTATTGAAAGAATCCATCGATCACAGCCTGAAAGAGATCCAAAAAGAGAAACTCCTAGGAACATTGTGGCCAAATTCCAGAACTCCCAGGTCAAGGAGAAAATCTTGCAAGCAGCTAGAAAGAAACAATTCCAGTACTGTGGAAATACAATCAGGATAACTCAAGATCTAGAAGCTTCTACATTAAGGGATCGAAGGGTGTGGAATAGGATATTCCAGAAGTCAAAGGAACTAGGACTCAAACCAAAAATCACCTACCCAGCAAAACTGAATATAATACTTCAGGGGAAAATATGGTCTTTCAATGAAACAGAGGACTTTCAATCATTCTTGATGAAAAGACCAGAGCTGAAAAGAAAATTTGACTTTCAAACACAAGAATGAGAAGAAGCATGAAAAAGTAAACAGCAAAGAGAAGTCAGAAGGGACTTACCAAAAGTGAACTGTTTACTTTCCTACATGGAAAGACAATATTTGTAACTCTTAAAACTTTTCAGTATCTGGGGAGTTGGTGGGATCACACATATACACACACACACACATGTACACGCATGCATGCACACACACATACACACATGCATGCCCATACAGAGACAGAGAGCACAGAGTGAATTGAATAGGATGGGACCATATCTTAAAAGAAATTAAGGTAAATGGTGAGAGAGAAAGGTAGGGGGAGGAAAGAGGGTGAAATGGAATGGGGTAAATTATATGTCATTTGAGAGGCAAGCAGGAGACTTTTTAGTGGAGGGAAAAAGAGGAGAGCTGAGAAAAAAAAAAAACAAGTTTACCCTCATCACATTCGACTAAAGGAAGTAATAAAATGCACACTCCTTTTGGTATGAAAACCTATCTTACAATACAGGAAAGTGGGGGAGAAGGAGATAAGCAAGGGGAGGGATGATGGAAGGGAGGGAGCAATTTGAAGTCAACACTCTTGGGGAAGGACAGGATCAAAAGACAGAATGGAAACAATAAGGGGCAGGATAGAATGGAGGGTAATTCAGTTAGTCTTATACAACACGACTATTATGGAAGTAATTTGCAAAACTACACAGATAGGGCCTATATTGAATTGCCTGCCTTCCCAAAGGGAATGGATGGGGAGGGGATGGGGAGAATTTGGAACTCAAAGTTTTAGGAACAACTGTTTAGTATTGTTGTTGCTACTAGGAAATAAGAAATACAGTTAATGGGGAATAGAAAGTCATCTGGCCCTACAGGACAAAAGAGAAGACAAGAAGAGGGAGGGATGATAGAAGAGAGGGCAGATTGGTGATAGGGAAAATTAGATTGCTTGGTGTATTGAGGTGGGGGGAGGGGTTAAAAGGGGAGAAAATTTGGAACCCAAAATTTTGTGAAAATGAATGTAAAAAGTTAAATAAATAAATTTTTATTTCAAAAAAAAATTATTTTAACATGCAACTGGAAATTAAGATATACAGGAAATGGAGTGTAGAAATCTATTTTGCCCTACAGGAAAATAGAGGGAAAGGGGACTGGAAGAAGGGTGGGTAATAGAAGGGAGGACAGACTGGAGGAAGAGGTGGATGGGGTACATGCTGTCCTGAGGTAGTGGGTGGGAAGATAGGGAGAAAATTTTGAATTCAAATTCTTTTGGAAGTGAATGTTGAGAACTGAAAATAAATAAATTTTATAGATTTTTTTTAAAGGTTCCATTCCCAATTCATTAATCTGCTTTTTTCTATTTTTTTCACATAAGCTTTTAGAGATATAAATTTTCCCCTAAGTACTACTTGGGCTGCCACCACTAAATTTTGCTATGTGGTCTCATTGTTGGCATTCTCTATGAAATTATTGATTGTTTCTATGATTTGTTCTTTGATCCATTTGTTCTTTAGGATTAGATTATATTTAACCTTTCTGCATTTTGTTGTGAGATTTTTGTGCTTTAATACTTGAACAATTTTTGTGAAGCTGTCATGCAGAGCTGAGAAAAAAGAGCTTACAATTTAATAGGAAAGGTTGGCAAATACACAAATAGCCAGGTATACAAAGTATAACATGATTAATATTTTGTAGGCTCCATGTAAATTGTTTGAAGAAATTTGAAGTAGAAAAAATCACTTTTAATTGGAGTAAGGAGAGAATTAGAGAAAGTTTCATATAAAAGGTAGTACTTGAGTTGAAACTTGAAAAAAGTGAGTTACTTCAACAGATTTGGAGAAAGGGGTAGAATTCATCCTGGTGAAGGCATGAACAAAGACAGATTAGGACAGAGGGAAATAGTGGATGGAAAACAGTTTACAGAATTCATTTAATAGGATTATAGATTTAGAGAGAGAATTTTCATGGTGATCTAATGTAACCCTCTTATTTTGTAGATGAGGAAAACTATCCCTATAAGAAGTTAATTTATTTGTTCAAGATTACACAGAGAACAAATGACAGAGTCAGGATTTCAAATCCAGAACTTCCAATTCCAAATTTAGCACACTTTTCACTGTATCAAAAGGAGTAGAGGCAGAAGGGATCTTACACATAGAACATCTAGTCTAAAATCCTAATTTTATAAATATGGAGACTGAGGTCCACAATTAGTAAGGAACAGGGCTGGAATTCTTTCTGACTTGATCTGGTACTTTTCCACCATGCCATGATTCCTCCCTAGTTTGTTTGAAATATAGTCTATGTCAAAGGAAGTCTTATAAGACTGCACTGGAAAGGTAGTTTGGAGGTAGCTATGGAGATCCTTAGATGATAGGAATAGTAACATAGTAGGGAAAAAGACAGGTTTTTTGAAGAGAATGATTTGATCTAAGTAGTGCAAAGGGAAAATTTGTTGGACAGTAGTGTGAAGAATGTTATACAAGTATAAGGTAGTCTCTGTCAGGATCCTAAGACTTCTGGCTACTGGCACCCCAGGACACAGACATCCTTAAGAGAAGAGACAGGGTCTCAAAAGAGACTATTAAGGATACAACTGTTGTGCACTTTGTAACCCAGAGTCATCACTGTCCAGCCCTTTGCCACATTACATCCCTAAGACCTCAAAAAGTTTACTGTACAGTCTAATCTGTGAGACTCTCTACATAAACACACACACGTGCGCACGCAGATATTCTTGTAAGTAACTAGATTTCCCATGCAGAGTACTCACCTACCATTCTTGCTGTCACTCCAACAAACATTGTAAGTTCTGCATCATATAGGTCAAATTAAGGAAACCCAGCTCAGAAGCTTAAGCTTTTTATGCTTCTATAAGATAGCTATAAACAACTTTGTAGAGAGAATATTGCCATTCTTAGGAATTTTGGCAGCAGATGCTACATCTCTGATGGTATAATTCAGTCACCCTACCTTCTTTTTTGTGGCAAAAACAGAATTGGCTGCTATAAGTTTTATATATGAACTTGGGATCTACTTAAATTTACTATAATTTAATCCATTTCTTCACTAACAAGAAGCATATATGACTGTTTCTCAGGTCGGGTTGTGGGAATATCATAAAACTGGTCTTTATGGCATATATTCACATGGATTGTTTTCTGGTTATTTAAAATAGAAGCATCAACCTTTACAATACATAAATATAAAATATATATTCACATATATAATATGCCCATACATGTCATATATAAAGTCATATATTACATACAATAATATCTGTAATAATTAATTTCCTATATAGGCAACTACTGTCATTTGAAGGATAATAGTAGTATAAAGTTCTTTGCTGTTAGCATTCATGTGTGAATGGATTATAAATAAATATACAAGCTTGAATATGTATATTTTTATTTTCATTTGAACATCAAAATAATCCTTTGAAATTATCAGTTATTAATCCGATTTCACAGATGTAGGTACACTGAGTCTTCATAGTCATAGACAGAATCAATAGATTTTGAGCTGGACAAGGACATTTGAAGTGATCTAGTTCAAGCAATTTATTTTGCAGATGAGAAAACTGAGTCCTACAGAGAAAAGATAATTTGCTCAAGGTCCCAGAGTTAGTAAGACATAGAACAGGGATGGAAACATATGATACTACTTCATTTAAGAAATAGTAAAAAGAGGTATTTATATAGATGTATTTTACATATTAAAGTTATATAAAATTTACATTCATATCCTAATATAGCTCTATACTGCTTATGTTCAGTTACAGATTAACTAAATGGAAAGGATAAACAGTTCTTTCTTTCACTCTGATTTGTCATGGTATATTTCTTTCTGGGGCTGCCATGTCCATATTTTTGCACTTTTTATGGGAAATGACTTATTTTCCTCCAACCAAGAAATTACTTTCAATGTGGAAATCATTAAAGCACTTGCATTTGGAATTCAGAAATGGGAAAGAAAGAAGCCGTAAACTGAAGAGACTACTTGATGAAAAGATTAATGCTTGAAATTCAGAAACAATTTTTTTATTCTTTGTAAATTACACATCTATAACTAATGAAAATGAGACTTCCTAATTCTTGTGAATATTCCATGTTCAGTATATGTGTATGTGTATGCACTCACATGTGTTTGTGCCTATGTGTTTGTATGAATGTATTTTAAAATACAGCCTTTCTTCTGTTCTTTAGCAACTAAATTTTCAAAAGTTCTGGTAATAAAGGAGTTAAGAGATGGAATTGCTATTAAAAGATTTATGCTAACCAGGTGTTTGAGTTGCTTGAAAAGTCAACCATTTAACATACAACCTTTCTGTTGTAAATTCTGTACCACAAGAAGATAGATTATACAGTTTTGTATAAAACTATGGTTTAAAAAAATACATGAGGATAATGAAAAAAACATTACGTCCGATTTTTCTTGAATCAGTTGCCAAAACATGTGACCCTCAGGATGCCGGAGTGTCCTTATGCCCAGCAACTCATTTAAAATGTCTCATGTAGAGACCAATGAAAAGTTTTGGTGCCTTCTGCCATATCGACACCAGAAACAGATCTGTGTTTCTGATCACAGCTATGATTATGCATAAGTCAGATAAGAAAGTACATTCAAAGAACTCAGGTTATCGTGCCCAAAAACAGCATCCTTAGGAGACACTATCACTTTCTCAGAGTTATGAAATTGACTATTAACCCTGTCACTTTCACACTGTATCGCTGCAAATCCTGGCTGTTTAGGAAGGCTGTGGTTTCAGGCTCAGAGCCTTGAGCTTCCCTTATACAAATCAACCACTAAAATGGAAAAGGAAGAGGGGAAAGACGGGAGAGGGGGGCAGGGAATGCCTTTTCCCAAAATGAGCATGAGAGAAACTAACCTCGAGGTTAAATGATACAATCATTCACAGGTGGGATTTACTGGTGTTCTGTAACTTTCCATGAAGAGATTTACATATGACCAGAAGAAGCCAGGGCTTCAAAAATTGTGGGGGGAAGTTTTTAACTAAGCAGTGAAGTAAGTGTGTCTGTTTGTAGTTAAAGAGCTGTTGTGCTTTCTGTTTAGTAGGTCAACATACTGTCGTCGTCTTAATTTGTGTCTGAGCCTATCACGCAAAGGCTGTTGCTTCACAGAAGGTTTTAATCAGAGCAGCCAAACCAACAAAATAGGACATCCTGGTCAGGATTACTTTCTCAACCTTGTTTTGAACTGTCGTTTTTTGTTTTGGCTTTTTTTTTTTTTTCAAGCCAGGGACTTGGCAAAATCCACAAGAAGGCACTTATTGTAGCACTTGGGTTTAGTAAAGGGCAACTTTTAACCTCAGAAAAAAATGACCAGTGGTCACTCATTCCTCCAGAATGCCAATTGTCAAAAACTAAAGCAATAACGTTGCTCAGATTTCAGTTTCTCAGCAACACTGCCCTGCAAGCCTACAGATCCTGTTAAACTGTAAGTGGTCTTCTTTGTTGAACTATTCAAAGAGAACTCCATGTCCTGTACCTGGAAGATGACAGTCTCCTACTAGGTAGATGGCAGTCCCATATCCCTCATATGAAAGAATAAATCTAAAGACATATCATTTCTATCCTTTCAAAATTTCCTTGAGAACTATATCCATGACCACATTTCATCATTCAGTGTCTATTCATAGTTACCCATTTTCCCTATTATTTGGACCCTATAGACCAAGGATTGGTAAGTTCCCAGTGGAATGAGCTTCTGTAAATGAAAAAGAAAAACAATTCTGTGTCATCAAGAAATACTGGATTTCCATCTGGCTTTTGATAAATCTTGTATTTAAAGATGCAGCAGCTGCCCAAAAATTTCTTTGAGTGTTCACGGGCTACATCACAGTGGTCAAATGTTACATATAATTTACAGTGTTTTAGAGAGCATTCCTTTCTTACACATGCATTTTGTCTTCTTTTTTTTTTAACATATGAGGAAGTTGAGGTCCAGATAATTTAAAAATCTTCTCCAGGATTTTATAGCTTGTTAGTTTCTGAGGTGAGATTTGAACTCAGTCTTCCTTACTCCAAATCCAGCACTCTATCCATTATACAATGTTCTTGTGAGGGTCCTTTCAAAAACCCAAACTCAAATCTAATACTCATCCCTCTCAAGGTGTCAATTTGATTTGACAAAAATTAAAGAATATTAGATATACTAAGTAATACTAAACAATACTATAAAAATATTCTAAATAATGAGATTAAACAGTATTCAGGCAAATCAATTATACGTATATGACTGTGTGTCCATGGGTGTCCGTAGGTCCATGTGGGCTTGTATAGACAGCTGTAGCAATAACCATTGGTCAGAACTTTGGATAAATCTTCTCCTTACTATATATTTTCTTTTTCTTAATCCCCAGCTGTAGCTGTCAGAATGTAGTAGCTGGGATTGCTTCCTGTTATGCGATCACTTCTTCTGGCCCCATCCAGCATTGGAAAAATCACTAAAATAGTATAGGAGAAGGTACTGGCACAATCTCCCCTAGCTAGGAATTTCAGCCTGCCCCAGACCATAAGAATGTAGGGCAGATGTACAAAGAGAAGTTTTCCTCAGTGACTGTCAGTTCTCAGTGACGGCCTTTCTCTTGTTCAAAGTTTGGGGAGAGGGAGAGGGGGGGGAAACCTGAAAGATAAAACATATGCCAAGATATGCATATATGTGTGTATATGTGTGTATATATATGCATGTGTATGTATATATATATAATGTATGTGTGTATATGTATATGTATCCGTGTATATGTATATTTGCATATATTTTTATTTCTCCATCTAATTGTGGCAACAAAAGGGTTACTTGTGAGTTGATTGTTTGGAAACTGGGAATCTGGTTACCTAGATGCTTCATTTAGCTATATAAACAAGCTTTGTTTCTTTTTTGTAAAGGCTGTCAGTACAAAAAAATTGTACAACTCAAAAGTTGGCTTTGAATTGTGGACCCATGCCATAGAACACCCCATTTAAAAATAATTTATAAATGATTAGAAAAACACTAGTAAACCACATAAATTAGAAATAAGTCTTCAGATTGTTTTTTTAATTCTTGCCAGTAGTCATTAAATCTCTCCCTACTACAGAGATTTTAGAGAAGGTTACTTATCATTGGTTCTATATTATGAGAAGCTGACCATTCAAGCAAGTTCTATTATTTAAAAATGTTCTGAAATGTTGGGTGGCATCTCAACAAAACACAACCCTGATCTTCATTTATGATGTAATGAGGCAGATGGGGGGGCAGTAAAAAAGATGATAACTTTCAATGTATTTGAAAACTCAAATTGAAAAATTATTCTAGTTTAATTTTATGAAATAAGTCAAGAATAAAGTCTTAATAAAAATTTGAAAAGGACAAACATCTCTTGGCATTTAGGGAAAAAATACAAAAACAGAGTGAAAATTCCTTAAATGAAGAATATGTGTAATATCAAATGGAAAGAGAAATAAAATCACATGAGCCTAAATGGTTATAGCTCACTGTACGTAAGCATGTACAAATCAATTGGCAATATTCCTATTTTAAAGAAAATTCAATGTAGAGTATTATGAATTGATGTGCACTTTGGTAAACAATGATGCCCTTTTTATGGTCTTTGAAAGGATTTACAAATAAGATCAAGTGATGAATATAACTGCATGTCTCACATCAACAAATGTGGACCTGGTGCAAATGCTATGACAGAACCAGTCACCCAAGAACTGTCCATTCTCCACAACAGCACTTACCCTTCCTCTCAGTTCTCACCTGAACTATTTCAATAAAATTTTCTTATAAATGTTCCACCTCCACTGACTTCTTCCAATCCAACTTTCATATTACTGGCAAATTCATCTTTCCGAAGACTAGGTCTGGTCATGTAACTACTCTCTTGAAAGACATTTGGGGGTTTCCTACTGCCCACTTGGTAAATGCTAAGCTTTTCTACTTGTGATCTCATGTTACCATCCTACACACATTCTAGGGAAATTACATTTCTCTTATATCCAAAATATGCCCTGTGTTTTCCTACCCCTATGACTTTGTTCAAATCTGTCTTTATGTCCCTAATGTCTTCCTTCTGCCTTGGTCTTTTGAATTCCTGTAATTGAAAACTTAACTCAAAATACCTGCTTCTTTACATCACCTTCCCTGGTACCCAACCTTCCACCAGGTCTCATATTACACTTTATCTTATAATTCTCTAAAACAATTATCCTTCTATTAAACTGGAAATTCTGTGATTATAAGGAAAATTATATCTAAACTTAGCATATTCCTGAGCATGTAGCAAAACACTCATCACGTAATAGTCAATTAATATTTATTATATGTTTTGTTTTAAAAAAACAGAGATCAGAGCCAAGATGGCAGAGAAAGGGAAGGGAATTACTAGAACTCTCCCCAAAACCCCTTCAAATAACTTTAAATCATACCTCAGAACAAATTCTGGAGCAGCAAAATCCGCAAAAAGAAGGGATGGAACAATTTTCTAGCCCAAGACAACTTAGAAGGTCAGCAGGAAAGTTCTGATGTACCAGGGTGAGAGTGGAGCACAGTCTAGCACAGGTTGTGCCCCAACAGACCAACAGTAGACTTTGGGAATGACTGAATCAATGCTGGCAGTGGCAGTTTTGGAACCTCCTAGCCCACAGGTAGTAATGGGGTCAGACAATTGGCTCAAAGGAGACTACGAAGGTCCTTTAGCTGGCTCTAGGTGCAGGACTCCATTGGCTTGCCCATACTTGGATCTGGGTCACAGACCTGGTTTTCAGTTTCATGGCAAGGAGAAGCACTAGTATACCAGAACTTGTGACCACAGGGGAGTGGAGTCATTGTTCCCCCAGTTCCAGAGTGAAAGAAAAGGTTATTGGTCACTCACAGACCAGAACACAGTACAAGAGATTAATAAACACACTTCACCCTAGATCATACCACTTTGGAAGAACCAAAAACTTATAGGTCCCCAGAATTTATTCTGAGAACAGCTGCACAATAAAACCTGAAGCTTGGAACCTTGCACCCTCCACTACAGAAAAAGCCCCACTTTAGCATAGAGTTAAAAGTAAAGAAATAGGCTAGAAAATGAGCAAACAACAATAATAAAAAGTTATTCTGACTGTAGAAAGTTACTGTAGTGACAGCAAGATCAAAACACAAACTCAGAAAAAAGACAACAAAGTCAAAACTGCTGCATTTGAAGACTCAAAGAAAGAATATGGTTTGGTCCCAGATCATGGAAGAGCTCAAAAAGGATTTTAAAAATCAAGTAAGAGGGGTATAGGAAAAATTAAGATTAAGAAATGAGAGTGATACAAGAAAATCATAAAAAAAACAACAGCTAGGTAAAGAAGGAACAAAACATAATATTGAATAAAATAACACTTTAAAAATTGGCCAAATGGCAAAAGAGATACAATAAGTCAATAAAAAGAAGAATGCCTTGAAAAGAAGAATTTACCAAATTGAAAAAAATACACAAAAATTCAACTCCTTAAAACTCCTTAAAAGTAGAATTATCCAAACGGAAAAGGAGCTACAAAAGCTAACTGAAGAAAATGATTCCTTAAAACATTTGAATTGGGCAAGTAGAAGTTAATTACTTTAGGAGACATCAAGAAACAATCAAACAAAATTAAAAGAATGAAAAATAGAAGGAAAATGTGAAATATCTCATTGGAAAATAATTGACCTGAAAAATAGAACCAGGAGAGACAACTTAAGAATTATCAGACTACCTAAAAGCCATGATCAAAAAAAGGAGCCTAGAAATCATCTTTCAAGAGTTATCAAGGAGAACTGCCCTGATATTCTAGAACCACAGAGTAAAATGGAAATTGAAAGAATCTACCAATCACCTCCTAAAAGAGATACCAAAATGAAAAGTCCCAGGAATATTATAGACAAATTCCAATATTCTCATGTCAAGGAGAAAATAATGAAAGTGCCCAGAAAGAATTCAAATACCATGGAGCCACAGTCAAAATCACACAAGATTTAGTGTCTTCTTAAAAGATCAGAGGGCTTGGAATATAGTATTCTGGAGTGCAAACAAGCTAGTATTAAACTAGGAATCACGTTACCAGCATAACTCAATATAATTCTTCAGGGAGAAAATCAGATATTCAATGAAATAGAGGAATTCCAAGTATTCCTGATAAAAAGATCAGAACTAAATATAGAAGTTGACTATCAAAAAAAAAGACTCAAGAGAAGCATAAAAAAGTAAACAGATACAAGAAATCATAAAGGATCCAATAAGGTTAAACTCTTTACCTTCCTGCATGACAAGATAATATTTTTGACTCTTAATAACTTTGTCAATAAAGGGATAATTAGAAATATTAGGAGATTATGATTTATCACAAAGATCACACATGATGATAAGGCTGGATTTATATCAGGAGTGCAAGGGAGGTTCAATACTAGGAAATTATAAGTATATGTGTGTGTGAGTGTGTGTGTCTGTGTGTGCATGTGTGTGTGTGTGTGTGTGTGTGGGTCTAATCATACACCATATACCAGGATAAACTCAAAATGGGTACATGATTTAAAAATGAACAGTAGGAGACTTCTAATGCTAAAATGGCATGGTGGGTCAGAAACTCCTTAGAATGCAACCAAATTCCCTTCCAAACAACCTTGGGGAAATGATACATTTAACTCCTAAAACTTTCTCATTATTAAGGCAGTTAGAAGAAGTATACATAGCCAGAGGGTGCAGATGTGAGTTGACTGTGATGGGGTGATATTCAGAAAAACCAAATTAAGTGGTGAGAAAGAAGATTGCGCTGGGAGAAGAGGGAAGAGTGAAAATAGAGTGGAGTAGATTATCTTACCAAAAAGAGGCATGAAAGAGTTATTATAGAGGAGGTGAAAATGTAGGTTTGGGGAGGGGGAAGCAATGCCTGAATGTTACTGTCATCAGAATTAGCTTGAAGAAGCAATAACATACACACTTAGCTGAGTATAGAAATCTATCTTGCCCTATAGGGAAGTAAAAAGGGACAGGATGGGGTAGGACTGATGAAAGGAACGGTGAATTGAGGGAGGCGGTGGTCATAAGTAAAACACAAAGAAAGACAGGGTGAAAAGTGAGAGAGAAGGCTAAACAAGGGAAAATAGGATGGAGGGAAATGTGCAGTTATCATAAATGTAAATATAAATGGGATGCACTCACCCATTAAAAAGAAGAGATACTAGAATGGATTAAAAAAAGAATCTTAGAATATGTTATTTACAAGTAACACATCTGAAGCACAAAGGTATAAACAGAGTAAAGATAAAGGGCTGGAGCAGAAACCATTATTCTTTAGCTGAAGTAAAAAAAAATAAAAAAAAGTATAGTAATCATGATAGACAAACCCAAAGGAAAAATATAGATCCAACTAAAAGAAATAAGGAAAGAAAGAATATCTTGCTAAAGGATACTATAGATAATAAAGTAAAATTAATACTTAACATATATGCATCAACTGTATAGCATCTAAATTTTAAAATATGAATGACTTAAAGGAGGAAATAGACAAAAAAGTATACTAGTTGGTGACCCCAAATTTACCCTTTTAAAACTATGTAAATCTAAAATAAACAAAACAAACAAGAAGTTAAAGAGCTGAATAAAATTCTAGAAAAGTTAGATATGAGAGCCATCTGGAGAAAATTAAACGGGAATAGAAAGGAATATATATACCTTTCTCTCTTCAGTACATGGAACCTACACAAATATTGATAACATATTAGGACATAAACAAACCTCGCAGTCAAATGCAGAATAGAAGAAATATAAAATGTATCCTTCCCAGACCATAATGAAATCAAAATTTTGGAAATTTAGATTTTAAATTAATTATAAACTAAACAATCTAATCCTATATAATTAGTAGTTCAGAATAAATCATAAAAAATCAATTTCTTTAAGAAATTACAACAATGAGACAATATACCAAGAATTATGGGAGGCAACCAGGGAAATATTTAAGGGAAATTCTATATTTCTAAATGTTTATATCAATAAAATAGAGAATAAGCAGATCAATAAATTAGACATGTAACTGAAAGAAATTGGAAAAAGAACAAATTAAAAATCACCAATTAAACATCAAATTGTAAATCCTGAAAATCAGAGATTAGTAAAATTGACATTAAGAAAACTATTGAACTAGTAAAACTGTAAGCTGGTTTCATGAGAAAATAAAATAAAGTATTGGTTAATTTTATTTATTTTAAATTTATTTTGTTTTTAATTTATTAATAAAACAAGCATTTCAATAACTGTATTTTTTAAAAGATGATTGCACAAGAAACTGCAAATCTACTATGTGAAATGTGCTATTATTCTATTAAAATATGCAACAAAGTTATTGTGTAGATTTATTTTTTCTTTCTTTCTTTAGTTAATTTGATTTTAAAAAAGGAAAGGAGAAAACTAAATCACCTGTGTCAAAAATGAAAACATTGAATTCACTATCAATGGAGAGGAAAGGAAAACAAATTTTAGATGCTGTTTTGCTCCATTAAATGTCAATTAATCTGACAATCTAAGTGAAATAGATAAATATTTTAAAAATGGCCATATTAACAGAAGAGGAAATAGAATACTTAAAAAAATTCTTATCTTAGAAAAAGAAATTGAACAAGCCATCAATGAATTCTCTAAGAAAAAAATCCCTAGGCCCAGATGGATTCACAAGCAAATTCTATCAAACATTTAAAGATTAATCCCAATACTATATAAATGATTTGGAAAAATAAGCAAAGCAATCCTAACATATTCCTTCTATGACACAAATATGGTGCTGATATGTAAACCAGGAAGAATAAAAACAGTGGAAGAAAACTACAGAATAATTTCCCTAATGAATATTGATGCAAAAAAATGAATAAAATAATAGCAAGGAGATTACAGCAATATATCACAAGGCTCATAGACTATGACCAAGCAGGATTTATACCAGGTATGCATGACTGGTTCAATATTAGGAAAACTATCAGCATAATTGACCATATCAATAACAAAATAAACAGAAATCATAAAGTTATTTCAAGAGTTGCGTAAAAACCTTTGACAAAAAAAATCCCCATTAAAAAATCCCCAATTCCCATTAAAGACACTAGAGAGCATAGAAATAAATGAAGTTATCCTTAAAATGATAAGTAATATCTATCTAAAACTATCAGCAAACATTATCTATAACAGGAATAAACTAAAAACTTCAATGAATTCAGAAGTGAAACAAGGATGCCCATTATTACCACTATTATTCATTGTTGTACTAGACATGCTAGCTATAGCAATGACAAAAAAAAAAAACAAATTGAAGGAATTAAAATAAGCAATTAGGAAACAAAAATATCACTCTTTACAAATGACATGATGTTATACTTAAAGACTCTTTGAGAATCAACTGAACAATTGCCTGAAATTATTAACAACTTTAGCAAAGTTTCAGGATACTAAATAAATTCACACGAATTATCAGCATTTATATATGTGTGTGTATGTGTGTGTGTACATATATACACACACATATATCCAACAAAGTCCAGCAGCAAGAAATAGAAAAAGAAATTTCACTTAAAATAACTGTAAACAATATAAAATACTTGGGAGTCTACCTGGCAACATAAACCCATGAACTATATGAACATGAATTATATGAACATAATTAGAAAATACATAAAGTCAAATACAAGCAATTGGAAAAATATGCTTGCTCATGAGTAAGCTAAGCCAATATAATAAAAATTCTGCCTAAATCCAGCGCCATGCCAATTAAACTACCAAAAATTATTTTATAGATCTAGAAAAAAATTATAAGAAAATTCATCTGTAAGAACAAATGATCAAGAATGTCAAAGGAAGCAATAAAAAAAATGTGAAGGAAGTCGGTCTAGCCAAGCCAAATCTCTAATTGTATTATATAGCAGTAATTATCAATGCAATCTGGTACAGGCTGAGAGTAGTGACTCAGTGAAATAGATTAGGTACAGAATTCATCATAATAAATGACCATAGTAATTTCTATTTGATAAATCCAAAGATGCAAGTTTTTGTGACAAAATTTTGACAAAAATTATTGGGAAAATTGGAAAACAATATGAGAGAAACTAGGTATAAGCCAGCATCTCACACTGTATACCAAGATAAGGTCAAAACTGGTACATGATTTAGACATAAAAGGTGATACCATAAACAACTTAGAAGAGCAAGGAATAGTTTATCTGTCAAATCTATGGAGAAAGGATGAATTTAGGACTGTGAAAAATATAGAAAACATTACAAAATGTAAAATGGATAATCTTTATTATATGAACTTAAAAATGGTTTGCATAAACAAAACCAATGCAACCAAAATTAAAAAGAAAGAAAAATGGGGGGAGGGGGATTTTACAGCAAGTATTTTTCAAATACATAGATAACTGAGTTCAACATAAGAATACCAGTCATTCCACAATTGATAAATGGTCAAAGAATATGAATAGACCGTTTTCAGATGAAGAAATCAAAGCTATCTATAGTCATATAATAAAATATTCTAAATCACTATGGATTAGAGAAATGAAAATGAAAACAACTCTGAGGTACCCTCTTACACCCATCAAGTTGGTTAATATGACAAAAAATGAAAATAATAAATGTTGGAGGGGATGTGGAAAAACTGGGCATTGTCGGTGTAGTTGTGAAGTGATCCAATCCTTTTGGAAAGTAGTTTGGTACTATGTCCAAAGGGTTATAAAGTTATGCATACCCTTTGACCCAGCAATACCACTAACTAGGTCCATATCCTAAGAGATATTTTTTTAAGGGAAAAGAACCCATTCATACAAAAATATTTATAGCAGCTCTTTTTGTAGTGGTAAAGAATTGGACATTGAGGAGAGATCCATCATTTGAGGAATGGCTGAACAAATTGTGGTATGTGATTATAATGAAATATAATTATGCTATGGGAAATGACAAGCAGAATGATTTCTGGGGGGAAAAACTGGAGAGGTTTATGTGAACTAATATAACATGAAGTGAGCAGAACCAGGAAAACATTACGCACAATAACAGCAATATTGTATGATGAATTGTGAATGACTTAACTATTCTCAGTAATACAATGATCCAGATAATCCCAAAGGAATTGTGATGCAAAGTGCTATCTGCCTCCAGAGGAAAAACTGAATATAGACCAAATCATACTATTTTTCACTTTCTTTCTTCCTTTCTTCCTTTCTTTTTACACAAAATCACTAGTATGAAAATGTTACACATGATTGCACATTTATAACTTATATCAGACTATTTATCATCTCAGGTAGGGGAGAGAGAATGGAGAGAAGGATAAAATCTGGAATTCAAAACTAAAAAAATGTTAAAATTGTTTTTACATATAATTGGGGGGAAATGAAGTATTTAAAACAAAAAAAAGAGAAATGAAGAATTATATCAAAAGAAAATTAGAGGAGAATGGAAAATAATTACCTATGAGATCTATAGATAGGGGAAGATTTCATGACTAAAGAAAAGATAGAGAAGTTAATGGATAATTTTAATTCCATAAAATTAAAAAGATTTTGAAGAAATAAACCAAAGTCAAAATTTTGGAGACAGAAAAAAAAATCTTTGCAGCAAGTTTCTCTGATAAAGTTCTTATTTCTCAAATATCTAGGGAAATGAGCCAAATTCATAAAAAAAAATAGAGGCAATCCCCAATTGATAGATGAATGGCAGTCTTCAAAGGAAAAATTCAAAGCTTTATAATTATATAAATGCCCTAAATCACTAATAATTAGAGAAGGGATAATTAAAACACCTTTAAGGTGCCTATCAGATACCACACTGTATCACTAAGCAACCAAACATGCACAGAGGGGTCTGCCATCATAGGTTCTTAGATTTGCATTTCTAAAAGGAAAGCAGCTTTTGAGGGGTCAACAATCACTTTAATCAAGCACATGTAACACTTAATTCAGGGGGAAAGTCAGCACCCTGAACTTCAGAAAAAATACAGAGAAATCTAAATCAACAGACAGTATTTCCAAACTCTCTGACAGTAAGCAATGCATACATCACAAATCAATAGACAGATGAAACAGCTTGACCATATATACGTAACTAACAGGGAGGTAAACAACCAACATCTGAGATTTCAAAGTCAGGGAGCAGCTTAGTGATTTCCCAGAGTCTCATTTGGCTCACAAAGATTCTTCCAAAAGCTAAGTCCCAAAGTAAAACCTTATCTCAGAGTCTTTATACACTTTTTAGAGATAGAGGGCATCACAACCCTTGAGAACAAATGCCTCATGAACAAAAGGTATGAGCCTTCCTACAGATCTTCCCAGGCCCATTAATGGGAAGAGAAGATCTTTAATCACATTAAAATAATTAATAACACAAGTATATGTACTGTTTCTAGTTAAAGAAACTCTCATTTCTGTACTTTATTCCTAGTAAAATCTCTTGACTGATAAGGCAAGATCCAATCAGAGGCAATTGATTATACCAAAATAAAATCAGCAAAAGATCCTACATTGCTTGCCATTCCACACACCTACCAAATTGGCTAACATGACAGAAAAGGGAAAGGACAGATTCTGGAGGGGTTGCAGAAATATAAGCATACTAATGCACTATTTGTAGAACTTTGAACTAATCTAACTAACTTAGAGAATAATTTTAGACTATGCCCAAAAGTCCATAAAATTCTGCATTCCTTTGACTCAGATATATTATACTACGTCTGTTTCCCTCCCAAAAAAAATCAAAGAAAGAGTAAAAGGGTCAAAATGTACTAAAATATTTATAGCAGTTCTTCTCAAGGTGGCAGAATTAGAAAATGAGAGGATGCCCATCAATTTGGGACAAGTTATGCTACTTAAATATGATAGAATACTATTGTGCTAGATAGACTTACATGAAATAATGATGAGAAAAATGAGCAGTACCAAGAGAATGTTGTTTACAGTACCAGAAATATGGTGTTTAAAACAACATTGGGTGACTATTTTGACTAACACAAATACCCAAAGTAACTACAAAGGACTTATCAAGGAAGACACTCTCTGTAAACAGAGAAAGAAATGATAAATAGAAATATGTATAGATTAACTTTACATATATGTATCTAATGTATATTATACTATATATGTGTATATATAATTGCATATATACACACATATATACATACACTTATATATACACACACATATTTGTGTATAATGGTAGCCATCGGGGGGGAGGGAAGCAATGAAAGTTACATGATAATTTTATTATATATTTAAAAGGAATTGAAAGTTATATATAATAGATTTGCAGTTTCATGTAAAGTCATCTTTTTTATTCCACATTTTGGAAATGCTCACGTTATTTCATAAATAAAAAATAAAATAAAAGAGAAAATCTAAAAAGAAAAGAAATGAGGATGAGGATGGTTTCAGAAAAACCCAGGAAAACGTATATGAATTGATGCAAATTGAAGTAAGCAGAGATGGAAAAAGAATGTACACAGCAATAGCAACATTGTAAAAATAAGCAGCTATGGAAGACTTAGTAACTCTGACCAGTACAATGATACACCACAATTCCAAAGGACTCATGGTGAAAAATGCTATCTACTTCCAGAGGAGAACTGATGGATTCCAAGTGAGGACTGAATGATATTTATTTCCCATTCTCTATTTTCCTTACTTTTTAAAATCAGAACATGGCTAATGTGGAAATACATTTTGCATAACTTCCTATGTATAAAGGTAGTATATTTCTTGCCTTCTCAGTACGTAAGGAAGAGGGTGGAGGAAAAGAGAGAACTAAAACTGAAATTAAAATTTTAAAATAAGAAAAAAAGGAACTATGCCTCTTTTATTGTAGACCGGGGTCACTTTGCTTTTTTTCTTTTCTTTTTTCATTTTTGCTCACTCATAATAAGCTTTTAGAACTAACTAAAACCCCTAAATCTTTTTTTCCTGATAAAGTGAGGCCTCCACTATCTTATATTTTAAGTTTTTTTTAATCTAAGTGTAAAGCATTACATTTATCCCTACTAAATTTAATCTTGTTAAATTCAGCCTAATGAGAAAAAGTCAATAAGAATGACAAACAGGCAAAAAAAATACCTGACTGAAAAATGGAGGAAACAGCTGAAAAATTATCATATCTTATACATTGAAATTAATTTAAATATAAATTACTAAGCAAATTTACTAAATAACCTGCAACCTCCATCTCTATCAAATATCAAATATTAAATCCAATAAAATTTTTAAAAGCTTAAAAACTTTTATTGGGTATCATTTGGTTTTAAAATGGCACACTGAGCCATAAAACAAAGTGCCATGATACTCCTAAGTACCATTCAGAGTCTGTACAAAATCAATCAAGTTCTTTAAAAGTTATTATAGGGCATAGAGATAAATGTGAAATGTTAAACTGGCAAAGATGAAACAGACACCACAGCTGGGACAATGTCCCCAAAGCATTGTTTGTGGAAGGCCATGTTTTGCCTTCTAAAACATTAATTTCTAAAGGTTAGTATCTACCTCCCTAAGCATCTCTTGTTTCCTGTAGTTACATACTATGGACCTTTTACTCATGAATTTATCTAACTTCTTCCTAAATTTGATATAAATACTTTGCTTCTTAGAATTGGGGAAAATGAGAAATGCCATTTAATTAAGAGTTATTTCATGCTGCCCCAGGTTCTTTTTCTGTTATTACTTTCCTACACCTATCCCTTAAGACCCAAGAATGAGCTTATGAGGCTGAAGAGCCACCAGTTTCCAGGGCCCCAAAAATCAGTATAGCAACATATCTTCTGTCCTACATATCTTCTGTCCTATATATAGCTCCTATATAGAGCTTCCTGAAGCTTTTTATTAAAATGTGACAGGACAGGATTTCCATCATTTTGTTCATCAGGATTCCCAGGAGTATACCTGCTAAGTGAAAAAAAAAAAAAAAAAAATATATATATATATATATATATATATATACACAATTCTTATTTTAAATAAATATATATCTTTATATATTTTCAAAGCACTTTTTCATCTATTATTTGGCAAGGGGTAATGGAGATTCACCATTTCACACTGCAAAGCTCTTACGCTTAACTCTGAAAACCTTGACAAGACACAAATTTTCTGTGTCTTACTGTCCTAACTGATTAAATAGGAAGAAGGAGTAATATAAATTTTACTAAATACCTCACAGTGTTGTTGTGAGGAAAGCATTGTATAAATGTAAAGGACTTTGTACATTATTTCATTTGATCATTAAACACAGGTAGACATCTAAACTGATATCAATAATGATACTGATATACACATAAAATTATGTAAATAAATTGCTAAAAATTATATATTGTGAAAATTTCTAAGTATTGTGTGTGTTATACTGGAAAAAGAACTTATAGTCAGAGGACCTGGGTTTATATGCAGGATCTTCTATTTTTTTATGTGTGACTTTGAGTAAGTCTTATCCTTTACCCCTCTGGGACTCGTTTTCCTTATCTGTAAAATAAGGTCCCTTACAGCTCTAAGCACATTTTATAATCTTATAAAACACATATAATATTAAACACTCCACAAAATAATGATTTTTCATAGTCATCAGTACTGGTCAGTCTAAATGTCCAGTGGCTCAAACTGTAACTCATCTAAAAGACTTGAAGGTAACTGCTGATGGCAGTTTTATCATCATGAATTCAACCCTGAATCCAGTTCGATATCATGAAATAGATCTGTTGCTCCATTGTAGGGAAAGCATTTAGGAAGGAGTGTTCCAACTTTTTTACATCAAGATTCAAAAGTAAGTAGCAAAACCCAGGAAGTAAATCAAGCTACAGTTTGTAAGGTATTACATCCTCATACATAATTATGATAAGATTACCCTTTAAATTCCCAAAGCAGATGTCATTATCCCTTTATAGTTCCAATGAGTTTTGCCCTTCATTTTTTTATTACTTACCTCAATACCTCCAAGACCCAGGTTTTCTTTTTTTAATATGCATGGACATACCCTTCCCTAGCACAGATTAAACCATTCTATACTTTGCCTGGTAGCCAATGCTCTAGCAATGGGATTTTCATTGTATGTCTGCACCCTCCATGTAAGTGGATCCATGTAAGGATAACAAATGCTATCTTGTGCAATCTTCATTCATGTTTTCCCCATAAATCACAGACAATTTCTATCACGTACAATGCCCTCGTGGCCTTCATCAAGCTGTTCATCTCTCTAGGGTAGGCATGTACTACTAAAGGTAAGATAAGAAGATTAGATATTATTATCATTTCATACATAGGGAAACAAAAGCACAAAGTTTTAAAGACTTGCTCAGGGTGCCACAGCTGATTAGCAGTAGCAGAGTATAAACTGACATCCATGTTAGCTACTTACTAGAATTCTTTCCCCTAGTCATATCACTGAAAGTTAGAATAACAATTTATTTTTATAGAAATAAACTTGGACAGAGGCATAGATTTCTTTTTTTTCAGATTTGCAGTTGATATAAATAGAAGAGAATAGCTACTAAACGAGATAATAATTAGTTTCCCAAAAGATTTTGACTACTTATAACATTGGAATAAATCAAATAAATAGAAATTTAATAGAGGTAAATGTAAAGGACTACATTTGGGTTCAAAAAAATCTACTTTAGAAGTACAAGTTGGAGGACTCATTGTTAGGCAATTGTTTGAAAAAGAACTAGTCTAGGGACTTTAGTGGACTACAAGCTCATAGAAATTGATGTAATGTGACAGCCAAAATTGCCGATATGATCACTGGCTATATTGAGAGACATAGCTTCCAGGAATATGGGAGTGGTGATCTTGCTTCTCTGTCCTTGTCAGACCATAGGTAGATATTGTGTTCAGGCATGGGAACTATTTTTTATTTCTTTTAAGCATAATGGCATACTAATAAACTGTTGGCAGTGATGGGAATTGGTGTAATGGATTTCAAAAGCAGTTTGGAATGATACCTGCAAAGTTACTGAAAGGTACACACTTTAACTTAATGATACAACTATTAAACATATATACTCAGAAAATAAAAGAAAGACATATAGGACCTATAGGTACAAACACATTTATAGCAGGTTGTTGTGCTCGTCTTTCATTTTCAAAGAGGACCATGACATCAGAGAAATGATGACATGATTTGCACTTGATTTTGTCTTGAGCAAGGGAGGGCTGTGCAGGGCACCAGACTCATTTTCTCCTCCTGAGCCATCTGGATTCAGTGACCAGATATTCATCAGGATGATGGGAGACATCCCAGGGTGCAATGGGAGACCTCGGTCTTTTAGGCTAAGGCCTTTTCAGGTACTCACTTAAAGTGAGGTAATGCCCTTTCAGTGAATAGGCCTTTTTAAAAAGTAGTCAGGGCCCTTTAGATAGGAAAGAAAAAAATCAATCAATCAATCAAGCTGGGAGCAGCATTTTTATTGTAGCAAAGAAATGAAAACAAAGTGGGTGCCCATGAATGGAAGAATAACTGAACAAAACATGATATGCAGCGAGTCCAGAATAGATCAATCGGGAAAATGAAGGACATTAAGTTGATTCCACGTTAGAATTAGGTCAAGAAATTAGGCATTTTAGCTTGGAGAAAAGAAGACTTGGGGCTAAGGAGTATGTGATAAATGTATTCGAGTATTTCAAGGGCTAGCATGTGTGCAAGGAATTAAATTATTTCTGTTAAACTTCTTATATCAGAATCAATTAAGGGGGTAAATGTTAAAAAGACAAATTTAGGCTCATAACTGCAAAACACCAATTAGAGATGTTCAAAGGTCAAAAGAGTTGCTTCAAGAAGTGACATTATACCCACTCATGGGAGGTGTTCAGATAGAGAATACCAGGTCAATAAACAGTATTGAGATTTCTTTCCCAGGTATGAGTTAGATTAGATGACTTCTGAAGTCCTTTACAAATCTGAAATGATTTGATTCTGACTCCTAACTTGTGATACCTATAGTCCTTTGGTACAAAGAAAAGAAAGGGAAATGAGATAATTGAAAGGAGGAGAAAAAAGAAGCTAGGGATAATGAAAAAGAAAAAGGAAAAGAGAAGAATCTTAAGAGGAAGAAGGAAAAGAAAAGCAACCAAAACTTGTTTATCTGAATTTGAAAGCAAGTTTCTTCAAGAACTCAAATCTCTACTTGCTGAGTTCATAGTGCTTGCCAGAACTTTTGATCCCTCCATGCACTGGTCAGTGAGTACTAAGCTCCCATTATTGCTTGGAGCTATTTTCATTATTTCTTTTCTCTAGTTGAAAAAAATGATCTTTCTCATTTTCAGCCAGTAAAAGGAAAATTTCCCCAACAAAAGAAATTTCCATATTTTCTTTTAATTCTAGTGCTCCAACAAGATGAAGGGGGTAGACAAGATCTCTTTGTTAACCTAGGCACTTTTGTTCATTTTTTAAAAGTCATCTGTCCTTTGGGGTAACTCTAGCTGAATTTCTACGTCTCTTCTCAGTTTCCTGCTGTGTCACAGTAAATAATTATCATGCTCCTTCATCCATGCACTTCATATTAATCAGCCTAAATAGGAAGCCAAGTGCATTTTTCTAAGTGAATGTATCGGTAGTTTAACTCATATATTTTATGCATTCTGTAGTGTTTTGAAAAAATTTCTCTTTTTCTCGTTTCCTCTGTTTTTGACATTTAGCATTATACAGAAATGCTGGTGATTTTTGTTGCTTTATTTTATATCTTGCTAATTTAATGAAAAATGTTCATTTTTTCACTCATTCTATAAATTTCTAAGTAAACCGTCACATTATTAGCAAACAATTGTGACATGAGTCTGCTTTGTTAATGTTCAAAAATTATTTTTCTTGTTAACTAGAAAATAATCAATGAGCATGAATGCTTCTTCCATATAGAATGGAGAGAAAAGAGGGATTATATATGAAACCTCCAATCCACCTCATAGAGATCTTTTTTCATAAACTTTAAATTCAGTGTATTAACATCAAATTTGTTCTGCTTGCCTATGTTCCCTTTTGAACTTCTCTTTGGTCCCTTCTGTGAAATTTTAAAATGTTCAACTAAGGATGCTTTCATTTTTCTCCTCCCTTCTCTTTTGCATAAATACTGCTATCATCATTACTCAACTCTTCCATCCACCTCCCTGATGTTGTGGTCCTCTTTGAGAATGAATAACAAGCAACAACATGCCCATAAAATCCCTCCCTTATAAGAAAGTATAGTTAAGCAAAAAAAAAAGCCAAAATGCATTGTAAATACAGGAAATACATGGCTCATTTTAAAATATAATTTATTTTCAGTTTTTAACATTCACTCCCACAAGATTTTGAATTCTCTCCTGTACCTCCCCTCCCCTCCCCTAGGACAGTGTGTACCCCAACCACCCCTTTCTTCAATCTGCTCTTTTTTCCATCACCCTCCCCCTTAGTCCATCCCCCTACTCTCTTTTTTCCTGTAAGGTAAGGTAGATCTATACCCCATCGCCAGTACAACTTACTTCCCCGTTGTATGCAAAAACAATTATTAATATTAATTTTTAAACCTTTGAGTTCCACATTCTCACCCTTCCTCCCTTCCCACTCAACCTCTTTAAGAAAGCAAGTGAGGTTTCATACACAATCCCTATTTTCTCTCCATTCTATATGGAAGAATATAGTCATACATGTATAGCCAAGCAAAAAACTTCCATAACAGTCATGTTGTGAAAGATTAATCACATTTCCCTTTATCCTGTCTTACCCTCCATTTCTTCCATTCTCTCCCTTGACCTGTCCCCCCCACAACAATATTTGCTTCTGATAAACCCTTCCCCCAATCTGCCATCCCTTCTATTATCCTCCCTCTCCTACCCACTTGCCCCCACCTTCCTGAAGGTTAAGATAGATTTCCATATCCAGTTGAATGACATTCCCTCCTTAAGTCAAACCCAATGAGAGTAAGGCTCATGTATTCCCTCCCCCCTCCTTTCTCTTCCCCTCCATTATAAAAACTCTTTCTTGCCTCTTTTATGTGAGACACTTTACTATATTTTACCTCTCCCTTTCCCTTTTTTTCCTTGATAATTTCTTGAAAGATGATGTCTAGGCTCTTTTTTATCATGGTTTTCAGAAAGACCAATAATTTTTAAAATATCTCTCCTGAATCTATTTTCTAGGTCAGTTGTTTTTCCAGTGAGATATTTCATGCTGTCCTCTATTTTTTCATTCATTTGGTTTTGTTTCATAATTTTTGATTTCTCAAAAAATCATTAGCTTCCATTTGCTTCATTCTAATTTTGAAAGAATTATTTTCTTTGGTGAGTTTTTGTACCTCCTTTTCTATTTAGTCAATTCTGGTTTTTAACGCATTCTTATCCTCATTAGTTTTTTGGAACTCTTGCTATTTGGGTGGGTCTATTTTTAAAGGTGTTACATTTTCTTCAGCATTTTGGGAGATCTCCTTTAGCAAACAATTGACTTGTTTTTCCTGATTTTCTTGCATTGCTGACATTTCAATTCCCAATTTTTCTTCTACTTCTCTTATTTGATTTTCAAAATCCTTTTTGAGCTCTTCCATGGCCTGAGATAATTTCTTATTTTTCTTGTAGGCTTTGGATGTAGGAGCCTTGACTTTGCTATCTTCCTCTGGTTGTATGCTTTGATCTTCCTCATTGAAAGAAAATATGTTTTTCACCAAGAAAACCTCCTGTAGTCTTATTTTCCCCTTTTGGTCATTTTCCAAGCCAATTACTTGGCATTTTCTGCTGGTATGGCTGGCCACAGTGAGCAGCACTCCACTCTGGGTTAGCCTTCCAGATTGTCTTGGGCTGGAAATCTGTTTCACTCTGTCATTGTGTGGCTTCTGCTGCTCTAGAACTTGTTCAAATTCATTTTTTACAGGTATTTTGAGGGATTTGGGGGGAGAATTCAAGTATGTTCCTGCTTTTCCTCAGCCATCTTGGCTCTGCTGCTCTACATGTCTCATTTTGCTCCTACATTTGGATTCTGTAATCAAAACTGTCCATTTTATCTTCCATGATTCTTTCTATGCTTTAATCAAGAATATTTTCCCTATAGGTGATTGCAAAATGTATATCTTATTTTCCTCTAATTTGTTAATGATTATGACTTTTTGAAATCTGGATCATTTGGAACTTATTGTGCTATATGGTATGAGATATTGATCTGTCTATTTTTTCCAGACTACTCTCAAATTTTTCCAACAGTTTTTTATGAAATAGTAAGTCCTTACCACAATTGTTTTTTCTAACTTGGTTTTATTGACTGCTATATTGCTGTGCTGAATTTATTCCAGATCTTATATGCCAAATTTGTTTTATTTTTTGAGTTTTTTATTGCTTGAAATAGTACCTAATAGATACAATGATTATTGTTTTGTTGGACAGTTTGAGATCTCGAGATGCTTGTCTCCTTTGATTCCCACTTTGAAACTTATTTCTCTTGAGACTTTTGATGTTCCTGCAGGTGAATTTGGTTATTATTTTGTCTAGTTTGATAAAATAATCCTTTCATACTTTGACTGCTATATAACTGAATCTATAGGTTAGTCTAGGTAGATGTCATGTTTGATGAGCCAAACATAAACAATGAATCTCTCTTCACTTAAGTATCTTTATTTCTTTATAAGTATTCATTATTTCTACAAAGAATGTTTCACAGTTATGTTCATATAATTCCTGTGTGCCTTTGTTATTGGACCCCTGAATATCTTATACATTCTGCAGTAATTCTAAGTGAAATTTCCTCATGGTTCCTTTGTGAGTAATACAAAGAAAGACTAGTGATTTGTGAGCTTATTTAATATCTGGCTCTTTTATTTGTCATTAATTGTTTCAATGAATTTTATTTGATTCTATAATTGTCTAAGTAAGCCAAAAAATCCTCTGAAAAGTCATTTTTTTCTACATTGCATATGATCACTCTTTATATTTTACTGTTTTATTTCTACACTTAATATTTCTATAACATTGTAAATACTGTGGCAGCTACAGACACCCTCAATTTATTTCTGAGTTTATTTGAAAGTATTCTAGCATTTCCCTATTACAAATAGTGTTCCTTCTTACTTTTAGATAATGTTCACTATATTAAGGAAAATTATATTTATTCTGATACTTTCTAATATTTAAATATGGAAGTGTATTATATTACATCAAAAGCATTTTTCCATCATTGGTATAATTTTGAGAATCCTTGCTTTTGTTATTAATATGATCTATTATTTTTATAGTTTCTGTGATATTGAACCAAAACTATAGCCTTGATGCAAATCTAACACAATCATGGAACATTGAGTAAAATACTGGACTTGGAGACAGGAAAATGACTTTACCTCACTTCAGATATGACAATTTAAGGTAGCAATTTCTCTTAGCTAGCATATATTTTGGCAAACTTGTGTCTTCTAATTTCCCTTATTACATGCCCATTTGTCACGAATACTGTTTTTTTTGTGATATTAGCAATGCAGTTTTCCTTTCTTTTTCATTAGCTTACTTATAATTTCTCCTTTTTTTAAATGCCCTTCCTCTCAATTTTACTTACCTCTTTTTGGATTTTCAGAATTTTATTTTGGTGTGTGACTGAGGTTTTTTTTTCAAGTTGAAAGCCCAAATCATTGATATCTTCTTCCTCTTTTCTTAATGAAGCTTTATAGATAGTAATTTCTTTCATAAGGACTATTTTGGTTATATCCCAAGAGGTATAGTATGATCTTTCATTGTTGACATTTTCTTTAATAAAACTATCTCCTAGGGGATAGAGCCAAGATGGCAGAGTAGAAAGACAGACCTGTGGAAGCTCCCCCACATAGCTCATAAAATACCTGTTAAAAACGACTCTAAACAAATTCGAGAGCAGCAGAAGTCACAAAATGACAGAGTGAAAGAGATTTCCGGCCCAAGACAGCCTGGGAGGCTCAGCAAGGAGAGGTCCCAGGACAGGCTTCAGGGCATCACTCACAGCAGGAGCTCCAAGATTGATCAACCCACAAATGCCAAAGACAGTTTCAAAGGTCATTCAGAAAAATTCTTCACCCAGGAGAAGGGAATGTGGTCTGGACTGCTGGCAGCAGACACTGCAGCAGCAGCATCCATTTTTGGAGCCCTCCAACTAATAACCCTGGGAGAATTCAGCAGCTGATCTAAACCTCAGCCCTGAGTTCACCTCTGGAGTGAGGAGGAATGCTGGAGGCAGTGGTGGAGAGAGAATTCTACTCGAAGATCCTGAACAGAAAATTTTGGTTACTCCTAGACCAGTGAACAGGTCAGAGAGAAGTAAACACCTCTTCCTGGATTGTGCCACCTTGGGGGAACAGAGACAGGTCTACAGACTATACCCTCCTCTTGAAGAAGGATTCAAAAGTCAAGTAACTGGCTGGTAAAATGCCCAAAAATTGGAAAAAATAAGACAATAGAAGGTTACTTTCTTGGTGAACAGGAATTTTCTTCCATCCTTTCAGATGAGGAAGAACAATTCATACCATCAGAGGAAGTCAAGGCTTCTGCATCCAAAACTTCCAAAATAAATATACAATGGTCTCTGGCCATGGAAGAGCTCAAAAAGGATTTTGAAAATCAAGTAAGAGAGGTGGAGGAAAAATTGGGAAGAGAAATGAGAGTGATACAAGAAAATCATGAAAAGCCAGTCAACAGTTTGGTAAAGGAGACTCAAAAAAATGCTGAAGAAAATAACACCTTGAAAAATAGGCTAACTCAATTGGCAAAAAAGTTCCAAAAAGTCAATGAGGAGAAGAATGCTTTAAATAGCAGAATTACCCAAATGGAAAAGGAGGTTCAAAAGCTCACTGAAGAAAATACTTCTTTAAAAATTAAAATGGAGCAGATGGAACCTAGTGACTTTATTGAAACCAAGAAATTACAAAACAAAACCAAAGAATGAAAAAAAGAAGATAATGTGAAATATCTCATTGGAAAAATAACTAACCTGGAAAATAAATCTAGGAGAGATAATTTTAAAATTATGGGACTACCTGAAAGTCATGATCAAAAAAAAGAACCTAGACATCATCTTTCATGAAATTACCAAGGAAAACTTCCCTGATATTCTAGAACCAGAGGACAAAATAAATATTGAAAGAATCTACTGATCACCTCCTGAAAGAGATCCAAAAAGAGAAAATATTGCAGCCACATTCAAGAGTTCCAAGGTCAAGAAGAAATATTGCAAGCAGACAGAAAGAAACAATTAGAGTATTGTGGAAATACAATCAGGATAACACAAGATCTAGCAGCTTCTACAAGAAGGGATAAAAGGGTGTGGAATATGATATTCCAGAAGTCAAAGGAACTAGGATTAAAACCAAGAATCACCTACCCAGCAAAACTGAGTATAATACTTCAGGAGGAAAATGGTCATCCAATGAAGTAGAGGACTTTCAAACATTCTTGATGAAAAGACTAGAGCTGAATAAAAAATTTGACTTTCAAACACAAGAATCAAGAGAAGTATGAAAAGGTAAACAAGAAAGAAAAATCATAAGGGACTTTCTAAAGTTGAGTTTACATTCCCATGTGGAAAGATATTATTTGTAACTCTTGAGACTTTTCTCAGTATGTAGGTAGTTGGAGGGATTATACACACACACACACACACACACACACACACACACACATACATACATACATACACATATATATAGATAGAGAGCACAAGAGAAGTTGAATAAGAGGGATGATATTTTTAAAAAAAATTAAATTAAGGGGTGAGAGAGGAACATATTGGGAGGAAAAAGGAAGAAATGGAATAGGGCAAATCATTTCTCATTAAAGAGGCAAGAAAAAGCTTTTTCAATGGAGGAGATAAGGGAGGAGGTGAGAGGGAAAAAGTGAAGCTTACTCTCTTCACATATGGCTTAAGGAGGGAATAGCATGCTCACTCAATTTGGTATCAAAATCTATCTTACACTATAGGAAAATAGGGAAGAAGGAGACAAGTGGGGGGGGAAGATAGAAAGAGGGCAAATGGGAGGAGGGAATAATTAGAAGTAAAAACTTTTGGTGAGGGACAAGATCAAAAGAGAAAATAGAATAAATGGGGGGTAGGATAGGATGGAGGGAAAAATAGTTAGTCTTACACAATATGACTATTATGGACATCTTTTGCATAACTACACATGTATAGCCTATATTGAATTGCTTGCCTTCTCAGTGGGGATGGATGGGGAGTAAGGAAGGGAGAGAACTTGGAACTCAAAGTTTCAGGAACGAATGTTGAGAACTGTTTTTGCATACAACTAGGAAATGAGAAATACAGGTAATGGGGTATAGAGATCTATCTTGCCCTACAAGAAAAGAGAGAAGATGGGGATAAGGGAAGGGAGGGGTATGATAGAAGGGAGGGCATATTGAGGGAAGGGGTAATCAGAATGCAAGGCATTGGGGGTGGGGGAAGGGGAGAGATGGGGAGAAATTTGGAACTCAAAACTTTGTGGAAATGAACATTGAACTCTAAAAATAAATATAAAAAAATTTTTAAATGATTTACTGTTTCTATAATATATTTTTTGACCCTTTAATTCCTCAAGGTTAAGTTACTTAGTTTCAAAGTTTAAATCCTTTCCTTAGAGATTTTTGTTAATTATAATATTTATTGTTCTGTGGTTGGTAAAGTATGTATTCAATATTTCTCCTTTTCTGCATTTATGGGATTTATTCCTAACATATGGACAGTTTTGGTGCTATCCATAGCTAAAAATGTGCTATTTCTCTCTATTCCCACTCATTAATTGCTAGAGATCTACTATTTTTAACCTTTCTAATATTCTCTTCATATACCTAATTTTCTTTTTTATTAATTTTTGTTACATTTATCTTGCTCTGAAATTGAGAT